>VSWD01000005.1:102238956-103438956 GCA_033119305.1 Pinctada imbricata | reverse complement strand
AAAAATGATAACAGAAATTAAAAGATGTAAGAATTCTGAATTTTTTATGTTCTGTCGGATGAAATGAGTTTCATTTCATATGACTCTATCAAATAGGGGAAGGGGGGGGGGTGTTGGTGGCAAAAAGCCTTTTAATAGAAAAAACATATGAAAATTGGAAATAATTTACAACTTTAGTAAGTGATCTGATTTAAAAATTAAACGATGTTTTTTTACTTAATTGCTGATATTCTTTCGAATGAAATGAGTTTTCTGGGCCAAAAAAAAAAATAACCATGGAAAATTGGAGATAATATACATGTATAATGACATTCAATTAAAACCTGATTTTTAAAAAAATTGAAAAAAATGTTAAACTTTACACAAAATGTACATACATGACTTCATTGTTCTTGACAAATAAATTTTGAATCCTATTTTCTATGCTTAATAAAAAACATAATTTGTTTACAGTAAAATCTCATGTAGCTTATTACTGGACATAGTTTTTACTCTAAAACACATGTGTATTGATCAGGGCTCTTGATCAGCCTAATTTGGGCCCCGATATTTGGCCAAATTCTCAATGCAATATAGTATCTATTTTGAGACTAAATGTTATACATTTTTATTTTTATATACCCATGAGACATTACTTGTTGAAATGTTCTTATGATACACTGAAATTTTACAATAGAACAATCATATAATTTAGTATTTCAATTTCATAGTCCATATTAATGGACCAATTTTCCAAAGTGAAAACCTCTTGGAAAATAATAATAAAATCCCCAGGAGGTAAAAGCTCTATATTTCAAGTGAAAAGACATTCAAATTGATTTATAATTTTCCCGATCTTTGATTAAATGGTGTTGTTTTTCCCAATTTCAAAGGCCTCTTATACAAGAATTCAAATTTGAAACTTATTTCATCCAAAAGAAGATAAGAAATTAAGAACATTTACATCTTTTAATTTCTGTTATCATTTTTTTACGCAAAAGGTATAAATTATTTCCAGTTTTTCATGATTTTTGCATAGAAAATGGATTTTGTCCCCTCCCCAACATATATGACATAGGAATTCAAATTGGAAACTCGTTTCAATGGAAAGAATATAAGGAATTTATTATATTCACATCTTTAAATTTTTGTTACTATTCTTTATGCAAAAGTTATCAATTATTTCCAGTTTTTCATAATTTTGGCCTAGAAAAGGACATTTTCTCCCAAAAAACACATTTGATATAAGAATTTGAATTAAAAACTCATTTCATTCAAAAGAACATCAGAAATTGAAAATATAAACATCTTTTAATTTTTGAAATCAGTAAAAATGCTTAAATTATGTATTATATCCAATTTTTCACGATTTTACCATAGAAAAGGTCTTTTAGCCCCAAAATACACATTTGATATAGGAATTCGAATTTGAAACTCATTTAATTCGAAAGAACATAAGAAATTAAGTATATTTACATCTTTTAAGTTGTATTATCATTTTTAATGCAAAACTAATAGATTATTTCCAGTTTTTCATGATTTTTGCATAGAAAATGGATTTTTGCCCCAAAAACGACATTTGATGTAGAAATTCGAGTTTTAGACTCATTCCAATTGTAAGAACAAAAGAACTTATGTATACTAAGACCTTTTAATTTTTGTTATCTTTTGTTATGCAAAAGTTATGAATTATTTCCAGTTTTTCATGATTTTGGCCTAGAAAAGGGCATTTTCTCCCCAAAAAACACATTTGATATAGGAATTCAATTTAAAACTCATTAAATTCGAAAGAACATCAGAAATTAAGTAAATTTACATCTTTTTATTTCTATTATCATTTTTAATGCAAAACTTATAAATTGTTTCCAGTTTTTCATGATTTTTGCACAGAAAATAGATTTTTACCCCAAAAAAGACATTTGATATAAAAATTTGAGTTTAAGACTCATTCCAATAGAAAGAACATAAGAAATTAAGTATACTTATGTCTTTTAATTGTTGTTATCTTTTGTTATGCAAAAGTTATGAATTATTTCCAGTTTTTCATGATTTTGGCCTAGAAAAGAGCATTTTCTCCAAAAAAAAAAAAAAACCACATTTAATATAAGAATTTGAATTGAAAACTCATTTCACTGGAAAGAACATCAGAAATTGAGTATGTAAACATCTTTTAATTTTTGAAATCAGCTATTATGTTTAAGTTATGAATTATTTCCAATTTTTCATGATTTTAGCCCAGAAAAGGGCTTTTTCGCCCAAAAATACACAAATGATATAGTATTTCGAATTTCAAACTCATTTAATTTGAAAGAGCATCAGAAATTAAGTAAATTTACATCTTTTTATTTCTGTCATCATTTTTAATGCAAAACTTATAAATTATTTCCAGTTTTTCATGGTTTTTGCATAGAAAAGGGGTTTTTGCCCCCAAAATATCGCAACTGCCACATATCTCAGAGGTCAATCAAACTTTTTCTGTAATACTAGCCCATAGTTAATAACTTTAGCATAGTGGTTTGCTTTAATCATAAAATTCCCACTGCATTACATAAGGCACTCCACTATATCAAAATCTAAGACATGCCGTGGTATGCGCCCTTCATAAAAGTGCAAATGCTTACAGAGACTAGCTATTTTAATAAATTATCACTTTTTGCAATGTTGAATTTTTGACAAAATGTTTGAGAAAATACGGCGCCATAATTTAGAGCCCTCGAAACGTCATAATTGTGGATTGCGCCGGGAAATTTACTTTGGCTTTAGTACCCGAAGCGTGCATGTCTGGTCCATACTATCAATTTATCTGTTCTTAAATGATGCTATTGAATTTGAAGACGTTTGTACCACTTGATGAGTGTCACTTCTTGTGCACCAGGAGTCCCCTAGGGCACAGATTTTTTAAGATTTAATATCAATGATACGGCCGGAATTCCACTTCCCTCCGCTTCGTCTTTTCGAACTCAAGCGCCATGTTGTAAGTTTACACTCATGCGTCAGGTCAAACATGTGACACCTCGATCCATACATATGGAAGTTGTCATGGAAACAGCCTCGCGGTGTCACGTGTTTGACCTGACGAATGATTGTAAATTTACAACATGGCGCTTGAGTTCGAAAAGACGAAGCGGAGGCAAGTGTAATTCCTGCCGTATCATTGATATTAAATCTTTAAAAGGTAAAATATGACTGCCGATCGTTTAGTTTTGATTAATTAGAGTCCGGATTTTCACATTGTTGGAACTGCGGCCAACACACTCCTACCGACCAAATAGCCAAGCGTCTTTGGCTGTTTCTGCGGCTAATCCCACCCATCCTGCTACGTCTTTCGGTACATTTTGGACATACATTTGTAATAACGTTCACTCTCTTTGGTCATATTACTTTGTTCAGACTGAGGATCACTGACGAGGGTTAAATATCCGAAATGTGCATGTCTCGTCCATGCTGTCAATTTATCTGTTCTTAGAAGATGCCATTGAATTTGAAGACGTTTAACATTTATACCACTTGGTGAGTGCCACTGCTGGTGGACCAGGAGTCCCCGAGGGCACATGTAGCCAAGTTCGATCAATTTCGATAGCATTATTCAACCTGTTTGACATTAAGTACTACTGACGAGAAATCAATATCTGAAACACGTATCTAGTACAATAAAAATGGCACTATAGAACATGTATTTCAGTGACTTTAATATCTGAAACACGTGTCTGGTGCATGAATGTTAAATGTCTTTAAATTCAATAGCATCATTTAAGAACATATTTTGCAGCATGGGCCAGATATGCACGTTTCGGGTACTTAATTCTCGTCAGTGATCTTTAATCTTAACAATGTAATATGGCCAAAAAGTGTGAAAATAATTATGTCCAAAATGTACCGAAAGACGTAGCTGGATGGGTGGGATATGGTGCTAGAGGATCCACGTTTCAGAAATTTCTCGAAATTTTGATAACAGAAATTTTCGAATGCGTTGAAGAGACGACCAATCGAAGTTGATCGAACTTCCTTACATGTGCCCTCGGGAACCGCTGGTCCACCAGCAGTGACACTCACCAAGTGGGACAAATGTCAAACGTCTTAAAATTCAATAGCATCATTTAAGAACAGAGAAATTGGCAACATTGACCAGGCATGCACGTTTCGGGTAATTAACCCTCGTCAGTGATATATTTGATCTTAACAATGTAATATGCCAAGGAGTTTGAAAATTATTACGTCCAAAAATGTACCGAAAGACTTAGCAGGATGGATGGGATATGATGCTACAGGACCCACGTTTCAGAAATTTCAAGAAATTTTGACAACAGAATTTTCGAATGCGTCGAAGAGACGACCAACCGAGGTTGATCGAAAATTGGTTTGAAATCTTCTTCAAGAAAGTATAAAGTTGGAACACTTCCGTATTGTTTATACATTGCTTATTATACATGTACATGTACATATTGATAAATCGTAAATGAAATTAAGAATTACATTAAGGTATTAGGGGTACAATAACAATATCGGAGAAAAGCTAGAAATTCTGTTCTTCCATATCTTAAATATTCTTAGATACTTTTTATTTTTTTTATGTTTCATTCAACTCACCGTGATAATGTTTGGTCCCGAACATTGCCAAAGTCATGCGTCTTCGGCCAACTTCATGGTATTTAATTTTTCTGTTATCAGAAAAACCGGAAGTAGAGTATTTTACCCCTAATGCCTAAAATCTATGAAGATTTATACAAAATGGATTTATACCTATCATTTTCATTCTCTTATTATCTTTTTCAATTGCGAAAAATTTGTTCTCGCGAAAATAAAGACACATGATGTTCTGGTAAAATCGTGAATTTTGCACACGCCTAAATTTCTGGTTATACGGTATTCAGCATTTACGGATATGATGTGAAATTGTTATGAATGTTTCAGTATATATATTGATATTTGACAAATGGAGTTAGCTCGCTTTCATTACATCTAACAAAGGAGGGGATCTCCAACAACACCAGGTTGCAGAACCCACAGCAAAACCCCAAAACACCCAATGCAAAAACACAGAGCAGACACGCAAAAGGGACAAGGAACGTCAACGCACAATACAGAAACATCAAACACAAAGGACTACACATAAACAAACGAGACTAATGGGCAACCGGTGCCGACTTAGGACGGCAATCTGCCACAGATTAGCAGAAGGTGCAGTTATCCTGGATTACGTGCGCACAACCCTCCCACTTTTCAGATTACCCAAAGGTCTCGAAGAACGTACAATCTAGTAAAACACAGAGTAGACAAACTCAACAGAAGACACAAAATACCGAATCGGATACACCCCCATGTAAAAACACAGAGTAGACAAACTCAACAGAAGACACATACATGTAATACCGATACACCCCCATGTAAAAACACAGAGTAGACAAACTCAACAGAAGACACATACATGTAATACCGATACACCCCCATGTAAAAACACATAATTTTCGAGAATGGATAGTTTGGAAATAAAATTAAAATAAAATCTATGTTCAAATAGCATTGAGGGAATCATGCTAAGATGTTAATCTACTTTAATTTCAATGCTGTGTTTGAAGGAAATGACAATTTCCGAAAATGCCAAATGCTATTATTGGTGTCAAGTTGATAAAGTGCCAAAACAAAGCTTCTTTCAGGCGACAGAGCTGGAATAAGTTATTAATAAGGTTGTATTTATTAGTGTTCTTAATTATAATACGGAAGTGTTTCAATTGTATACCTTCTTGAAGACAATTTCAAACCAAAAAGTGCTTTTCATGTCATAAACCACCAAAATTCATTTCAGTGGCGCCTTCTGGTTTTATGTATTAAATTAAACAAGATTTAATGCTAACCATTTAACATTTGTACCACTTGGTGAGTGTCACTGCTGGTGGACCAGTAGTCCCCCAGGGCACATGTAGCCAAGTTCGATCAACTTCGGTTGATCGCTTCTTCATTCCTCCGAAAAATTCTGTTATCAAAATTTCTTAAAATTTCTGAAACGTGGGTCCTGTAGCATCATATCCTACCAATTTAATTACGTCTTCTGGTACATTTTTGGACATAATAATTTTCACACTCTTTGACCATATTACATTGTTTAGATTGAGAATCACTGACGAGGGTTAAGCATTCGAAACGTGCATGTCTGGTCCATGCGGCAAATTCATCTGTTCTTAATTGATACTATTGAATTGAAGACGTTTAACATTTGAACAACTTGGTGAGTGTCACTGCTGGTGGACCAGGGGTCCCCGAGGGCACATGTAGCCAAGTTCGATTAACTTCGGTTGATCGTTTGTCTCTTCAACGTATTCGGAAATTTCTGTTATCAAAATTTCTTGAAATTTCTAAAACATGGGTCCTGTAGCATCATATCCCAACCATCCTTCTTCGTCTTTCGGCACGCTTTTTCGACATAGTAACTTTCATACTGATTGGCATATTACTCTGTTTAAATTTGAGGTCTGGTGCATGCTGCAAATTCATATGTTCTTAAATGATGCTATTCAATTTGAAGACGTTTAATATCCTGAATCTAAAGAATGTAATATGACCAAAATCTGTGAAACTTTGGTCCTGCAGCATCATATCCCACCCATCCTTTTGGACATAATAACTTTCACACTCTTTGGTCATATTACATTGTTTAGACTGATGATCACTGACGAGGGTTAAGTACCGGAAACGTGCATGTCTGGTCCATGCTGCAAATTTATCTGTTCTTGAATTATGCTTTTGAATTTGAAGACGTTTAACATTAATAAAACCATTTATCAAAGCATGACATTTATAGCTAATTTTCTTGAGTGAAATCATCTATATATCTAATTTAAACTGATCAATGAACCTTGATTAGATCAGGCAATGTTTACCTGTGTAGTAAATGTGAACTTCGCTCACGGTTTATTTATTTGCATGCTTTTACCACTCAGAAGATAAGTTTCGTTTATTTAGCGTGCTATTTTGCAATGAATTTGAATTAAACTTGAGTATAATTTATCTTTTTCATTTTTCCATGTTTAGGTCTCTCTTTTTCTTTTCGATATTACAGAAATAAATTATTACTACAGATTGATCTTGTATTTGAGCGTTAAAGCAGCGGAACGTTTCCTATTGAAATTCATGTTGAACTTATATGTATTCTTTATATATTGTTTTCATTTCCGTGCATGAACATTGACGACGGGTGTGGCTAACGAACAGGGGATGCTTACTCCTCCTGGGCACCTGGTCCCACCTCTAGCTTGCTAGGGGTCCATTGATGCTCAATTTGGTACTCTATTGTGAGTGCTGATGAGATTATCGTCAGGATCTTCTTTAATTCAAAGTCATAGCGATTATGCCTTATGATATCAAATATGTCGTATTTTACTTAGTTTTAGTTATTATACTATATGACACCCGCTTATATATACCTTGTAATTTCTTTATTTGGTTCTGACTTATAACTTTAAATCATTTTGTAAACATCATCTGTTTACGAGCATTTGTGATCGAATCAGAGAGTGACGTTTGATTTTGATTAAACGACGTTGAAAATCCACATGTATATAACATATCTGGAATTCGATTTAATAATTATACGACAATATATGTACATATATGTCAATATTGACAATTCCATCTCCTTTTTTCGATATCTACATGATTGTTCATTGCCACATTTTTCAATATTTAAATCGAACAAATCATAAAAATCATAAAATTTATAAGCCATAAATATGAAGACCCGGAGGCTAAATGAAATTTTGCACATTGCATACAGAATGAGACTATACATTTACTGGAGTAATCAAAATCAATTATTCGGAAAGTCTTTCGTGCAAAACTGTATAATATTTCATGATTTGTTACTTACTTTTTATTGACAGCAAATTTTACGGAAACTCGGCAAAATGTTTCATACGAGTATGGATGACAAATATGGACAAAACATATCCCTATTAAGAAGTAAAAAATCGTTAATCGAAAAATCGATACTAAAATTTTGGCCATGTTGCTAGCGAAGCAAGCTGAAAATTTGGAATTTGAACAGATGTGTGCCAGAATATTTATTTTCTGCAATGAAAAGGGTCATAAAATTTATTTCCAACATTTTCTTGGTCAGAATATTTATTTCAAAAAAGTGTCAGACCTCAAACTCAGGATCAAATGGTCGTTCTCTTATAATCATTCACACTATATGAGAAGGTATGTCAGTGTTGAGATTCTCCAAACGTCTATCATTTTCTTACCAAACGTATTTAGTGACAATATGTCTGTGCTTCTTGTCCAGTGAATAATGTGCACGTACCTAAAGGTGGAATATACGAATCACAACAACACTGGCAATATGATAGTAAGCAAATCGATATGCGACCCCATCTATTTGACAACGGAATATTTCATACATTTTCGTATATGTACCTATTATTTTCTTTTCAAAATGCTCGTCAAACTTATTCTTAGGAATGTCACTGTACTGTCATTGTCTTCAATAGATTTATGTCATTGTGTAATGTTCATTGTCTATACATGTATACACAACCATTCTAATTCCCTGAGATCATACTATTGAAAGGAACGTGCTGCAATTCGTGTATTACAAATGTAACACTCGTGACGTCACAATGCATAAGATCTAAAGAAACATACCGCGACGGTTGTTCTAGCCTGCAAACTGAACCCGCGGTGAAATGAATTTTAAAGTAACCATTTTTTTCCTAGAAAAAGCAAGTTTAGAAAACAAGAATGAAATAAACAACTATGTTGCATATACATGTATATAGAATAAATGTCATAATTTGTGTTTTGTTCCACTAACACGCATTACATGTACGATAAATGCACTTGCTGTGTGTTGTATACCCGTAACAAAACACAAATTAAGACACTTATTCTCTATGTACTTTTGCACATAGCTAACCTGCAGTTAAATAAGGAAAATACATACTAATATGGCCTGAATATATATTATTCAATTTTAGAAAATAAAATCTTTAAAATATTACATTTAATTAGTACATGTCCATGTTATGCCAAAACGGGAGTATAAAGTCAGTGATCAATTCCACACAATGTGTAATGCTGTATTTAGAAGTGTTTGTAGTGGTGCTTTGTGTGTTACTGTGTCGTTGTTTCGAGGATTCCACGTTGGATATCCATTCCTTCCTTCCTTTCTTGATGAATTAATATATTTTCCTTTTTGCTGATTGTCGTCAGACACACAAATTACAAAATCTCCTACAATTGGCCTCTCGGTAAAATTTAAACAGCGGATTGGTGCACAAGTAATCACCGTGCATATCACAGTTACCCACGTTGTCTACACAAGGCATGGATGTCCGAGGAACTGAAATTATAAGAGTGAAATAAATGGTCAAAAAGATTTTAAATAGAAAAAAAAAACCAAAAAAAAAAAAAAAAAAAAAAAAAAAAACCCAACTAAACGGAACAACTGTGACCGATCACAAGATCGTTAGGAAAGAAACTATCCCGAATAAGACAATTATATGTTTTTCTGAACCTTCATTTGTGTTGCTTTCGATTACGTTTTCATGGTAACTTTTTGGAACGAAATAACTTTTACACTCTATTACATTGCTTAGATTGAAGATCACCGACGAGGGTTACAATAATGTAAGTGCCCGAAACATGCATGTCTTTTCCATGCTGCAAATTTATCTGATCTTAAATGATGCTATTGAATTTGAGGAAGTTTGATATCGATAAAAGCCAGTACAATATAAGCTATTGGTATCCTTCTTTTTTGTGTGTTCTCCTTACTGTTTCATTGTATTTTACCGTCGTCGTGGATTGTTTTTATATATGATACTAGTGTTTATGGACCCAGGGCCAGTTGTTCAAAATATCCTTAATTTTAACCTGTCGTTAAATACTGGTTAAGGAAGCATTAAACTAACGACAACGTTAACTTACCGATACTCTGTTGTTCAAAACACCAATATAGATAACAATCGTTAAAGATGTTGTTTATTTTCAAGTTAATGATGCTGTAAGGGTTAATTATTTTCGATTGGCTGCCATGCACATATTTAGGTTTAACGTTAAAATGTTTCTTACAACACTTTATTAACGAGTAATTAACTATCGGTCCGTAAACATCTGACGACATTATTGACATTGACTGACGAAGATTAAGTACCCTTAACGTGCATGTCTGGACCATACTGAAAATTTATCTGTTCTAAAATTTTGCTATTGAATTTGATGACGTCTATCATTTGTACCTCTTGGTGAGTGTCACTGCTGGTGGACCAGAAGTTCCGAGGGCACATGTAGCCATGTTTGATCAACTTCGGTTGATCGTCTCTTCAACGCATTCGAAAATGTGTGTTATCAAATTTTCCTGAAATTTATAAAACATGGGTCCTGTAGAATCATATCCAACCCATCCTGCTGCGTCTTTCGGTAAATTGTTGGACATAATTATTTTCACACACTTTGGCAATATTACATTGTTTAGATTGAGAATTACTGACGAGGGTTAATAGCTATTCTCTGTAACCATTTAAACAATTTCGGCACGCATGGTCTCCGATTTTCATGAAATTTTACACATAAGTAGTGAACAATGAAAAAAGGAAAATTTGACAAAAAAAATTAATTCTAGGTCATCTGGTTACCATGGCAACGGCCTTTAAAGTTGAGAAATTGGTAAAATTGAGCTAATTTGAAGTTCTATAATTTGGTCTATATGTGACATCAATGGAGCATTTTTTATGCATCCTAAAGATTCGGACATAAAATTTTAAATAAGCTCACTAGTAGTGTCTGATATTGTGAAAAAGGCTGGTTACCATGACAACATAATTAGCTGATTTTGATATATTGATTTCAAAATGCTGTTTGTATTTTCCAATTTTCCTTCTCTCTTGATGGGTATATGATAAGGAAATACCATTTATTTTATAAAATGAGCAAATTCAAGATAAACCCACTTGTTGCTATGCACATAAGTTACCTTGGCAACGGTAACTATGGTCTTTAATATTACTTATTTTGCAGGATCACTGACGATTGTTCAGTACCCGAAACGTGCATGTCTGGTCCATGCTGAAAGTTTATCTGTTCTTAAATGATGCTATTGAATTTGAAGACGTTAAACATTTGTACTACTTGGTGAGTGTCGCTGCTGATGGACCAGGAGTCCCCGAGGGCAAATGTAGCCAAGTTCGATTAACTTCGATTTATCGTCTTTTCAACGCATTCTAAAGAGTTAAAGAAGATCCTGACGATAATCTCAACAGCACTCACAATAGAGCACAAAATTGAGCATCGACGGACTCCTACGAATTTGAAGATGTTTTACATTTAACTACTGGCTCTAGTAGTTTTTATTGTTGTTCCCTCTTCCACTCTCTTTTGTGCGCGTTTCGTTAAGGTACTACAATCGCAGTGACGTTGTAGTAATAGAGATCTCTTCTTTATTATACTGCTGAGTTAATTCATGTATCAAGAATAGTATCTGTCTTTGTGTTTGCTCTTTTTATTGCCTTCCGATGAAAACATATTTTTTTCTCTGGCTGATTCTGAAAGTGGTTATTTAGCGTGCTGTATTGTTTGGGCGTTGACAGTAAATGTTTTGAATACTTTCCCTGACATGGTCGCCATAGCACTTTCTATATAGACATAACCTCAGACAGTGCACGTATTTTATATATTGTGATCATTTTCGTGCATGAACGTCGACGGCGGGTGCGACTAGCCAACAGGGGATGCTTACTCCTCCCGGGCACCTGGTCCCACCTCTAGCTTGCTAGGGGTCCGTCGATGCTCAATTTTGTGCTCTATTGTGAGTGCTGTTGAGATTTCCGTCAGGATCTTCTTTAACTCATCTGACATATTCACAAGGTTCTTGCTGGATTGGTTTAACCGAGAAAAGATTTATTATAGTGAGTGTATACAGTGAACTACGAATTAAAAAAAGAATGCTTCCGTACGAAGATTGCATCCAAAAATTCAAGACAAAAACCTAGTTCGCAAGTTAAGAGAACTTTGTTGCAAAATGAAAAGCAGAAAGTACTCACCTAAACAATTCATATGAGGTTCAGTTCGATACTTGTTATCTGGAGGGAAATCTCCACATCGCGGGAACCCCTCTGGAGGTGGTCGAATTCTATCCGGAGCCTCATTCAAAACGATGGACATTCCATCTAATACATGCATTCTGACGTGACAATGTACCAGCCACGTGCCTGGGTTATCTGTAATAATATGTACAATAACATATCCCCCTCCAGGTACAACGACTGTGTCTTTTAATGGAGGGTTTCTGAGATTCAGCCCAGGAATCTGACCAGTAGCCCATAATATATTCCTCCATTTACAATCATATTTCCCATTGAAATACCCACAGTTCAAGTCCCTATTGCTTGACAGTTTTCGTCCTGTGATTCTATCATATTCAGGGTACCCCACTTTCAGGATTCTAAATGAATGACCATGTAAATGTATTGGATGATGCGCTTCTTCGTCTATCCCAAGAATAGTAAAGATAAGAATAAGTGGTTCCATAAATCCTACGGAGAAGGACTGTGTACAACGGCATGCTTTATTACTGTTACAAGCTATTTGGTCACAATCTCTAGCAAGTTCATCTGGATGCAAAATAAATGGAACAGACGGCTCTATGAACTCTATATCATTAGTTGTTGGGCGTGTAAATGGGGTCCGTTTGAGCCTGAAATTCAAAAACTGTTGTCGCACACCAATCACGGGAACTTCAAACACACGATTCATCGATCTGCTAGACATGCTCAATGCCGAAGGATATCGTAATGACCCAACACTGATACATCTTATGTACATTGATGCAGGAAAGTATTTGAAGGGGCAATTCAGTACCGTACATTCTTCATATGGTCTGCATTCCTTATATGAACTATCTGGTTCCATATTGTAAGCCCCTTCGTACCTCATTATACTTTTACCGAAGGTGATTTTATTGGCTTCCAACGTTCTAGCCCGGATCCAATAATTACCGACAGCTTTAGTTGTCTCCACAATAAAATCGTATCTTTCACCTGGATGTACAACTACAGATTCGACGGTTATGGGTTCTGTTGGTTGTCCGTCAGAGCTGATAACAGTTAGATCATGACAGTCAATGGATACTCGTATTGGGTACTGGATTCCAACACCAATTAATCTAAATCTTTTAAAGCTACCTCTCCTGACTGTGATAATGTCTAGTGGCGCTGCTGTATTATAACCCGTCACTGGATCGTGAAAACGACCTCTTCCATTGATAAGCAAGGACTGAGCATCATAGACAGTGAATTCTGTACCGTCATAGCCGATGGGTCTGGTTTCCGCTTTAGGCGAAGGCGCGTATATACCTGTGAGTATAACATTGTTGGCTAAAACTGGGATTTGTACCAACAAGTCCATCCGAAAATCATGATTCCATTCCTGAACCTGTAGCACAGAATCTTGAGTAGCGTCCTCGTTTGTGTCTTGGATGATTAATGCACCAAACAAACCATCTGCCTGCTGAACACCGGAGTGAGAGTGATAAAAGAAAGTCCCTGCGACAGGTAAGAAAAAGTCGTAGGTAAAGGAATTCCCAGGATGAATAGGACATTGTGTGATAAAAGGAACACCGTCCATATATGGCGTCCCTATCTGTATGATTCCATGCCAGTGTATTGCAACAGATTCAGATTTTAGCTTGTTTGTGACCTTGACCTTTAGTCGTTGACCCTTAGTCGCTATTATTGGTGGTCCGGGCATAGTTTTGTTGGCAACTATCACAAGTCGAGGTATCGTCCAGCCGTCTGTACTGACAACATCGTCTGGGGAGATAACTTCACTTCTATTTCCATTCCTAAAGTCACGGAGCCGATACAAAGACCCCCCAGTTGAGAATACGGCTCCTAGGGTGTCATGAATCATGGTCATGCGTTTGTCTATTTCAAGTGCAGTCTCACATACTGGTGCATAGGGGTTACATGTGAACGCATTTGCTGAACGAAGTTTTGCAGATAAAATGAAAATAAACGTGATTTCGTGGAATCCCGTCCAAGCCATGATCGGAATTTCTTACTGAAAGTTTAAAAAATATATATGGTATTTTAATGCACATATGAACACAAGAAATTCGGTTAAACCAATACGAACATAATAATAAAGAAGGGAAAGTCTGGTCCTCAACTTAAAGACCCGACCAGTCGAAAGTTTAACATTCGCTTTCAATTCCTGGACGAATTGAAAGCTTTTTCAAAGCTTAGCTTTCAAACTTTCGTCAGCGATTGCTTTTAAAAATTTAAAAAAAATACTCGAGAGATGACGAAATTTCGTCAGCAAATTCTCTTTAACTAATTTTTGTAAGCGATTAGCTAAATTTTGAAAGCTATAGTTGACGAAAATTTCGTCAGCGATTAGCCTCAAAAATTTTGAAAGCTATAGTTTACGAAACTTTCGTCAGCGATTAGTAGTTATAGTTGACGAAATTTTCGTCAGCGATTAGCTTTCAAAATTTTTGAAAGCTTTTCGTAAGCTATTTTGAGTCGAGAAAACCAAGATGGCTGAAATCAAAGCAATCATCGTCATAATTTGCTTGATTAATAATAGTAATAATGACGTTTATTCAGATTGAATTATGAAAAATATACTTCATTCGATTAAATGAAATATTGTATTTTGTTTTATTAATTTACTACTAATTATAAAAGTTTAAAGATTCCGTGTTTCCGAGATCGGACTAGATTTAACAAATAACAGAAGTCTTATAAGAATATACAGTGAAACCTTAGCTTCTCTGTGACAGTCGGAAGCTTTGAAAGATGTTTCACAATTATGAGACGGCTTCTTTCATCCTCCAACTGTGCAGAGGAATTCGTTCGAGGCGTACCGCAGCCATTGAAAAAAAAAAAACAATATGGCACCCGAGCTTTCAAAAAGTTCTCAGAATTTCGTCAGCGATAGCTTTCAAAATTTCGTCAGCGATTGTTTTCAAATATTTTGAACGCTCCGAGATGACGAAAATTTGAAAGCTATCGTTGACGAAAATTTCGTTAACAAAGCTTTTTGGTAGCTTTCAAAATTTCGTCATCTCAGTAGCTTTAAAAAAAGCTGACGAATAGTTAACGAAACTTTCGAATTTAGCTTCCAAAATTTCGTCATCTCGGCGCTTGACTTTCGACTGGTCGGGCTGACCATGGTTTAGATATAAAGATTTATTGTGTCCAAAAATCACCATGGCACCTTTTTCTATCAAAAACATCCGTGCACCAACTTCAAATATTTTTATTTGTGGCGCCACTGGAATTTTATTGATTTGGCGCCACAAAACTTCAATAGCTTTTATTAAAAAAAATCAATGTAATCCGCCTGTTACATGACACTGAAGCATGTACATACAATTACAAGTACAATTATTCTATTTTTATAAACGAAGGAGATAATACTCATCGAATCTAAAAGGGGGAGATTGAAATTAATCGTCAAGGGGAATTCGACCAATATTTATACTAAAGTAAAAGGTTAAATGAGGTTAAAATCAATACTTAAAAGAAATTAAGAAGTTAAAAAATAGGTAAATGAAATAAACCATTAAAATGAAAATATTGTTAGACTGCGTAAAGATTCTATGTTCAATGCTGAATATAAGGTTCCCCGTTGGAATGGGTTACCTTGCAGACGTCGTCCTTGAAGACAATGAATCCTAGCGTTTTACCGAATTGCGATAAAGTTAGAATTGTTGTGGTTTTAAATGAATGTAATGGTATAATTTAGCGCACTTTACTAAAGAAAGGAAGGGATCTGAATCAGAACCCGGTTTCAACACCCACATCAAAACATCCATATACGCAAACACAGGTACAATTACAATAAGAAACACCAAAGGGACAAGAAAGACTAAGCCCTAAACATCAAAGACGACATGAATTTTTTTCAAGAAAGTATAGAGCTGGAACCCTTCCGCATTATATATATGAACACTTATTTCCTGTTGCAGTGTGGAGCAGTTAAACTCGTTCCCCGTGACATTGGATATTTTGATGTGTATTAAAATTACTTCTTTCCAGCTCTGTTGCCTGAAAGAAATAATATGGAGGTGTTCCAATTGACAAATATGGATAATGACCATATCCCTGTATACAGCACAAAATCGATAATTCAGAAACCGAAGGCATACAAAATCAGGATAAAACAGGAACCAAAGCAAACAAACAAAAACCCCCACTACATGAAAGAAGCGAACTCCCAATATGGGAGTGAATCCAGGTACACAGGAAGAGTAAGCATCTCCTGCTTGCATGCAACACCCGCCGCTTCAATTCGATAGAACTGTCACATCCGGTTACTTCCATTTCGGAAGACATAGAGTACAATCTTTGGTTGGATGGTTCAAATGGTCTATGACAGAATATCATCCACCATTCTGGAGAGTGGGACACCATAGTGTACGACTCTATCCCTTCATGAAGAAAATTCCAAACCAATTTTTTCTATACCAGACACGTGTTTCGAATATTAAATTCTCATCAGTGATGCTTCCAGCGGAGCCACGAAAATTCATTTCATTTCAAAACTTTTTTATGGCAATTAATCAATTGGATATCATGCATGACAAATATGGATATTGACCAATTCCCAACACACAGTACAAAATCGATAATTAAGAAAAGCATAAGCCGAAACTAAAATTGATATGTAGTAACGTTTTCAAATAATTATGGTGTTGTTGGCTGCTTTGTCTTCAGGCGCGAAGAAATATTTTTCATGTTAATTACATAACTTGGATTTGAAATATCTTTCAGATTTAGAAATTGGATTTTCAAAAAGATGAGGATTTTTGTGGTAGTTATCTATTCGAATATCGGTAATATCCAAAATGAGGTTTTTCCAGTCATTCCGAGCATGCGATTCGACTCCTTCCGATTTACACCATCGTTTGGTATAGTTGTCTAAAGCTTCCTTTAGCACTTCGCGACATTTAATAAAATCTATCTAGGATGGGATTCTATATTTAGGTCCTTTTTTTAGAAGACCACGGAGCTGCCTGTCTTTGATAATTGAAAAGTCACCTGTAATAATATGACCAGCTGGTTTATATAGATATTCAGACGTTACACATTCTCAAGAAGCAGGGCATGATTCAAGTATATTAGGATCTTGTGTTACTTTGTTGTAGTTAAAAACGAAGTTTCGAATAGGTCTCTTATATTTTAACAAAAAAGAGAAGGTTCTAAATTTTCAAAATATTGAGGAATGACACTTTGTATGCGATGATCCCGAAAAACATTAGAGATGTTCAGAAGATCAAATCCTTTGTTAATAAATGGAATTTTTATGAATCGTCTTTTAGGGGAGGTGTTTTTAACCAAAGTGACAAATATGGATAATGACCATATCCCTGTTTACAGCACAAAATCGATAATTCAGAAAATCAGAAACCGAAGGCATACAAAATCAGGATAAAACAAGAACCAAAGTTAACAAAGAAAAACCTCAACCATATGAAATGAAGCGAACTCCCAAAATTGGAGTAAGACCTGGTGCCCAGGAAGAGTCAGCATCTCCTGCTTGCATGCAACACCCGACGCTTCAATTAGGTAAAATTGTTACTTTCGATTATTATCATATTATTTTGCTATTTAGCAAAATTGTCATTTTATTCAAAATTATTTTCTAAACTAAAGGAGGTTAACATCTTAGCACCATCCCTTTTGGATTCCAATTTGGAACTACGCACTCTCTGTAAAGTAAATATACAAATTTAAATTCTAAAAATAAAACCAGAGCGCGTTGGTGAAATGAATTTTAGTGGCTTATAAAAAGTATTATGGCTGGAAGCATCACTGATGAGAATTTAATGTTCGAAACACATGTCTGGTGCATAATAATATGGTTTGAAATTTTCTTCAAGAAGGTATAGTGTTGGAATCCTTCCGCATTATTAAGATAAACACTTATTTCCTGTTGCAGTGTCGAGCAGTTAAACTGGTTCCCCGTGACATTGGATGTTTTGAAGTTTATTAATTACTTCTTTCCAGCTCTGTCGCCTGAAAGAAGCTTTATTTTGGCACTTAATCAATTTGACATAATGCATATTATTTGCTATTTCGTAAACTTGTCATTTTATTCAAAAATATTATCGAAATTAAAGGAGATTGACATCTTAGCACCATACCTTCAATGCTATTTTGAACATAGATTTTATTTGGATAATTGCTACATGTGAATCGACCCTACAGGAAATTTGGAACTGCATACTCTCTGTAAAGTAAATACACTTTAAATATAAAAATAAAACTAGAGCGCGTCATTGAAATGAATTTTGATGGCTTATAAAAAGTGTTTTGGTTGGAAGCATCACTGATGAGAATTTAATATTCGAAACACGTGTCTGGTGAATAATAAAATGGTTTGAAACTTTCTTCAAGAAGGTATAGAGTTGCAACCCTTTCGCATTATGAAAATAATTTAAAAGACAAAAGACCTAACTTTAACCAAGTATACCGATATCAACCGATGCCGATTTTTGACTGTCATCTGCAACGTTACTGTACTTATCCGGATAATGTGCACACAAACCTCCCTCTTGTCTAGTTACCCGGCGATATCCGAAGAAGGCGCAAATGTTGTATATTAAAGCTTCTTTACTGTAAGATGACGAAACAAACCGCAGGGGTTTGAACAACAAAGAGATGACAAGTTTTATTTTACACCTACCTTATCTGCGTTTCCTCTTGAAGTTGGTAAAGTTGAAGCATGCGCATGTATATCTCAGAAATTTATTTTGATTGGATGACACAGTTATGAGTTTTTTTTGTACAAACTTTAAAAAGAAAATAGAGTCATTTGAAACTTTAATTAGAAATACTATATCATTGTTTACCTAGATCTATCATAATTAAAGGTGCTCGATCAAATATGTTGATAGTAATATCCTGTTTGTATGTTAATTCGCACATTGTCATTATCATAAAAATCGATAAACAAAGAAATAACTTTGAAATAAGTTTACACTCAGTGGAACGGCCATGTCAGAATTACACGTGCAACAACCGTTGCTTAGGGGGCGTTACACTCCTGTAAGAATTCTTCCCCTTTTGTACGAAACTAATGTTACCAGGCGTTCACTCCTGTCAGAGTTTTTTCCTTTTTGTACGAAACTAATTTTACCAGGGTTAAAATTCCTTATATAAATAAAAGGGGAAACGTGATCAGGAATAGTGATAGAATAATTATAGTGATTTTTGAATTTTTAATTGCTGATGCAGATGTTATGATAGGAAAAAAAACCCGGACTTGTTTGAAGCATCCTTTTCTCGGTCAGTTAATTTGGTGCTCTATTGTTAGTGCTGTTGAGATTATCGTCAGGATCTTTTTTAACTCATTGACAATATCCGGTGCAAACATAAAGTACATGTAGACCTGCCATGTGCTTCAAAGCAAAGTTTTAAGTAGCTGTCTTTTGGAATTAACCAATTACCCAGAAAATTAATCTGGGAGGTACTGATGACTTTGAACGACTTGGTGAGTGTCACTGCTGGTGGGCCAGGAGTCCCCGAGGGCACATGTAGCCAAGTTCGATTAACTTCGGTTGATCGTCTGTCTATTCAACGCATTCAAAATTTCCTGTTACAAAAAGTCTTGAAATTTCTAAAACTTGGGTCTTGTAGCATCATATCCCACCTATATTGCTACGTCTTTCGGTACATTTTTGGACATAATAATTTTCACCTCTTTGATCATATTACATTGTTGAGACTGAGGATCACTGACGAGGGTTGAGTTGCGTTCCCGAAACGTGCATGTCTGTTCCATGCTGCAAATTAATCCGTTTGTAAATGATGATATTGAATTTGAAGACGTTTAGCATTTGAACTACTTGGTGAGTGTCATTGCTGTTTGACCAGGAGTCCCCGAGGTCACATGTAGCCAAGTTCAGTTAACTTCGGTTGATCGTCTGTCTATTCAACGCATTCAAAATTTCATGTTACAAAAAGTCTTGAAATTTCTAAAACATGGGTCCTGTAGCATCAGATCCCATCCATCCTGCTAAGTATTTCGGTACATTTTTGGACATAAGAATTTTCACATCTTTGGCCATATTACATTGTTTAGACTGAGGATCACTAACGAGGGTCGAGTACCCAAAACGTGCATGTCTGGTCCATGCTGCATTTTAATCCGTTTGTAAATGATGCTATTGAATTTTAAGACGTTTAGCATTTCATATCATTTGAAAATGGAGAAAATTTTGCAAGTTATTTAGAAGTTGCAAAATTCTGAATTAATTCTGTACTTCCTTTGAGGAGTTCATGAAGGGGTATTTCCCCGAAAATTCATACTATTTTAACTGGAATTTCTCATTACGCAATGCTAGCCCTTCTTTGTAGTTCCACTGCTCAATTTATTCGGTAAAACAAAAAAAAAAAAATGCCATGACATTCAATTTGAAAAAAATGTGTTGCGGCCTCTCTTGTCGACTGCGAAAACGCTCTAGGCAGTTGTACGCTACCTTAAACCTATGTGTCATATAGGTTCAAATTTTTCAAAATTGGTTACCAGAGTAAGAATCTACAGTCTTGCACAAGCTTGAATTTTATTAAAGGTATGACCATGCAGTTTCATAATGTACCATAACTGAAGTGGTAAATTAATTGTACAAAAATGCTTGATTGTTATGAAAAATGTACCTGCCATTGTATATGGATTCACTTTCAAGAAAGGGGGTCTCATCTTCGGCATTATTTGTTCTTAGCCGCCCCGTTGCGTCAAATTTAGAAAGAATGAAAGGCACCCGGTCTCACTCCCATATCTTTTCACATGGTGGAAGTTTGTGTTTGTTTGCTTTCGTTCCTGTTTTATCCTGATTTTGTATGCCTTTGGTTTCTGTATTATCGATTTTGTGCTGTATACAGGGATATGATCATTATCCATATTTGTCATTACAATGACAGGTACCACAAGATTAAATAAATGTCAAAAACTTTCCTCTGAAAGTAAATGTTGCTAAAATTGTGTTACCATGGCAACCGTGCCGGAATGCAATGACCAATACTCTGCGCACTTATTCGATTACTCGCGGAAAAGATTGTGAGCTGCAAAACATTACACAATGTCGATACCATAGCAACCACTTTCACAGATGACCATTTCGGCCCTATTTCATCTATTTATTGAATGATTTGACTAATTTAAAAGAAATGACTGTCTTACTTAGGTTGTTCATGGTAGTATAATTCTGCTTGGTCACGTGCAAATTCCAACCAGAATTATACTACCATGAACACCCAAAGTAAGACAGTCATTAGGTCTTCCGACTTCCGTCGGAAGACCTATTGTTTTCGTAACCGTGGAAAATTGGATCAGCGATTTCTCAAGAACCCTGTAAGCTAGGACAATGAAAGTTCTCCAACGTTACGTTTGGAGTAAAAGCTAGATTGGTCTTTTTTATTTTTGGTCTCTGTTATTTTTTTATCATGTTTTTTAGTAGATTCAAATATTTGACGGGGGCGTCGAATTACTCAAAAGGACCGAAAATTTCATGTTTTGCTATTTGTAAGCTTAAATATCTCGTATTTTGCTATCTACACTTTCCATTCTTTTTGAAAGTCGACAGCCATGCAAGATATGAAATGCTAGATGCACAGTGTAACGATTTATTATGATGACGTCCTTCACCGTCCTTCTTATTTCCAAATTCAGAAGTTCATAGGAGGAAGACACTTTTTTGCTTATAATAGTAAACAAAAATTAAGCTTATGAAGTTTCCTAAAAATTTCAATATTATTATTTCTTATCCATATATCTGTCTTATTTAGTCTTTCTGATTTTTCCTATCTCTTACTGTTGAAAAGATATGAGCATCGAAATTTTGAGTTGGGTATTTCGATACACCTTCACGCCAACAGATCGGGCGCACACTAAAATTGGTAGTCCGAGTCCGACTCGAGAAAAGCAGTGTTGAGATTTTCAAATTCCGATTTCACGGCAATGATTAATATGCATTTCATAAATACATTTCGACATACACAATTTGATTTTAGAACAGTTGATTAATTTAGAAGAGATCAGCTACAAACCAGAATTTACACACAAAAAGTGGTAGTTTGATTCCGATTTCTAACCTACAAACCTGTTTCTAAACTTCAATAACTATATTTTGAACATCAAGTTTAATTTCTAATTCTAGCAAACGTTCGAACATAATTTTCGGTTGGTTTATTTACAAATTGATGAACAATTTCTCCAACATTCTTCCCTCTCCTCGTTTTTCGAAAACAGTTCTGTTTATATTGAACGATGTCGCCATGATGGAAATTCAAAATAAACTTTGAAAAAAGGGAAGGGGGGGGGGTCCAAATTTGAACCTGCACAGCGAGAACCTCATGGTATTTATATATATATATTGAACGTAACTTGTTATTACCATTTCTCTTCTCAAGAAAATTGGTTCTACAGGTACGAGCTCGCCTTTTTTATGGGGGAAGGGGGCAGGAAGAATTTGCAAAAAAAAAAAAAAATCCCGGCTCTGAAAAATGCTGAAAAAAATATTCCGGCCCAAAGGGCCGGCAATTTTTTTTCCCGAACCATGCAAAAGTAAGGATACATTGCATGATATGGAAATTTTTGCTGGCCCTTTGTGCCAGACAATTTAAAGTCAAAAAATTAATTAATATAAATACAAACTGTTGACATAGCTGTATCTACCAGAGACCTAATACGCATAGGCTTAAAAATCTAGAAAAGGTTCTATTTAAACATCATACAATCTGTCTGAAATTCGCTAATTGCAAAGAGACATCTGAAGAAACGGTTATTAACTCATACTCTGTAACAGCGGGGAGTTTAACTTACACAGACATTCTGCTATTTGAAAACTTAAATATATAATATAAATACATGTAATGTGACGTCCTTCATATTTCCAAACCAAAAATTGTATAGGAGGAAGACACTCTTGTTGCAACTGCAACAAGAAACCTTTCTAGTTACTTATACTTCCATTTGTACTAAATATTAGACACCAAATTTAGCATTGATAATGAACATATTGAACGTTATAGTGTCAAAAGTATAGGAGCGTTGGTAAATTCTCCGTACTATGTAAACTAAAGGGTGGCGTCATAATAGGCAACCAGAATTATGGTTTATAAATCCCTTTGCCTTACGGGCGCTTAACATGGGCATTATCTTACAATGG
Source organism: Pinctada imbricata (assembly GCA_033119305.1). Taxonomy (NCBI): domain Eukaryota; kingdom Metazoa; phylum Mollusca; class Bivalvia; order Pterioida; family Pteriidae; genus Pinctada; species Pinctada imbricata. The sequence goes on along the minus strand of VSWD01000005.1, from coordinate 103,415,810 downwards.
AAATATAATTGTATGAAAAACAATGTAATGAAGAAAAGTGATCATACCTTCTCTTGATCGCTACTATATTCTGTAAAAAGACGTCACAATACCTAATCAATGTATGTTAATAACAAAGTCACCGACAAAGCTCAAAAAGAGACATTTAATCCATTAACACGACCAATCAAGACAATTTAACTTGATGAGCATATTGTAACGCTTCTTAATGCTGAACTGACAAGTATATGTATGTCATCAATGAAATTAACATGCATTCAGTATCACGATGCACATTATTTCAAAACCATATGAAACGATTTTAAATGTATGTAATCGTGTTGGGAATTTTCAATATACGATGAGTCTTACCTAAGTGTTTCTTACCTAGCTCATTTTATTACGTTTATTGTCGTTTTTTTTTTCGAAATATTTATATGAAATTTGAAGTGTACCAACTCGTTACCTTGTTGAATAGAAATTCAAATCAAATCTTATACCCAGACATGTTTTTCGGATAGTAAATTCTCATCAGTGGTACTTTAAGCCAAAGTAAATCTTACACCGCAAATGTATTTTAGTAAGGCCTACAGTCTGTTTTTATTTGAAATTTGTGCATTAAAAAATTAACAGCATTGCAAAGAGTGCGCGATTCACTTTTTTCAGTAGCATCAATAAATACAATTTATGTCAAAAATTGCATTGGAGGGATGGTGCTAGGATTTTAACTTTTTAGTGTAGGATAAAGACCGCGTTGAGGTCTGTATGAAGGTTAGATGCCCACGGAGAGAACAGGGTGGTGTTTAAAGACCTCGGCCTTCGGCCTCGGTCTTTAAACACCACCCTGTTCTCTCCTTGGGCATCTAACCTTCATACAGACCTCAACGACGTCTTTATCCGACTTACAAACCGCAGATTTTCTTCAATTTTTCGAAAAATACAAATCTAAAAATTTAGTACACCCCTGCGTTTGAAAATGAAATTGACCATGCAAATTATCGGGGGGAAATATGCAACGGTAACGATTATAAGGCCATAGAAGTAAAACAATTTGTTGTTATGAATTTCTGAAAGGTACTCTGTGTTCGGTCAAAGAAGAAAAATAGCAGTGTAACAATGAGTTATTTTTTCATTTATATTATGAGTGTGACAATGAGTTCTGTTTTCATTAAAGTTTTAAATATGTGATTACATTGCAAATAGAGGTAAGGAAAGACTTTCTAATCAAGTGAGGATAATATTTCTTTATTTTGACCATCACGTTCCTCAATATACATGTATTTGAAAAGCATTTAGAATAATTGGTCTTCAAGAATCGTTATAGGGATCTAGATTGATTTGAAACATTTATTAATGGCATTTTGGGGTTTTCGGGATACATGTAGAAGAGTCTATTCTTCTTCTGTTAACATTTCTTATAAAAGGATGACTTATTAAGCGGAATTGAAACACAATATTTTCTATACTATGGCTGAATACTTATTATAATCAAAACAATTCACACCCGCAACTGAAATAATTTTCTTTTCTCCGCCCCTCATTGTTTTTTATTGACCTCCACACTTCATTGAACGTTCATAAAACCTCATATATATACAGAATCGTCCGCTTCATCTCTTTGAAGTTAGCACCGATTCCCCATTGGTCTCGTAGGTTTGTGTGTTGTCTTTTGTGTTTTATGTTTTGAAGTCGCATTTGATGTCCCTGGTCCCTTTGCGTCTCTTGCTGAGTATGTCTATTCTATGTTTTCAGTTGGGTTGTTTTGATGTTTTGCTGTGAATGCTGAAACCGAGTCTTCCTTTTCTAATTTATGTTGTAAGTTAACAATTGCTCGTCGGTCAGGTACTCGGCTGAATTGAATTTAAGAATTGTTTCCATTGAAAAGATTGCACTTAAAATGGTATATTCAAAATAAATAAACTGAAAACTGAATTCATTTCAGACTGATATTGAGAATAAAGGACATTTAGCAGAAAACATTATTCTAATTCATTCTGTTTGTGTTACGCATTCTGATTGGTTCACATGATTTCTACATGTATAACGACGATATGCCGCAAACCGACTCACTTGGCATACTTTAAAATAGAACATATATTTCAATATGATAAATTCATGTATAATTGCTTTATCGAAATTTTAATGTTAGTGTTATATAACACTAGTTTCAAATTCTATAGCTAAGCTCTTGTGAAAAATACATACAATATAATAGTATGTGTTTGCTCTTTAGTCCCAGTTCTACTTATTTGTAACCAAAAAAGTACAAACTTGTTTCTTGGCAACCTACCTTCAGACAATGGTGAAATATGCTTTGGTCATGGTCCCCACATTTAAGGACGTCCAGAGTCAACTCCGAGTGTCCATATACAGTACATGTACATGTACTTTATCCTCATTTTATGTATTTCCGATATCGTTCAATGGTATTCTTGCTAAATTGTTTTATCATTGGTTGGACTTTCTGGATCTCCTCCATTGTTTCGTAATCTAAGATGGTTTGGTTTCTTGTTCTGCGTGGTATCTAATATTTTGTACAATTTTATATGTGTTTGTTTGTGGGAGGGTGTGTTTGTATGTGTTGATTTGATTACTGCCTGTGGCCATGTATCGTGCCATGCACCTGGTCCCACCTCTAGCTTTTTAGGGCTCTACTAGAGTGCTGTTGAGGTTGTTGCCAGGATCTTTTTTTATCTAATTTGTCTCACACTTATGCCCTATGCCGTGTGGAGCTCGTAAAAAGTTCCCCGCGAGGGGTTTGACAATAAGGTGTTTAAATGTTTTACCCTGACATGATCGCCATAGCACTTTCTTTATAGACATAACCACAGACAGTACATGTTTTGTAGACTTGTGTTTTTTATGTTCGTGCTCTATTGTTTGTGCTGTTGAGTTTGTTGCCAGGAACTTCTTTATCTCATTTGTGTCACATGATCGATGACGGGTACCATCTAATAAGATAAGTCTTCTTAATCCCATATTTTTGTTTTTAATTCTTATATCTTTAGGACAAATTACTTTTCTCCCAGTCAGAATTGATGAATGTCATGTTTGCTTTATTTCTAAAACCTTCATATTTTTTCTTTCTAAGGGAGCATAAAATTAGCAAATATTCCATTGAATGTATCAAACTACTCCACATTAAGGGTATTGTACAGTTACGTTAAGTACACAAATCACAATATTTCCTACAGTTTGCCTCCCGAAAAAATCTGTATAATGGATTGGTACAGAGATCTTTATTGTATTCTTCACAGTTTAATAGTTTGTCCACACAAGGCGTGAATGTCGGAGGAACTGAAATAAGGAACAATATCATATCAGTACAAAATATGAAGTATATTTTTTTAAAGGCCGGGTGGAAACTATAGAAGAAGACAGGTAAATGCTCTGATATTTCCTCTTTTTGTAGGGTTAAAATATGTTATCACAACCTGATTGGTCCAATTTATCCCTTGTTCCACTTTTTTCCCCAATTTTTGAGAGATAGCTAAAACAGATGATATTAGGGTCTCGTTAGCTAAATGTTAGTATGTCTTTGATGTAACACACAGTTTGCGACTCTAGGAACATCACCTGAGTAGACGCTGCGTGCATCAAAGCAGGTAAATCACGCTCAAAACCCTTTGCCATTCAGGAATGCATATGAATGACCACCCGGTTTTAAAAAAACCCGGCCTTTAACTCTTTATCATTATCAATACATTAATCAGTACTGATTGGAAAAAAAAGAAGCATTATATTTTTACCGTAGCATATTCCGCAATAGGCAGGACAATTTTTTCTGGCCCATGGACGATACACGCTGTCTTGTGAGCACACCTGTGTGTAATTGAAGAACCGACAGTCTAGCTTGGGGTTGTCAGTACAATTTTCGTATGTTTCTGCAATAAGTACCAAAAATAAAAAGGAGATAATAATGTAAACAGTAAAGTTGCTAGATTGAATCTTTACGATTTCCAAATTATACTATATTTAACGTGACTTCTTATATGTATTGTTTCTTTATTATGAGAAATGCAGGTGCACTGTACAAATCGATTACGTGATAACGTCAAGTGAAGTATTGCTAATTTTGATGATCGAAACAACGCTTAATAATAGTTTTAATCTCTAGATATGAAAGACACATTTACCATTTGCGTTTGAAATATTGTCGTAAGTAACAGAGAAAGGAGAGTTCAGTAAAGTTGTTGATTCCGGAGTAGCGGAAGTTTCAACTGGCTGCACATGCGTCATCGTTGTCTCATCTTAAAGAAAACAATAACGATGAAGATGAATCGTCAAATTATAATTTAGATGATGAATATCAAAAAGAATACTTCTCAAATTTACTTATTAAAACGGTTAACAGAAATCAGTCTTATGTATACATGATATAAAAAAAAATTGATAGATAAAATAGATAAAGAAGAAGAAAATAAATGAATTAATAAATGATGAATAAACACTTTCAAAAAGCAGACAAAGGCAACGATCTCGCATCAATAGATTATTCAACAAGTTTCATAGAGGATAAGACAAACGAACAATTCAAAAGTAACAGAAATTGAAACAAAATAACAAATGCCTTGAAATTGTTCTTTCATAAAAGAAGTTTTCTAAGTTAAAAAAAAAACCCCAACAAATCTTATTTTCTTGGTCAGCCCTCCTCTAATCCCCTAAAGTACAGGTCCACGTAATAATAAGGCAGAGGTGAAAACTTTGAATTTTTTTAGACATATATATGGTATAAATCAAACTTATGATGTTCAGTTCTCAAGGTAGTCATGGTGAAGCGAGATCGTCACCTCATAATTTATAAAGGATTATAAAGGGGGAAAAAGGCGGGAAAAATTTCTCTAATTTGCTACTTCTATAACTTTGTTCACCATCCACGTATCAGGCAATCCTGAATCAAAACATTCATATGGAGGCTGATCTGAACACATTTCAAAAGAAGAACTGCAAATATTTAAGGTTCATCAACTGCATGATCCTTACGTGGACTTGTACTTAAATACACTAATTAAAACTGAAAACAAAATGTATTTAAAAAGTGACAAAGTGGAAGTTTTACTCACGTGAACAATTAATCTGAGGTTCAGTTCGGTACTTCTGATTTGGCGGGAAATCTCCGCAGCTAGGGAATCCTTTGGGAGGTTTTGGGATTTGACCTGGGACCTCATTAAGAACAATAGACATTCCGTTTAAGACATGAGATTCAACGTGACAGTGAATGATCCATGTTCCAGGATTATCAGCAGTAATGTGCACGATTACATATCCTCCACTCGGCACTACAACTGTGTCTTTTTTCGGAGGATTTGTAAGCTCAAGCCCTGGGATCTGACCCAAGGCCCATGATTCATTAGTCCATTCACAGCCATATGTCTGGTTAGAATAACCGCAGTTTAAGTCTCCGTTCTTTGTTATAATGTGTCCTGAGGTCTCATCATATTCTGGATACCCTACTTTCAATATTCTGAATGAATGACCGTGTACATGTATTGGATGGTGGGGCTCTTTATCTATCCCAAATACAACGAAGATGAGAATCAGTGGTTCCATAAAACCGACAGAAATGGACTGTGTACATTTACAGACTGTGTCATTTGAACAAGACACACCGTTACAATCTTTTGCAAGCTCATCTGGATGCAATATGAATGGAACAGATGGGTCTTTAAATTGTATATCATTAGTTGTTGGGTGAATAGACGGAGAACGTTTCAACCTGAAATTCAAAAATTCTTGTCGGACACCATCTATAGAGACCTTAGAAACGCCATCTGCCAAGCCTTTAGAGGTAGGATCTGAAGACATTCTGGAGTTATTATCGATTGAGATTTTCGTTGACTCATTCACAGAAATGTTAGCCAGACCGCTAAATGTTCCGTTATTCGACAATTCTGATGTTCTGTCAACTGATATATAGAGGCTCTATCCACCAATGTGTTAGATGAGCCATCGATATGTATATCAGATGCTTTATTCACCACGATTTTAGATATTCCACTTGTCAGAAGATATCGTAATGTTTCAATACCAATACACCTTGTAGACGAGGATTCAGGGAAGTATTTGAAAGGACAGTTAAATACTGTACATTTATCGCTGGGACTGCAATTTTTGTTTGTGCTATTTGGTTCCGCTACTTCAGCTTCTTCATAACTCATTATGCTTCCAACAAGGGTAACTTTGTTGGATTCTAATGTTCTAGCCCTTATCCAATAATTAGCTACAGCCTTGTTGGTCTCCACAGTAAAATCGTATCTTTCACCTGGATGAACAACTACGGATTCCACAGTTATTGGTTCTATTGGTTGTCCATCAGAGCTTACGACTGTAAGATCATGGTCATCTATGGATACTCGTATTGGGTATTGGATTCCTGCTCCAATCAATCTAAACTTCTTTATAATGCCTTTCTTGACGGTGATAACGTCCAGCGGAGCTTCTGTATAATTACCCGTTGCTGGATCGTAATAACGACCTCTTCCATTGATTAGTAATGACTGTGCATCATAGACACTGAACACAGTGCCATCGTATGTCATGGATTTGTTTTCCGCCCTTGATTGGGCATAAATACCAGTGAGCACAACATTGTTGGTTAAAACTGGAGTTTGTGACAATAGGTCCATCCGAAAATCATGATTCCATTCCTGGACCTGCAGCACAGAATCTTGAGTAGCGTCCTTCGTTTGTATCTTGGATGATTAAAGCACCAAACAAGCCATCTGCCTGCTGGACAGCAATGTGTGAGTGATAAAAATATGTTCCTGATTCAAGTAGGTCAAACCCGTATGTGAAGAAATTGCCAGGCAGAATAGGACATTGTGTAATAAAAGGAACACCGTCCATATAGGGTGTTCCTTTCTGTGTGATTCCATGCCAATGTATTGCAACAGTTTCAGCTCGTAGTTTGTTTATGACCTTGACCTTAAGTCTTTGACCCTTTGTTGCTATAATGGTTGGTCCGGGCATAGTTCTGTTGGCAACTATCACCAGTCGAGGTATCGTCCAGCCGTCTGCAGTGATAACGCCGTCTGTTGATATCGGTCTACTATCATTATCGTTATTCTTGTCACGGAGCTCATACAATGAACCATTAGACGGGTACACTGCCCCAAGCACGTCATCAATCATGGTCATGCGATAGGTTATTTCTAGTTCCGTCTCACAGACACTTTCAGATGGATCACATATGAACGCTTGTATATTGAATAGGTTCGCAAAAATTAGGAAAATAGTTATCTTGATTGTGTTAAAACCTTTTCTTTCCATTTTTGACAGATCGAACTGAAATGATGAAAGGAACCTTGCAATTCATATTGAATTTTATGAGCATTTCATTCAAAGTAAAGAAAAACCCTTTTTAATCAAATGAACGTCAATTCTCTAAGTAAGTATTTATTTCAAGAAATATATTTTAGTGCACAATTTGTGCATTTAAGCATAAGAATTATTTGCTGTACCTGTCGTTCACCTTTTTGAACACTACAAGGACTCTGCTACGTTTCAGAGTTTGAAGGCAACGAAGAGTCTCCAAATCTTTGATTAATTAAGAAACTTTCAATTTTCACAGAGCTAAACTAACTCATTTTCACTAATTTCGGAACATCCACATATTCATACTTACCCTAGTCACCCTAGTCATTCTTTTCGCTCATTGCGTGATTGAGGTATGAAATTTGTAAAATCAAGTTCGTCAAGTGGGAGGTATTTTAACGACAGAAAAATTCAATGGTTCAAAAAGGAATTAAAATCAATAGATAGATAATATCGAAACGTTTTCCGCTGGCTCTAAGCGTTGAATCTGAAAAGAAAACATATAACATTAGACAGGGGCTCAGTAAAACGAACAGGTTTCAGCACCCACAGCAAAACCCCAAAACATCCAATGCAAAAACACAGAGCAGACACGCACAAAAAAGACGCAATAGGGACAAGGAACACTAACGCATAACATTGAAACATCAAGCACAAAGGACCACACATAAACCAAAGAGACAAATGGAAACCGGTGCCGACTTTGAACGGCCATCTGTCACGCAAGAAGCAAACTGTGTGGTTATCCGGATTTCGTGCGCATAACCCTCTCACTTTTCCGATTACCTAGAGGTCTCGAAGAACTCACACTTGTGCTGTAAAATAAGTGCCACACTGTAAGATACACATACAAACAGACACTATGACGCAGGGGCCCAAGAAACATACAGATTAATTTGTAAATGGATATAAAAAACAGAAGGCATACAGAATCCGTGCTCTGCCGGCTGTAGCGAGCTCATGCATTTAATCATCCAAGGAGTCCTACTGGAATCCAGAGAGGACAGGTATCAGGACCATGTCTTCTTTAAAGAGATTTTGACAGGGCCCGTCATGGAGGCCTATCGTCACACTCAGACAGAGTGTAATTCTTAAGGCCGCCACATAATTTACAATAAATCGAAACAAAATCAATGCATAACTTGTTCTTTCTGTTGTAGGGTGCTTAATTTATCCTCTCTTAAAATCTTTTTGATATGACAGATGAAAAATTACGGAAGCCCGTAGTTGACAGGTATGGATTATGATTTATCCGGCGGACGCCACATAATTTATCTGGCGGCCGCCACCAAAAAAATTTTAATTCATACCTGTTACCTACGGGCTTCCATAGAAACCCTTTGATTCAGATGTACAATTATAAGCTTTCCCCTTTCGATCAAAACACCTTTAATTAGTTTGGACAATCGATTATCAATTTTGTCATGAGGAAGTGTGGTGTACATATTAGAAAAGTCGTATGAAGAAATCGTATTGGCTTTAAAATTTTCTTGATTTCATTTGGTCAATCACATCCCCTCAATTTTTAATAGACCAGAAGAAGTTTACACCATTCCTGTTCATAACATTTTCACAATATTTGGCCACGTGTTCCTTTATAGCAGTGACTGCTGACGTCTAGACAAAATTCCAGTTGAGCAGTTGCTAGAATTAGCAATGTGTCGAATTTTGTGAGGAAACTTGTAAAGTTTTGAACTCGGTAAGGCAGAGATAAGATGATTTATCACATGATTCACCCGTTTTGCAGTTTCATAAAGCCATTTCATAAATATATGTTATGATAACACGTTACATATCGCACTGCTTAAATGCGATTGGTCAAGTTTAGGGGTGTGTCTACGTAAATAGATCTGATTGGTCGATACACTAGCATAATCACCTTTTAAAACTGTGTGACAAGTGTGACGATTCAAAAATCGGTAATTTGTGAAATTCAGACGCAGATTCAATATCAATGATTAATATTGCTGTTGCTGAATTTATCATTGCATTAAAATACTAAACGAAATTTTCTTTACGCATAGAACATCTATGGGATGGGAAACTCCTTCTCATATCATAGCAGACTTCTATGTCATACCCTGATTCGCCTCAGAAATGTTGATTTCTCGTTAGAAATGCACTGTTTTAGGCAGAATCCTGTGATTAAAAGAATCTCAAATAAACTCGGCTCGGGGATATAAAACACACATTATAGATTGTTTGAAATGAAAGTTAATTTGAGATACTATATGTACTTAAATTGTTTTTCTATAATCATATAAAAGTATTTCATCCTATATTGGAAAGTACATAATGTTTTTTAATTGTGCATCAGTATAATTGGAGATCTATTAAGGTTCTTTTTATTCCATGCAAAATTGCAAGTTTAATAGTAAATGTTATACAATAATAAACTTGATGTATAAAACATAAAAAAAAAAATGAAATCAAACCAGCAAACAAGCAAACAAACTTAAAGATTGAAAGAATATTGAATATATTATACAAAAACAAGTTCTGTAAATTTCATGATACCTCATGAATATTAGTTGCACTGAACATAACGAATTAATGGGTGTCGGCACTTTATTATGTCGGCATTAAGTCCATGTTACATAATATCTTAATAATTAATGACACATTGACGTATTTGTTATGTCACCTGAATGGGATTTCATTATATTTATCGAATTTCGTCTGGATTGTTCTCTATAGGTTTGCCAATTATACGCACTAAATATGTATGTACATCTATGATGAAACTTTATCTTTATGTTTCAATCTTTGATGATAAAAATTGACACAAGGTTGAATAGGATTTAAGTCATGAATTTCATTTTGGATTTTTCGGTGAGTTGTAAAAAACTATTTGAAAATATAAAAGAAAGGAGGGGATCTTCAACAACACCCGGTTGCAGCACCCACAACAAAACCCTAAAACACCCGATGCAAAAACACAGAACATACAATCACAGGAAGAGACGTAAGAGGGACGAGGATCGCCAACCCAAACAATAAAAACATGAAACACAAAAGACAACACATAAACCAACGAGACCAAATTTGCAACCGATGCCGACTTAGGACGGTCTTCTGCCACGGAAGTATTTATATAGGTTCAAGGAAAGGTTGGCATCTCCAATATGCAGGACTCAACTGCAGCATCCACAGCAAGATTTAAAACACCCAAATAGAAAACATTCGGTCAATCAGCACGAAAAGAGAAAACACTGTGAATAAGCAAAAAAAGACACAAAATGTATAAGGAAAACATCAAATTCGAGATCAAAACATTAAAAAAAAAAAAAAAAAAAAAAAAAAACCAACAACAACCAAAAAAAAAAAAAAACCAACAACAAAAAAACCCCCCAAAAAACCAAAAAAACAAAAGCAAAATAACATAACAAAACAAAACAAAATAACATAACAAAACAAAACAAAAACAAAAACAAAACAAAACAAAACCAAAAAAAAAAAAAAAAAACAAAACAAAACCAAACCCCAAAACTTCAAATTCTAAAACTAGGTTGGTATGTCTGCTAGTGGATATTTAAAAGTCCCCAAGGCTATCGTCCGCCTTGTCTTAATCTAGATTGACCTTTCATATGTTTGTAGAATTTTCTGATACTAGATTTAAAGTCTTATTCTGAAATTCAGGAGTATCTACCTGTTGGAAGAGCTCTGTCATCAGATGGCTTTTTAGCATACGTTTTAGGTCATGTTTAGATTTTCGCTTTTCACATATTCACTATTTAGAGTTCCCCTAATTTTCCTCGAGCATTGTTTGTTGAAATGCACATTAGGTGCACTAAATCATAACGAAAGTACATATGATTCCATACGATAATTTAAAACCACTAGATTGATACCTCTGCTGGAAGACTGAAAATCTCCGAGAAAATCGTTCGCCTAGTTTAACTGTGTTTCTACACTGACTTAAAGTATATTTGTAAATTTTCTGTATCCTAAATATAAAATATTTCAAACAAAGAAGCATCTCCTTCAGGACATTTATGAGAAGGCTTTGTCCTAAGCTGGCTCTAAGGTATACATTTAAGGTGAAGGCTTTGTCCTAAGCTGGCTCTATGATATACATTTATGAGAAGGCTTTGTCCTAAGCTGGCTCTATGGTATACATTTAAGGTGAAGGCTTTGTCCTAAGCTGGCTCTATCGTATACATTTAAGGTGAAGGCTCTGTCCTATGCTGGCTCTTTGGTATACATTTAAGGTGAAGGCTTTGTCCTAAGCTGGCTCTATGGTATACATTTAAGGTGAAGGCTTTGTCCTAAGCTGGCTCTATGGTATACATTTAAGGTGAAGGCTTTGTCCTAAGCTGGCTCTATGGTATACATTTAAGGTGAAGGCTTTGTCCTAAGCTGGCTCTATGGTATACATTTATGAGAAGGCTTTGTCCTAAGCTGGCTCTATGGTATACATTTAAGGTGAAGGCTTTGTCCTAAGCTGGCTCTATGGTATACATTTAAGGTGAAGGCTTTGTCCTAAGCTGGCTCTATGGTACACATTTAAGGTGAAGGCTCTGTCCTAAGCTTGCTCTATGGTATACATTTATGAGAAGGCTTTGTCCTAAGCTGGCTCTATGGTATACATTTAAGAGAAGGCTTTGTCCTAAGCTGGCTCTATGGTATACATTTAAGGTGAAGGTTTTGTCCTAAGCTGGCTCTATGGTATACATTTAAGGTGAAGGCTCTGTCCTAAGCTTGCTCTATGGTATACATTGAAGGTGAAGGCTCTGTCCTAAGCTGGCTCTATGATATACATTTAAGGTGAAGGTTCTGTCCTATGCTGGCTCTATGGTATACATTTAAGGTGAAGGCTCTGTCCTAAGCTGGCTCTATGGTATACATTTAAGGTGAAGGCTCTGCATGTCCTAAGCTGGCTCTATGGTGTACATTTAAGGTGAAGGTTCTGTCCTAAGCTGGCTCTATGGTATACATTTAAGGTGAAGGCTCTGTCCTAAACTGGCTCTATGGTATACATTTAAGGTGAAGGCTCTGTCCTTAACTGGCTCTATGGTATACATTGAAGGTGAAGGCTCTGTCCTAAGCTTGCTCTGTGGTATACATTGAAGATGAAGGCTCTGTCCTAAGCTTGCTCTATGGTATACATTTAAGGTGAAGGCTCTGTCCTAAGCTGGCTCTATGGTATACATTTAAGGAGAAGGCTTTGTCCTAAGCTGGCTCTATGGTATACATTTAAGGTGAAGGCTCTGTCCTAAGCTGGCTCTATGGTATACATTTAAGGAGAAGGCTTTGTCCTAAGCTGGCTCTATGGTATACATTTAAGGTGAAGGCTCTGTCCTAAGCTGGCTCTATGGTATACATTTAAGGTGAAGGCTTTGTCCTAAGCTGGCTCTATGGTATACATTTAAGGTGAAGGCTCTGTCCTAAGCTGGCTCTATGGTATACATTTATGAGAAGGCTTTGTCCTAAGCTGGCTCTATGGTATACATTTAAGGTGAAGGCTTTGTCCTAAGCTGGCTCTATGGTATACATTTATGAGAAGGCTTTGTCCTAAGCTGGCTCTATGGTATACATTTATGAGAAGGCTTTGTCCTAGGCTGGCTCTATGGTATACATTTAAGGTCATAGTTAGAACATTCACTATTTACCATTTCCTCTGTTTCTACCTAGAGCAATAGTAATGATATATTGATTATTGAAATGTGCATATGATGTACATTGTACTAAATTATTACTATAGAACATATATTTTAAGGTCGTTTGGTACATGACGTCATGTATTTACCGGAGTACTCATTAGAAACACAAAAATATAGAGGAATGTGTAGAGGATGTCAAATCATTCTTGACGGTGAAAACACAATTTAAATCGGGTATCAGATAGACGAGTTTTGACGTCGCAAATACGGTTCGCGAATACCTTTGTCGCAACCGGATTTGTAATAACGACCGGATTTGTAATAAACTAGATTTATTACATATTAGGTTATTACATATTAGGTTACATGACTCAACCGGATTTGTAATAAAACCCGAAATTGTAATAAACTACGAACATAGTGTAGGTCGCTCGGAAGTTTCTTCTTTCTTTTTCTGGCTTTCGATTCTCTCCGTCTGTCTGTCTCATTTTCATAATGGAGAATATACCGTCTCCTATTAATAACCTTATAATATTGAGGTGTAGCACGATAAAAATCCGATAAAATCCATACAGATATTGGACTAGTCATCATTTTAAAGGATAAAAAGTCTCGTTTCACTGGATAAAAAGGAAGAATTCAAGACAAAAAGAGACCAAAAAATGATACTTAAGTATTTATTACATATTAGGTTATTACATATTAGGTTACACGTCCCAACCGGATTTGTAATAAAAACTGAAATTGTAATAAACTTCGAACATAGTCTAGGTCGCTCGGAAGTTTCTTCTGTCTTTTTCTGGCTTTCGATTCTCTCCGTCTGTATGTCTCATTTTCATGATGCAGAATATACAGACTATCAATAGCATTAGTATTCATGTATTGAGGTGTAGCACGATCAAGTATCCATTAAAATCCAAACAGAGATTGACGTACTTATCATTTTAAAGGACCAATAGCCTCCTCTCACTGGATCAAAAGGAAGAATTCAAGACCCAAAAAGTGGCCAAAAGATTATACTTAAGTATTTATTACATATTAGGTTATTACATATTAGGTTACACGTCCCAACCGGATATGTAATAAAAACCGAAATTGTAATAAACTACCAACATAGTCTAGGTTGCTCGAAGTTTCTTCTTTCTTTTTCTGTCTTTCGGTTCTCTCCGTTTGTCTCATTTTCATGATGGATAATGTACCGTGTCTTGATAACATTATAAGGATTGAGGTGTAGCACGAGAAAGTCTCAGATAAAATTCATACAAATATTGAACTATTAATCATTGTAAAGGACCAAATACCTCGTCTCACTGCATCAAATGGAAGATTTCAAGACCAAAAAGATACCAAAAGATGATACTCAAGTATTTATTACATATTCGGTTATTACATATTAGGTTACACGTCCCAACCGGATTTGTAATAAAACCCGAAATTGTAATAAACTACGAACATAGTCTAGGTCGCTCGGAAGTTTCTTCTTTCTTTTTCTGGTTTTCGGTTCTCCCCATCTGTCATTTTCATGATGGAGAATGTACTGTCTCTTGATAACATTATAAGGATTGAGGTGTAGCACGAGAAAGTCATACAGATATTGAACTATTAATCATTTTAAAGGATCAAATACCTCGTCTCACTGCATCAAATGGAAGAATTCAAGACCAAAAAGTGACCAAAAGATAATACTCTAGTATTTATTACATATTAGGTTATTACATATTAGGTTACACGTCCCAACCGGATTTGTAATAAAACCCGAAATTGTAATAAACTACGATCATAGTCTAGGTCGCTCGGAAGTTTCTTCTTTCTTTTTCTGGCTTTCGATTTTCTCCGTCTGTCTGTCTCATTTTCATGATGCAGAATATACCGACTATCAATAACATTAGTATTCATGTATTGAGGTGTAGCACGATCAAGTATCCATTAAAATCCAAACAGAGATTGACGTACTTATCATTTTAAAGGACCAATAGCCTCCTCTCATTGGATCAAAAGGAAGAATTCAAGACCAAAAAAGTGACCAAAAGATGATACTTATAAGTATTTATTACATATTAGGTTATTACATATTAGGTTACATGTCCCAACCGGATATGTAATAAAAACCGAAATTGTAATAAACTACTATCATAGTCTAGGTTGCTTGGAAGTTTCTTCGTTCTTTTTCTGTCTTTCGGTTCTCTCCGTCTGTCTGTCTCATTTTCATGATGAAGAATGTACCGGCTCTTGATAACATTATAAGAATTGATGTGTAGCACGAGAAAGTTTCAGACACAATTTTTCAAAGGATCAAAAGCCTCGTCTCACTGCATCAAAGGGAAGAATTCACGCCATAAATGACAACATATGCATATAAATTGAGAGATACGATGTTCAATTTGCACCGACTTTGGAAAGCTATTTCCTTTTAAATGGCATATGGTGTGATTATCCGGATTTCGTGCAACTCCCCCCCCCCCCCCCAAGTTATCCGGATAAACGGAGGACTTAAATGACATACAGTTGTTGTATACTTATTTCACCGCGATTCAATTAGCACTGCTGTAAATGAGCATTCTCAGTGCTCTGGCCTGACCCCGACCTTCCACCCAGCTCAGGTCAGACTAATTCGGACCCCGACCTTCCACCCAGCTCAGGTCAGACTAATTCGATATCAACGTCTCGAAGTCATTATTTTCACATATCGACATAGCTTGAAGTTATTACATTTAATAAATAGCAACTAGCTAGCTGTGGTTTGTTGTCCAGTTATTCCCCGAGTCGCATGAACCAATGAAATTATCACCGAGCCACGAAGCGGCGAGGTGATAATTTGATTGGTTCATGCGACTCGGGGAATTACTGGACAACAATGCAAATCACAGCTAGCTAGTTATTAGTTCTATTCTAACATTGTTTTGCACGAGCTCTATAGCACGTGCATGGGCTTCGCGGCTCGGTGATAATTTCATTGGTTCATGCGACTCGGGGAATAACTGGACAACAAATCACAGCTAGCTAGTTATTATTTCTATTCTAATATTGTTTTGCACGAGCTCTATAGCACGTGCACGGGCGGAGCTTAGCAAACTGTAAGTTTGTTGGAGATTTTACACCTCATGTTAGAATTATGATTTCACCTCGTGAAAATTATGATTTAAGTACATGTATATCATAGATCAGAAAAATCATACTGAGCGAGAACGTTTGTGAACTTCTATGATATTGGAAAATCTCCAGGACGCGGACCTTGCATCGCAAACAGCGTTATGTACAACCGCAAAGGTAAAATAACATTAAAACATGAACAACCAGACACACAATAGTCTGGTTGCCATTCATGAAACCCAAAAATTAGGTACACGCAAAATGTTTTTGCATGAATGTGTTGTGAATACCCTCTTCTTTGATAACCCACCGGATGCCACTGTGGCATCCTTGGGCATTTCGAAAATTTGGGGTAAAGAGGATATTTAATGAAGAAAACCCGTTGAATATCGGGAAAATGCATTTACTTTTTCCATGCTGCAACTAGAACAAATTTGTTGTTCTAGCTACAGCATGGAAAAAGTAATTGCATTTGTCCCAAAATACCTATCAAATTAACAAAAAATACCTCAAATGCAAACTTTTGAATACAAAAAGTAATGCAGCATTTTAATAAAAATGTTTCCCGAAATTAATAATTAAAAAAAAAACTGTGATTATCCCTCAAAATAGCAAAATAATAAAAAAATATCTTCTGGTTCATTACACTTGGTCACGTACATGCCGTTAAATTATAGGAAACTTCTCCTTGTGCGTTTTATCAAAATATATGAATTATAAAAAATATTAAAAGAAATAGCGATTTTTGCACATGAATACGGGTTTTTGTCCCAAATTGCATAGAAATTGAAATTCAGTTATCAAATGACCTTCCTAAGGAAAAATAATAAGAAACAGCATCCCAGCAAAGCTAAGATGTGTAAATTAAAACAGATTAAAAGAAATAGTGCTTATTTTCTCAAAATAAGTGGGGTTTTTTGCATAAAAAAATGCATATTTTACCCATAAATGTTGCTTTTCATGAATCATTACATTGAATTTCACATTCATTTGATAAAATCATTATTTCTGTTTTGATAATAGCTTTAAATGTATGATTTTAGGTGAAATAATTAGTGTTGTACATCGGAAGACTTTTAAGAATCGATTATCGGAAAATAATCGGAAAGAGTAAACCGATCGATTATCGATTTAAATCGGAAAACAAAAGTCCATCAAAAAGGAACATAAAAGATAGAAAAATTCTGCATAAAATTCAGAAAACTTTGCTGAAAACAAAATATAAAGCATTCAATTTCAAAATGTCTGTCTGTTTACATGCAAGACAACAAGTAACGGTTTTTGTTACATGTGAAAATAGGAAAATAAATACCTTTACACAAAATACATTTCTTTCAGCAACAATCGATTGTAAGAAAATGGAATCGATAATCGGAATCAAAAGAGTTTTAGAGATCGACAATCGATTGTCGGCGACAATTGTTTTATCACTAGAAATAATGCATTTATAGAATTTTTCCAGAAATCTGTTATTTTCTGACATTTGGCCCCTAAATAAATTGAAAATATACCCTTTATGTTTCAAACATGTAATTCGTGAATGAACATAAATAACAGTTGAAAATACATAGATTTCAATCATTGCTTTCATAATGGATAAGGGTTGTTTAAATAAATGAACAGAACTCAGATATTTCTAATTGAAGATACAGGTTTCTTTATCAAAACGACAATTTGGAAGATTTTTCCAAAAAAAAAAAAGAAAAAAAAAAAGAAAAGAATTTGAAATATATGTCAATTGAAAAAAGGAGATCTAGACTTTTAAGGGAAGCAGGAATAAATGAAAATTTTCTCAAATATCTGTGAATTTTTGCAAAACTTAAACTTTTCACCCAAAAACATGCAGTAAAAGTATGAATTGGAACTTGTAACTTATTTCATCTGAAGGAGCTCTATAAATATGTACTATCTATTCACATTTTAAAATGTTTAAAGTCATCATCCACATAAATGTTATAAATTATTTTTAAACTAACTAAACTTGATCTATTTTCAGTAAATATTTTTACTAAAAACATGTTTTTTCCCCAAAACACCACTTTTGCCATGGAAAATTGCATGAGACGATTTAAAAGCAAAAAAAAAAATTCTACAAGGTTTGGCTGATTTTGGAGGATCAAGGGGGGGGGGGTGCAGCCAACCCAGTGATACATACCTGACTAGTTATTCTAATTAAAGCATGAAAAAGCATTGCAATATCCCAATTTTCAGGGATTTTTCATTCCAAAATCATTCTTTTCCCTATTTTCGTACTGGCAAATCGCTAATCTGACATTCAAAAATGAAAGGCAGTAAATTAATTGTGACTTTGGTACCAAAATGGATATTTTATCTACAGTATGAAAAATTATATGATATTTTCCCAATTTTTAACGATTTTTCGTCGAAAATCCATAGTTTTTCCCCGTTTCATGGACGAGTGAATTGATGAATTGAGCTTGAAACTTAAAGGAAATGTTATTGCCGTTCTTTTGATACCAAATTTGTTGCTCTAGCTGCTGTTGTATATTGTTTATATATTTTCATGATTATTGGAAAGAAATTATTCTGTGCTTCCATTGAAAACCACTTTGTGATTGTCTTTGTCATGCAAATTAGCTTGCTTGACCAAATAATTACAAGGGCTGTTCAATATGTTGTAACTCTATTTCATTTCAGGCCTTGTTCCCAATGGGTTGGTCTCATTTGGTCTTTTTATCGACTGGGTAACACTCTAAGATAATTGAGTATCTTTTTTTTGGAAAATGGACAAATTCTGTAAAAGTGATATGGTCCAATATTTGCATAACAGTATCCATATGATCAATATCAAAACCTCGAATTGCTGTATGTCATACATATTCATCCACCAGAGCAAACATTCTTGATCATTACAGTTTGTTCCATCAAGACATGACTGCAATTTCGTCTTTATTTACCTTTTTTAACATACTCTCGTTCTTCAAAAGACTTTCATTCATTTCCAAAACTTAAGACAGGTTCAATGATGACGTCATAAATACCGTGGGAAGCCATCAGAACAACCAAGAAAATAAGGGTTTCTTTAAATTGGTATTGGAGCCTGAACAATTCTGGCAATGCTGATTGGGGTAATGCTTAAAATATATCAACATTTTTGACAAACATTTAATCCTTAAATATGAGGCTCCGAACATTTTGATCAGCCCTCGTAACAAGATTATTCTCAAGTATATACGATCTGTTACTTATGACTCAAAAGTAATTTGAATAAGATCAAGGTATATTTAATTTTCATGTTTTCAAAAAAATGTCATATAATGATTTGAATGAAGGGCATGGAATACTAAAATTGTTTCTAGTGTAGTATATTCATGGTATTTACCTGAAAAGAAATTGTTAAGAGTACACATGGTGGTCCGTGTACTAAACCACAATTCAATTTTCCATTTCGGAGACATTAATGAAAAATTGAAAATTGAATCAATTTTTCATTTTTCATTTTCCATTTAATAAATGAAAAATGGAAAATTGAACCAATTTTCAATTTTTCAATTTCAAATTTCAAATTGAAAAACGAAAACGGAAAATGGACTCAAATACGCTGTATTAAACCACAATTCAATTTTCCATTGCAAAAATAAAAAACGAAAATGGAAAATTGAACCCATTTTCAATTTTCAATTTTCATTTTGAAAATGAACAATGAAAAATAAATTCAATTTTTCATTTTTCATTTTAAAAATGAAAACTGAAAATTGAAAATGGGTTCAATTTTCAATTTTCATTTTAAAAATTTTATTTTCTTAATGAAAATTAGAAAATGGACTGTAATAGGCTGTACTAAACCACAATTCAATTTTCCTTTTCAAAATCCGTAATGTAGAATGAAAAATTGAGTCAATTTTCCATTTTTACACTCCGCGCGCTAATGCAAAAATGAAAAATGAAAAATTGATTCCATTTTCAATTTTTCATTTTTCATTTTCGATTTAACGACACACGACCTGCACACCCCTATCACTATAATCCAGAGGTCCAGCGATTAGCCAATCAGAGCGCTTGTTTCAAACGTAAACAAAAGTCTCTATCGGCAGCTTGCTTTTTTCTCTCGCCTCGCAAATAAACAGTTGTAGAACTTTGTTGAAATAACATTTTATATGTTTTTAAAATAATTTTATGAAAAATGTTATCTTAAACACATAAATTTATGCAACTCTTTCGTATTTTTATAACAAAGCTATATGACAAGGCAATGATCATGGACTTTAAAGTTTCCTTGTGTTATCGCCTTATTTCGAATGAATCTAACAGAATTGTGCTTTTTTTTGTATAAAAAGAACTATGGACATTAACTATCATTAATTATACAGAAATCCCTTGTTATCCATACATAACCCGGTTGACGTCTGTGCTGTCGAGAGGTTATTCTACTGCCATCGCTGTATATTCGGTCATACTTTGGATGTTGTACACTATCAGCGGTGGATCCAGAGTGAAAAGCGGGAGAGTGAGGTGTTACATCGGCCCAAAGGGTCGATCCGAGGCACGAAATGCCCAGTGTAGGAGGTTACGGGAGGTAGAAGTCGGGGGGGGGGGGGGGGGCTCCCCGGGAATTAAAAAGAAATAGAATAAAATTGTGCAATCTGAAGCATATTTTCTCCTTATTGGACCGTTTTTGGAATACCAGTTCCAATTAGTAGGAAAAGCCTGGGTTTATCTCGATCTTTTTTTTTCAGATTATTTGTACTTTAATACTTATAGTTAATTTGTCCCCGCAGTAACAGTGTTACATGGACATAAAATTAGAATATTAGTATGATATGGAGTAAAATTTGTTTCCTTCATTTTTTGTTTGTTTGTTTGTTTTTACATGATTTCCAAGTCCAATGTTTAATAAATGTACATTTCTATGTTTTAAACAAAATTTGAAGACTAAAAAATCCTTCTATAAGCATAAAAGCGTGAAGGTTCCTCTCCCTGTACCATTTATATATTTTGTAAATCATTTGATTGTTATTTTTCCGATAAAATGTAGAAATTGAATTGAAAGATATGTTAATTAGTTGGAATAAGGACCAATTTTCGGGCATAAAATGAACAGAAAACACCCTGCGCGATGTACATTACAAAACTTTGCAATTAATATTGTTTGTACGAACAAATTGAGAAACTTAAAAAAAAATGGATTTACAACCTCAATAAATTCTCAAATAAGGTATCGATATATGAAAAAAAAATCTAATTGGTGAATTCTGCTGAACATTTAGCAATTTCTACTGTTGCGTTTGCAGTTTTTTTTTCGATTGCTGATGTTACCGAAATAAAAAGAAAACCTAGGGGGGTTCCCATAAGGGGGATGGTGCCCCTGGGGGGTTCCCATGGGGATTTGCCCCCCCACCACCACCCAACCCCTAAATCCGTCCTTGTACTGTTGAAAATTAAGTGGTTGGATAGATGTTGATTTCTAGCATCTATAGATAGTAGATATCTAATTTTCATTCCGATATTTTGATAACTTCATGGGAAAATAAATGATAAAGTTCTCTATCTTCTTACGCCTGCTGAAGAGCGCATGCCTCCATATGACACATGTATTTCAAACATTAATATTGTTTTCATAGTACAATAATGTAATTATCACCTCTACATGGTATCCACATGATAGATTTACTGTAGTAGTGACATCGTATATTTCTTGAATGATATTTAGTTTCTTAACAAGTACTATCAGGGACGTATATATACCATGATATACGTGCCTGGAACTATATTATTGTATTTTGTTTCTTATATAAATTTATTCTATACATGCATACCTGTATTTTAATCAGTAATAATCAAATATTCTTGCACATGTTGCATATCAAAATATATGGTAAAAAAAGGGGGGGGGGTTGAGCACTTTGTCGGATTTTCACTAAAATATTAGTTTACCGTCTATTATATTGATTGATCAGTGCCGGGGCGTAGCTTCGATGTTGACGGTTAGAAATGGGGGGGGGGGGGGGGTTGCATAATCATACACTTTTTGTGGAATGACTCGCAAGGCCCGAGGGGTCTATGTGGGGAGGGTATATAGATGGAAGATGATTTCCCTCCCAATGGAAAGGAGTTCGGGGGCCTCTCGAGAGGATTTTGAAAAAAAAGTCAAGCAAATCTGTACCCTCTGTCCCATGAATGCGTCGTGTCATGGTTTGGCAAACCTACAAACGGATAACATTCTTCAGGGAAAAAATATTTAAACCACAATAAAACTTTGAAGTCCGATTAAATTTAAAAATCAAAATATGAGAATGTAAAAAGATTTTTAAAAATGCCTCGGATTACACCATTTTGTCATAAAAATCCGAAAATTTCGCGTACGATTTTATATTTTTTTTTTGGGGGGGGGGGGGGTTCTATTTGTTCATTTTTTTTCCAAGATATACAAGGATTATTGAATCGATTTATTTTTATTTTGACCATGCATAGCACCATTACCTTTAAAATCGGCTTGAGAATCGTTCGTGCTCGCTTGATGTCAGTAACGCTGCGCTTGCAAACAACGTCTACCCCTGCGTTAATCCAATTATCTAACTAGGCACGGTCCATTTGATATTCTGGGGGGGGGGGGGGGCTTGGGTTTTTTCAAAAAATATAATTTTGCTCTCAATTTTGATGAAAAAAATTAATTTGCTTATGGTGTGACAGAAAAAAAATAATCTTGCTCTTACAAGTAATCTGAAGAATTACCATAAAATTTTGCTAAAATTCTTGAAAATTTTCCGACTCGCTTCGCTCGCCGCAGTTTTCAAACTGTATAAAAAACTTTTGGCTCGCTTCGCTCGCCGCAGTTTTCTATCAAAACATTTAGTTCATATATACGAAGTTATACATGTATGTGAATGAAAAAGGGCTTCCTTAAAAGCTTAAATATTTTATCAATATTTATGTATTGCTATTAGTACATGTTGCAAAGTATCCCATTATGTATAGTAAGTATAGAGTCTAATTTTATGAGAACTTCAGTTATTCACCAATTTACAATTCTTAGTAACATTTAAAAATCTGTCTAGGAGACCTTCCCCTCAGACCCTCTTATACATGTTATATATACAGTCATGATGTACCTTATGTTAAATATTGAGAATTGTATTGTAAAAATCTTTTATCTCTGTTTAAAAGTGAATTGAAAACTTGGATAAAAATAAACTAATATATTAATATTCAGAGTTTTGAGTAAAAATATAAATAATTTCTATTGATAAAACACAAACATTCTTAATATGGGCATCACTTTGTTAAAAAAAATTTCCTTGCTCCAACTTTGCAAGAAAAAAATAATTTTGCCCCGATCCGGGGTGAAAAAAATAATCTTGCTCCGACAAAAAACCCAAGCCCCCCCCCCCCCCTGAATATCAAATGGACCATGCCTTAGCAGTGAATATGTGTATTATTAAAGTTGACTGTCAGACGGAAACAAGTATTCATATTCAATGTCTTTTAAAACGCCATTATCTAAAGCGTGTTCACGTTGCAGACCCGTTGGACTTTACAATAAAATCAACAGAAAGTCTGAAATATGGGCTAGTTTTATGTTCCTTTCACGGTGTCTTCACTAACATATTTTATAAAGAAGATATATTTTGTTCTACAGCACTATGGAGTAGACGTAATTACGGGTCGCTCCGCTGATTTTGAGATTTAAGTTTTAAAATGGTTTCGTAGAGTCTCAGCACAATACTTTACAATATGTTTGTAAATAAATTGTATGGTGGAGTTGGATAACTATAAGGGGAGGTTGGAGGTAATTAAAACACACATCCATATTTCATAATTTTTATCTTAAAAACATATAAAATATTATTTCAACAACTACAACTGTTTATTTGCGAAGCGAGAGAAAGGACAAGCTGCCGATAGAGACTTTTGTTTACATTTGAAACGAGCGCTCTGATTGGCTAATCGCTGGACCTCTGGATTATAGAAATAGGGGTGTGCAAGTCGTGTGTCGTTAAAACGAAAATGAAAAATGAAAAATGGATTCAATTTTTCATTTTTCATTTTTGCATTAGCGCGCGGAGTGTAAAAATGGAAAATTGACTCAATTTTTCATTTTCCATAACGGATTTTGAAAAGGAAAATTGAATTGTGGTTAAGTACAGCCTATTACAGTCCATTTTCTATTTTTCATTAAGAAAATAAAATTTTAAAAAGGAAAATTGAAAATTGAACCCATTTTCAATTTTCCATTTTCATTTTTAAAGAGAAAAATGAAAAATTGAATCAATTTTTCATTTTTCATGTTCAAAATGAAAATTGAAAATGGGTTCAATTTTCCATTTTCGTTTTTTACTTTTGCAATGGAAAATTGAATTGTGGTTTAATACAGCGTATTTGAGTCCATTTTCCATTTTCGTTTTTTCAATTTGAAATTTTAAAATGAAAAATGGAAAATTGAATCAATTTTCCATTTTTCATTTACTAAATTGAAAATGAAAAATGAAAAATTGATTCAATTTTCCATTTTTCATTAACATTTCCAAAATGGAAAATTGAATTGTGGTTTAGTACACGGACCCATGGTAATTATCTTTCTCTATTCCATGATAATTGGTTCGTGTATTTTATCTTGATTCAGATGTTTATGTTCCATTCCTGAATATAAACGATGCCATAATATGATGCTAGAAAATACTATCTTTCCTGAACCCATTTTAAAATTGCGTATTACTGTTTAAAACAAGAGGCCCAAGGGGGCCACATCGCTCACCTGAGGAGACTGTATGTATGTTTTCAATCAAAGTCAAGACCTGAAGGAAATCGCTTTTAGTGAAACTTTGAGAAGGACAGGTGAGCTAAAAACAACAATACTTGTAGGGGACCATGATTTCTTCATTCTTACCAAGTTTAACGAAAATCTGTTCAGTGGTTCTGGAGAAGAAGTTGAAAACGTATGAAAATCATCCACTCCTTCTTCTTGAGTAATCTAAGTAACCCGAGAGAGATAGTTATACAGAAGCTAAAACAAAATAACAGTCCCCCTTCCCCTCCTTTCACTGTGTTATTGATAACATTGATCTGTTCTTACATTAATATATTGAGCTGCTCTCAATATTGTAATTTCAAAGTTGTATATCTAAGTCTTCACAAGATAAATTTGAAGATACTTATTCATCTTTTTAAAATTATTTAGTTTCCTTTTCCATACTTATTCAATAATTTAAAATATATAACATTCAAATGAATCGATAATCCAAAAACTTAAACCTCAAAAACATATATCAATATTAAAGAAAGACAACTCTTGCATACATGAACATGTACCAACTTATACGAAACTAAAGTTAACAGGGTACCAGAACTTGAACTTACAAGCCTTGGGTCCATGTTCACAGTAAACATATCTATTCATGATTGAAAAAATACTCATAAAAATCTGTTCAGCAGTTCTGGAGAAGAAGTTGAATATGTATGAAAATCACCCCCCCCCTTTCCTTTTCATATAAGAAAATAATTCATAAAAAATCAAAAAATTAAAATTTCAGTATAAAATACATATCAAAGCATTTATGAACTTAAATGTGATAAATGTGCAGTAAATGAATGTGTAAAATCATACACATATAGAATTAATTAAAGACATAGTGCAAAAATGTGCATTTCTGACAAAGTCCGAAAAGACGTCAAAAACACGTCAAAAATTTGACTTCTGAGTGGAACCAAAAATAACAACACTTCTAAAGACATCTCTCTAGATCATCCTGATGCTTTCGGTTTGTCGATACCTGCTTCCATTCTGAAGAAGAAGTTTGTCAAAGGAGGGTACCCCCTGTAACCTACTTTTGCCTCTGGTGGCGCCACCTGTTGATGGATCCAGACGAAAAACAACAACACTTGTAGGGGACAATGAGTACTTCATTTCTACCAAGTTTCATGAAAATCTGTTCCGTGGTTCTGGAGAAGAAGTTGAATATGTATGAAAATCACCCCCCCCTTCCTTTTCACATAAGAAAAAAATTAATAAAAAAATCAAAAAATTTAAATTTTAGAATAAAATACTTATCAAAGCATTTAGTAACTTTAAAAATATGATAAATATGCAGTAAATGAATGTGTAAAATCATACACTTATTGAGTTATTTAAAGAAATAGTGCAAAATGTGCATTTCTGACGAAGTCCGAAAAGACGTCAAAAACGCTTCAAAAATTTGACTTCCAAGTGGAACCAAAACTAACAACACTTTTTAAGACATCTCTCTAGATCATCCTGATGCTTTCGGTTTGTCGATACGTGCTTCCGTTCTGAAGAAGAAGTTTGTCAAAGGAGGGTACCCCCTGTAACCTACTTTTGCCTCTGGTGGCGCCACCTGTTGATGGATCCGGACGAAAAACAACAACACTTGTAGGGGACCATGAGTACTTCATTCCTACCAAGTTTCATGAAAATCTTTTCAGTGGTTCTGGAGAAGAAGTCGAAAATGTTGAAAAGTTTACGACGGACAGACGACAGACGACAGACGACGGACGACGGACGCCGGACGGTGCGCTATGACAATAGGTCACTTGAGCTTTGCTCAGGTGAGCTAAAAAAAGAAGATTTCATTTGATATAATGTTGCTCCTTTATGAGATGAAGAATAATATGTGACAATTATCACATGATACACGTGTTGTGCAGTGATATAAAGCCATTTCGTATTCAAATATTATGATAACATCTTACATAACGCTTCGGAGCATTACAAGTTCCTCATCTTTTATGACGTCAAAATAGAAACGGCGATATTTTAAAAGATAAATGATGACGTCATAATAGCGGACCAGAATAATAAAATCTGTCATCCCTTTATAATTTAACTATTCCCGTAATGTCTGTATAACGCCTATACAAACGTACGGCGCGAAATTTTATCTATAGCTGTATAGACAAGTATTAGCTTTTACAAAAAGCTTGCCGGCAGTAAGCTGAAATTAAATGTGGTAAAATTTTAGTAAGAAAAAAATGGAATAAAAGATTTTTATTCTTGTTAGACCAATCGCACATTTCCGGGCTTTTCCTTTTTAATTTCCGATTCGAGCTACGGAAATTTCCGAGGATCTGCGATTGTTGTAGGACGTATCGGTGCAAAGACTTTTCGATGCATCTTTAGGAAGAAAATGCACTGATACGATATGACTTTCATTTGTCAAGTCATCTAGACTCTTCAGCCGACTCGATGAAAATACAGATTCTGAATAACCTTGACGAATATTTGCATTTTTTGTAGTTGTCCACCAATCATATTGCCAAGAGTTATTTTATCCGTGCAAGTATGTCACGATTGATTACAGTATACCGGCAGTCATGACTGCCGGTAACAATGTCACCTATTATGACGTCACTAACGGCGAGCGCCGCTACGTTAGGCCTGTTCAAATATCACGTCGCCAGTTTTGAACTTGAAAATCAACCACGCTAAAATGACTTCAATTGCAAAATAAACTAGATGATTAAATAGTGATTTGATTAAATTATAAGAAATGACTGTAATAATTTATCTGTCTATCGATGTATAGACAAAAACCGATGCACAAACAAAATATAATCCGCTTCGCGGATTATATAGTTTGTGCATCGGTTTTTGTCTATACACCGATAGACAGAAAAATCATTACAGTCATTTCTTAAATAGAGAAACCATTTAAAAAATCCCCTTTACCTCCGTGCACCGCGCGGGAAATTCCCCTATTATGACGTCATGATTAAGTCATGCAGATGCTTGTCGTAAAAACAAACGATGGTAACGTTACGCCAGACAACAAACGTTCGTGAGATAAATTTTGAGTTACGTCCCTTACCCTGAGACTACCATCTTAAATGTTGCTCTATATGACCGTCAAACAATGCTAAACCTACGTAAACGTCTATGACGCCACAAAAGGGGGATTGGAGACAAACATCCGGGGGTGCGAGACAGAGTTTTCTCTCACTAGAGACTGATTTGTCCGTGAAATAAGGTGTCAAGAAAAATGTTGACTCGCCCTGCAGGGTGAAATAAGCCCATTCCGGAAGTGTTTTAACTTTAACGTCATTGTGACGTCATACATGATTGCAGCGTTAGCCGATCATAATATGAAAACAATACATAAAAACCCTCAGTTTTGAGCTCTTTTAGATAGTGAGAGAAAAATAATAAATAGGAAATCCAACCCTCGTGTCCAGGATTTGCTTTTGTCCACGACTCTGTAAGCCTCGTCGTGGTACTAGCAAATCCTTGACACTCGGGTTGGATTTCCTTGTCCCCGATCACATCTGGAGATAGATTCTATCAGTCTCAAGACTGGTAAATCTGTAGAGAATTCTGTCCAGAGTGAAAGAATACAAGTACATCTATGTACACGTACACGTATCCCTTTCTCATGTATAGAGAGGTTGAGTTAAGGAATGAGTGTCTTATTTTTTGCATTCATGGCACTCTGGTTGGACAAGAGCAAATCTCGTGAACCGCTAAGAGGTTCTCGAAAGATTTGCGCCTGTTTAACCAGAGTGTAAAAACAATGAATGCAAAAAAATAAGAAATTGAGTGAAAACTTAAACTAAATGCTCTACGTGTGTCAATTCTCCCTACCAGGAAGGGCAAGAAATAGTCCATTGCAAAGGATCAAAATATACGGTTTAATATGCAAAATTACTGAATAAATTTTATTGTTTAAACGTTTTCACGATGTGCTTTAACTTTTTATATACAATTTGAAGAAAATATGGCCCTATTCAGTATAAGAGTAGTCAGTGCTGCATAAATTCATTAACAAATGGACTATTTCAAAGTTTTCACAATAAAAATACCTGTTGTAAATATCTTCAAAAGCTTTGTCATGAATATTTTGAGCTTTTTATAAACAATTTGAAGAAAATAAAGCCTTATTAATAATTAGAGAAGTAAGTGCTGCATAAACTCTTTTCGGTAGCGCAATCCACGTTGAAGTACAAATGAACTCTGTTGGCACTGTACGTATACTTGTACATTTCAATGATTTGAGGGGATCATATTTTTTGTTGTCCTCGTCTGCTTCTTTTCTTTATATCGTGTAATTTCCTATACACATGTCGGGAATCTCCTCCTGCTCACAAAATCGGCATCAATATGCCCTGTCCATTGTTTGAAATTCTTGCGCGAACGTTATGTGAGTGAGACCAACCTGTGTTCGTCGTGAAATGAACGTCAAAATTGAATAGGCGTTACGTATAACATAGGAAATCAACTGGCTATGTAAATATTCCTACATGTAAGCATTCGGATTAGCCTCGAACTTTTCCTTCGAAAGAAAAAAAGACTCGGACGTCAAACGGTGCCATTTAAAAAATAGTTCCATCTATTAGTTGTTTTTTTTTTTTGGCTTGAATTCTTCAATTTGATGCAGTAAGACGAGGCTTTTGATCCTTTAAAATGATTACTAATTCAATATCTGTATGGATTTTATCTGAAACTTTATTTATCATAATGATATAAAGAGACGGTACATTCTCCATCATGAAAATAAGACAGACAGACAGACAGACAGACAGACAGACAGACAGAGAGAACCGAAAATCAGAAAAAGAAAGAAGAAACTTCCGAGCAATCTAGGCTATGTTGCTAGTTCATTACAACTTTGGTTTTTATTACATAGTATTATCTGGTTAGGACGTGTAACCTAATATGTAATAACCTAATATGTAATAAATACTTTAGTATCATAATTTAGTTACTTTTTGTCTTGAATTCTTCCTTTTGATCCAGTGAGACGAGGCTTATGATCCCTTTGAATAATTACTAGTTCAATATCTGTATGCATTTCATCTAATACTTTATTCAATAATAATGATATAAAGAGACGGTACATTCTCCATCATGAAAATGAGACAGACAGACGGAGAGAACCGAAAACCAGAAAAAGAAAGAAGAAACTTCCGAGCGATCTAGGCTATGTCGCTAGTTTAGTACAATTTTGGTTTTTATTGCATATCCGGTTGGGATGTGTTACCTAAAATGTAGTAACCTAATATGTAATACAATGTAAATACTTAAGTATCATCTCTTTGTATAATAATGGTATTAATAGTCGGTATATTCTCCATCATGAAAATGAGACAGACAGACGGAGAGAATCGAAAGCAATAAAAAGACAGAAGAAACTTCCGAGCGACATAGGCTATGTTTGTAGTTTATTATAATCTCGGGTTTTATTACAAATCCGGTTGGGACGTGTAACCTAATATGTAATAACCTAATATGTAATTAATACTTGAGTATCATCTTTTGGTCACTTTTTGGTCTTGAATTCTTCCATTTGATGCAGTGAGACGAGGCATTTGATCCTTTAAAATGATTTATAGTTCAATATCTGTATGAATTTTATCTGAGACTTTCTCGTGCTACACCTCAATTCTTATAATCTTATCAAGTGACGGTACATTCTCCATCATGAAAATGAGACAGACAGATGGGAAGAACCGAAAACCAGAAAAAGATAGAAGAAACTTCCGAGCAACCTAGACTATGTTGGTAGTTTATTACAATTTCGGTTTTTATTACATATCCGGTTGGGACGAGTAACCTAATGTGTAATAACCTAATATGTAATAAATACTTGAGTATCATCTTTTGGTCACTTTTTGGTCTTAAATTCTTCCATTTGATGCAGTGACACGGGGTATTTGATCCTTTAAAATAATCAATAGTTCAATATCTGTATGAATTATATCTGAGGCTTTCTCGTGCTACACCTCAATCCTTATATAATGTTATCAAGAGACGGTACATTCTCCATCATGAGTATGAGACAGGCAGACGGAGAGAAGCGAAAACAAGAAAAAGAAAGAAGAAACTTCCGAGAAACCTAGACTATGTTTGTAGTTTATTACAATTTCGGTTTTTATTACATATCCGGTTGGGATGTGTAACCTAATATGTAATAACCTAATATGTAATAAATACTTAAGTATCATCTTTTGGCAACTTTTTGGTCTTGAATTCTTCCTTCCTATCAAGTAAGAGGAGGGTTATGGTCCCTCGATATGAAAAGTACTTCTATATCTATTTGGATTTCAACGGATACTCGATTGTGCTACACCTCAATATATGCATAATAATGTTATTGATAGTTGGTATATTCTGCATCATGAAAATGAGACAGACAGACAGAAGGAGAGAATCGAAAACCACAAAAAGACAGAAGACACTTCCGAGCGACCTAGACTATGTTCGTAGTTTATTACAATTTTGGGTTTTATTACAAATCCGGTTGGGACGTGTAACCTAATATGTAATAACCTAATATGTAATAAGCACTAGAGTATTATCTTCTGGTCACTTTTGTGGTCTTGAATTCTTCAATTTGATCCAGTGAGACGAGGCATTTGATCCTTTAAAATGATTTATAGTTCAATATCTGTATGAATTTTATCTGAGACTTTCTCGTGCTACACCTCAATTCTTATAATCTTATCAAGTGACGGTACATTCTCCATCATGAAAATGAGACAGACAGATGGGAAGAACCGAAAACCAGAAAAAGATAGAAGAAACTTCTGAGCAAACTATACTATGTTGGTAGTTTATTACAATTTCGGTTTTTATTACAAATCCGGTTGGGACGTGTAACCTAATATGTAATAACCTAATATGTAATAAATACTTAAGTATCATCTTTTGGTCACTATTTGGTCTTCAATTCTTCCATTTGATGCAGTGAGACGAGGCATTTGATCCTTTAAAATGATTAATTGTTCAATATCTGTATGAATTTTATCCAATACTTTATCGTGCTACACCTCAATCCATATGGTACATTCTCCATCATGAAAATGAGACAAACAGAGAGAAGCGAAAGCCAGAAAAAGAAAGAAGAAACTTCCGAGCAACCTAGACTATGTTGGTAGTTTATTACAATTTCGGTTTTTTATTACATATCCGGTTGGGACGTGTAACCTAATATGTAATAACCTAATATGTAATAAATACTTAAGTATAATCTTTTGGCCACTTTTTGGGTCTTGAACTCTTCCTTTTGATCCAGTTAGAGGAGGCTATTGGTCCTTTAAAATGATAAGTACGTCAATCTCTGTTTGGATTTTAACGGATACTTGATCGTGCTACACCTCAATACATGAATACTAATGTTATTGATAGTCGGTATATTCTGCATCATGAAAATGAGATCATACGGAGAAATAATGCCACTCTGACGTCGCGTCATGGCTCTCAGCCTGATTTGAAATTACTATTGTCGTATATGGGCATCACAGTAACTAAGATGTTAAACGGTTTCCGGGCATTGGATATGATACTCCGCTATTTTCTGAAGAAGTTGATGTAAAAAACTTTATTATCCGTGATAAATTCGCGGTTCCCACACGAGTTGAAAATAAGTAAGATACCGCCCATAGGCTGTACAGTAATTTCATAGGAAGACAGCATGATTTGGCGAGTTTTGGCAACTTCAGTGTCCGTTGTCTTAGGTTTCTAGTGTAATAATTCGTGTTCCGGGCATCGCGACTGAAAGTTTATAACACATACATGAAGTCAGGTATCTTCGTTTTTTCGGATAATTATTTTGGGCGGTTCCCACGTGTTTTAAAAATTCCTTCTTTCTACGAAATTTCCTCCATTTTCTAGTATAAAATCATTATGTTTTCTTACAGAATTGAAAATAGGTCATGAATCATCATAACATAACAAATGGAAAATAAAATGAATAACAGAAATTAAATAAAACGAAGATTTAACGGAGAAAAGCTACTAACAGATTTTAATTGGAGTTTCGCCGAACTACGTCACGTGACTGAGAGAAGCGGCATAATTTCTCCACATGCATACAGACGGAGAGAATCGAAAGCCAGAAAAAGAAAGAAGAAACTTCCGAGCGACCTAGACTTTGTTCGTAGTTTATTACAATTTCGGGTTTTATTACAAATCCAGTTTGGACGTGTAACCTAATATGTAATAACCTAATATGTAATAAATACTTAAGTATAATCTTTTGGCCACTTTTTGGGTCTTGAACTCTTCCTTTTGATCCAGTGAGAGGAGGCTATTGGTCCTTTAAAATGATAAGTACGTCAATCTCTGTTTGGATTTTAACGGATACTTGATCGTGCTACACCTCAATACATGAATACTAATGTAGTCGGTATATTCTGCATCATGAAAATGAGACATACAGACGGAGAGAATCGAAAGCCAGAAAAAGACAGATGAAACTTCCGAGCGACCTAGACTATGTTCGTAGTTTATTACAATTTCGGGTTTTATTACAAATCCGGTTGGGACGTGTAACCTAATATGTAATAACCTAATATGTAATAAATACTTGACTATCATTTTTGGTCCCTTTTTGTCTTGAATTCTTCCTTTTTATCCAGTGAGACGAGACTTTTGATCCTTTAAAATGATGACTAGTTCATGATCTGTATGGATTTTATCGGATTCTTTATCGTGCTACACCTCAATATTATAAGGTTATTAATAGGAGACGGTATATTCTCCATTATGAAAATGAAGCAGACAGACGGAGAGAATCGAAAGCCAGAAAAAGAAAGAAGAAACTTCCGAGCGACCTAGACTATGTTCGTAGTTTATTACAATTTCGGGTTTTATTACAAATCCGGTTGGGACATGAAACCTAATATGTAATAACCTAATATGTAATAAATCTAGTTTATTACAAATCCGGTCGTTATTACAAATCCGGTTGCGACATACCTTTATACTGTTGCGTTTTTAGCTAAAATCCATCTTTCGCTTAACAATGATGACGTCATATACAACAAAATAAACTAAATACATGCACACCATAACTTTGTACTTTATGTACAATATAATAACAAAAACATATTGTAAATAAAAGTCACATAGATGGGGCTCTTATTTATCGAGAAATAGCGTCAGATATGTATGAAGCTCTGGTATTTACCTATTTGCGGATGTAACGAAAATCGTAAATTAAAAGAAATTTAAGTTTTCTCAAAAAACGTGAAAAAATCTTTTTTGAAATGTATACACACATTTTCCAGGACATACAATGATAAATATGGATAATGACCATATCCCTATACACAGCACAAAATCGATAATTCAGAAAATCATAAACCGAAGGCATACAAAATCAGGATAAAACAGGAACCAAAGCAAACAAACAAAAACCTTCACCACATGAAAAGAAGCGAACTCCCGATATGGGAGTGAAACCAGGTGCCTAGGAAGACCCAGCATCTCCTGTTAGCATGGAACAGCCGTCGCTTCATTTCGGTAAAATTGTCACATCCGATTACTTCCATTTCGGAAGATATAAAGTATAATCTTTGGTTGGATGGTACAAATGGTCTATGACAGAATATCATTCACCATTCTGGAGAATGGGACATCATAGTGTATGACGAGTTCCCCATATCGACCGTAGAACTTCCTCAGTGACGAGGTAAGTCGTAATCCTGACTGAGAAGCTTATCTGAAAGACGCCTAGCTCTCAGAATAAAATCTGTATATTTTGTACTTGTAATTTGTAATTGTACATAGCGTATCAACCGAGATATGAACACGCCATAACAGGCGATGAAAGGATGTTGCTACTAAAAAGGCAAGTTTGTGACGCTGAAATTGAAGTCGTCACGTCTGTCATAGAGTGAGGTGTTCATGTGACCATCAGTGTCGTAGGACAACATTATGTCCAAATAGGCGGCTGAATTATTTGTCTCTGTAGTTTCCTTGACTACAAGCTCCGAAGAATAGACTCTGCTAATCAATTTGAAATAATAAAAATATTCAGAAGGTGGTTTAGATTTTATGCTTTTTTACGTTGAACACAGCTAGGTGCACCGTATAATTATCATAAAAAATGACGTTTCCTTCGTTACGCGTGTCCTTAGTTAACATCGAATAATTAAGTAAATACCGGTCAGATTCAAATTTTAAAGGTAAGGCTGAGTCCGAAAATTCTTTCATTCCAAGATTCTAGTCCGCAATTTAATCATATATTACATTTTATTAATTGCCGCTGGATTAAAACTCCAGAATGTACTACTTAACGCCCGAAAGAGACCCAGAATTAGACAGTCATATTCACTATTTTATTATTTTCTCGAAAACGGGACAAATTCTTTTTATAAGAATTTGATTATGTAGCGATGAGAATATCTAAATGCAGATTGTAAAATAAAATGAGCCAAAAGGTGGATTAATTTTCTGCAATTTTTGACTGAAATAGCACTGCTTAGTCTCATCTACAAACTATCATTCAACATTCCAAAAAAAGTTTTAGAATATTTGATTCAATTTTAACAAAAAACGAAAATATATCAACATTTTGAGTAATCGGAATTTTTTTTTACAAAAATGTCAAAAAACTAAAACGTTTTAACTTTCGGAATTTAATTTGTTTTAGTAAATACCTGAGCTTTCAAATATTCAAAACCGTATTAGGCATTTAAATTATTTTATACAGTTTAAAATACAAATGAGTTAAAGAAGATCCTGACGATAATCTCAACAGCACTCACAATAGAGCACAAAATTGAGCATGGACGGACCGCTAGCACTAGAGGTGGGACCAGGTGCCCGGGAGGAGTAAGCATCCCCTGTTGGCTAGCCGCACCCGCCGTCGATGTTCACGTACGAAAATGAAATTCAGTATAACTGCCACATCCGGCCACCCCCATTTCGGAAGACACAGAGTACAATCTTTGGTTGGATGGTTCAAATGGTACAGGACAGAACACCATCCACCACCCTGGAGAGTTGGACATCATAGTGCATGGACGAGTTCCCCACATCGACCGTAGAACCTCCCAAGTGACGATGGTAGTCGGTAACAAATATATCCCCGACCGAGAAGCTTATCTGAAAGACGCCCAGCTCTGAGAACAAAATCCGTATATTTGGTCCTTGCTCTGGCATTGCGTTTCAACTGAGATATGAACACGCCATAAGCAGGCGATGAAGGGATGTTGCTACTCAGAAAAGGAAAGTGTGTAATGCTGAAATTGAAGTCGTCACGTTTGTCATAGAGTGGGGTGTCAATATGATAGTGGAGTAATGGAATAATTTCTTTGGGATATCTTGTTATAACATTTTCTCGTCATGTTAACCCAGATGAGTGAATACTGTGAATGTTATGGTATCTTGCTCGGATATACTGATCATACATAGAACAATGTTATAGCAGGACCAGGCTGTCTGATTCATTCAATGGTATATGCATTGTAGATTGTAGTTGTTTTTCACAATCAGATAAACAGTGTGATAATTGGTATTTCTGTTATGTTCAGTTATCTGATGGGGCCTTATCTGTCAGGTTAGAAAACTCAACATGACCAGCATTTAAGACCTATTTGACATGGCAGTGGAGAGTGCATCGATTATAATTGCTTTGCTTGTATTCTATCTATTTATTAGATGTATATCATTTTTTTCTTATCCTCTTGATTTCATTTGAATGATAGGCAAACAACAGAGCTATTCAAATGAAGTTATGTTTACATTTCATTATTTCAATATATGATTCAGCATTTATTCTTCAATGATGTTGCAAATCAAGTGGGTTCTGAAGTTCTGAACACCACAGTAGACATATTGCCTGGCAGAAAAATGTAGAAAGTTTTGTACATGATCAATGATAAAATAATACATATTTTATTTTGAAATTAGCAAGGTGAAAAAACAAACAAACAAACAAACAAAACAAAACAAAACAAAACAAAACAAAACAAACATCATGGGAAATTCTTCTTCTTAATTTTGTTTACAAATAATGTAACAATAGACCCTTTCACATTATCTGCGGTACTGAATTTGAAGGCCAGTTCCGGGGGACAAACAAAAGATTGCGCATGCACCAGTGACGTAATTCGATTGTTCCAAGATGTTTTCCGCGGAACAAACGAAACATGATTCCGCGCTAAACGTCCTAGAACAATCAAATGACGTCACTGGTGCATGCGCAATCTATTCGTTGTCCTCCGGAACTGGCATTCAAATTTAGTACCGCAGATGATGTGAAAGGGTCTATAAGGACATATATGTATCTTTTGAAAGGATTATTATCAAGCTTTTATTATACAAATGTGTAATAGTTATGTCCTTCCTATTTTCAACGTCGGCGTGATGTCTCACAAAGGTTCAGTTAGAGATAAGCACGGAGAAGTTCAGAAATTAGTTGGGGGATAATCTCGGGGTTTATCATAGAGCATATTTTATGGAAAATGCTTTATATCTAGAATGTTTTGTTTATAACAACAACAAAACTACTAGAATTCATTCAAGAAACCAGTGAGGAATGACCTCTTAGCTCCTCAAACCCCAATTCAATAAGATATTTTAGGAAGGAGCTATCAATATCAAGTCTTTTTCATAGGACACAGGTCTCGGGAACCAGACTACCACACCGTCTGCCACTGGCGTGGTAAATGGTCGTCCTAAGTTGGCACCGATTGTCTTTTGGTCTTGTTTGTTTAAGTGTAGTAATTTGTGTTCAATGTTTCTTTGATGCTATTTGGTGTTCCTTGTCCCTTTGCATCTGTTTCTGTGCGTGTCTGCTCAGTGCTTTCTGCATTGAGTGTTTTAGGGTGTCGCTGTGGGTGCTACAACCGAATGTTGTTGGTCCCCTCTTTCTTTTTCAAGAGAGAGCAAAGACTGAACAAAGTCGGCTTCATTAATATAAACTTCACAAAAACAATGTCACGTATTTGGCAGATAATAACGCCTGCTTTAATGACTCATATTGCATTGACAATACATTAACAAGGTTAAGTCACTGAATGACAGTCCATATGTTCTACTTTATTCTAATTATTGAAAGTGGGATTGATATGTTAAAGACAAAATTTTCCCGCATAAAAGACACGGTTGAGATTAAAAATCATTCACATTTTACAATTGATATTAGGATTTTAAGGCATGGTAAGGTCAGCACATTATACATTAACGACCATCCAAATATGGAACTATAACTATATGTATTCGATTCCAAACCATGCGACGTTAATTTCATATCAGTATTTATTATGCGTATTTGCACTTTTAATTCTATGTTGATAAAGAAGGAGCACTGCAATCGGGGGGAGGGGATATTTCTTTCTTCAAGTGCATATCTGTCTAGATGTATAGCTCGATGCAAGAAATGAACTAGTATCTTCTCTTTGTTTTCGAGAATTTTGAACCCATGCCGTCACTCTTCTGACAAAGAAAGGTTTTTTTTTCTTATCAACAGATGTTATAACTGTGTCGATAGCAAGCAAATATCAATCACATTTATCAGGTATATATGTACAAGAAGATATAAGCCGTTAATGTATAACAAACTATAATTTTGAAGCGATTTATGAAATTTTGCCTCGATGTTACTACTGAAGTTTAATTTTGAAGGTCCACCAATAAAAACTTCAATTTACTGGTTGAACTATTGATTCTGTATCAGATTTAGGAGAGTCATATATGTGCATTCTTATCTAGGGGGCACCTTAACAACAGAAGAATGGATTTAATCTGGATCATATAACGGAAATGAAAATATGTACTCATTAGCACGTGCTCTGTCACACGGTAACGTCAAGTTATAACAAGGATCTTAATTTGAAAACATTTATGTAGGTGAAGGGAAAATTATCTACATGTAACATAGCAAATATGGAATGCAGGAGAAACCCTAATACTGATTCGTTAGAGGGAAAAGAACTAAGGTCAGTGATCGTGTTATCTTTCGTTTTCCTCTGTGTGTTCACAGCGTTCATATCAATACAGAACCTGCAGAGTTCCATCAACGAGGAGGGTGGACTTGGCATTATATCCCTCCTGTGTGTTTACATATTCTCGACGCTCTCCAATATCTTCGCTCCCTTGGCCATCAAGATCCTTACAGCCAAATGGGTCATCATAGTGTCGTGTGCTTCACATTTACTATATGCCATTAGTAATTTCTACCCGAGACTCTACACATTGGTACCGACTTCAATTCTCTTAGGTTGTATAACGGGACCATTTTGGACGTCCCAAGGGATGTACATAACGACATGTTCATTCAAATATGCAGAAAGAACAAAGAAAAATGCAAGTCATATACTGGGCAAATTCTTCAGTGTTTTCTTTTTTATATATGTATGGTCAAGTATTATTGGCAATTTACTTTCCTCTGTTCTACTGAATCTGAAATCTGACAAACCGCACAACCTTAACATTACGCTAACATTAAACATCTCTAACACAAGTACTTCTGCAAAATGTTGTAATCGTTGTGTCATTGAATATTGCCCGAGGACAGAAATAATCAAAGACAAGCCTGAAGAGTCCAGTCAGGACAAGGCCTCTCTTTACTATCTTCTCGGTGCATTTGTAACCTGTGTTTTCATCGGTCTTCTTATTGCGTCGATTCTCTTGCCGCCAATTCCTAGAGGTAAACCACGTGGACAGAGTACATCTCACAGTTCACTATCATCTCTGGCTTCCTGTGGTACGTTGCTGAGGAAACCAACATTACTGCTCCTGGTGCCCTCTTTTGTGGCTTTTTCCTGGGCAGAGACATTCAGATGGACAGACGTTACAAACGTAAGTGGAATAAAGTATGTGTAATTTCAAAACTTATGTTTAAGATAGTCCATATACATTTAAATGAAATTCCAACAGACAACATTGCAGTGAAACAGCGATAGAACTTGCATGTACAAATAACGTACACCGCGTTAAAGAAT
The DNA here is from genome assembly GCA_033119305.1 of Pinctada imbricata. Classification (NCBI taxonomy): domain Eukaryota; kingdom Metazoa; phylum Mollusca; class Bivalvia; order Pterioida; family Pteriidae; genus Pinctada; species Pinctada imbricata. The sequence goes on along the minus strand of VSWD01000005.1, from coordinate 103,376,184 downwards.
CATACCATTAAACAGAATAGGACACATCCTAATGAGACAAAAAGATCACACACATAAATAAGGAAATCAAGGAAATATACCTAAAATGTGATGTCATTATCCGGATTAAATGAAAATTTTCCTCCCACACGTTCATCATTATGGTAGGCATGGACAATGAAAATAGGTTAAATGGTATTTCGCGAGGGGGCTGACAGTAAGTGTTTTTCCATGACATGGTCGCCATAGCACTTTCGCTATAGATATAACCTCAGATAGTGCATATTTTGTAGATAATGTTTTAATTTTCTTGCGTGAACATCGTCGGCTAGTTAAACAGGGGATGCTTACTCCTTCCGGGCACCTGGTCCTACCTCTAGGTTGCTAGGGGTCAGTCGATGCTCAATTTGGTGCTCCATTGTGAGTACTGTTGAGATTGTCGTCAGGATCTTCTTTATCTCACTCGATTATGTACCTAATACTGATATTGTCATGCCAAAACTTAAAATAAATATTATTTTCAAAAACAAACATGAACAATATGTTCGCCTTGATTGCAGGCGTTCATTAGTTGTATGGATGGAGTGTCGGTGGTTGGGTACGTGTTGGCAGCTCATGGCTTCTGTAGTGGCGTATCAACTTTCCTGATGTCAAAGGTGGCCAAGTATATAGGACGTCATAGATTAATCGTCATTCTATACATCACGTACATATCGGTATTCGTTGGGTACTACTTCACGCCGGAGAGCCGTCCTATAAGTCTGATGGCGGTCATTGTATGTCTTCATGGTATCATGGAAGGTCCGATCTCAGCTCAACTTCAAGGTAGCTTAAAATCAAATCTGCCGTTTTTTACTCAAAGTTTATACAAAATATACTTTTATCTTTGAATAAATCTGATACCAAATAATGTAAAATGTCTTCACATTGACAAAGTAAAAATATGTTCTGTCCTTTAATTTTCTATCAGTCTTAAAACGAATAACATATCTATTTGGGCGATTTTAATTATATCATAAATGTTAAACGTCTTAAAATACAATAGCATCATTTATAAACGGATAAATTTGCAGCATGGACCAGAAATGACTTCAGGAGTTACCTCGATTTGAAATTGAAAGAATGAACCTGATAGGCATGATAGATTTCTAGTCATTCTTTCGAATGATTCATGATATAATAAAATGTTTTATTTATTTTTGTATAGGTTTTAAGAGACATAAGTATAATACATGTTCCTTGCCTTAAATATGAAACTGAACATGCCATATATGAAAAGTCTTAGAAGTACGATTTTTGGCAAATACTGATATTCGCGTTTTGAAAATACTCGCTTATATTGCGAAAATAACTACCAGTATCTCGCAAAAAAATTGTTTACGCGCAGGAAAACAAAAGATGACATATTGCTTGGAACGGTCTAAGGAAATTATATGGTTTTAGGAACAAATATGTTTACTTTTCTCTGAAAGTGTGATACCTTCTCCCTTTTTGGAAGTTCGTCTTGCATAAAAGAGTAAGTCGGGGAAACATTTTGATTAATGAAAATTATCGTGTGAATCACATGATACGCCTTGTATTCAATTTAATAGCGACATTATATATTTTGATTTTTGACCCACGTTACATAACATTGTTTATCCTTTTCTCTAGATGAAGATTACTCAACTCGTTTCATATTTACCACATGGAATAAAAAAAATATTTCGAGTTGATGGATTTACTATTCATATAAGGCATTTTTCATTGTCACAGCAACACTTGGTTGGATGCATGGAAACTCAAAAGAAGCTGCATTTGCCAACCTAGGAGCGTGGAAATGTGTGAGCTCAGCTCTGTACTTCTCTATAAGTAACAGCGTATGCGTCAGAATTAAGGTGATTCTTCTTTTGGTGTTATATATCTTGGCTTTACCAACGTATATAGGTGCCGAACTCCTCTTTAGGAAGCAAAGAAAGGAAACGGAGATAGAAATAGAAGTTACAGAAACACTTAAGGATAATAAAATGTAACATATTTCTTAAGATTTGTCTCATTCTTATTACGTATTTTGATGTGTTACCGGTATATTTTCAAAAGCATCCTGTTTAGCACGCAAACGGCCATTCGAACACCTCACTGTATGACAAGCGTGATGTTTTCAGCTTTCATATAACTAATTTCCCTTTCATGAGTAGCAACTTTCCGTCTTCTCCTGCTGATGGCGTTTTTGTTTCTTAGCTGATACGGTACGCCAGGGCATGTTCCAAATATGAAGATTTCATCGTTAGAGTCAGACGGCTTGCAAGTAAGCTACTTGTTTAGAGTTATATTACACAACGGCTGAAAATATCATTGAGGAAGTTCTTCGGTTGCTACGGGGATATAATAAAAACATATCAGATCCCTCTTTCCTACCTGATCAGTGACTTACTGGATTGCGATTGAATGACTGTCATCATCACCAAACGATAAATATTTATAAATAACATCAAAGAAGTACCTAACAGTTATTCGGTTTCAAAGTCGAGAAGGCAAGGCCAAATCATGAGAGTTCCCATCGGAACAGTTGCGAACCCCAGAATGAACAACATTCCGAAGTGAGACCAGGTGCCCGGGGACAGTCAGCGTCTCCTGATTGCATGCAACACCCGTCGCATCAGCTCCAAGGAAACCTGTCAAATTCGGTGATTGTCTCGATGTACATTTTGATGTACAGATCTGGTAAGTATGTCTTGTTTGGTGATGACGACAGCCATTCAATCACAATGTAGAATGTCACTGATCTTCTGGAAAGGGTAATCTGATGTATCTGATATGTACATCAATATGTACATTGTACATCGAGACAATGTTGTGACGCGTGTTGCATGCAATCAGGATACGCTGACTCTCTCCGGGCACCTGCTCTCAGTTCGGAATGTTATTTACTCCGAGGTTCGCAACTGTTCCAATGGTTTTGCAATAGTCTTCCCGAATTTCAGACTTAATAACTGAACTTTGATGATTATGTTAAGTCTGACCAACTTTCAGATAGGACAGAGAATCATTTTTGGAGTCATTTTTCTATGGGGGTCTACGATGAATAATTATTATTCTACGGGGGTCATTATTCGTCTTTATACCGGGTATTCCTTAATTATTTCAACCCTTACTTTGCGAATTTTGGTCATATTAATTACATTGACAATAAAATGGCGACGTTTCTAACAAAGGATCACAGTACGCGTACTGAAAGATTTTTTCAGTACAAAAGTGCGATTTCCTGCCCTCTCTTCATCGAGAAAGTTATGTGAATGTAATGTAATGAAAATTGTAAATACATGTTGTATTGTCTGTTGATAACACATTTTATTCGTTAACTTAAGGCGGTAAAGGTATGAATTTAGTACAAAATATATGCAATAAGTTGCAACGTGTAACAGTGCTGCAACTCGCTCGGTCAGTAAAATCTCCGCAATACGGAAGATCGCAAATACAGCGCGTGCAGCGTGTCCGTTCTAATTTTTCATTTAGTCATCTACACAAACCCTTGTTCAAAACTTGGGCACCTTTTCTGCCCAAGTAAATTGATGACTTCATAACAATGGAGAACAATCGAAGAGTGCGCGAGAACATTCGTAAAGTCTTGGCTAGAATTATTTGCGATCTTCCGTATTAGTTGCATGCAACTAATCGCGTCGTGTAACAAGGCCTTAATGGTGAATTAGAGATAGAGGGAAAAAACCCCAAAACTCACGAATGTAACGAACGTAGTGCATAGAACGACCTCTTTTATATCTTTTTGACGATGTGGGCGTTGCAATAGATTATAGAACAAATAGAAGAAAGAAGAGGATCTCCATCAACACTCGGTTGTAGTACCCACAGCAAAACCCCAAAACACCAAACGCAGAAACGCAGAGCAGACACCAACAGAAATTGACACAAAAGGCCAAGGGACAAGGAACACCAACCAAAGCCATATGAAGACAACAAATAAACCAACGAGATCAATGGGCTATCGGTGCCGACTTTGTACGGTCATTTGCTACGCAAGTACCAGAAGGCGTGGTTATCCACATTAAGTTCGTTGGATGTCTTTGATGTTTCATATAATATTGTTAATCAAAAAAGGTTTTCTTGGCTTGAGTGTTCTATAGTTTCTTTCAGTCTTTAGGGTGTGTTTTGTTGACGACATTGTTCTATTATTTTTTTTTTTGGATAACGCATTATGTATTTATGCCCACACCATCTTTAAGCAACGATTTCTCAAATGTAAATTGTCGTAGATGGGGCTACTGAAATGATAAATCAACACGAAATAAAATTTCGAAGGTTTGTTAATACCGGGATTTGGGTATTAATGAAAATTTTATTTCAGTTCCTGATTGATTTTATTTCAGAGTTCCGACCTTGAGAATTTTGATTGAACCGAGTGTATTTTTTCGTGATCTCTGTAGATATATCTGGGTCCCTGTAAAATACGAAACGACACGAAACGAAACAGTCCAAAACAAACAAAACATAAAAGTAAAGGCCAAAGAAAAAAGACAATATGAGAAAATAAGTGCTTGTTTGGAAGAAATTCACGGTTTGTCCATATTTGAAGATTTATTTGCTATTTTTCTTGTTTTTAGCATAAAGATCATGAGTAAAGATGCAATATGTACATAGAACCTCATTAATAATGTTTGAATATGAATTTTTAGTGGAGATAAGGCCAACAACTGCGTTTATGTCTGTTAACAAATTCTTTTAAATGAATTATCATTAAAAAAAAAACGTCTATCTAATACATGCAGAATACACGAAATCTGAATAAAGATCATATAAATAATATAACCAGTAATAGATTGATCAAAATTGTCAGATAGTATGATTGTACAGATCGTCTTTGTTTTTTTCTTCTTTGAGTTCAGCCTCTTTAATATTTCTTAACCTAATTGTCCTTTGCTCATTATTGTATATTTTTTCTGCTGCGATTGTAAAAATGATTGTTGCGAAGTAAAATATCAAAAGTGTAATCAGTTTATCTTGGACGCACACGTAGTTACCGACAGCAAAATACACTGTATTGCTGAGACTCCTCCAGAATCCAAGATTGGCGAAAGCTGGCTCTTTTTTGTTCTCGAACATCAACGCCACGGTTGCTGTAAAAAAACGAGAAGAATTCTGATACTTGAAAAATGCAATCTCTAAGAAAATCAACATTATTAAATTTTGGCAAAAGAAAAAATAGTGATTGTCAATTGAAAAAAAGAACTAGTTCATGATAAAGTAATGGTATTAAAAACTTTGATAATCTTTAATTACTTACGTAACAATATTTCATGAAGTTAGAATGTTAAACGACTTCAAATTCAATAGTATCATTTAAGAACAGCTAAATTTGCAGCGTGGCCAGACATGCACGTTTCGGGCACTTAACCCTCGTTAGTGATCAAAACTTTCAGAAAATGTACCCGTGTACAACAGTTACCTTGTAACTGAGCAGAGATTGGTCCCTCCAGAGCACCGTGTATTCCTAGGATGACAAACAATACTGGTAAGGAGATATTATCTGGTAGTATCATGTACCCGATATGGAGGACTACATATAGCATGTACAGGAGTAGGAGGAGCCTCGCCCGACCCACAATCTTGGCCACTCTGGATAGGATCGGTGTAGATATGGCAAAGCAAGCTCCATGGGTGGCCATAAGGTAACCAACGTATGACACTCCATACGTGCAACTTATATAAGCCTAAAACGTTACAATTTTACATTATTAAAAGATATATGAAAACTATTAGGGTTAGAATGTATATATCGAATGGACCTTTGCCTATAGTTCTAGGGTATTCAGATTCACAAAATTGATTGAAACATATATTTAATAAGAAAACCCCCTGACATACGTTAATTCCAGTTATTTTCTAGCTTTAAATTCGTTTACTTTCCTTAAGGATAAATCGCAGCATAAAATGTCAAATGCCAAGATTATTGCCATGGGAAAATTAGCACATTTATGTGAAAATATGGAAAAAAAAAATTTTCGAGCTCATATTATTTTGAAGTTTTATTAGCCTCATTGTTAAAAAACAAACCTTCCTGAAAGACATATTTAATCAAATTTTTCTTGTTCACTGATACCTACAAGGTATGTAAGTTAGACAAAACCATACTTGTGAGTTTAATATTTCTTGATATGTCGAGCGCATACTATAGACCTTGGGCTTATATAAGCCTTATCCGTCAAGAAAAGCTTTTCTCTGGAACTTTTGCAAACATAATATTATAACCAATGAATCGTAACTTTTATCATACCTGTGTAATATCTGTCCACTTGAAGCTTTGAGACCATCCCATTGCCACAAATGATGGACACAGAAGCAAAAGTTTACGATCTTTGAAGAGTCGAATGCTAGATGCTGCTACAGAACATGTACTTTTACGCTGTTGTCCATTGCGCTGTTTATTCGATATGGGTGGCAGAAGAAATATTGCTATTCCAAGAGCCAGGAGAATAAAACATACGAATGCACCAAGTAAGTAGTATAATGAAGTTTTGCTCTGTAAAAGCGGTCGACTGGAACCACCTTTCACATTGGCGGGACAAAAACGAGCTAAACATATAACTTCAGGAAGTCTTGATTCGTTCTGAGTAAGCATAGAAATATTATACATGAATGAGCTATTTCCCATGGTTGTATTTAGGTTCTCTGGAGTTGAATCTAATCTTAGTAGTAAAGATGAAATGAGGTTTCCAATGATACCAGATCCCACAAATATAGCTCCAAATAGACTGTAGAATCGGCCCAGTATGTAGCTGTTTTCCTGAGAGAGTCGATCGGCATACGAAAAGGAGCATGTTGCTACATAAGTTGCTTGTGCTGCCCAAAACATTCCAGATATTGACCCTAAAAGGAAAGATGCTGGCAAAATAGTCCAGTATCGTGGATAGAAATTAGTCGCTGCGTAAACAAGATGCACAGAACACGAGAGAACGATAACTCCTTTGGCAGTTAACTTTTGAATAGCAAGGGGGGATAACACAGATGATATCATCATTGTAGAATAAACACACATGAGTGATAAGACACCAAGTCCTTTCTCTTGGTTAATACTGCTCTGCAGATTTTGCACCGAGTTATACGACGTGAAAACACCTAAAAATATCACAGACAGAGTGACAACCGCACGAACCTCCTTTCCGAACACAGAGGTCGGGTTTGCAGACATCGTTTTACTCTTCGAATATCCTTACTTATTCCGGTATAGTAAGCAGCAATAACCTCCAAGATACGGAATATTTAGTGTATAAAGATGGTCATTTACCTGTCAATGTTTACCTTGACCTTTAGTTATCTCTTTACGACCACGTTATGAAGATAACGAAAGACATTATGCAAGTATTCAAACTATCTTGAACTGAATAATGATAATTCATGTGCATATATAATGGAGTTTACGTGTCTGTCGCTGTGTCGGCCATATTATTTCGTATTTCATAGTTTTTTTTTGAGATTGTTTTCTATAACGTTTGCAACAGATATTCTATTAAACAGACAAAAATAATATGTCTTAATAGAAAAATAAATTGTATTGTTTGAATATTCTGAGTTATGGAATAAACAATTATCCCTTCAAATAAATATCTAAATTATTTACCTACAGCTTATTAGGTCTTCCGACTTCCGTCGGAAGACCTATTGTTTTCGTAACCGTGGAAAATTGGATCAGCGATTTCTCAAGAACCCTGTAAGCTAGGACAATGAAAGTTCTCCAACGTTACGTTTGGAGTAAAAGCTAGATTGGTCTTTTTTATTTTTGGTCTCTGTTATTTTTTTATCATGTTTTTTAGTAGATTAAAATATTTGACGGGAGCGTCGAATTACTCAAAAGGACCGAAAATTTCATGTTTTGCTATTTGTAAGCTTAAATATCTCGTATTTTGCTATCTACAATTTCCATTCTTTTTGAAAGTCGACAGCCATGCAAGATATGAAATGCTAGATGCACACTGTAACGATTTATTACGATGACGTCCTTCACCGTCCTTCATATTTCCAAATTCAGAAGTTCATAGGAGGAAGACACTTTTTTGCTTATAATAGTAAACAAAAATTAAGCTTATGAAGTTTCCTAAAAATTTCAATATTATTATTTTTTATCCATATATCTGTCTTATTTAGTCTTTCTGATTTTTCCTATCTCTTACTGTTGAAAAGATATGAGCATCGAAATTTTGAGTTGGGTATTTCGATACACCTTCACGCCAACAGATCGGGCGCACACTAAAATTGGTAGTCCGAGTCCGACTCGAGAAAAGCAGTGTTGAGATTTTCAAATTCCGATTTCACGGCAATGATGAATATGCATTTCATAAATACATTTCGATATACACAATTTGATTTTAAAACAGTTGATTAATTTAGAAGAGATCAGCTACAAACCAGAATTTACACACAAAAAGTGGTAGTTTGATTCCGATTTCTAACCTACAAACCTGTTTCTAAACTTCAATAACTATATTTTGAACATCAAGTTTAATTTCTAATTCTAGCAAACGTTCGAACATAATTTTCGGTTGGTTTATTTACAAATTGATGAACAATTTCTCCAACATTCTTCCCTCTCCTCGTTTTTCGAAAACAGTTCTGTTTATATTGAACGATGTCGCCATGATGGAAATTCAAAATAAACTTTGAAAAAAGGGAAGGGGGGGGGTCCAAATTTGTACCTGCACAGCGAGAACCTCATGGTATTTATATATATATATTGAACGTAACTTGTTATTACCATTTCTCTTCTCAAGAAAATTGGTTCTACAGCTACGAGCTCGCCTTTTTTATGGGGGAAGGGGGCAGGGGGCAGGAAGAATTTGCAAAAAAAAAATCCCGGCTCTGAAAAATGCTGAAAAAAATATTCCGGCCCAAAGGGCCGGCAATTTTTTTTTCCCGGACCATGCAAAAGTAAGGATACATTGCATGATATGGAAATTTTTGCTGGCCCTTTGTGCCAGACAATTTAAAGCCAAAAATTAATTAATATAAATACAAACTGTTGACATAGCTGTATCTACCAGAGACCTAATACGCATAGGCACAAAAATCTAGAAAAGGTTCTATTTAAACATCATACAATCTGTCTGAAATTCGCTAATTGCAAAGAGACATCTGATGGAACGGTTATTAACTCATACTCTGTAACAGCGGGGAGTTTAACTTACACAGACATTCACAACATTTGACAATTTGTTTAAATCCGGCCCGAAGAACCGGCGAAAATTTTTCTCCGACTCTGGTAATGGCTGAAAAAAATGGCCTGCTCAGAAAATTGCTGAAAAAATTTTACCGGCTGGCAATAGAATTCCTAACCCCCCCCCAAAAAAAATCAAATGGTTGCTCACCAACAATTATCGGTTTGAAAATTTAATGTTACTGCTATTTGAAAACTTAAATACATAATATAAATACATGTAATGTGACGTCCTTCATATTTCCAAACCAAAAATTGTATAGGAGGAAGACACTCTTGTTGCAACCGCAACAAGAAACCTTTCTAGTTCCTTGTATTTTAGCAACATTTTGATTCACATACATATTATACATATCTTACAAATCATATGGAGAACTCACTCCTAACCATTTACCAAAATGAAACACATTATTAAACCCTCGAGAATTTTTCTCTATTTCAATTACGCAAACGCGATAGAATGTCAATTTAACTTAAATTCCTATCCCATGGATTATGGCCAATGTATGAACTATTTCCCGAGTTCATCGTTGAGGAATATTGCTATTGAGAACTTCTTTCTTAATTTGGGACAATCTGAGTATCAGAGAACATATCATTGTCTTATTTTACGGTTAAACAACATAATAAATTTTAAAAAATAAACAACACACAAACATATCAAAGGTATTATAACATTAAATCTTAATCGAAGCTGAACAAAGAATCGAACGCACAATTGTAGTGTAAAATAAATTCCTCACTGTAAGATGACCAAACAAACATGACAGTAAAACGCAGGTTTCCAATCAACCAACAGATGAATATGTTCGTACTCTGTCGGCTGTAGTTAGTTGAACGTTAATTGGTATTCTTAGATGATTGATTAGGAGGTGGATTTAGACAGCAGAGCATAGACTGTCTTCCGGATGTCAGTTTTTAATATCTGTTTACATAATTCTTGTGTTCCACGGGTTCCTATACGTTTAATCTTTATGTTTGTGATTTCATCGAACAGCGAGAAGAAATTTTATACTAGAGTTGCGTTTCCTCAGAGACCTCTGTGTATCTGGATCAATGGATGGGTTGCTTCTCGTGCAATCCGGATAATCACACCATATGCAGAAAATGATTCCTGTTTTGTGTCGATCCTGGATATATATTGGTTTCTCTTCTCTTATTTGTTATCTTTCGTCTCAGTGAAAAGTATTTCCATTATTTCAAAGTCAATTTACTGGGACTGTTTTCATTGTCTGTGACTGTTAATTCGTGCGGTGATTGGATGTATTAGCTCTACATGCATTTCAAACAACCCAAAGGTTATTGCCAAACTAAAGATATTCATTACTGAAATTGTTTAAGAATAAGTGACTGATTCTACGAGATGTAAATTAGACTTTTATGCCCTTAGAGTGATAAAACCCTTTACTTACGTAACATAGTTGAAATATGATAGCTTGGACAAACATGACCAGAAGATAACGAATACCCAACGATATACAAATATAGCTCTACTATAAATAGGATCAGTAATGAAAGTTGAAATGTTTTGTGGCATAAATGATAAAAAGGGAGTCACAAACAGGGAGAGAAGGACAGTGGTGATCCTGGCAGTCGTATTTCTTGCCATCTATACTTCGTTTAACTCTCTTCAGAATCTCCAAAGTAGTATTAACCATGCCGAGGGTCTCGGGCTACTCTCATTACTTTGTATTTACGGAACACTCATGGTATTCGCCATATTGTCTCCCGTAGCCATTCGGGTTCTGTCAGCTAAAGGAGTTGTGATTCTAACATGTTGTGTTAACTTGTTATATGTTGCATCTAATTTCTATCCGAGACAATGGAGTATTCTACCATCATCCATTTTAGTAGGGGCTGTATCTGGGTTTCTCTGGCCTGCACAAGGTGTGTATGTTGCCACGTGCGCACAGTCGTACTCCGGGAGAACATCAAAAGACAAAGGCTACGTACTTGGAAATTTCTACAGTACTTTTTCGACGATCTATGTTGCATCAGGAGTGACGGGCAATCTTTTGTCTTCGTTGTTGTTTAGTTTTAACTTCTATATACGTGAACAGGATGGCACATATCAAAACACCTCAACTGTCTTTGCAAATGATTCTGTATTTTCTAATCATTCATATAAAGATATCAATACATGTGGAGCGAACTACTGTCCTATGTTTAATGAGAAACATCATAAACAGCTAATGCTTCCAACTGAAACTTCTTTATTCTACCTTCTTGGGACATTTTTACTGTGCGTACTTATAGGGGTTTTCCTAGCGTTATTTTTCTTACCACCGCTTCGTTCCGAAGGAGAAGCTGATGACAATAAGAAAAGCGTGAGATCTGTTGCACTTTCGTGTAGTAAAATACAGTCGAATGAAAATCTCCTCTACCTTTGTCCAGCTTTCTTCGTTTACGGTTGGACACAAAGCTTTAAATGGACAGACATTACGCAAGTAAGTAAAATTAAGTTAATCAGGCAATCAACATGTTATTTTCATTGACTGACATCATATTTGTTAATAAACAAAATTAAAGAACAGGCAAATAACCTGCGAGGATGATCCGAAATATGCATTTCAAGTTCACTGCATTTAGAAATGTCCAGAGGTCTGCTCACGACACTTTATTCATATTTTAGGCATACATAAGCTGTGAGCATGGGGTACGTTATGTTGGATACCTAATGGCGACTCATGGTCTCTCTACACTGACTTTATTCATATTTTAGGCATACATAAGCTGTGAGCATGGGGTACGTTATGTTGGATACCTAATGGCGACTCATGGTCTCTCTACACTTACTTTATTCATATTTTAGGCATACATAAGCTGTGAGCATGGGGTACGTTATGTTGGATACCTAATGGCGACTCATGGTCTCTCTACACTGACTTTATTCATTATTTTAGGCATACATAAGCTGTGAGCATGGGGTACGTTATGTTGGATACCTAATGGCGACTCATGGTCTCTCTACACTGACTTTATTCATTATTTTAGGCATACATAAGCTGTGAGCATGGGGTACGTTATGTTGGATACCTAATGGCGACTCATGGTCTCTCTACACTGACTTTATTCATTATTTTAGGCATACATAAGCTGTGAGCATGGGGTACGTTATGTTGGATACCTAATGGCGACTCATGGTCTCTCTACACTGACTTTATTCATTATTTTAGGCATACATAAGCTGTGAGCATGGGGTACGTTATGTTGGATACCTAATGGCGACTCATGGTCTCTCTACACTGACTTTATTCATTATTTTAGGCATACATAAGCTGTGAGCATGGGGTACGTTATGTTGGATACCTAATGGCGACTCATGGTCTCTCTACACTGACTTTATTCATTATTTTAGGCATACATAAGCTGTGAGCATGGGGTACGTTATGTTGGATACCTAATGGCGACTCATGGTCTCTCTACACTGACTTTATTCATTATTTTAGGCATACATAAGCTGTGAGCATGGGGTACGTTATGTTGGATACCTAATGGCGACTCATGGTCTCTCTACACTGACTTTATTCATATTTTAGGCATACATAAGCTGTGAGCATGGGGTACGTTATGTTGGATACCTAATGGCGACTCATGGTCTCTCTACACTGACTTTATTCATATTTTAGGCATACATAAGCTGTGAGCATGGGGTACGTTATGTTGGATACCTAATGGCGACTCATGGTCTCTCTACACTGACTTTATTCATATTTTAGGCATACATAAGCTGTGAGCATGGGGTACGTTATGTTGGATACCTAATGGCGACTCATGGTCTCTCTACACTGACTTTATTCATTATTTTAGGCATACATAAGCTGTGAGCATGGGGTACGTTATGTTGGATACCTAATGGCGACTCATGGTCTCTCTACACTGACTTTATTCATTATTTTAGGCATACATAAGCTGTGAGCATGGGGTACGTTATGTTGGATACCTAATGGCGACTCATGGTCTCTCTACACTGACTTTATTCATTATTTTAGGCATACATAAGCTGTGAGCATGGGGTACGTTATGTTGGATACCTAATGGCGACTCATGGTCTCTCTACACTGACTTTATTCATTATTTTAGGCATACATAAGCTGTGAGCATGGGGTACGTTATGTTGGATACCTAATGGCGACTCATGGTCTCTCTACACTGACTTTATTCATTATTTTAGGCATACATAAGCTGTGAGCATGGGGTACGTTATGTTGGATACCTAATGGCGACTCATGGTCTCTCTACACTGACTTTATTCATATTTTAGGCATACATAAGCTGTGAGCATGGGGTACGTTATGTTGGATACCTAATGGCGACTCATGGTCTCTCTACACTGACTTTATTCATTATTTTAGGCATACATAAGCTGTGAGCATGGGGTACGTTATGTTGGATACCTAATGGCGACTCATGGTCTCTCTACACTGACTTTATTCATTATTTTAGGCATACATAAGCTGTGAGCATGGGGTACGTTATGTTGGATACCTAATGGCGACTCATGGTCTCTCTACACTGACTTTATTCATTATTTTAGGCATACATAAGCTGTGAGCATGGGGTACGTTATGTTGGATACCTAATGGCGACTCATGGTCTCTCTACACTGACTTTATTCATTATTTTAGGCATACATAAGCTGTGAGCATGGGGTACGTTATGTTGGATACCTAATGGCGACTCATGGTCTCTCTACACTGACTTTATTCATTATTTTAGGCATACATAAGCTGTGAGCATGGGGTACGTTATGTTGGATACCTAATGGCGACTCATGGTCTCTCTACACTGACTTTATTCATATTTTAGGCATACATAAGCTGTGAGCATGGGGTACGTTATGTTGGATACCTAATGGCGACTCATGGTCTCTCTACACTGACTTTATTCATTATTTTAGGCATACATAAGCTGTGAGCATGGGGTACGTTATGTTGGATACCTAATGGCGACTCATGGTCTCTCTACACTGACTTTATTCATTATTTTAGGCATACATAAGCTGTGAGCATGGGGTACGTTATGTTGGATACCTAATGGCGACTCATGGTCTCTCTACACTGACTTTATTCATTATTTTAGGCATACATAAGCTGTGAGCATGGGGTACGTTATGTTGGATACCTAATGGCGACTCATGGTCTCTCTACACTGACTTTATTCATTATTTTAGGCATACATAAGCTGTGAGCATGGGGTACGTTATGTTGGATACCTAATGGCGACTCATGGTCTCTCTACACTGACTTTATTCATTATTTTAGGCATACATAAGCTGTGAGCATGGGGTACGTTATGTTGGATACCTAATGGCGACTCATGGTCTCTCTACACTGACTTTATTCATATTTTAGGCATACATAAGCTGTGAGCATGGGGTACGTTATGTTGGATACCTAATGGCGACTCATGGTCTCTCTACACTGACTTTATTCATTATTTTAGGCATACATAAGCTGTGAGCATGGGGTACGTTATGTTGGATACCTAATGGCGACTCATGGTCTCTCTACACTGACTTTATTCATATTTTAGGCATACATAAGCTGTGAGCATGGGGTACGTTATGTTGGATACCTAATGGCGACTCATGGTCTCTCTACACTGACTTTATTCATATTTTAGGCATACATAAGCTGTGAGCATGGGGTACGTTATGTTGGATACCTAATGGCGACTCATGGTCTCTCTACACTGACTTTATTCATATTTTAGGCATACATAAGCTGTGAGCATGGGGTACGTTATGTTGGATACCTAATGGCGACTCATGGTCTCTCTACACTGACTTTATTCATATTTTAGGCATACATAAGCTGTGAGCATGGGGTACGTTATGTTGGATACCTAATGGCGACTCATGGTCTCTCTACACTGACTTTATTCATATTTTAGGCATACATAAGCTGTGAGCATGGGGTACGTTATGTTGGATACCTAATGGCGACTCATGGTCTCTCTACACTGACTTTATTCATATTTTAGGCATACATAAGCTGTGAGCATGGGGTACGTTATGTTGGATACCTAATGGCGACTCATGGTCTCTCTACACTGACTTTATTCATATTTTAGGCATACATAAGCTGTGAGCATGGGGTACGTTATGTTGGATACCTAATGGCGACTCATGGTCTCTCTACACTGACTTTATTCATATTTTAGGCATACATAAGCTGTGAGCATGGGGTACGTTATGTTGGATACCTAATGGCGACTCATGGTCTCTCTACACTGACTTTATTCATATTTTAGGCATACATAAGCTGTGAGCATGGGGTACGTTATGTTGGATACCTAATGGCGACTCATGGTCTCTCTACACTGACTTATTCATATTAGCATACATAAGCTGTGAGCATGGGGTACGTTATGTTGGATACCTAATGGCGACTCATGGTCTCTCTACACTGACTTTATTCATATTTTAGGCATACATAAGCTGTGAGCATGGGGTACGTTATGTTGGATACCTAATGGCGACTCATGGTCTCTCTACACTGACTTTATTCATATTTTAGGCATACATAAGCTGTGAGCATGGGGTACGTTATGTTGGATACCTAATGGCGACTCATGGTCTCTCTACACTGACTTTATTCATATTTTAGGCATACATAAGCTGTGAGCATGGGGTACGTTATGTTGGATACCTAATGGCGACTCATGGTCTCTCTACACTGACTTTATTCATATTTTAGGCATACATAAGCTGTGAGCATGGGGTACGTTATGTTGGATACCTAATGGCGACTCATGGTCTCTCTACACTGACTTTATTCATATTTTAGGCATACATAAGCTGTGAGCATGGGGTACGTTATGTTGGATACCTAATGGCGACTCATGGTCTCTCTACACTGACTTTATTCATATTTTAGGCATACATAAGCTGTGAGCATGGGGTACGTTATGTTGGATACCTAATGGCGACTCATGGTCTCTCTACACTGACTTTATTCATATTTTAGGCATACATAAGCTGTGAGCATGGGGTACGTTATGTTGGATACCTAATGGCGACTCATGGTCTCTCTACACTGACTTTATTCATATTTTAGGCATACATAAGCTGTGAGCATGGGGTACGTTATGTTGGATACCTAATGGCGACTCATGGTCTCTCTACACTGACTTTATTCATATTTTAGGCATACATAAGCTGTGAGCATGGGGTACGTTATGTTGGATACCTAATGGCGACTCATGGTCTCTCTACACTGACTTTATTCATATTTTAGGCATACATAAGCTGTGAGCATGGGGTACGTTATGTTGGATACCTAATGGCGACTCATGGTCTCTCTACACTGACTTTATTCATATTTTAGGCATACATAAGCTGTGAGCATGGGGTACGTTATGTTGGATACCTAATGGCGACTCATGGTCTCTCTACACTGACTTTATTCATATTTTAGGCATACATAAGCTGTGAGCATGGGGTACGTTATGTTGGATACCTAATGGCGACTCATGGTCTCTCTACACTGACTTTATTCATATTTTAGGCATACATAAGCTGTGAGCATGGGGTACGTTATGTTGGATACCTAATGGCGACTCATGGTCTCTCTACACTGACTTTATTCATATTTTAGGCATACATAAGCTGTGAGCATGGGGTACGTTATGTTGGATACCTAATGGCGACTCATGGTCTCTCTACACTGACTTTATTCATATTTTAGGCATACATAAGCTGTGAGCATGGGGTACGTTATGTTGGATACCTAATGGCGACTCATGGTCTCTCTACACTGACTTTATTCATATTTTAGGCATACATAAGCTGTGAGCATGGGGTACGTTATGTTGGATACCTAATGGCGACTCATGGTCTCTCTACACTGACTTTATTCATATTTTAGGCATACATAAGCTGTGAGCATGGGGTACGTTATGTTGGATACCTAATGGCGACTCATGGTCTCTCTACACTGACTTTATTCATATTTTAGGCATACATAAGCTGTGAGCATGGGGTACGTTATGTTGGATACCTAATGGCGACTCATGGTCTCTCTACACTGACTTTATTCATATTTTAGGCATACATAAGCTGTGAGCATGGGGTACGTTATGTTGGATACCTAATGGCGACTCATGGTCTCTCTACACTGACTTTATTCATATTTTAGGCATACATAAGCTGTGAGCATGGGGTACGTTATGTTGGATACCTAATGGCGACTCATGGTCTCTCTACACTGACTTTATTCATATTTTAGGCATACATAAGCTGTGAGCATGGGGTACGTTATGTTGGATACCTAATGGCGACTCATGGTCTCTCTACACTGACTTTATTCATATTTTAGGCATACATAAGCTGTGAGCATGGGGTACGTTATGTTGGATACCTAATGGCGACTCATGGTCTCTCTACACTGACTTTATTCATATTTTAGGCATACATAAGCTGTGAGCATGGGGTACGTTATGTTGGATACCTAATGGCGACTCATGGTCTCTCTACACTGACTTTATTCATATTTTAGGCATACATAAGCTGTGAGCATGGGGTACGTTATGTTGGATACCTAATGGCGACTCATGGTCTCTCTACACTGACTTTATTCATATTTTAGGCATACATAAGCTGTGAGCATGGGGTACGTTATGTTGGATACCTAATGGCGACTCATGGTCTCTCTACACTGACTTTATTCATATTTTAGG
Source organism: Pinctada imbricata (assembly GCA_033119305.1). Taxonomy (NCBI): domain Eukaryota; kingdom Metazoa; phylum Mollusca; class Bivalvia; order Pterioida; family Pteriidae; genus Pinctada; species Pinctada imbricata. Next base: position 103,358,321 of record VSWD01000005.1, on the reverse strand, counting down.
CATACATAAGCTGTGAGCATGGGGTACGTTATGTTGGATACCTAATGGCGACTCATGGTCTCTCTACACTGACTTTATTCATATTTTAGGCATACATAAGCTGTGAGCATGGGGTACGTTATGTTGGATACCTAATGGCGACTCATGGTCTCTCTACACTGACTTTATTCATATTTTAGGCATACATAAGCTGTGAGCATGGGGTACGTTATGTTGGATACCTAATGGCGACTCATGGTCTCTCTACACTGACTTTATTCATATTTTAGGCATACATAAGCTGTGAGCATGGGGTACGTTATGTTGGATACCTAATGGCGACTCATGGTCTCTCTACACTGACTTTATTCATATTTTAGGCATACATAAGCTGTGAGCATGGGGTACGTTATGTTGGATACCTAATGGCGACTCATGGTCTCTCTACACTGACTTTATTCATATTTTAGGCATACATAAGCTGTGAGCATGGGGTACGTTATGTTGGATACCTAATGGCGACTCATGGTCTCTCTACACTGACTTTATTCATATTTTAGGCATACATAAGCTGTGAGCATGGGGTACGTTATGTTGGATACCTAATGGCGACTCATGGTCTCTCTACACTGACTTTATTCATATTTTAGGCATACATAAGCTGTGAGCATGGGGTACGTTATGTTGGATACCTAATGGCGACTCATGGTCTCTCTACACTGACTTTATTCATATTTTAGGCATACATAAGCTGTGAGCATGGGGTACGTTATGTTGGATACCTAATGGCGACTCATGGTCTCTCTACACTGACTTTATTCATATTTTAGGCATACATAAGCTGTGAGCATGGGGTACGTTATGTTGGATACCTAATGGCGACTCATGGTCTCTCTACACTGACTTTATTCATATTTTAGGCATACATAAGCTGTGAGCATGGGGTACGTTATGTTGGATACCTAATGGCGACTCATGGTCTCTCTACACTGACTTTATTCATATTTTAGGCATACATAAGCTGTGAGCATGGGGTACGTTATGTTGGATACCTAATGGCGACTCATGGTCTCTCTACACTGACTTTATTCATATTTTAGGCATACATAAGCTGTGAGCATGGGGTACGTTATGTTGGATACCTAATGGCGACTCATGGTCTCTCTACACTGACTTTATTCATATTTTAGGCATACATAAGCTGTGAGCATGGGGTACGTTATGTTGGATACCTAATGGCGACTCATGGTCTCTCTACACTGACTTTATTCATATTTTAGGCATACATAAGCTGTGAGCATGGGGTACGTTATGTTGGATACCTAATGGCGACTCATGGTCTCTCTACACTGACTTTATTCATATTTTAGGCATACATAAGCTGTGAGCATGGGGTACGTTATGTTGGATACCTAATGGCGACTCATGGTCTCTCTACACTGACTTTATTCATATTTTAGGCATACATAAGCTGTGAGCATGGGGTACGTTATGTTGGATACCTAATGGCGACTCATGGTCTCTCTACACTGACTTTATTCATATTTTAGGCATACATAAGCTGTGAGCATGGGGTACGTTATGTTGGATACCTAATGGCGACTCATGGTCTCTCTACACTGACTTTATTCATATTTTAGGCATACATAAGCTGTGAGCATGGGGTACGTTATGTTGGATACCTAATGGCGACTCATGGTCTCTCTACACTGACTTTATTCATATTTTAGGCATACATAAGCTGTGAGCATGGGGTACGTTATGTTGGATACCTAATGGCGACTCATGGTCTCTCTACACTGACTTTATTCATATTTTAGGCATACATAAGCTGTGAGCATGGGGTACGTTATGTTGGATACCTAATGGCGACTCATGGTCTCTCTACACTGACTTTATTCATATTTTAGGCATACATAAGCTGTGAGCATGGGGTACGTTATGTTGGATACCTAATGGCGACTCATGGTCTCTCTACACTGACTTTATTCATATTTTAGGCATACATAAGCTGTGAGCATGGGGTACGTTATGTTGGATACCTAATGGCGACTCATGGTCTCTCTACACTGACTTTATTCATATTTTAGGCATACATAAGCTGTGAGCATGGGGTACGTTATGTTGGATACCTAATGGCGACTCATGGTCTCTCTACACTGACTTTATTCATATTTTAGGCATACATAAGCTGTGAGCATGGGGTACGTTATGTTGGATACCTAATGGCGACTCATGGTCTCTCTACACTGACTTTATTCATATTTTAGGCATACATAAGCTGTGAGCATGGGGTACGTTATGTTGGATACCTAATGGCGACTCATGGTCTCTCTACACTGACTTTATTCATATTTTAGGCATACATAAGCTGTGAGCATGGGGTACGTTATGTTGGATACCTAATGGCGACTCATGGTCTCTCTACACTGACTTTATTCATATTTTAGGCATACATAAGCTGTGAGCATGGGGTACGTTATGTTGGATACCTAATGGCGACTCATGGTCTCTCTACACTGACTTTATTCATATTTTAGGCATACATAAGCTGTGAGCATGGGGTACGTTATGTTGGATACCTAATGGCGACTCATGGTCTCTCTACACTGACTTTATTCATATTTTAGGCATACATAAGCTGTGAGCATGGGGTACGTTATGTTGGATACCTAATGGCGACTCATGGTCTCTCTACACTGACTTTATTCATATTTTAGGCATACATAAGCTGTGAGCATGGGGTACGTTATGTTGGATACCTAATGGCGACTCATGGTCTCTCTACACTGACTTTATTCATATTTTAGGCATACATAAGCTGTGAGCATGGGGTACGTTATGTTGGATACCTAATGGCGACTCATGGTCTCTCTACACTGACTTTATTCATATTTTAGGCATACATAAGCTGTGAGCATGGGGTACGTTATGTTGGATACCTAATGGCGACTCATGGTCTCTCTACACTGACTTTATTCATATTTTAGGCATACATAAGCTGTGAGCATGGGGTACGTTATGTTGGATACCTAATGGCGACTCATGGTCTCTCTACACTGACTTTATTCATATTTTAGGCATACATAAGCTGTGAGCATGGGGTACGTTATGTTGGATACCTAATGGCGACTCATGGTCTCTCTACACTGACTTTATTCATATTTTAGGCATACATAAGCTGTGAGCATGGGGTACGTTATGTTGGATACCTAATGGCGACTCATGGTCTCTCTACACTGACTTTATTCATATTTTAGGCATACATAAGCTGTGAGCATGGGGTACGTTATGTTGGATACCTAATGGCGACTCATGGTCTCTCTACACTGACTTTATTCATATTTTAGGCATACATAAGCTGTGAGCATGGGGTACGTTATGTTGGATACCTAATGGCGACTCATGGTCTCTCTACACTGACTTTATTCATATTTTAGGCATACATAAGCTGTGAGCATGGGGTACGTTATGTTGGATACCTAATGGCGACTCATGGTCTCTCTACACTGACTTTATTCATATTTTAGGCATACATAAGCTGTGAGCATGGGGTACGTTATGTTGGATACCTAATGGCGACTCATGGTCTCTCTACACTGACTTTATTCATATTTTAGGCATACATAAGCTGTGAGCATGGGGTACGTTATGTTGGATACCTAATGGCGACTCATGGTCTCTCTACACTGACTTTATTCATATTTTAGGCATACATAAGCTGTGAGCATGGGGTACGTTATGTTGGATACCTAATGGCGACTCATGGTCTCTCTACACTGACTTTATTCATATTTTAGGCATACATAAGCTGTGAGCATGGGGTACGTTATGTTGGATACCTAATGGCGACTCATGGTCTCTCTACACTGACTTTATTCATATTTTAGGCATACATAAGCTGTGAGCATGGGGTACGTTATGTTGGATACCTAATGGCGACTCATGGTCTCTCTACACTGACTTTATTCATATTTTAGGCATACATAAGCTGTGAGCATGGGGTACGTTATGTTGGATACCTAATGGCGACTCATGGTCTCTCTACACTGACTTTATTCATATTTTAGGCATACATAAGCTGTGAGCATGGGGTACGTTATGTTGGATACCTAATGGCGACTCATGGTCTCTCTACACTGACTTTATTCATATTTTAGGCATACATAAGCTGTGAGCATGGGGTACGTTATGTTGGATACCTAATGGCGACTCATGGTCTCTCTACACTGACTTTATTCATATTTTAGGCATACATAAGCTGTGAGCATGGGGTACGTTATGTTGGATACCTAATGGCGACTCATGGTCTCTCTACACTGACTTTATTCATATTTTAGGCATACATAAGCTGTGAGCATGGGGTACGTTATGTTGGATACCTAATGGCGACTCATGGTCTCTCTACACTGACTTTATTCATATTTTAGGCATACATAAGCTGTGAGCATGGGGTACGTTATGTTGGATACCTAATGGCGACTCATGGTCTCTCTACACTGACTTTATTCATATTTTAGGCATACATAAGCTGTGAGCATGGGGTACGTTATGTTGGATACCTAATGGCGACTCATGGTCTCTCTACACTGACTTTATTCATATTTTAGGCATACATAAGCTGTGAGCATGGGGTACGTTATGTTGGATACCTAATGGCGACTCATGGTCTCTCTACACTGACTTTATTCATATTTTAGGCATACATAAGCTGTGAGCATGGGGTACGTTATGTTGGATACCTAATGGCGACTCATGGTCTCTCTACACTGACTTTATTCATATTTTAGGCATACATAAGCTGTGAGCATGGGGTACGTTATGTTGGATACCTAATGGCGACTCATGGTCTCTCTACACTGACTTTATTCATATTTTAGGCATACATAAGCTGTGAGCATGGGGTACGTTATGTTGGATACCTAATGGCGACTCATGGTCTCTCTACACTGACTTTATTCATATTTTAGGCATACATAAGCTGTGAGCATGGGGTACGTTATGTTGGATACCTAATGGCGACTCATGGTCTCTCTACACTGACTTTATTCATATTTTAGGCATACATAAGCTGTGAGCATGGGGTACGTTATGTTGGATACCTAATGGCGACTCATGGTCTCTCTACACTGACTTTATTCATATTTTAGGCATACATAAGCTGTGAGCATGGGGTACGTTATGTTGGATACCTAATGGCGACTCATGGTCTCTCTACACTGACTTTATTCATATTTTAGGCATACATAAGCTGTGAGCATGGGGTACGTTATGTTGGATACCTAATGGCGACTCATGGTCTCTCTACACTGACTTTATTCATATTTTAGGCATACATAAGCTGTGAGCATGGGGTACGTTATGTTGGATACCTAATGGCGACTCATGGTCTCTCTACACTGACTTTATTCATATTTTAGGCATACATAAGCTGTGAGCATGGGGTACGTTATGTTGGATACCTAATGGCGACTCATGGTCTCTCTACACTGACTTTATTCATATTTTAGGCATACATAAGCTGTGAGCATGGGGTACGTTATGTTGGATACCTAATGGCGACTCATGGTCTCTCTACACTGACTTTATTCATATTTTAGGCATACATAAGCTGTGAGCATGGGGTACGTTATGTTGGATACCTAATGGCGACTCATGGTCTCTCTACACTGACTTTATTCATATTTTAGGCATACATAAGCTGTGAGCATGGGGTACGTTATGTTGGATACCTAATGGCGACTCATGGTCTCTCTACACTTACTTTATTCATATTTTAGGCATACATAAGCTGTGAGCATGGGGTACGTTATGTTGGATACCTAATGGCGACTCATGGTCTCTCTACACTGACTTTATTCATATTTTAGGCATACATAAGCTGTGAGCATGGGGTACGTTATGTTGGATACCTAATGGCGACTCATGGTCTCTCTACACTTACTTTATTCATATTTTAGGCATACATAAGCTGTGAGCATGGGGTACGTTATGTTGGATACCTAATGGCGACTCATGGTCTCTCTACACTGACTTTATTCATATTTTAGGCATACATAAGCTGTGAGCATGGGGTACGTTATGTTGGATACCTAATGGCGACTCATGGACTGTGCTTAGCCGTGTCAACACCCCTGGTAGCAAGACTTGCCAAAGTTGTCGGAAGAGACAAAATTCTCCTATTTTTGTACGCAGCCTACACGGGTATCCTTATAGCCTACTTTTTCCTTCCACCAGATACAGCCATACATTGGAAATTCCTTCTCCTAGGAATACAAGGAGCTGTTGACGGACCACTTGGTGCACAACTTCAAGGTATCAACAAGTTGTAACATTTATATTTTTAAGTATATACGTCTTACTATTAAACGAATAAACGAATTCTAATGTTATTTTACGTACAATCTGCTTAAAATTGAACGAAGACAAAAATATGCCGTATTTACGTTTTAAATCATTAATGATTAATGTTAAACGTCTTCAAATTCAATAGCATAATTTTAGATCTGATAAATTTAAAGCATGGACCAGACATGCACGTTTCGGGTACTTAACCCTCGTCAGTGATCCTCAGTCTAAACAATGTAAAATGGCCAAAAAGTATGAAAATTATTATGTCCAAAAATGTACCAAAAGACGTTTCCACGTTTTAGAAATTCCAAGAAATTTTATAACAGAAAAGAGACAGACGATCAACCAAAGGTGATCGAACTTGGCTACATGTGCCCTCGGGGAATCTCGGTCCACCAGCAGCGACACCCACCAAGTAGTTCAAATGTTAAACGTCTTCAAATATTACTAACCGAGAATTCTGCAGAGTTGTAACTCTGCAGTCCGATGCACAACATTCAAATTTGTTTTGTTGAAACATAAATGTAGGTTTTGCTCAGAAAATAATAGTCTTATTATTGTGGGGTAGAGAATTATCTGTAATGTGGCATAGTTACGTATGACGAGAGCAAGATAACTTTTTTTATGAAATATGCAGAGTTGTACTTGTGCAATCCGGTAAACAACATCCAAAATTCTTTTTTTAATATGAATCAATGTAAATTTTCCTCTGAAAGATGAGAAAATGTAGATGTTTTGGTAGAAAATAGTGAGATGATTTGTTCCGATTGAGCACAGTGGTAGATTTTCAACAAGATACCAAGTAAAATCAAATCTGGACGATTATTTTGTACATTCCTCTGAAAAAAATCAATGGCATTTGTTAAAAAATAAACCCAAAATATATACTGCACTGCCATGAGTAATACGGTAGCATGTCGATAAAACGTATATAGAAAGTGCAAATACGTTATTATCTTATTTATCGTGAATTATACCACCTTAAAAAGGATATCGGAAATAAAATACAAGACTAATTTAAATCATAATGTACCTGTTTTTTATCTTTATTTTCAGCAACCGTTGGACTTTTCTTTCAAGGGCATAAAGAAGCTGCATTTGCAAATATGGGATTTTGGAGGTCATTCAGCAAAACAGTGTATTTTGCTATCAGTCGATTTGTGTGCGTGAAGTACAAGATAATGATCTTGATAATCATGTATATCATAACAATACCTTGCTTCCTTCGATCAGAAGTCTTATTTCGGAAAGGATTTTCGTCCCAAAAAGAATCTTCAAAACCTTCATGCATCGATACAAAATTGTAGAGTGTTTAAAACAATAAATTACTAGGAATATAAGGAAAATGATAATACAATACATACATGAACCGAGATTAATAATCGACAAAATAAGGAAAATAACTCAACAAACAAAAGCTCATTGCAAAAAGCAGGTAGGGACGCAAACACACAGAACTAAAGAAATATGATATGATAAAAGCTATGGCATCAACAAACAACTGGGAGGAAAGAAAGGAGAACACCTAGACAGTAGGACAATTAAAAAAAAAATAGTTTTTCAGAAAAAAACAGATGTCTCCCCTCCTTCTAAGTTACTTTGACCTTAGGCCAAGATGATGTGAAACCTTTTAATCATGGGAAACATAATACTTAAACATGAAAGTGATTCATTATATTGTTTGAGGTAAAACCCAAACATGATTAGCATATACAATTTCATTATAAGCATATTTAGTGAAATTGACTTTGGTCACATGACCTTGGATAAAGGTGCTCTGAAACCTACATTGTATGGATCATGAGCAACAAAAAACTGAATTAGTGATTGGATACGTGGTTCAAAATATAAAGCCTAAACATAATAAGCATAGACAATTTCAGCCTGATAATGATTAACATATACAATTTCATTACCAAAGTACCGGTAAGAAGTGACCTTAATCATGTGACCTTGGGACAATGTGATAAGAAACATTTAGTCCTGAGAAACAACATACTAATATATGAAAACAATTGTAAGAAGGGTTCAGGAGGTATAACCGAGACAAGATTAGTACGTACAATTTCATTAAAAGAACTAAATGATCTTGACCTTGGGCACATGACCTTGGGTCAAGATGATAAGACACCCTCCTATCCTGAGCAACAGCATACTAAAGTATCAGAGTGATCCAGTATACGATTCAACAGATATCGCCCAAACTCAATAGCATTTACAATTTCATTAAAAAATGTAATACCTGACCTTAGTCATATGACCTTGGATCAAGGTGGTGTGAAACCTTTGGGTCATCAGCACCACCATCATACTAAAATATGAAGTGATCCCATCACGGTTCAAAAGAAGAAGCCATGACATATTACACGTAACGAATACAATTTCATTTAAAATTTACTAATTGACCTTTACTTTGGTCACATGACCTTGAGTCAACGTTATGTGAAACCTTCAGGTGATAAGCAACAACATCCTAAAATATGACAGTGATCTGATAGTTAAAAGAGATACAGCCCCAACGGGATAGCATGTTAAATTTCATTAAAATGTAATGACCATGGGTCAAGGTGAAACCTTTTGGTCATTAGCAAATACATACTAAAACGTGAAAGCAATCCAGTAAGCGGTCCAAGGGATAAAGCCTTGACAGGAATGTATGTACAATTTCATTAAAAATGTAGGAAGTGACCTTGGCCTTTGTCATATGACCTTGGGTAAAGGTGATGTGAAACATTCGGGTCATAAGCAGCATTATGCTAAAATATGAAAGTGATCAGGTTAACGGTTCAAGAGTTATATCCCAGACAGGAATCCATGAACAATATCATTAAAAATTTACTAAGTGACCTTGACCTTTGTCACATGACCTTGGGTCAAGGTGATGTGAAACCTTCGGGTCATAAGCAACAACATGCTGAAATATAAAAGTGATCCGGCAAATAGTTCAGGAAATATAGCTTGAAAAGGAATATATGTACAATTTCATAAAAAATGTACTAAGTGACCTTGACCTCGGTCACATGACCTTGAGTCAAGGTGATGTGAAACCTTTGGATAATAAGGAACAACATACTGAAATAAGAAAGTGATCCGACAAACGGTTCAAGAGATCTAGCCCGGACAGGAATGTATGCATAATTTAATTAAAGATGCACTAAATGACCTTGACCTTGGTCACATGACCTTGTGTCAAGGTGATGTTAAACCTTCGGGTCATAAGGAACAACATTCTAAAATATGAAAGTGATCGGGCAAACAGTTCAAGACATCTAGCCCGGACAGGAATGTATTCATTATTTCATGAAAAATGCACTAAGTGACCTTGACCTTGGGTCAAGATGATGTGAAACCTTCGGGTTATAAGGAACAACATACTAAAATATGAAAGTGATCGGGCAAACGGTTCAAGATATCTAGCCCGGACATGAATACATGTACAATTTCATTAAAATTGCACTAAGTGACCTTGACCTTGGTCACATGACCTTGGGTCAAGGTGATGTGAAACCTTCGGGTCATAAGCAACAACATACTAAAATATGAAAGTGATCCGGCAAACGGTTGAAGAAATATATAGCCCGGACAGGAATGATTTCATAATTTCAATAAAAATGTACTAAGTGACCTTGACCTTGGTCACATGACCTAAGGTCAAGGTGATGTGAAACCTTCTGGTCATAAGCAACAACATACTAAAATATGAAAGTGATCGGGCAAACGGTTCATAAGATATAGCTCGGGCAGGAATGCATGTACCATTTCATTAAAAATGCACTAAATGACCTTGACCTTGGTCATATGACGTTGGGTCAAGGTGACGTGAAACCTTCGGGTCATAAACAACAACATACTAAAATATGAAAGTGATCGGGCAATCGGTTCAAGAGATCTAGCCCGGACAGGAATGCATGCATAATTTCATAAAAAATGCACTAAGTGACCTTGACCTTGGTCACATGACCTTGGGTCAAGGTGATGTGAGATCTTCGGGTCATAAGCAACAACATACTAGAATATGAAAGAGATCGGGCAAACGGTTCAGGAGTTATAGCCCGGACACGATGTCGGACAGACGGACGGATGGACAGACGAACGACGAAGGCAAAACCAATGTCTCCTCTCCGTTGGGGGGGGGGGGGGGCGGGGGAGACATTATCAGCAACAAAAAATGGAACGTCCGCCATGTTACACATTAAATTGACAATTTTTTGTAATATGTGAGGATTGTTTGAAAACGTGGAATTTTCAATTGTATCACTTTTACCTTAATCATTTGAAAGCGCTATTACATTTCAGTATTACTTTCGGAACTTTCTACCACCAACACACAGCCGAGGACACATGTAGCCAAGTTCGATCAATTTCGGTTGATCGTTTCTTCAAAGCATTCTAAGTTTCTGTTATCAAAATTTCTTGAAATTTCTAAAAAGTGGGTCCTGTAGCATCATATCCCACCAATCCTGCTACGTCTTTCGATGCTTTTTCGACATAGTAACTTTCATACTTTTTTGGCATACTACATTGTTTAGATTTGAGGATCAATGACGAGGGTTAAGTACCCGAAACGTGCATGTCTGGTCCACGTTGCAAATTTATCTGTTCTTAGATAATGCTATTCAATTTGAAGACGTTTACATTTATACCACTTTGTGAGTGTCACTGCTGTTGGACCAGGAGTACCCGAGGACACATGTAGCCAAGTTCGATCAATTTCGGTTGATCGTTTCTTCAACGCATTCTAAGTTTCTGTTATCAAAATTTCTTGAAATTTCTAAAAAGTGGGTCCTGTAGCATCATATCCCACCAATCCTGCTACGTCTTTCGATGCTTTTTCGACAAAGTAACTTTCATACTTTTTTGGCATACTACATTGTTTAGATTTGAGGATCAATGACTAGGGTTAAGTACCCGAAACGTGCATGTCTGGTCCACGTTGCCAATTTATCTGTTCTTAAATGATGCTATTCAATTTGAAGACGTTTACATTTATACTATTTGGTGAGTGTCACTGCTGGTGGACCAGGAGTCCCCGAGGACACATGTAGCCAAGTTCGATCAATTTCGGTTGATCGTTTCTTCAACTCATTCTAAATTTCTGTTATCAAAATTTCTTGAAATTTCTAAAAAGTGGGTCCTGTAGCATCATATCCCACCAATCCTGCTACGTCTTTCGATGCTTTTTCGACATAGTAACTTTTATACTTTTTTGGCATACTACATTGTTTAGATTTGAGGATCAATGACGAGGGTTAAGTACCCGAAACGTGCATGTCTGGTCCACGTTGCCAATGTATCTGTTCTTAAATGATGCTATTCAATTTGAAGACGTTTACATTTATACTACTTGGTGAGTGTCACTGCTGGTGGACCAGGAGTACCCGAGGACACATGTAGCCAAGTTCGATCAATTTCGGTTGATCGTTTCTTCAACGCATTCTAAATTTCTGTTATCAAAATTTCTTGAAATTTCTAAAAAGTGGGTCCTGTAGCATCATATCCCACCAATCCTGCTACGTCTTTCGATGCTTTTTCGACATAGTAACTTTGGAATTCATACTTTTTTGGCATACTACATTGTTTAGATTTGAGGATCACTGACTAGGGTTAAGTACCCGAAACGTGCATGTCTGGTCCACGTTGCCAATTTATCTGTTCTTAAATGATGCTATTCAATTTGAAGACGTTTACACTTATACTACTTGGTGAGTGTCACTGCTGGTGGACCAGGAGTCCCCGAGGACACATGTAGCCAAGTTCGATCAATTTCTGATTGATCGTTTCTTCAACGCATTCTAAATTTCTGTTATCAAAATTTCTTGAAATTTCTAAAAAGTGGGTCCTGTAGCATCATATCCCACCAATCCTGCTACGTCTTTCGATGCTTTTTCGACATAGTAACTTTCATACTTTTTTGGCATACTACATTGTTTAGATTTGAGGATCACTGACTAGGGTTAAGTACCCGAAACGTGCATGTCTGGTCCACGTTGCCAATTTATCTGTTCTTAAATGATGCTATTCAATTTGAAGACGTTTACATTTATACTACTTGGTGAGTGTCACTGCTGGTAGACCAGGAGTCCCCGAGGACACATGTAGCCAAGTTCGATCAATTTCGGTTGATCGTTTCTTCAACGCATTCTAAATTTCTGTTATCAAAATTTCTTGAAATTTCTTAAAAGTGGGTCCTGTAGCATCATATCCCACCAATCCTGCTACGTCCTTCGATGCTTTTTCGACATAGTAACTTTCATACTTTTTTGGCATACTACATTGTTTAGATTTGAGGATCACTGACTAGGGTTAAGTACCCGAAACGTGCATGTCTGGTCCACGTTGCCAATTTATCTGTTCTTAAATGATGCTATTCAATTTGAAGTACGTTTACATTTATACTATTTGGTGAGTGTCACTGCTGGTGGACCAGGAGTCCCCGAGGACACATGTAGCCAAGTTCGATCAATTTCGGTTGATCGTTTCTTCAACGCATTCTAAATTTCTGTTAATAAAATTTCTTGAAATTTCTAAAAAGTGGGTCCTGTAGCATCATATCCCATCAATCCTGCTACGTCTTTCGATGCTTTTTCGACATAGTAACTTTCATACTTTTTTGGCATACTACATTGTTTAGATTTGAGGATCACTGACTAGGGTTAAGTACCCGAAACGTGCATGTCTGGTCCACGTTGCCAATTTATCTGTTCTTAAATGATGCTATTCAATGTGAAGACGTTTACACTTATATAAAAAGCAATGAAACTATCCCTTACGTTTTAGGCAAAGCACCAAGATCAAATTTCTTCATTTTTACTTTCTATTTCGAAATCAGACGCGCTAACTATTTACTGTCTGCCCAAACTTCACAACTCCACTTACAAATTTCGATTTATTGCTAACATGTACACCACTCTCCTTCATGGGAAGATAAAAGATCGCTCATCAAAATTGATGAAATGGTGTTTTGATCAAAGGGTAAATCATTTATGTGTACTTCTGACGCAAAAGGATTTTTTTTCTTCAGTAGAACACAAATCATACATATCATGGACTCGATCTGAGTTGTGCAAAGCCTTGTCCTTTCTTTTAGACAACAGGGGGTGGGGGCTTTGGTTTTTTGTCGGAGCAAGATTTTTTTTCGCCCCGGATCGCAGCAAAATTAATTTTTCTTGCAAAGTTAGAGCAAGATTTTTTTTCTATCAAGTGATGTGCAATATATTAAGAATGTGTATGCTTTATCATTAGAAATTCTTTATTTTTATTCAAAACTCTAAAATATGACTTTATTTTTATGAAAAATTTTCTACACTTCTAAACAGAGAGATAGAAGTATTTTACAATATAATCCTCAGTAAGCAAAATCTATATAATAAAGTAGAAGTAAGAGGATATGAGGGGAGGGATTTCTGGGTAATTGATAATATATTTAAGCCTCCAAGGAAGCCCTTTCTCCATTAACATGCAATCTTTTAGACATAAATTTTGTTATTTAAAATTAATGTTTTGATAGAATTTAAGTGTGGCGAGTGCAGTGAGCCAAGAACTTTTATATTAATTGAAAACCGAGGCGAGCCTGAAAATTTTCAGGAATTTTTTGCGAAATTTTATGGTATTTCTTCAAATTCAGATTACTTGTGAGAGCAAGATTATTTTTTTCTGACACACAATAAGCAAATTAATTTTTTCCATTAAAATTCAGATCAGAATTATATTTTTCGAAAAAAAAACCCAAGCCCCCTCAGAAGACTTTGGCTTCACCATTGTTAATTTTCTTTGGCTTGATTGCGATGTTCCGAGATTGCCACCGTATGCATTTACATCTATCAGCTCATCGGATACGCTAGAGCTTGCTCCAATGTTTCGGACTTCCATGATAAAAATAAACAAATCCCCTTTTCATTCCTGTAAAGCTTAATGTGTCAAGCATGGAAACTGTTTTCTGATTCCCATCATTGTTGCATAAAATTCAAAAAGAAACCAACATTTAACTAACTGGTTTCTCCTAAAATGAAAAAAAAGTTTGTATTATCTTATTTCAGTCTCAATTGCTTATATTGAATCCGATTATGTTTCAAATGATTGATTTTATACTATAAAATGTTTCTTATTTCATCCAAAAGTTCTTGTAAATTGACATGGATGTTTTTAAATGTATTACTTACTTCTTTCCAGCTCGGTCCCCTGAAAGAAGCTCAGTTTTGGCACTTTATCAATTTGAGGTCATAAATATTTTGCTATTTCGAAATCTTGTCATTTCATTCAAAAATATCATCGAAATTAAAGGGGATTTACGTCTCCAATGACAAATATGGATAATGACCATATCCCTGTATACAGCACAAAATCGATAATTCAGAAAATCAGAAACCGAAGGCATACAAAATCAGGATAAAACAGGAACCAAAGCAAACAAACAAACAAAAAAAAAACCAAAATGCTATTTTGAACATATATTTTATTTTTATGATCTTCTTAAAATCATTTGTATCACACTTATAAATAAAACAAAAACAAAGCAAACAAACAAAAAAAAAAACAAAATGCTATTTTGAACATATATTATATTCTTATGATCTTCTTAAACTCATTTTTGTCACACTTATGCCCTTTGCCGTGTGGAGCTGGTAAAAATGTTCCCCGCGAAGGGGTTTGACAGTAAGTGTTTTGAATATTTTCCCTGACATGGTTACAAACTTTCCCTTTCTAAGTAGCAACATCCCTTCATCACCAGCTTATGGCGTGTTCATATCTCAGTTGATACGCTATGCCAGAGCAAGTACCAAATACACGGATTTTGTTTTGAGAGCTAGGCGTCTTTCAGATAAGCTTCTCAGTCAGGGATATGTTTGTGACCGACTAACATCGTCACTGAGGAAGTTCCACGGTCGATATGGGGAACTCGTCGTACACTATGATGTCCCACTCTCCAGAATTGTGGATGATATTCTGTCATAGACCATTTGAACCATCCAACCAAAGATTGTACTCTATGTCCTCCGAAATGGAAGTAACCGGATGTGACAGTTCTACCGAATTGAAGCGGCGGGTGTTGCATGCAGCAGGAGATACTTACTCTTCCTGGGCACCTGGTCTCACTCCCATATCGGGAGTTCGCTACTTTACATATGGTGGAGGTTTTTGTTTGTTTGCTTTGGTTCCTGTTTTATCCTGATTTTGTATGCCTTCGGTTTCTGATTTTCTGAATTATCGATTTTGTGCTGTATATAGGGATATGGTCATTATCCATATTTGTCATGGTCGCCATAGCACTTTCAATATAGCCATAATCTCAGACAGTGCATGTTTGTTAGATATTGTTGTTATTTTCTTGCGTGAATATCGACGGCGGGTGCGGCTAGCCAAACAGGGGATGCTTACTCCTCCCGGGGACCTGGTCCCACTTCTAGCCTTCTAGGGGTCCGTCGATGCTCAGTTGTACGCTCTGTTGTGAGTGCTATTGAGATTATTGTCATGATCTTCTTAAACTCAATTGGATATGCTACTGAATTGACCCCACAGGAAATTTAAATCCGGGTACTCTCTTCAAATTGCAAAAATTTAATTTAAAAAAATAAAATCAGAGGGTGCTATTAAAATGAATAATGGCTAAGTCTAAAAATCACTTTGGATTAAGCACCAGTGATGAGGATTTAAAAAATTCGTTTGAAATTTTCGTCGGAAAATTATAGAGTTGGAACACTTTCGTATTATTTCTGTCCACAAAATTTTAATGAAATTTCTGAAATGTGGGTCCTGTAACATCATATCTAATCCATCCTGCCACGTCTTTCTGTTTATTTTTGGACATAGATTGCACAGTCTGTGGCAAAAGTACATTATTTGGGTTTTGGACAACTGACAGTGGGTAAGTACCCGAAACGTGCTTGTCTTGTCCATACTGAAAATTTATCTGTTCTTACCTGATGCTATGAATTCCATGATGCTATTGAATTTTAAGACGTTGAACATTTGAAGACGTAGAACAATAATAACCAAATCAATATATTCGCTGACAAGCATCGTCAAGATTTTTTTTTTAGGTTTTCTGCATCTTTCCGAAAAACTGGGGTTTTTTTTGTCTTTGTCGAACTTCCTTTCCTTAACACATGTTCATGTGCATGTTGGAATCGGTAATATTCACTGACCAAATTTAGCTTGCGCATGGACAGAACGCAAGCTGAGAAAGTTTAACGTAAGGGCACATAAATATGGGCGGGCTTTACGTTGAATTTTTTGTTGGGGCTGTAAGAATTCAGAAAACTGCTATTCTTAACCAGAAAGGCGTTAATCCGACGTTTCTTTTAAAACAAATTTTTTATCAAACCGTCATCATTTTCTATAAGAAATAACATAAGTGAAAATGAGCAAATAAACAAAATTGCTATTGCTGACAGCCAATATTGCTTTAACTAACGCCCTTAAGTCGGCCAGAATGATTCATTCTTTATTCTGCTTGTTCGATACTGCACCCTACAATACAAAACGTCTTCACATGACCTTTGTCATATTATCCACACTATATGATCGTTAAGTTATTACTTATAGTGTAAACCCATACAATGCACATCCTGGTTTTATTGCTTGTCATATCCTCGCGATGGCTGCTTCACGAGTGCTATATATTCCGCTTTCCCTACCATATCCTGGTCAGAAGATAGTCATGAGCTTCATATCAAGTAACCTAATAAAAGTAAATGATTAATCATTGAAAAAAATGGAAATATCCAACAGGAATCAGCTGCAGCAACCACAGATACACAGCGATGCACCCAAATGTTAAAACACAAAGTGGACAAGCACAACAAGATGTTAAGTCTCTATTTAAAGGAAGCACCAAAGACGACATCCTTCTCTCTCTCTGTTGTAAAGGGATTTCTGAATCAACTGTAATTTGATATGGTAGCTATCTTTGCCGTATTTAATCATAGTCAGTGGCGGATCTAGGATTTCAAAAACGAGGGGGGGGGAGCAAGGTCCAGACGAAAACGTGGATTCGAAATGCATGAACAAGAAATAGAGAAAATTTCTTGATACATTTATTTTAGTTTATAGGAAGACTGGCGAGCGGAGCGAGTCGAAATATTTTGGGAATAAATGGTTAAATTTTGTCATAGAAATACAATCTCTTTCCCTCTCATTTTCCACGCTCTATTTTTGTTTGACAAAATGGGGGAGGGGTGGGAAGGTTAGGGTATTTCAACCCTATTATCCGCCTATCTAACCTGGTTAGATCAGTCCATGAAAATAATTATTCAGGTGTTAATTTGAATTTCAATTTTGAATATGTTCATATGATATATGGATCCATTGAAACAATTGAATTCAATTTCTTTATTCTCACAATTGCAAATTTACAATATGGAGAAAATGCAATTATGTAGTCAATTTTAATGCGTGAAAGGTTACAATAATAATGATTTTGACAAATAATCATGGAAAAAAGATACATCATCAACCAGGAGGACATACAATAGAATTGATTTGCCTTATAGATATACATAATTTGTAAAGAGTGGATAGTATAAATTAAAGAATTTCAGAGTATTAGGTCTCTCAAAGAAACTACAGAGACAAATAATTCAGCATCCTATTTGGACATAATGTTGTCCTACGACACTGATGGTCAGATGAACACCTCACTCTATGATAAACGTGACGACTTCAATTTCAGCATTAAAAACTTTCCTTTTCTGAGTAGCAACATCCCTTCATCGCCTGCTTATGGCGTGTTCATATCTCAGTTGATACGCTATGCCAGAGCAAGTACCAAATATACGGATTTTGTTCTGAGAGCTAGGCGTCTTTCAGATAAGCTTCTCAGTCAGGGATATGTTTGTGACCGACTAACATCGTCACTGAGGAAGTTCTACGGTCGATATGGGGAACTCGTCATACACTATGATGTTCCACTCTCCAGAATGGTGGATGATATTCTGTCAAAGACCATTTGAACCATCCAACCAAAGATTGTAATCTATGTCTTCCGAAATGGAAGTTACCGGATGTGACAGTTCTACCGAATTGAAGCGGCGGGTGTTGCATGCAAGCAGGAGATGCTTACTCTTCCTGGGCACCTGGTCTCACTCTCATATCGGGAGTCCGCTTCTTTTCATGTGGTGGAGGTTTTTGTTTGTTTGCTTTGGTTTCTGTTTTATCCTGATTTTGTATGCCTTCGGTTTCTGATTTTCTGAATTATCGATTTTGTGCTGTATACAGGGATATGGTCATTATCCATATTTGTCATTACTATAAAATCTTCAGTATATATATACTAGTCTATATAATATGGTGGTATTCATCACCGATATCTAAATAACAAATTGTGCACAATCTATTATTTCTCTCAATATGTAACCATCTATCATACTCTATAGGTAACTTGTGATTGCCTGTTCTGAGTCTTACTGACGTCGAAATATCTTTCTTTGAAAGATTACTAAAGATATGAAAAGGCATCCAAAATTATAATTAGTGAACAAATTGTAGGATGAGCCTTTACTTGAATTATAACAATCTGATACCCATTCTTGTTGAAATTGGTCATTCGAAACCTATTTCACTTTATGTATTAACCATACTTTATCATGTGCATTCTGTTCCAACCAAATATTAGACCACAATTTTGTAACAATAATTTCACATAATTAACCCATTTGAACAAAAATCCTGTCTGTGACATATACATAAGGTTATACATGATACAAGATAATTTTGACTGTTTTCCATTCAAAATTTTACACCAGTTATTTAACACGATTTCAAAGAAATAGACAATAATGAAAAATAAAAAGCGAGCCTAAAATTTTCCCAAAAGTAAAGAGATTAAGCATGAAATATAGTATTCTGAGCCAATAACATTGAGTGAAGAAGAAGGGGACCCCCTGAGCCCCCCTCTAAATCCGCCACTGATAGTTATACTCTTGATAACTCAGCTACTTGAGCTATAGATGATGCGTTATGTGAATGCACATCCTCATTAAAACTTAATCCTTTCCTGTTTTGGATGGATATGTGTGACATGACAATAATATTTATTCCAAGCTATGATATATATATATATGATGTATCCTCACACGGCTCCGAACCTTATTATGCAAATTATATGCATAAAATCGGAAGAGTCTCGAGTCAAGATTTTACCTTACACACGACGGAAAAGAAAGTCCGTTCCTATTCTAATTTTATAGTAGTCTCGTCTAAAACATTCTCTCGTGGACTTCCGTTCGAAATTTGAACACGTAGAAATGCTTCTTTCATGCAAGTAAACCAACTGTTCAAGAGTACAGACACATGGCTCATCTTAAGGTATGTTTTTAAATTGATTTATGTATCACGTGGAACACATATGATGGGATTTTAAATTGTTCTTCTTATCAGAAATACTCGACCGGGGAGTGCTCCATGTTTTCGAGTGAATGAGTTTCATGATTAATTATCGATGAAATCGAATATCTCACAAATATTTGTTCTTTAAAGCCATTTCTGTCTTTCATTACATCTTCATGAACTTCTAAATTTAAGTGCACACCATGAATTTGAATAAATTTGATGTCAGTGTTAGTTATAATCAGTATCAAATATCAGTTCTGTAGCCTAGCTAGTGTTGTAGTCACTAGTGTTGGTGAAAAAGTATTTGAATGGGTTTAAAATTATTTAAAGGGGATGAATTTCAAATCAATTCAATATTTTATTTATTCTTTACAGTAACATAACCTTAACTGTCAGACAGAAGAAGGAATATACTCTGAGAAAGTCTTCATGCGCATGTGTGCATCAGATCCAATGAAAGAAAGTGCATAAGAATAGTGGAATGCTTATAGTGCTACTAGTACTGACTTGTAAAGTTGAAGAATTACTGTGGAATATGATATTGCAATTGTACTACCATATATGATGTTGGCCACCATGGTGTGAAAATAATTCACTTGTGAAAGGAGAATGAAGAAAATTGTTCAAGTGCATATTTCTACATGTACATGAAAAACATATTCAATGTGTACATCGACCACATATTCCTCTGTTCCTTGTGAAACTGTGATCCAGTATGAAATGAGAATTTGTGTTATAATGTAGAGGAATTCATCATCAATAGAAGAATTGTGAGATCGACAGATGGAACTGTATTACAGCCTCTTGCAGTAAACATGCTGATATAGCACTGAAGGGTAAGTAGTACATATACATGTATACTAATATACATGTTATGATAATTTTGTAAATCTGATAATACAAGTACAAATGACATTGTATTTATTTCATATTTTACATGTGTATCCCTTGTGATTCACCTTAAATGGATAATACTTTTTAATGGTAAGTTACATGCTTTCATATTTCATGTGTACATGTATTGTTTGAAACAAGACCTTCTCATGCATACCAAAATTTGTGTCCTGGTGACCTTGACCTTGGAAAAATGACCTACTTTTTAAAATCTTACACCACATGGCCATAACTTTTGAATGTTGAGTGAAATATAGACCTGTGCTTTCCTCGTGACAATTTCCAATGATGCCAAATTGTTGTCTTTGTGACCTTGAACTTGGAGATTGACCTACTTCACTATTATTTTTCTAAAGTAATATTATGCTTTTAAGTGATAGGGCTTTGTATTCCTTTTGATAAGGTCTTCCTATTAATACCAAAATTTTGACCTTGTGACCTTGACCTTGGATACTGATCAATTTTTGAATAACTTTAACCATGTTAACCTTGCCCTTGGTCATAACATAAATTGCAAGTGATAGGGCTATCATATTTTACATGTGTATCCCTTATGGTAAGGCCTTCACATCAATACCTGAATTTTTACCTTGAGTCCGTGACCTTGGAGTATGAAATACTTTTCTACATTATATCTGACAATAAGGGGATTCATGTTCCACAAAAAAACATGGGTTTAATTTTTCTTAGTCCTAAGCCTTGACATAAAGTAGGGCTCTTACACGTGAAACACATTTTTAGCTCGAGATACTGGTCATAGTCGAGCTTATGCGGTACCCCCTTGTCCGGCGTCTGTCCGTAAACAATTCTTGTGCTTGCAACTCCTCTGAAATTATAAGAGACAGAAATGTAACTCTTTTTGCATGAGACTTGGTCAGTGGTCTAGTTGTGCAGTGTGCACCTGACATTTTGTTTGAGCCCCTGACCCCCAGGGTCCTAGCATTTTCTCCTGTATGATCCTATGTAATCTTGTATTCGCAACTTCTCTGACACTATAAATGATGGAGACTTGATTCTTTTTGCAATACAATGAGTCTGTGTTCAAGTAGTGCACCTGATATTTTGTTTGAGTTCCTGGCCCCCAGTGACTAAGAAAATGGATGTGGCCATATTAGAATTCACTTGTCATTAAGTGAATTAAAAAACAACCAGGAGAGCTACAGTCTCGTCAGAGACTTCTGGTTTGGATTGGATTAGACCTTTCATATTGGGAAAATTGGCAATATTTTCTTCAAAATTGAATATGATAGATTTGGATGCCTTTTCATTTTAAATTTAGCATTTTTTACTTTCTTTTTTTTTTAAAGAATTTTCTATGAGGTAAAATTGGTCAATAAATAGGGAAAATTATACTGTTTTGCATAATTTGAGAATGACCGATTGAAAGCCCTGTAATTATATTTGTATGTTTTTACTATTACAGAAACTTTACATGTCATGTAATTTTATATACATGTACATCATAGTGATAAATGTATGCAAAATTCATTCATTTTAGAGCTTATTTAATATCAAAATGAAGATATTAATTCATTTCATCTTTTACTTTCAGAGTGAGACTGACAGCATCTTCTGTACATACATGATGGCTCATTTCTCATTCCTCATTCCTCATTTCTTGGTATCAGATTGAACATCTACCTCGTCCTTAAGTTTTACTATAGACACTAGAGAAATCACTGTTTGATGTCTAGAACATTTGAATTTTGAACATGTTTTGTGTTTACTTTCATGTGCTTACCGGTACATGTACATGTATGTACTAGGTTATAAATGCATTGAAAACTTTTTACTTGAGAATAGACCTGCACCTGTTGAATGGGGATATTTTTTTTATTTATTTCATTATTTTCATAGCAACAATTTATGACTTTAAATTCTAGGTACATACCAGTATAGACAGGGATGTACATTGTATATAAAGTTAAATACTTCCCTGATATAGACTAGACATGTAAACTCATATAAAATATTAATTTCGAAAAGAAATACTATGATAAATTATAGAGAAAGAAAAATATCCTTTCACAAGTACAAAAACATTATGTTGTAAATTGATGATACCGGTACTATTACATTTATATATATATATTGCAGTTATAATGATTCTTCTTTCAGAGTTTGAATAAAATTTACATTTAAACTTAATAAATCTTATAACTGATACTTATATTCTTCTTGAGACTAGAACACAAATATTCTTAGAACACTGTGATGAAGAAATCTAGTGAGAACATTGTCATATATGAACTAATGAATTTTCTCTTGTTAAGCATAGCAAACTTGGTTGATCATCCTTTCATCAATACTGTTTAGAGTGTCTTACCCCATACTGGTAATCATGAATAAAAACATTGATACTTTAAGTTCATTACTCTGCTACACAGTATACATTTGTGTAAGAATATCTAGTAGCCTTGACCTACATGTTCATGCATACAATTGACCTACTTTCCTAATACTTTGGATTTGCTACAACACTGGTCTGGCAAATGATAGATAGATGATATGGTATATACATGTATGTGCATTGTCAGATTGTGTCAAGAAATTACTCAAGATAGATTTTGATTCAATATGTGACCTTGAATTACACGTTTGACCTTCTTTTCGTTGAATTAAAGAATCTGAACTTGGAGAGTGATGTATATATATATTGAAGAATTTGAAACATGAAGTATCAGAGAATCCTGACAAAACTGAATCATTGGCTGTTGTGAAATGTCTGAGATAGTCTATTTTCACGTCTAATGCTTAGGGTGCTGGAGAAAGACGTTATTCCTTTCATTCCTCAGAAAATGCTAGATTTTTCTGCCGGTCATGCTGAAGAATATTTTTGCAAAATATTCCGAGCTGGATTTACAAAAACCCCCCTCCCTAAAAACCAAATGGTTGCACATGTTTACAAGAATGGACAAGAGAGAGAAAACCATGCGCATAACCAGGCGTACCGTTAGAACGCAGCTGCTTCCACGTCGTTTTGCAAAAAAAAAAAAAGAATGAAAGAAACATTGACGTAGAATACTGCCCTGTAAATGAGCAAAATTCATTAGATTCTGATACTTTGCCCCTTGAATATCCACAAGGGCTTCTACCTAGACCCACTTGAGGCTGCTTACACTTGAAAAGTACTCTAGCTAAGCGCCTGAAGATGAATGCATATACATAAAATGTATACACTTCGTATGAGTGAGAGGGAAAAAATTTCCGTTATCGTACATGCATGTATTTGTTAAAACGGTCAGAATCTAATAAAATTACATTTATTTATATAAAGTATCGTGATTCTATGAGATGAAAAAAAAATATGTTAGTTTGCTGTGGTTGGGGGATTCATTTAATATATTGAAATTCATCAAAATTTTGGAAAAATTCAGAATATCATTCCTTTTGGTCGAGACAATTTTGTAGAGTACAGGATTTGAGTTTAGAGGGGGCGTGGCCGGAATACCTCAAAGTCCTGTAGCAGGTTCTTTGAGGAACCCCACTTCCCAGCGGAAAATTATCTCACATGATATGTAATGTATATAGTGAGCCAGCGAATTTTTTTCAATTATCAATTACTTTAATATATATCAGAAACAGACCGGTAAAATAAAAATAAAAATAAAGGTTGAGTCGTGGTGTTTGAGCCCAAGTAATTCCTTATTTTGACGGCTTTAGTGGAGAGGGGAGGGGGGGGGGGCATGCCAGAGGATTGGTAGGCAAAAATCAGGATAGAAACAGTAAACTTGTTAGAGAATTTTAGATGTAGGTGCCGCCGTGTGCACCCCCCCCCCCCTCTCCCCCGCGCTATTGAATCGGATTAGAAATGTATTAGAAATTATCAGTGTTTTCCTGCTGTTATCGAGAAATATAAAATTAAAATCTTATGGGTACAAATGTATGCAAAATGGATAATGTATAGAATCGCTCAGTATTCAATCGAAGCGGGGTAAACGAACCGCAACGATAAACTTTGAAACGAACTATAAAAAGTGAAATTCGTGATTCTTCAGTGCAGTAACGAATTATCCATGGCTTGAATATTTAAATAGCAAAGTTCAAAAAATTTTAAATGACAATAACATTGGGAGCCGTGCTCAGTTTCGTCTCTTATTCAACCGATGACAGACATATTTATTCAGAGACCCATATGTCTTCTTAAAATCTACATTCAACAAGATAACTCTTAAAATTCATTCTAAAATATATGGTAAAATGACACACAAAACAGTTGTAGAAACTTTACCAAAGAGCATTGAAATATGAAGTATTGAATTTGAAGACGTTTAGCATGTTACTGGGCCTTCATTTGACGGTCATCTACTACATGTATCATTCATATCAAATATGGTTATCTGGTATATTAGTTGTGTAGACACTAATTATAGATAAATAAATTGTCAATATTGAAATATACGGAAGCGTAAAGGTTCCAAATTATTATTTCTTATTTTCTTTGATGTTCCTACTTTTAATCTTGAAATTTCCAACTTTAATCTTGGAATTTCCAACTTTAATCTTGGAATTTCCAACTTTAATCTTGGAATTTCTAACATAAAAGTAGGAATTTTCAACTATATTCTTCGAATTTCTAACTTTAAAGTCGGTATTACAAACTTTTATCTTGGGATTTCCAATTTTGATTTTGGAATTTCCAACTTTGATGTTGGGAATTTCCAACTTTAATCTTGGAATTTCCCACTTTAATCTTGGAATTTCCAACCTTAAAGTTGGAAATTCCAAGATTAAAGCTGGATATTCCTACTTTGAAGTTGGAAATTCCAAGATAACAGTTGGATATTCTGACTTTAAAGTTGGAAATTCCAAGATTAAAGTTGGAAATTCCAAGATTAAAGTTGGAAATTCCAAGATTAAAGTTGGAAATTCCAAGATTAAGGGGCACGGACAAACGTTAATCGGCCATATTTGATTTGGCGTGAAGCATACTTGAAAATATGCCGTTCTGCAGAATTAAGACTCCAATTTTAGCCATTTTAATTCTAAGGTTTATGTACCTCAACATCTTCATTTTCCCATCTTTCTGAGCAAAAATTGCATCTATATTTTGCATGATGACCAATTGAATTAGTGCACCGAACTGCGCAGCTACAGTTCTGAAGAATTCATTATTAATACTATAATTAACCTACCTTAAAAGTTACTATGATCATATGTCTACAGACATTTGTTCTCCGATTTTGAAAAGACTTTCTCAAAATTCCGGGTATCTTCATTTTAAACGCGGGGGGGGGGGGGGGGGGGGGGGGGGGGGGGGCTAGTAGCCATATCGACATAGAAAGGAATCCAGAGGCGGATCCCCGGAATGTTGCACATTTGTAATTTGTCACCAATTATTCACAAGACTATCCCACTTTTCTAATATACATCATGTATATAATCAATAAATGAATCGCATTCACTACTGTCGAAATTCTAACGAATTACCCAAGGGACTTTAAAATCTTTTATTTTTTCTTCCTTTGTTGGGGCGGATCAGCACGTGAAAATGGCTACCTGTAAAAAACTCGTATTCGAAAGGACCCCGTGTTGTATTAACACGAGAATTAAAAGATTATGAGACTATGTATTCAAAAATGGTTGTAAACATAGAATCAATGATAAACGTCTTCAAATTCAATAGCATCACTTCAGAACAGATGGACCAGACATGCACGTTTCGGGTACTTAAATCTCGTCAATGATCCTCAATCTCAACAATTTAATATGGCCAAAGAGTGAAAATTGTTATGTCCAGAAATGTACCGAAAGATTTAGCAGGATGGGTGGGATATGATGCTACAGGAACCACGTTTTTTAAATTTCAGGAAAATTTGATAACAGAAATTTTCAAATGCGTTGAAGAGACAAACGATCAACCGAAGTTGATCAATGTGATGTTTAAGGTAAGTTATAGTAATATTCATGAATTCTTCTGAGATGCAGCTGTGCAGATCGGTGCATGGATTTAAAAGTGTTGTCTACAAGTGCCCTCGGGGACTCCTGGTCCATCAATGTGATGCTTATGGTAAGTTACATTAATATTCATGAATTCTTCTGAGGTGCAGCTGGCTGTGTAGTTCGATGCATGAATTTAAAAGCGTTATAATGTTAAAATATAAGAGTAATTTTCTGTAGATAGGATGTGGGAATGTAGCGATTGAGGTAGAGTATATTTGGGGTTGAAATAGTTAACGTTAGAGCCATGACTCAGTGTAAGGAAAGATTTTCAATAACACTCTACATCAAATCCAATATGGCGAATAACAGCTTATCCATACCCCTTAAAGTTGGAAACTTCCAGATTATAGTTGGAAATTCCAAGATTAAAGTTAGAAATTCAGACTTTAAACTTAGAAATTCCTAGGTTAACGTTGATTTTCCAAGATTAAAGTTGAGGATTTCAAAATTAAAGTTGGAAATTCCAAGATTAAAGTTGGAAATTCCAAAATTTGAAATTGAAAAATTCCAAGATTTAAAATTGAAAAATTCCAAGGTTAAAGTTGGAAATTCCAAGATTAAAGTTGGAAATTCCTAGATTAAAGTTGGAAATTCAAAGATTAAAGTTGGAAATTCCAAGATCAAAGTTGGAAAATTTCAAGAATAAATCTTGGAAAATGAATAATAAAAAAGACTGTACCTTGCATTTGTTCTCGAACTGAGGGAATCAAAGATGGAAGAGCGGAAAGCCCCTCCCTTTTATTTTATACATGGCCAAAGAATTGTTTTTCTTATGTATTGTCATAAGTCAGCAAAGCGAGCTGAAAACGATAAAATTAAGCACAGAATTTTGACAAAATGTTTTCTACCAGAAGGCAAAGAATTGCAAAGCGTTAATATATTCTCTTGATAAAGTTCAAAGCCTGTTGAGTAAGAAAGCGATAACACAGTATGACTTGTTTTCTTTTTCGATATAACATAAACGCGAACCTATTAGAATCAAAGTTTCAAAATATAACGTGATAAAAGATATTGAATATCATACTCATTAGACTTAAAGACATTTACAACTGACTGCTCGAACACTCTAACGTGTCTAATAATTAAAATAGTGAGCGATATTAATTTCTATTTGAGTCAAGGACTATAGGCGAAACCCTGGAAAATATACCTGCTAAAACCTCAGTTACTTTTGGAGCGGGGAATGCCGTTAGCTCCCTTTTTAGAAATCAGCAAGATATTATTTTAATCTGATTTTTAAAGAATATAAATCTAAAAATCATGCAAAACGTCTGGGCTTACGTATATAAAAGTATAAATACAGGAATACAAAAGCAAATCAAAAAGAAGAAGAAGAAGAAAAAAAAAAAAAAAAGAAAGAAAAGTCTGAAATGAATACCGGTATTCTTCAATATAAAGGACGGTTTTTTAAATGCATGACTGAAGTCAACGGATATTACTCCTTCTGTATGTTGACAATTTTTTTTATTTCGGAGAAATGTACTACGTGACAAACTAAACATTTGTAGCATTTTCCTTTCTGAAAATCGTTTCCAATATGTTGAACAACGGATAAAGACTCCACCCCGAAACATAAACTCTTTTTTATAGTATCAACATTCTAGTTTTGTGATTATATATAATTCGCTCAGATAAGCTGTTACTGTCACGCACCGCGACTGAAACACTTGTGAATTCAACCAGGACACTAGATCTAGAATATGTGCCAGAAAAGAAAAAAAAAAGTCCGTTAATTAATTGAATTTAAGAAACAATCACAACGTGGAAGGTACAAATATGTAATAAATTTCTGTGAATTTGAAAATAGAACGTATATTTTAAATAAAATTTTGTAAAATATATCATAATGTATAAATAATTTGTCAAGAAAGTGGGAAGGGGGGGGGGCATAGTTCTGAATACAAAACTTTTAGAAGGGAGGAGGTGCGTACCCCGGCTGCCTTTATTTTCCTATGACCTTGCATTGTCATCATTCTGAAAATGTAATGATATGAAAAAAATAGAACGAAATATAAAAAAAAAAATTCAGATAGGTTTCAAACACAAGATATACAACTAATAATCCCTTGCTCGATTAGATGCTTCTGACAAGTTCGAAAAGGTCACGTTCAATTCAGCCAATGGCTATTAAGCACTAATATACACAATAACCTCCTTGACAAATTTTCAACAAGGAAAAAACAAACGAGGAAGTAAAGCTGTCCGAACTTGTGATGAAAGGAAATTACGTCTCTGGACACGATCTAGACTATTGACAAACCTAAATATAACATTAAGAAAAATCCAACGTCATGACTTTCTTCAATTGATAAATATGCGGAATAAAGATAAACCTTCTCATTAGAGAGCAACACAGCATCAGGGTAGTTGGTACGTGAATGTAGCTTACACTTAGAGAAATACCACTCCAGTCACAAGCTTGTTCGCAACAATGGATTGCAAAGTATCAATTGCAGAAAGACCAGTATGTATAATGCTTTCGTTTGCAAATTAGTACAGAACATTAAGTACATATTTGAATTCTAACATTTATTTGTCACAAAATTTCATACAGCATATATGAATGATGGTGATAAATTCAGGATCTGGAAACAAGTTTGGAAAACTTATGCTAATCCATCTCCTTTCTAACCAAATTAGTTGCGTGACCATGGTGACGTGAAGAGAGTTATAAGTCAGAGGTTTTATCGACCTCTTAATGGCCACGCATGCGCAAGCCTAATTCGATATATATTTGGATTGATTATTGTTTATATTTCCGTGCAATTTAAACAGACTGATGAAAAAACATCGATTCTGTACAACTAAACGCGTTGTTTTATCTATAGATAATCTTTATAATATTTTCTTTCTTTCTTTTGCTATGTGACAAATTAAGTTACAATTGCTTAATTCAAGTTTCCGAATAAAGTTTGATGATGAAAATGTTTTATGCATACTTTAATAATGATTTAAATTCGTTTTAAGGACAATCTCGTTTTAATGGAAGCAGCAACAAGCATTTCTACCAAACAAGCGAAAGATGTTATTGAGGGAAGATTTCAGGTGAGAGTCAACTTAATCTAACAATTTTAAAAAGGTCCTGAATAAATCTTTCGGACCGATCACTCTTAACAAAATGCACACCAGAAAGTAAAAAATAGGGCTTAACACTGAATTATTGTGTCGACTTTGCATCTTTATGGTTTCATTCTTTAAAACATGCATGTCTGATGTATGAACGGTATTTTGATTATTTTTGTCAATTAAGTTGGTCTCTCCAGCAGAATTTGGACTCTTATTTTATTTATTTATTTTTCTTTATTTATTATTTTTTTTTATTCAAAAGTAAAAATTCACCGTTTTGTCGTCTCCATGGTTTTGAAAACATATATAAAAGGAAAACAATACGTTTTAATTCAACATTCGAACATGTTTGAAATAATTATACAGCATGAATATACATGTATACATTACATTTTTTGCTTTAGATCTCTCTCTGAAGAGCTGTCACACTACCAAATTTGCTCTCCTACAAATGTAATTAAGATCTGTATTTTTTCATAACTTTAGGACCAAACAGACGGAATGGCCAAGACCAACAAATACTCCAGCCGGAAGAGCTTTGTATGTAGTCTCTTTGACGTGGCACTGATGATGGCAAATTTCTCACAGATGAAAACAGTGCTAGATCAAAATCAGGAAGAACAAAAATGGTACTACGTCCTTCTATCTTGTATCGGACTATCAATTCTACTTCAAATTGTTTTTGCTGTACTCATGTTAATTGTATGGTGTATAGAGCGACGCCTGGAGCAAAGGTGTCCACATCATAAAGTCACCAATAGAGATGGAAATTCCACACCGCAGTCACAAACAGGGGGCACCTGCTGTATAGGGAATACCAAGTCAAAGTGTTGTTCGTCTGACGTAGCGGACACATTAGACGAGATTGGACTATTCGTTGTTTTTATTGTTATTGTGTTAAATATAGTAATTGTTTCCTTTGGGCTTACTGCGACGGGAACTATCAATCCTGCGAACAAAACTCAATAAACTTGTACATGCTTTATTTTGATCTTGCTTGAAGAAATAGCAATTTTTGTTTAGAAAGGCAACATAACGTTTGTTAGAATACTTTGTCCATGTAAACATTTATTTTTTTTTCATGAAGGAAAACTAAATGCAAATTTCGCACATCTCCATGTTAAGAGAGTACATTCTACTGAAGCATAGAAGGGACATGATGAGAAAAGAGTATCTCGTGCACGCGACTTAGTAGCTCGTGCGCACGACTTTATAACTCGTGTTCATGACTTAGTAACTCGTGCGCACGACTTAGTAACTCGTGCTCACGACTTTGTAACTCGTGCGCACGACTTACTAACTCGTGCGCACGACATTTTTTCTTCATTCTATTTGTCAATTATCTCGTGTCCACGACTTTGTAACTCGTGAGAACGAGATTATCAACCAATAGAAAACTAGGAGACAATTGATAATGATCATGCATGTATATTGAAATGCTCTCGTCTATCAAATGCACAGTAAACTTCTTATGCTGTATTAATAAATCATCGGCGTTGTGCTGAATACAAAACGTATTTTACAACAGCACTCCCGATTAATTCTTGGAAGCACTCAGACACCCTCTGACCTCCCCCCTCCTCCTCGATTTCGTAAAAAGAGAGAACTTTAACAAAGAACAAACGCTAGTTAAACAGTACCCCAAGTGAAATGCTGGGCTTGGCGGACCCTTCTCATTATGGACAATTTCTCCAGTTTTTATTCATATCCTTTTAAATCAAAGGTTGGCCACCATCCCTATGGGTTGGACCCCTTGAATAGTTTTCAGATCCACATATGAATGATACGTGTACATCAATTCTTATGGGGAGGCAATGAACATAGATTACCCCTCGACCCCTCTTTTAAATTCAACAAATTCATGATTTAGTCATATATATAGCAATATGTTTGTTTGCTACATACCAAGTTTTAGCACAAAACCACATATGAGAAAAAACTGAATTGGAGGGAGGGGGTTGTATGCCCTCAACAAGGGTCGAGCGGGGGGATTGGGAGGCGCTCAGGCGTAAATTGAATGGGAGTGAATGTGCACCACGGATATATGTTAGACCCTTCAAAATACATTCTGTTCTACTGTCTGCTTTCTTTCATGAAATAATAACAACACTTTAACGTTTCTGTATATAATTTTACGGTACGAAGTATGTTTATTCATGATCACTGGCGTTCATGAACGCTGAATTCGACGTCAGGCTGAAAAAAACAAAAATGCACATATTTATCGTATGTGATATGTTTTATTTGAAGTATATATCGCAGGATGTACACATAATTTAATACCGGAAAATTCCACAAAAAAAAAAAATACGTTTCCTGGTAATATTATAGACAAGATCTCTCATCAGCTTGACTTATATATGAAACCGCGCTTCCATGATCCATATCCCAGTTATTTTTCCAGTACTTTCTTACCAAAAATAGGGAAAATTCTCAAATCACACCAGCTTAAACACATTGACACTATACTTTAAAATGATCAGACATTTTATTTGAATCACACACAAAAAATCCCGTAAAGATGCAATGTACACAACGTTTTCAATATTTTTTCAAAGGCATGCGCCTGGACCAGAATAATCATTATTCGAATTTTACATTAGTTATCTGAGGACCCATTTCCACACAGTCGTGTAGATGTCTCAAACACCTTAAATTACATTCCCAATTCTATTTCATCTATCTAGTAAACATTGACTGGGTGACAATTCAAGATACACAGTATGTGAGTTTTTAACAAATTGTTGAAAAAATATATATAATAATAGGAACTATCATATAACTCTCCGTAGTGAATGAGAACACCCCCTCCCCTCTTGATCGACGCAACTATTTAAAACATTAGGGAGGGGATAGAACACTGCATCGTTATATTCCCCGTATGAACCCATTTAGGTCACCCTAAACATAGGGGAGGGGTCTTCCATGGATTAATCTGGGTACTCCAGTAAAATACGTTCTGTGTGGAGCACAATGCCGGTGATTTTCTGATCATTAGGTCTTCCGACTTCCGTCGGAAGACCTATTGTTTTCGTAACCGTGGAAAATTGGATCAGCGATTTCTCAAGAACCCTGTAAGCTAGGACAATGAAAGTTCTCCAACGTTACGTTTGGAGTAAAAGCTAGATTGGTCTTTTTTATTTTTGTTCTCTGTTATTTTTTTATCATGTTTTTAGTAGATTCAAATATTTGGCGGGAGCGTCGAATTACTCAAAAGGACCGAAAATTGCATGTTTTGCTATTTGTAAGCATAAATATCTCGTATTTTGCTATCTACAATTTCCATTCTTTTTGAAAGTCGACAGCCATGCAAGATATGAAATGCTAGATGCACACTGTAACGATTTATTACGATGACGTCCTTCATATTTCCAAATTCAGAAGTTCATAGGAGGAAGACACTTTTTTGCTTATAATAGTAAACAAAAATTAAGCTTATGAAGTTTCCTAAAACTTTCAATATTATTATTTTTTATCCATTTATCTGTCTTATTTAGTCTTTCTGATTTTTCCTATCTCTTACTGTTGAAAAGATATGAGCATCGAAATTTTGAGTTGGGTATTTCGATACACCTTCACGCCAACAGATCGGGCGCACACTAAAATAGGTAGTCCGAGTCCGACTCGAGAAAAGCAGTGTTGAGATTTTCAAATTCCGATTTCACGGCAATGATGAATATGCATTTCATAAATACATTTCGATATACACAATTTGATTTTAAAACAGTTGATTAATTTAGAAGAGATCAGCTACAAACCAGAATTTACACACAAAAAGTGGTAGTTTGATTCCGATTTCTAACCTACAAACCTGTTTCTAAACTTCAATAACTATATTTTGAACATCAAGTTTAATTTCTAATTCTAGCAAACGTTCGAACATAATTTTCGGTTGGTTTATTTACAAATTGATGAACAATTTCTCCAACATTCTTCCCTCCCCTCGTTTTTCGAAAACAGTTCTGTTTATATTGAACGATGTCGCCATGATGGAAATTCAAAATAAACTTTGAAAAAAGGGAAGGGGGGGGGGTCCAAATTTGAACCTGCACAGCGAGAACCTCATGGTATTTATATATATATATTGAACGTAACTTGTTATTACCATTTCTCTTCTCAAGAAAATTGGTTCTACAGCTACGAGCTCGCCTTTTTTTATGGGGGAAGGGGGCAGGAAGAATTTGCAAAAAAAAAAATCCCGGCTCTGAAAAATGCTGAAAAAAATATTCCGGCCCAAAGGGCCGGCAATTTTTTTCCCGGACCATGCAAAAGTAAGGATACATTGCATGATATGGAAATTTTTGCTGGCCCTTTGTGCCAGACAATTTAAAGTCAAAAAATTAATTAATATTAATACAAACTGTTCACATAGCTGTATCTACCAGAGACCTGTTACGCATAGGCACAAAAATCTAGAAAAGGTTCTATTTAAACATCATACAATCTGTCTGAAATTCGCTAATTGCAAAGAGACATCTGAAGGAACGGTTATTAACTCATACTCTGTAACACCGGGGAGTTTAACTTACACAGACATTCACAACATTTGACAATTTGTTTAAATCCGGCCCGAAGAACCGGCGAAAATTTTTCTCCGACTCTGGTAATGGCTGGAAAAAATGGCCTGCTCAGAAAATTGCTGAAAACATTTTACCGGCTGGCAATAGAATTCCTGCCCCCCCCCCCCCCCCCCCCCCCCAAATCAAATGGTTGCTCACCAACAATTATCGGTTTGAAAATTTAATGTTACTGCTATTTGAAAACTTAAATATATAATATAAATACATGTAATGTGACGTCCTTCATATTTCCAAACCAAAAATTGTATAGGAGGAAGACACTCTTGTTGCAACCGCAACAAGAAACCTTTCTAGTTTAATTTCCATTATCATTCTTAAGAAACGAAGATTCTGATTGGCCGAAAAATTGTGTTGATACCTGCATCAACCCAAACCGGAAGTACGCGAATAGCAACGTCATAAGCAACGTCGTTGGCAACACAATTTCAAAGCTGCAAATAAACGTTGAAACGCGAGTAAATGAAATGATAAGGAATCATTGTAATATTTTTTTTTGGTTGATCGAGGTATCAACACCAAAAATTGAGGGAAAACTTATGCATCGTGCGATACGCGCACGATGTAGTTTTCCCTCAATTTTTGATGTTGATACCTCAATCAAACAACAAATAAGAAAAAAAAATATTACAATGATTCCTTACATACAGCATTAGAGGTTTACTGTATTATTCGGAAAATATAACGATAATATGAAAAAGAAAATAACAAAACATTCATGAAAAAATCCAAAACAAACCAGTTTGGCGGGCTTAAGGATCAATTAAATTGCATTTTTGAATTAAAATGATAGTTACCTATTTCTTTATCGAATTTATTCAAGGCGACACTTCTTACAATTATTTTTGGTCATTCCGTTGCCAATCAGCAAAATAGTGTTTAACATTCAGACAGAACTTGGAATGGGCTTTTGGCTTCCTTTTTGGTCATTCCTGCTTGGATACTTTACTTGCATTAGATATCTTACATGATACATGTGATATTTGGATATAATAAGGACGACCCGTTTTAACAGCGACACCTACAATGCATTCTGCAATGCCTTCCGCACTTGCACCGGAGATGGCTCATTGTCGTTGTCTCCCTATGTTTGTCCTATTTTCTTTTCGCGTGGAGAAGTTCTGTTTAGTATTTTCTTTCTTCAAAATTCGCACTGAGCCTTTCGATTGTGGAGTTTGAAATATGATTTTGGCTTTTGCGTTTTACTTTCAATCACTTGTGACATGTTTCAAATACAAGATTTGTGATCGACAACAAATAATCCCTTGCTACTAAAACACTGAATATGACATTGTACATGTACTAAAAGATATACATTTATTCTATTTCTAACAAGTTAGAAAAAGTCACGTCGAAATCAGCCAATGGCGATTTACACGCACTTATATATACAATAACAATTTTTCAAATAAGAAAATAAAAAAAGGAGGAAGGGAAATTTTAAATGAAACGAAATAACATCGATGGACATAATCTAGATGATCTATTGACAAATAGTAATCTAATTCCAAGAAGAATCTAATGCCATGACTTTCTTCAATCCATAAATATCTGGGATACAGATGATTCTTCTCATAAAGGACAAAAACCTGATCGGTGTAGTTCGTACAGTCCACACAACGTTTTTTGCCTATTTAGTTCGTATCGTATCCTGCGTTTAGTATCGTATCATGCATGTATCGTATCGTATCGTGCGTTTATAATTTCGTTTAACGTGTATCATATCGTATCTTATCCTATCGTATCCTATCGTGCATCGTGTATCGTGAATCCTATCGTATCATGCAACGTGTAACGTGTATCCTATCATATCAGGTAGCCAATCAAATCATCAGAATTTCATTTCCGTTTATCTTGTTTATATACGGATTGTTTTGATTTCGTTATGGATTCTTTAGTGAAAGCATGCATTGTTGAGGAATAATAAATGTACCTATATATTCTTCTTTATACTTAATTGTACTGTAATGGGGGATAAAGAACTCAAAGGTAGGTGTAGAATAGCCTTTAAAGAAATTTGAGCGATCGATGCCTTCAAATGTTACCTGGTCAATGTGCATAGTTTATATCCTTCTGTCAAAGTGACATCAGTACTACTACATACATGCAAATCAATTAACATACATTTATTTTGTTATATTACATGCAGTGAGTTTGCCTCGTTTGATTGGTAATGTGTCCTGCCAATTAGGTCACTTTTTTTCTATTTTATGGCGACTGGGGTAGAGTAAATGAAAATAATAGATTCCAAGTCACGTATTTGATAAACAAAAAATGTGTTTGTTTTTTGTACTGAAACTAATACTGTTTATCATCATTCAAATATTATCAATTAAAACGTACATACTAGTAACTCACACATTTTATATCCTATCGTATCGTGCACAGTTGAATTGGTGTTTAGGCGCTGTATGATGCAAGCTTATATACAATTATTGCGCAGTGATGAGGTCGATATGATGATTTATGGAGTGACAAAACCAATATCGACCGAGGCCGAAGGCCGAGGTTGATATTGGTTTTATCACTCCATAAATCATCATATCGACCGAATCATCTGTGCTATAACTGTTTTATCATATACATGAAAATTTGAAGAGAAAATGATAACTTCCGTTTTGCTACTATAACACCGCTCACTTTCACTTTTTTTCTCAGATAGATGTACTCAAGATTTTGTATGATAGTAAAATGTTTGATCCTTCATCTTTTATTTTCTTTTTATCTAAAAGTGCTGCAAAATTTCACGGTCAGTTATGTCGGCAACACTCAAGTTTGCTGCAGACTACAATTTTCTTCTAATACCCAAAACAGGAAACGCGTCAATATGGCCGGAAGCAGTTCAATACGACGATTAATCGCATTGCACGTGACCGCGTTTTGGCCAATGGGAAAGCTTAGAAACGGTTATGCAAATTAGAGTATATGATAATGTGTATTATGTAACGTTTATTCTATCATGTCGTGCATAGTGTAACGTGTTTCCTTTCGTATCGTGCATCTTGTGACGTGTATCCTTTCGTATCATGTATTGCGTAACTTGCATCGTATCGTATCCTTTCGTATCGTTTCCTATCGTGTATCAGGTATATCGTGTTCGTTCGTGTATCCTATCGTAGCATGCGTGTATCCTACCGTCTTATGCGTGTATCACATCGTATCATGTATATTGTAAAACAAAAAAGGTTGTATGGTCTGTATGTAAAATAAGCTGACTATTTCAGAAAACCGAAATGTTACAAGCTTTTTTTATTATAATGGATTGCAATAGAATAACGACAGGTATGCATCAATCTGCATTCTTACATTATTTACGATTTAATTGATTTGGTATGGGGTAGATATTTGGGTTAACACTTTTTTTTATTTCCGTGCAATACTGTCAAGTGGCAGCACTCTTTGGTTTCATGTAGAATAAAACAGACGATTTCTATTTTTTAAAATATTTTTTTAAACCTGTCGATTATATGAGATAAGGCACTTTATTTGATCTAGGTAGTATCTTTTCATTTATGATATGTCCTTATTTTCTTTTGGTATTTGGCAAAGTAATAGATAATTGCTCATATAAAATGGAAGTACAAATCAACAGAGTGACAGGCAAGGTAAATTCAGTTTCGAGTTTCCGAATAAAGTTTGTTAATGGAAATGCTTAAACCTACTTTGAAACTGATTAATTTGTTTTTAAGGAAAATCACATTTTAATGGAAGAAACTACAAGTGAGTCAAGCACTGAAGCAAATGATTTTCTGGAAGGGATATTTCAGGTAAAAGGGAATTTTAATTAAACTAATACCAAATGGTCCTGAATAAATATTTAGGACCAAAATACATACCAAGAACTTAAACAAGAGGGCACAAAACTACATTATTTGGTCTAATTTGAATCATTTTGGCTTGTATTACTACAGATTTATTTACCAAACCATGCATGTCTGGAGTTCGGCATCAGGAGGGTCCTTATAAAGTAAGCTGCTCTCTGGCAGAATGTGGACATATCTTCTAGGTTTGTATCGAGGTTTAAAATCCAATGTTATGTCGCCTCCATGGCTTTGTTGTATAACATGGATGAAAATATAAACGTACCTTGTAGGGGATGACCATTTGTTTCATTTTGTTTATTATGTAACTATTAAGGCAGGTTGTGAAATGCCCATAGTAATAAACATTTGATTCTGAGGCCAATGGGCAACCGGTGCCGACTTAGGACGGCCATCTGCTACGCCAGTTGCAAATTGTGTGGTTACCCGGTTAACGTGCGTACAAAATACAGTCCGTACTCTGCCGGTTGTTGTGAGCTCTTGCATGAGTCCAACGGACATTCAGATAGGCCCTGTCTTTTCGCTCGATGTTTGGACAGGGTCCGTCATGGAGTTCTGTCGTCAAAGTCAGTTACAGTGCAATTCTTTAAAAGAATTTGATGGTTTAAAACCCCCTTCACACTTTCACGGATCGAGCCACGGCTAGCTACGGATCGAGAAAAATTTTACATCCGTAGCTAGCCGTAGCAATCCGTAGCTCGATCCGGCGCTAATCGTGACAAGTCGTAGCTATCCTTAGCAATCCGTAGCTATACAGGATGAGACAGAAAATTTTAGAACATGTTCAAAATTTCCCACAACTCCGCTACGGATAGATTTGTCGTAGCGGAGTCGTAGAGAGTCTTAGCAACCCTTAGTGGAGTCGTAGCTATCAGTAGGGGAGTCGTAGTAACCCGTAGCGCATCCGTAGTAATCCGGGACCATTTTTGTGATAAAAATAGCTACGACTCTGCTATGGATGGCTACGACTCTGATACGGATTGCTACGACTCTCCTACGGATTGTTACGACTCATCTACGGGTTGCTACGGATAGCCAAGGACTGTGTCTTATATTAACTTCAAATATATTAGGTTTCTTAGCATTTTTCGGTCAATATATAATACTTTTCAATTTCAGGTCATCATATAGATGCATGTATAAAACCTCAATACTTTTATAAAGCAAGTGAGACCATCTTAATTTGAAAATATTCGGTGTTTTAGTAAATAATTATGGATTGAAAATGCATAGGAAATTCAAGCCATTCCTACCAATCCGTTCTGAAGTTTAGCTATCATTGTGCGAATCGTGGCTATCCGTTCTCGAGTCGTGGTAATCCTTAGCAATCCGTACCTATCCGTACACGTGTCGTAGCAATCCGTATCTATCTGTACTCGATTCGTATTAACCCGTAGCAATCCGTACTGGAGTCGTAGGTTCATGGTTCATAAAACATTTTGCGTCCCGACTCGCCCCGGATATACCTTTTTTGGAGTCGAGCGGAGTCGTGGCTCGATCCTTGAAAGTGTGAAGGGGGCTTAGAGCTGTAAATTGGTCAAGAATTCTGACTCGCTTTCTTTTGTCTGCCTTTGATCCCTCTCATTTTGTTTATTATGTAACCATAAAAGGCAGGTTGTGAAATGCCCTTAGTGATATACTATGTTGCTTGTATTGGTCCGAATTTAAAAAAGGATTTGACAACAATATTTGTAAAATTCCTAGAAAGTCTTAATAAGTTTATGAAAGCGAAAACATTTACATAAAAATTTCTTGGTAATGTGTATACTTCTACAATTTAGTTCATGCTCTAGCGTATCGGATGAGCTGTGAAATGTAAATACCGTATGACGGTTATCTAGGAACATCATCGTCAAGCAAGGGGAATTTACTAAATCGGACCCCAAATCATTTTTGGCATACACATTTGTATGAATCCCTTTATTTACATTGTACATTTTTGATATTTAGGTCCAAAAATGTTGTTTCTGTGTTTATAACATTTGTCTTGTTTAAATTCAATTCCTATAATTGTCTAAAACAGGATTGTCGATAGTAAGAATATCATCCAGGTATCTAGAACAAAGGAGGGGATTTCCAGCAAGACTCGGTTGCAGCACCAACAACAACACACCCCAAGTGAAAACACAGAGAAGACACAGCAAGAGACAAGGAACGGCAAACGAGACATCAAACATCGAACATAAAATGCAACACATAAACCGACGAGACCCATGGGCAATCGGTGCCAACTTAGGACGGCCATCAGACACGTTAGTAACAGATGGTGTGGTTATCCTGGATGACGTGCGCACAACCCTCCCACTTTTCCGGTTACCCAAAGATCTCGAGGAACGCACAATTGTTGTGTAAAATAACCTCCTTACTGTAAGATGACCATGCAAACAAGACAGCACAATGCAGGGGCCCAAGGAACACAGATGGATATGTAAATATATATTTAAAAAAATAGGGTAGGGCGTACGAAATGCAGTCCGGACTCTGGCGGCTGTAGCTCATGCATGTTATCACCCGACGAGTCCGACCGACATTCAGAGAGGACAGGTGGTCGGGGCCCTGTATTCTTTAAAGAGGTTTGCACAGAGCCCATTATGGGGTCCCGTCGTCGCAGTCGGTCAGAGTGCAAGTCTTTAAGATGCGCCGGTACAAGGCTGTAGATTGGTCCAGTACCATACCGAGTGTCTGGTGACATTAGGATCATATCCACGGTATAAAAGGCGTTTGATGATTCTGACGCATTTTCGATGGCTATGATGTCTGCCTTTGATCCTTCTAATTTTGTTTATTATGTCATCATAGAATGCAGGCTGTGAAATACCTGAAGTAATATACTCTGGCGCTTGAATAGGTCCGAACTATAAAAGATCCTGACAGTAATTTTTGTAAAATTTCCAAAAAGTCTTTACTAGTTTATGAAAGTGGAAACCTTGACCTAAAAGTTTCTTGGTTATATGTAAATTTCTACTATGAAAATCCAAAACATTAGTGCACGCTCTAGCGTACCGGGTGAGCTGTGATATGTAAATGCCGTATGACGGTAGTCTGGGATCGTCACTGTCAAGCCAGGAGAAATTTACTATATTGAATCCAAAATCATCTCTTTTGTCATGAATATTTGTATGAATTTCTTCGTCTGTAATTTTGATATTTAGGTCCATAAATGGTGTTTCTGTATTTTTAACGTTTGCCTTGTTGAGTATCAATTCCTGTGGATAAATTTCAGTCTTATTTGTATCAAAAACAGGATTGTCAATAGTGAGAATATCATCCCGGTACCTAGAAGTATAAATAAAGCATTTCAAATCATCAAAGTTTCTGTTCTTTTGAAGATTTTGGATAAATTCTTTTTCATAAGTGTACAAAAATAAATCTGCAACAAGAGGCGCACAGTTGGTACCCATAGGAATCCCTACGACCTGTTTGTAAAGATCCTCACCAAATCTAACATAAATATTGTCCAAGAGGAAGGACAAGGCACGACACAGGTCGCTACATGTCTATGATTTAAATGATTTGTAGTCTGTTGAGGAAAAGAA
The DNA here is from genome assembly GCA_033119305.1 of Pinctada imbricata. Lineage (NCBI taxonomy): Eukaryota > Metazoa > Mollusca > Bivalvia > Pterioida > Pteriidae > Pinctada > Pinctada imbricata. The sequence goes on along the minus strand of VSWD01000005.1, from coordinate 103,316,828 downwards.
ACCCTTTGATTCAGATGTACAAATGTAAGTTTTCCCCTCTCGATCAAATACCATTTAATTAGTTTAGACAACCGATCATTCATTTTGTCGTGAGGAAGCGTGGTGTACATATTAGAGAAGTCGTATGAAGAAATGGTTTTGGCTTGGAAATTTTTAGTTTTCATTTTGTCAATCACATCCCCTGAATTCTAAATAGACCAAAAGAAATAAACATCGTTCCTGTTAAGAACAGTTTCACAATATTTTGTTACGTGTTTTTTATCGCCGTAAGTGCTGGTGTAAGATTTCTAGACCAAACTGTAATGGAACAGTTGCTAGAATTAGCAATGAATCGAAATTTGTAATGATACTTGTGTAGTTTACAAAAATGTAGGTATGCAATTCATGGTCGGAAGATCCAATTTAGAAATAGAGATATTGGATGAACAAAGTTCACTGTTATGTTTGTGTAAAATTTTAGAGACACTTTTATTGCTTTTGATATAAGTATTTGTAGACGAAAGTTCCGAAATTAAAGTTGATATGTAGTAACGTTTTCAAATGATAATTGTGTTGTTGGCTGCTTTATCTGCAGGTGCAAAAACATATTTTTCATGTAAGAAGTACCAATGAAACATTTCAAATCATCATGTTTTCTTTGCTTTTGAAGATTAAGGATTAACTCTTTTCATAGGTGTATAAAAATCTGCTACAAGGGGCGTACAATTAGATCCCTACAACGTGCTTTGATGACATTTGATGTCATACATGTATTTGGTGTATCGTGCCATCGCTATCGTATCATCGCCATCGTAACTTCGTGTCATCGCCGTCATATTTTCTTGTCATCGCCAGAAGATTCACAGAATGTATTATCGTTCAGATTTGCATAAAAACCAGCTAATTGTAACAATAATAAAGCGAGGGTTTCGTGCCTATCTTCTTACTTTCCCGCTCCCAATTAATTCCTCTAATATCAGAATATTTTGTGAATGTCTAATATTTTCCGAATTTTTATACTTGGACTATAGTCCGAGAGCCTTTGCTTTTAGAAAATGTGCAAGACGGCATTAATACATTTCAGTGACGTCACCTACAATAGATTCCGTTTTTTACAAAGGGCGACAGGTACGCCTGTTTCATTAACCCAGGATAGGTCGAGGCGATCCTCTGTTCTCCTGTCAGTTAAAGAGATTTATTTATTCTCTTTAAGTCCATTTGACCGTCACTTGCTGCTTTTATACATTAATAAAAGATGATAAAGGACAAAAAATAATTCGTACATTCAAAGAAACAAACAAAAAATGCACAAAGACCTGTCTCAAGCAGGTGAAATTACAACAAGTATCTTTAATACGATCTGCAAAGTATGAACTCTCATTATATGGTCAATTCAGAAAAATGTAAGGATAAAATTTGACAAGTTCTGAAACAAGAGGCCCAAGGGGGCCACATCGCTCACCTGAGGAGACTGTATGTATGTTTTCAATCAAAGTCAAGACCTGAAGGAAATCGCTTTTAGTGAAGCTTTGAGAAGGACAAGGTGTACAAGTTACTTCCTGTAAAGTTCAGTGACATTCTGTGCAGTAGTTTAAGAGGATAAGTCAAAAATGTGTCATTCAAATAGAGCCTATAGAGGACAATTTGGATTTCCAATCGGCTCGAAAAACACAAACTAAGTAGAGGGCAATTAGTACTTGCGTCCTGTGAAGTTTCAAGAAATTCTGTGAAGCAGTTTTAGAGGAGAAGTTGAAAATGTGTCAGCCAATCAGAGCCTGTGGCGGCCATCTTGAATTTCCGATAGGCTCCAAAAACGCAAACTTGATAGAGGGTATGAGTACTTGCATCCTGTGAAGTTTCATGAAATTCTGCGCAGCAGTTTCAGAGGAGAAGTCGAAAATTTGTCAGCCAATCAGAGCCTGTGGCGGCCATCTTGGATTTCTGATCAGCTCGAAAAACACAAACTTGGTAGAGAGCAATCAGTACTTGCTTCCTGTGAAGGTTTGTGAAATTCTATGCAGCCGTTTGAGAGGAGAAGTCGAAAATGTGTCAGTCAATCAGAGTCTGTGGCAGCCATCTTGGATTTCCGATTGGCTCGAAAAACACAAATTTAGTAGAGGGCATTGAGTACTTGCTTCCTGTGAAGTTGCATGATATTCTGTGCAGTGGTTATAGAAGAGAAGTTGAAAATGTGTCAGCCAATCAGAGCCTGTGGCAGCCATCTTGGATTTCCGATTGGCTTGAAAAACACAATTTGGTAGAGGGCATTGAGTAGTTGCTTCCCGTGAAGTTTCATGAAATTCTGTGCAGCGGTTTCAGAGGAGAAGTCGAGAATGTGTCAGCCAATTAGAGCCTGTGGCGGCCATCTTGGATTTCCAATCGGCTCCAAAAACACAAACTTGGTAGAAGGCATTGAGTACTTGCTTCCTGTGAAGTTTCATGAAATTCTGTGCAGCAGTTTCGGAGGAGAAGTCAAAAATGTGTCAGCCAATCAGAGCCTGTGGCGGCCATCTTGGATTTCCGATCGGCTCAAAAAACACAAACTTGGTAGAGGGCATTGAGTACTTGCTTCCTGTGAAGTTTCATGAAATTCTGTGACGCAGTTTCAGAAGAGAAGTCAAAAATGTGTCAGCCAATCAGAGCCTGTGGCGGCCATCTTGGATTTCCGATCGGCTTGAAAAACAAAAATTTGATAGAGGGCATTGAGTACTTGCTTCCTGTGAAATTTCGTGAAATTCTGTGCAGCGGTTGCCGAAAAGATATCGAAAATGTTAAAAGTTTACGTCGGACGGACGGACGATGGACGGACGACGCGCTATGACAATAGCTCACTTGAGCTTCGCTCAGGTGAGCTAAAAACAACAATACTTGTAGGGGACCATGATTTCTTCTTTCCTACCAAGTTTAACGAAAATCTGTTCAGTGGTTCTGGAGAAGAAGTTGAATATGTATGAAAATCATCCCCCCTTCTTCTTGAGTAATCTAAGTAACCCGAGAGAGATAGTTACACAGAAGCTAAAGCAAAATAACAGACCCCCTCCCCATCCTTTCACTGTGTTATTGATAACATTGATCTGTTCTTACATTAATATTTTGAGCTGCTCTCAATATTGTAATTTCATAGTTGTATATCTAAGTCTTCACAAGATAAATTTGAAAATACTTATTCATCTTTTTAAAATAATTTAGTTTCTTTTTCCATACCTATTTAATAATTCAAAATATATAACATTCAAATGAATCGATAATCCAAAAATTTAAACCTCAAAAACATAAATCTATATTAAAGAAAGACAACTCTTGCATACATGAACATGTACCAACTTATACGAAACTAAAGTTACCAGGGTACCAGAACTTGAACTTACAAGCCTTGGGTCCATGTTCACAGTAAACATATCTATTCATGATTGAAAAAATAGTCATAAAAATCTGTTCAGCAGTTCTGGAGAAGAAGTTGAATATGTAAGAAAATCACCCCCCCCCCTTTCCTTTTCACATAAGAAAATAATTCATAAAAAATCAAAAAATTAAAATTTCAGTATGAAATACATATCAAAGCATTAAGTAACTTAAATGTGATGAATTTGTAGTAAATGAATGTGTAAAACCATACACATATTGAGTTATTTAAAGAAATAGTGCAAAAATGTGCATTTCCGACAGAGTCCGAAAAGACGTCAAAAACGCGTCAAAAATTTGACTTCCGAGTGGAACCAAAAACAACAACACTTCTTAAGACATCTCTCTAGATCATTCTGATGCTTTCAGTTTGTCGATACGTGCTTTCGTTCTGAAGAAGAAGTTTGTCAAAGGAGGGTACCCCCTGTGACCTACTTTTGCCTCTGGTGGCGCCACCTGTTGATGGATCTGGACGAAAAACAACATCACTTGTAGGGGACCATGAGTACTTCATTCCTACCAAGTTTCATGAAAATCTTTTCAGTGGTTCTGGAGAAGAAGTTGAATATGTATGAAAATCACCCCCCCCCTTCCTTTTCACATAAGAAAAAAATTCATAAAAAATCAAAAAATCTAAATTTTAGAATAAAATACTTATCAAAGCATTTAGTAACTTAAATATGATAAATATGCAGTAAATGAATGTGTAAAATCATACACTTATTGAGTTATTTAAAGAAATAGTGCAAAAATGTGCATTTCTGACGAAGTCCGAAAAGACGTCAAAAACGCGTCAAAAATTTGACTTCCGAGTGGAACCAAAAATAACAACACTTCTTAAGACATCTCTCTAGTTCATCCTGATGCTTTCGGTTTGTCGATACGTGCCTCCGTTCTGAAGAAGAAGTTTGTCAAAGGAGGGTACCCCCTGTGACCTACTTTTGCCTCTGGTGGCGCCACCTGTTGATGGATCCGGACGAAAAACAACAACACTTGTAGGGGACCATGAGTACTTCATTCCTACCAAGTTTCATGAAAATCTTTTCAGTGGTTCTGGAGAAGAAGTCGAAAATGTTGAAAAGTTTACGACGGACGACGACGGACGACGACGGACGACGGACGCCACGCTATGACAATAGCTCACTTTGAGCCTATGGCTCAGGTGAGCTAAAAATGATTAAGCCTTAAAAAGATGCGTCCATGTTCAAATCAGAGAAACTTAAGAAAAGACAGATTTAAATACAAAGCCTCACGTCTTATATAGCGGTCGTGGGCACAAGACATGTGATCATAAGACAATTTGGTATCTATCTTGCATAGATTATGATTTGCCACTGGTGCATCTACCAGGTTGTTTTTTTTATATCGATATAGTGTCCTATTGACTGTGTCCATTCTATAAGGCAAGGCATGTCTGTTGTGGAAATACTAAATGTTAAACGTCTTTAAATTCAATAGCATCATTTAAAACCTGATAAATTAACAGCATGGACCAGACATGCACGTTTCGGGTACTAAACCCTCGTCAGTGATCCTCAGTCTAAACAATGTAATATGGCCAAAACGTATGAAAATTATTGTGTCCAAAAATGTACCAAAAGACGAAGCAGAATGGGTGGGATATGATTCTACAGGACCCACGTTTTAGAAATATCAAGAAATTTTGTAACAGAAAATTTCAAATGCGTTGAAGAGACAGACTATCAACCAAAGATGATCGAACTTGAAAACTGATTTTGTCTTTGAAATATCTTCTCACTATAATATTTGAATCATCCATCCAATTAATTTATTCAAATAAAAAATGATCATTATCGATAGAATCATTATGTAATGGTTTCAAAAACCTAAACAAAGAGTGTACGAAGAGAAGTACAGCTTAAATTAAGAACAGTTTTGGGAAAAAGAAACAGTGTCTTATTGAATAGAAGTTTCAACGACGATGAAACAAAAGGGAACATTTATACGATGAGTAAAACAATCGAACAGACCAAGTAACTGCACTAATAAAACGTGTAAGACCAAGTAACTGCACTAGGAAAACGTGTGAGAGGAAGAAGATCAATCTACAGCCTTGTTCTAATACCTTCTTTCTGAGTGCATTTCCATTCACTTTTACGAAGAGACTTAGGAAAATCCAGAGTTGAAACGCAAGAACCATATATGGAAGTGACACCCAAGGACATTCTATTCAACTGTAATACTAAATAATATAACTAGGTCACGGAAAGGAGCTTTTTCCTGGAAGATAGACCTTTGTAGCGGCTGAATGAAAAATGAATGAGATTCTCGGGCGATTGATTGGCATCACGGAAAGTGGGGGAAATACGTCACGAAATATGATAACGAGGAAGTATATTGTCAACTTGTGTTTACATCTCAAATTTGGGGCAGACCTCTTATCTACATTCTGCAGCGCTGAATTACCGGTATGTATACACATCTTATATTGTCCTTATATATGTTTTCTTGAACATCTTTTTTATTTTCTTATTTTTCGTATATGATAAAGAATATACTATTATACAAAGTCCCAAACTTTATCAAATCATTGTACTGTATACACGGTCACCTGATATGTAAATAATTTGCTTCTGTTTATGGAAATTGCAAGCTATTTGATACAATGCGTTTTCCATTTAGGAATTGATAGATTGATATGAGGATGGATTCAAGTGCTTGTCAGATTACCCATATTTATGAGTCTTGTTTTGCAGAAATAACCACCAGATGGCCAGCGTACAAGGCGAGGACGTGGTCGACGGGGTATTTGAGGTATGGTAGAGTAGTTTCCTGGAAAATCCAGCACTTTATCAAATTAAAATAATTAAGTCAGGAACAATGTACATTTCATTATTATGGTTATAGACATAACAGAGAATCAAATATTGGCATAAAGTATCAAATACGAAGTTTGAATGGTTCGAATCTGCATGTTTCGCACTATAATATGTTTCTTGTCCGAGTCAACAATGCAGCTCTCTCAGGTATCTTGAAGGGAATATCTTGATTTTCTCTCTTCTATGATCTCTAAAAGTCTTTGGTTTAAAACCCTATTTTAATTTGATACTTTGAATTGTATCTATAATTATCCATCGTTTCTGTTTTTAGGATGAAACAGACGGAAAGAACAATACGAACAAATATTCAACAAGAAAGAACTTTGTTTGTAGTCTCTTTGACGTGGCTCTGATGATGGCAAACTTATCACAGCTAAAGACTGTACTAGATCAAAGTGGTTCCGGAGGATCATGGTTTTTCCTTCTTGTCATATGTATAGGACTTTCGATTATTCTACAAATAGCATTCGCAATTCTTATGCTACGTGTTTGGTGCATAGAAAGAAAAATGGAACAAAAGTGTCCGAACCATACAGACAGTCAGAGAGGACGACGAAAACCCTGCTGTACAGGAAACGTTAAATCTGGGTGTTGTTCTTCAGAACTGGCGAATAATTTGGATGAAATCGGGCTTTTCGTTGTCTTTGCAATAATTATGTTAAATATGGTTATTGCCACATTTGGACTAAGCAGACAGCCCGAAAATAACCATTCTCCTCTTCAATGAAAACAAAGATGAACACAGATTGTATTTGTTGCAAAATAATTGTCAATGTACCGATATGGACGTTTTCTCGTGCAGTATAATCTTTTCAGATATATCTTATCTTAGTCAATTCTGTGTTCTATAATGTGAGTGCTGTTGAGATTATCGTCAGGATCCTCTGTTCCTCTGTAACTCATTAGAATAAGAAAATTATGAAAAACTGCAAGAGACAATAAAATATGAGAGCAAGTTACATAAATCTGTATTAGTTTCATTTCAATGAACTTGAGCCGTTTTTTCTTATATTGTACCTGTGTTTAATAACCACATTGAATGAGGGAGTGAACGTCAACCATAAAACTCGAAATATGTTACAGCTATTTTTCCGTTTTCAAAATTCAAATTCAATACGCTTTAAAAAGATTAGACTGAAAATACAACTTGATTCTGACACAGGATGTACTGCTAACACAGTAAATTGTTATCCTTATTTACAGTAAATATATAAAGCCATGTAAGTACATATAACAAGGAAGAAACATCAACATATAAAATTCCTTAATGTACCGTAAAGAAAAGGGAATGATCTCCAGTATGACTTCCCTGTACTTCAAACCGCAAAAAGACAACAATTTCACTAGAACATCATATAAAAAACAATCGAAACAGACGTACAGAAACATCAAACTTGAATAACAACACAAAAAAAAAGAAAGGAGACCAATGTGCATTCGGTGCCTACTTTGGACGGTCATCTGCTATAAGCAAATGGTTTGGTTATCCGGATTAAGTGCGCACAACCCTCCAATTTATATGTATCCGGATACACAGAGGTCTCCATAGACGCACAGCTTTTGTATAAACATTAAACTTCTAAGATGACATCACAAACAAGATAGTTAAACGCAGCGGCCTCTTGTAACAGATTCTACGCAAATGGATCTAAAAAATTCTATGGCATGCGTATAATAGTATTTGCTCTGCTGGCTGAAGCGAGCTCAAGATCAATGTTAACTCTGGTGGATAAACTTGATATTTGTAATGGTCAAATTGTGAGTTATCAATATTCAAAATACCATCAAGATACCTAGAGATGCCGTTGAAACATTTCAAGACGTCAAAGTGTTTTAGTTTTTGCAGATTTTGCATGGATTCGTTTTCGTATGTGTATGAAAATAAATCTGCGACCAGAGACGCACAATTAGTACCCATAGGAATTCCAATAACTTGCCTGTATAGAGTGTCACCAAATCTTACAAACATGTTGTCTGAAAGAAAGGACAAGGCCTTGAACAACTCAGATCGAGTCCATGAATTGTACGATTTGTATTCTACTGAGGAAATGAATCCTTTTGTGTCAGAAGTACATATAAATCCCCTCCCTTCTTGTATAAATAGTTGGCCCTCTCGATCAAACATCACTTAATAAGTTTTGATAAGGGATCTTTCAACACGGAGGGTGGTGTACATGTAAGAGGAGTTGTAGGATAAGATAGATTCGGCCTTAAAATTAAAGCCGTAAAGTATGATGGTTGTGGTGTGTACTTTTAAACGCATATTCACATGTAGGTATTGTATAAATCAATATTGTAGTATCATTTTGTTTTTATGAGGGCTTTAAAATCAGTATCGATTCAAGTTAATAAATTCTTTATCAATCATATCAGGACAGGGTCAGAACAAAATGCTGTATAAAAAGTATGTTTATTATTCTGGGTATTGCAATTCACATTCTTCTGACACGTAAAATTTTTGACAGAGAATTTGCGTCTTGTAACGCACTAACGTAATCCATAGTGATCATGTCTCTGGATAAGGACTTAAACAATTCGGTTGCAGTCAATTTTTACTCTTTAAACATGCCGAATAGCTGATTTTCCAATAGATTCATAAGGCGGACAGACACCAGACATCACAAAATTTGGCGATATTTTCATTGTGACGTCAAAATAGAAAGCATGACAACACATCAAGGTGCTTCGAGACAGTGCGATCAGATGTGACGTCACAATTGAAAATTTTGCCAAATGATGTAATGTCTGGTGTCTGTACATATAAAATCAAGGTTTAAAACGGTCATATATATTTTCTGGAAAATGGACTATTCCCTGATATTCTCCCCATCGCAAACGTCGAAGGTCATGCAATTCCGGCACGCGACTTTTCCCAGTGGAATTCAAAGACCACGTGACATATCAATGTCTACTGAAACGTGTTTAATTTCCTCATAAATATATTGATATTGCAGATTGCATGAGCTGAATTTATAATGTTTATAGCCTAAAATAATTCATGTTCATAATCTTATTTAGAGAGACAAAGATCATTTGCAATATTCCATGACAGAACATTAAGGAAAAATAAGGATTATGTTTTGCCTTCTTATTTGGAAATCAAATATTATAAACAACGACGATGACATAATTATATCTTTGTACAAATATGAAAATTCTACCATTAACTTCAACATCGATTTCTCGAAGATTGATAATGATACGCGACTATCGCATTGTATCGTTAAAACGTTTCATTTGTTAGAGTATCCAAACAGACGACAATCCAGAAAGCAGAAAGGGGGGGGGGATACATTTAGCAGCAAGTAAAACTACTAAGTAAAAAAACATCCATAAACAACCACACAAACGACAATCACAACACTGAAACATGAAGGTAACACATTAAAGGGAAGTGGACCAATATGACGTACATTACATGGAATAGTCGCCATTTACGACAAATGACAAATATGGAAAAACCATATCCCCAAAATCAACTAAAAATTAATTTATTTTGATTATGGTCCACAATGTTGAATCAAGGGAAAAGATCAATAAGATTCAATTAGAGTTTCGATTTATGCTCACAATTCCTTGATATATTCTTTTCTTTTTTCTTTTTTTTTTTGTTGCTAAAAAGTTTAGCAAGCCGTGCAAATATAATTTATTTTGATATTTTCATGCACGGTAACATTTCGTCCAAAGGATACAGTCTCACTCTTAGATATGTTTAACGTCGTCATTATACGTGTAACAGGAGATCTTTTCCTTGTTTCAACACTGTGAATCATAATCCAAATGAATTATTTAAAAAAAATCAGTTGAACTGAACATCCATGTCTGTATCGGTAGAGAAATCCACAATGGATTCTTTATTTTTGTCATTTGTGATTAGCCAATGCTATGTAAATCAATGGAAATGGTCCACATGTTTTTTTTTTTTGTTTTGTTTTGTTTTGATGGAGATCCCTCCCTTTATATATTTCCTTCATGTTCTTATGTCGTTCCGCGTTTGTGTGGGCGTTTGTCGACTAGGAAGTTTTACGGGCTGCTCCTCTCCTTTTTTATACATCCGTCTTTAGACGGGACGTATTATGGTACAGCGATGTCTGTCCGTCCGTCCATCCGTCCGTCCGTTCCTTGTTAACAAGATAGAGTTCAAACCGTTGCAACTAGGAACTAGGAAAATTATCCATGTCGATTGAGTATAATGAGACGAAGAACCCTATTGATTTTCTAGTTCATAGGTAAAAGGACAAGGTCATTTTGGGGCTGAAAATATTTTTTATGGTAAAAATACTTTTAAAACTCATTTAAAATATATTTTTGGTCAAAATGATTTGACATTCCATATGTTTTAAGAAGAAAGTATATTCTTCTCATATGTAAAGGGTTTTGTATATGTTTTGTCAGAAATTTGAGAAATTATGTGTAAGAGGAAAGGAGGGGGAGGGGTTCAAAACCATTTAAGATAGGAATTTCAAATTTACCATGTAAATTGAGTGTAATGAGACAAAGAACCCTATTGATTTTCAAGGTCAAAGCCATTTTGGGCCCGAAAATTACTTTTGGTGAAAATATTTATCAAATTCATAAAATATCTGTTTTGGTAAAAATGTTTTGAAATTCCATGAGCTTCAATGAAAGAGTATATTCTGTCAAATATGTAACGGGTTTTTATATCTTTTGTATGAAATCGGGAAATTATGCATAAGGGGAAGGGGGAAGTTCAATATAAATGTACAAGTATGTATTATTGACCTTGTACTTGTATATGTTTTAAGAAGAAACAAGATAGAGCCAAAGCCAGTTGAGCTAGGAACTTCAAATTTACCATGTGGATTAAGTGGAGAAAAACAAAGAACCCTATTGATTTTCAATGTCACAGGTCAAAGTTCAAGGTTATTTTGGGGCTTTTCATGAAATGATAAGAAAATTGTGGGGACGCCAATTATCAAATTTCATGATAACATATTTGTCATTACAGAGTTATTGAACTTTTTTCCAGTGAACTGAATATTGCCTTATTAATCCTGCATGACGGGCGTATCTTGCTGCGTTAGGGAGCAACCATTTGATTTTTATGGTGGGGGCAGGAAGACTTTGCAAAAAAAAATTTCCGGATCGAAATTTTAGGGAAAAAAAATTTCCGGCCCGAAGGGCCGGCGAAAATTTTTTTTCCGGATCATGAAATTGCCACTCACCCCTCTCTTCCGACCTTTCCACTGCCCAGTAAACACTTTTTTGTGTATCATAAACAAAGTATAAAAAATGGAACAAACTTTACGCAATTTGGAGTGAATAAATCAAATTCAAAAGTCATTAGCACCATATAGCCTGTCTCCATTGAGTATCATTTTAGTAAACAGATTATAGGCACCATATGCCATTCAAGAAATTAAAATGAAGTGATCTGCTGGCAAGAGATGAACTCATTGTGTGTTTGATGTTTAATATGGCCGAAAAATCATGCTGAATTATTTAAACTTTAGGGTAATTTTCAACATTGGAAAATTACAAAAAAAAAATAATCCGGCCCGAACAGCCGGCGAAAAAAATTTTCCGGCTCTTAAAATGGCCAAAAAAAAATTTCCGGCTGGCAAAAGTCTTCCTGCCCCCCCCCCCCCCCCCCCCCCCCCCATAAAAATAAAATGGTTGCTCCCTTAGTGTAGACTTTATTTCTTTTTCAATCTTGTGTATTTCATTGTGCTTTCTGGACTGCTTTTTTCTTAATATTTTTTCCTTTGCCTATTCCTCAACAAATCAAACGTTTTAATGCGATTGTCTGGTATCACCACGAATGTAAGACAGGTTTATATTTAAGGTAGAATTGCCACATTCGATATGCAGCTATTCATGTAACAGTCGTTATTTCTTTTCTTTATATCTATATTAGAAGGCAAAAGCTAATCCCTCTGTTTCCTAATTTTTCAGTCACTTTTTTGGTATATTCTTACTGATGAACATTCGTTTACCAAAGACTGCAAACCATCTTTGTCTCTTTAAGGTTATGAACATGTGGTATATGTGTCTGTAAACATAAACATCATGTAATCAGGTCAATCTGCAATGTCAACATATCTGTAAGGAAATTGAACACATTTCAGTACACAGTGGTATTCGCACACCCCCTGGGTCAAATCTATGACATTTTACGTTTTCAATTAGTAGAAGATGAGGGAATTCGCCATGTTAAAAGGATAAAAACTTACTTCAACCGAACTATTAATATCAATTCTCTGTAAGGACCAAAGTTAGTTGAAAATAGCATGTCACAGATTTTGATAATTTTCATTATATTACATGTTTATGATAACCTAAGAATGAAAATACACCTCTTTGATGAAATTGACCTTCCGTTGCCATGGTAACAAGGCCCCAATTTTCAACAGGTATTTTGAAGTCTAAAATAAGAGGTTTTCAGACATCTGGTTTCCATTAAAACCGGTATCAATTCAAATTCCTCATAACAAATAACATTTATTCTTTTCTTCTATTTTGTCAATCCATATAAAATTAAATGACACTCCATACAGTAAATCAGCAAAATTCAGACAAAAAATGTCAATATTTTCCTTGAAAATATACCCCAAAATTAGGTCTGTTTTTCGTCAATTTTGATGTTTTTCACATTTTAATAAAAAAAATAAGCAATGGGTAAGTTAAATATCTCTTAATTGAGTGTTAATCTATGTTGACTGATCTAAAACTTGAGGGGAAAATCTAAGTGGGGAACATAACAGAAATGCTAGTTTTAAGCTGAAAATGTGGTTGCTATGGCAACATTTGATATCAGATGGTCTCACGTAGGGTATCTTTTGATTCAATGTTAATATATATAGACAAAGTTGGCAATGGCAAAGGTATATGTTTAAGATAACTTTGATGAGTATCAATTGCTGTATGACCTTGATTCTATTCCAAGGTCATTCAAATATAGGTCAAGGTCATTTCAAATTTCCGCAAAAATTTATTCCAAAATTTGATTTTTTCTTATTTTTGACGTCGTTTTTTGTTGTTTTACTATACTTGTTTTGTTTGGTGTTTTTGCTTGATTTAAGTCTTCAAATAAAACAAGAAAATGAGATAGTGCTTAAGTATGTATGGTATTTTTGTATATAGAATTAGTCTCGTCCAAAAAGAGAAAAAATCTTTAAAATTTTCCCTTTCTGTTACAAATTGCCGATGAGAATAGAAATACTTATAAAAGGCTGATGTCTATGAAACAAAGGGAGTAGATACAATCTTTCGTGCATATCAATATCATATAATGGATTTCCCATAATTTCATAACATTTTAACGTGACATCATATATTTCCCTTGAAAATTCACGAAAACGCTAAAATTTAATGTCTAAGTTTGAGTGACCTTGAAATTAAACGATATGACCTTGAAATGTTTTCAAGGTTATTTTCTAATTTATATCCTCTTTGTTAATGGTCACATGAAGTTTGATTATAAAAGACAGAATAAGGCCTTTACAATAGCCCTTTAATGTTTGCATGTGCTTTAACATATGTGTCAAATGTTGCCATGGTAACCTATTTCGGCATTTAATTCCAAGAAAACCAATAAGTTCCCCATTCCAGATTTTCTCATTTTAAGAAGACCACAAATAAATATGTAAAAAACTATAAGCTTTATTACTTAAAAACCATTGCTTTTGCAGTAATTGCATTGAAAAAACTGGCAAAAAGGCCTAAAAAGGGGTTGGAAAAAGGCCTTACAAATGCTTGAATTTTCCTTACGTTTGATCCCAAATAACTGTGAAATAAGAATAAATAGTTCAGATTTCTAAATTCAATATTCTTATGGAAGGACGAAGGAATGCTTTTGGGAAGATTCAATTCTCCACATATTTATATTCCATGGAAACATGGACCATGAAAATGTCTCGTTTTCATGTTTTCAAATTTTTGACAACCAATGCTCCAATTCCACAATGATATCCAAATTCCGGCTTAACACATTATACATGACTCTTGTACCAAAAATCTTTCATTTCTGTGACATGCTATTTTTCAATGCTGCTGAAATTGTTTGGTCCTTACAGAGAATCGGTATTAAAAAGTCCTTATCCAACGACATGATCACTAAGATCCATTAGGTAAAGGATCACGTTAATGCGTTACGAGACGAAAATTATATGACAAAGCCTTTACTTGTTGGAGGTGTGTGAAGTGCAATACCCAGTGGTATCACAAACACCCTTTTTTCATTTCGCTCGAATATCGCTCTCTCCCAATATTTTAAGTTGGATAAAGTCCATGAACTTGATTTTTTGTTATTTTTCCCATATGTTTATCTGACAAATTTTCACTTCATATGTTATGATGAAGCAAACTCTGAATTGCTTGATCGTCTTGCTGGCGGAATTTTACATTATAATGTTTTTTGGCCATATTTGTCACTTAAATACGCTTCTGAATAAACCCTACACAGAATTTGAAGACGCTCATTATGGCAAGAGGAAATTAATATATTGTAGATGGCGCCAGGAAAGTTCCATTTTGACAAGGATTAGATAACCGAAACACGTGTCTATTACATTAATATTGGTATTATAAAATAAATATTTCAATATTGACAATAATATTGTATAACCAGGATATAACGTCGATTCTCATTAAAAAAATAGCTGGTGCGCACGCGAGTCGTTATTTTCCGATAATTACCACTGACGGAAGATACTGACTCGGTATGGTATTTTCCTGATTTCCGTGTTTACGATAAAAAAAAATTAAAGGACTGAAGGTCCTGAGAGATACTTCTTTTCAAAATTTATAAACAGCAGTACGTTACACGTATGTAGTTCCAGCGTGACTTTTAGTTTATTATTGCTGGTAATTTCCAAAAAATTCTCTTTTTGATAACCAGAATATCCTATTTCCTCCAACAAGATCGTGCTTTGTTTCTTCTTTCGTTTCTCGTCGTTTCATCTTTAAAATTTTACAAGGAAGACAACTCTTATAATATATTATTTCGCCACCAACGTGCAGTGAAAGCAAGAAATGTATACCGCACCGCAGATTTTTTTTGTGATGCATTTACTTTATATGAAATTGATTTTTTTTTAAGAAGGACAATATTCTTGTTCTTGCATTTTACATGTGTCAGACAGCAAATTCTAAAATCAGAAAAAGCACTATTTTTTTTTAGGTAGGTTGCAAAGCGGCGATATCTCAATTGAAGCAGTTACCGTAACAGTAAAAGACATCCTGAAAGGAAGTATCTTAAAAATGAAAAAAAAATTACCATTCGTTTAAGTTAGTATATGAGGGTTACATTTTACAATTTTCGGCCTTGGTCTATATTACAAATCTCATCACATCAATTTTATGACAAAATGACATCGAACAAGTCTATATTTGTGTAATAACCAGTCAAACAATACTGCGATGGTCATATAATTGTGATGTTATTATATCTGCCAACATGTGCTATTAAGAGATTCTTCCTTACCCAAGTTCTATATATCAGTTTGAGTTAATTCCCATTTGAGACCGTATTTGACGTAAACCAGTAGGAACGTCATCAAATTCTATGGAAAAAATAATGGAGGGGATCTTAAACAACTCCTAGGTGCAGCACCAACATGATTAACAGCAAAACTCCCAAACACCCACTGTAAAAACAAAATGTAGACACGCACAGAAAGAGACGCAAATGGTACAAAGAACGCCAAATCAAAGAGAAACATCAAACACAAATGACTACACATAAACCAACGACACCAGTAGCGACGGAAAATTAAGGCAAACTACTTCAAACACACAATTTCTTAGGATTCGTCACGTTCCTATGCATTTACATCAGATATCGTCTCAAAAGACGCCATTTCATACTCGACACCTCACGTTCTTTTCTTAAAGACTGAGGATAGTTTGCTGTCGCCTTCCACACTGAAGAGTTAAAGAAGACTTACTCCATGAAAGAACATGGAGCGAATAAATATTTTATTTTGTCATGTCAAATGTCTAACGTATGAAGGTATCGTCATCGATTTCCGGTCGCCAACTTGTTCTCCTCTAGTTGGTTATAAATATTGATGATAGAATATAGATTAAAGAACATTTTATTCATGCTTTTTGTGTACGTGTCAAGGGGTTGATCTATTCTTTTTTTCAATGTCACGATGATTTAATACGAGAAAAGACGTTCTTTGCACAATTTTGGAAACATTCAACCTTTCCCAAATAACCTTGGAATGTCATTAAACATGCGTTTGTAAATGATTTGTAAATGATTGGCATTTACTTTAAGTAAAAGAAGAGTAGACGCTACAACATCGTTTAACTTAAAAAATAGTTGCCAGAGTCACCTAATGCTCGACTGCATAGCATAATATCTCTCATGACAGCCAATTTATTTAAACTCCCTTTCTCAGGCAACAACATATATCTCATCATAAATCACTGAAGCAGAAAAAGTAGGTCAAGGTCAGATTTCAATAGTCAAACCCAAGATGCATCCAATATGCAAGTCTGGTGCATGTAGCACTTATAGTTAGCTCAATATTGCCAATTTAAAGCAAAATCACTGAAGCGGAAAAAGTAGGTCAAGGTCATATTTCAATAGTCTAACCCAAGATGCATCCAATATGCAAGTCTGGTGCATGTAGCACTTATACTTTTCTCAATATTGGCTTTTAAAGGTAAAATAATTCAAGCAGAAAAAGTAGGTCAAGGTCATTTTATGAAAGTTTGATCAGAGATACATCCAATATGCAAGTTTGGTACATGTAGCACTTATACTTTGCTCAATATTGGCTTTGAAAGGCAAAATCATTCAAGCGGAAAAAAGTAGGTCAAGGTCATTTTTTGAAAGTTTGATCAAAGATACATCAAATATGTAAGTTTGGTTCATGTAGCACTTATACTTTGCTCAATATTGGCTTTTAAAGGCAAAATCATTCAAGCGGAAAAAAGTAGGTCAAGGTCATTTTATGAAAGTTTGATCAAAGATACATCCAATATGCAAGTTTGGTACATGTAGCACTTATACTTTGCTCAATATTGGCTTTTAAAGGCAAAATCATTCAAGCGGAAAAAAAGTAGGTCAAGGTCATTTTTTGAAAGTTTGATCAAAGATACATCAAATATGTAAGTTTGGTTCATGTAGCACTTATACTTTGCTCAATATTGGCTTTTAAAGGCAAAATCATTCAAGCGGAAAAAAGTAGGTCAAGGTCATTTTATGAAAGTTTGATCAAAGATACATCCAATATGCAAGTTTGGTACATGTAGCACTTATACTTTGCTCAATATTGGCTTTTAAAGGCAAAATCATTCAAGCGGAAAAAAGTAGGTCAAGGTCATTTTTTGAAAGTTTGATCAAAGATACATCAAATATGTAAGTTTGGTACATGTAGCACTTATACTTTGCTCAATATTGGCTTTTAAAGACTTTATTGCTATCTTAACATTTACCTTATCATCTCAACATTAGCCTTATCATTTGAAATAATTTTAAAAATCCCAACCCCAGGGGCTATATCCTCATCTGGATATATTAAATGATGTATAATTAAACATTTGCAACAAAAAAAAACCAACAGAATATGAATATAGGAAAGGTAAATGTGTAATCTTAACATTTACCTTATCATCTAGTTCGGACGACGCCGACGCGGACGCCGACGCCGACGCGGACGCCGACGCCGGGGGTATTGCAATAGCTCTTTTGCACTAAAGTGCAGTCGAGCTAAAAAGGAGAACCATGAATTGAAAACATTCTTTATTTCTTTAATTCAACTTTTTGAGTGTAGCATTAATTCGTTTTCCATTCGTTTCATTTCATTCAATCCAACCTGCTGATATCAATAATACGTAAGTGTTCCAACTCTATACATTAACTATACATTAGTCGTCCTGGTGCTTCTTTTTGATGTTACCCGCTGGGTGTAGGAGACTCGATCACGATACTCCTTGGTGTCACTGTTCTTTCTGACTTCGGAGAATTGTACCCTTCTCTCTGGTAGAAGTTACGTCGGTGGTCTTGGAAAAACTTCGGAGGCACTTTGGATATGACATAGAAAATAGATTAATTTTCGTACAATGTAATTTACCTTTAGGATTTATTTTTCTCTTATATCTAGGAACATTTATTCTTTTCAAAACGAACACTTATTCTCAGAGAGTAAAAATCTAATTTTACGTTTTCAAATATTTTGTTATATTTATGTTAAGCTTAACAAAAATGTTATAAATAGATTTTTAAAAAATGAATATTTTTCTTACATGAATATGAACATTAAATCATTTGCACATTATAGTATCAATAGCGTAGAAATAATGTTTTGTTCATATATTTGTTTACTACAAGTGCTCGAAAACCATGTCTTTGGTGTGCTCAAAATCTAACTACAGTTGTTGAAAAGGGAATGTGTGTCTCTTACCTTATATCCTCAAGATTCGAATCGAAGAACAGGTATTATCTAAACGTTCTTAAAGTACTTTGTTAAAACAAATTGACAGTATCATGTTTTGTAAAGAAGTGCTGTATTTAACTGAACCATACAGAATGTCTCAATCACTCCCACACATACGTTTATTGAAAGAAGAGGATCTTGAACATAACCCGGATGCAGTATCCACAACGGACAATCAAATCAAGAGACACCAAAGGGACATGCAAGACCAAATCAAAACAGCAAACGTGATAGAAACACTAAACACAAAGAGAAACATACACCAACAAGTCCACTGGGCAACCGGTGCCGCATTAGTACGGTCATTTGCCACATTAGTTAGTAGTAAATGGACTACGTGCACACAACCCTCTACTCCTACTACTCCGGTTACCAAGATTATCAAACTTATCAATCACAGGACACAATTAATGTTAAAGTTGAATCATCTCTATAAAATTTTGGAAATTTCTGATTTTCCCTATAGGATGGTATCATAATTCTTTTCCAGAATGACTCATTTTCTTTTAAGATTTCGCAAATGCATAAATCAAGGTGCTTGAAAATTAGAAATATTAGTAAAACAAAGGAGGGGATAAGAAATGTTAGCGCTCAAGACTCGAAAGGTGCTTCACTATACTACACTTTACTAGTAAGAATTCGTATAAAATGAAATAAGACAGAAAATAATTGATTGATATCATTTGTTTTTACATTTTAATGGTTTTGCAATGTACCTTATGTAATAAACATCGATTGATATCAAAGTCAATTTAAACATAGCATTTGCATTTGTTTGCCCCACTACATACACTATAATCATCTTTACTATTAACTACCAGGAGTCAGTGATCGTTCCCGATATCTGTTTGTTTTTAACAAGATTCTGCTTGATTCTTCTGGCAAATATTTTTGTCCATCCTACATATATTGGATCTTTTGCATCAGAACATTTCACCCATTCAAATTCCATTCTTTTATATGATGGTCGGACAAGACCATTGTGGATGTTATCATCCTCGTTAAGTGGAAGGACCTTGGATGAACTTTTTGAAATTTCCTTTTTGTTATCCTTGGAGATCTCTGGTAATTTAGATATATTCTCTGGATCATTACCCTTGATAATTGCTGTTGGAGTTCTTGTTGATTTAAAGCTTTGAAGACCGAATCCCGCTCTTTTCAGGATCTTCTCCCATTTCTCTTTCGCTGACAGATCCTTCATTTTATCTTTGATGTTGTTAACGCCTTCCCCTTTTCTTGTTTGTTCATTCTCTAAGCATTTATCTTTCTCTTTACACGATGACAATGTACTGTTAATTCATTTTCGCATTTATCTTTTGTATCATTCCGTTGAGTAGAGAGGGCGTCCGAATTTAGAAGTTTTACATTTCTACTCCTCTTTTCCTTTTCGTCTGTAGTTGATTTTGATTTCCATTGTAATCGATTGATATTCTTATCTTAAATGTTAAGAACAAACATTAAGCCATAGTAATTTTAATTAATATTTTGTTTCATGTCCCATGACTTTCTGAAAGGTACCCTCCCATAAGGCAACAATGTTTTCCAATAAAAGACAGAATAAGGAATATTTCCCAATGAGCTGGATAGTGCTAAAATTCTCAGAAGTAATACATATTGATATATTGAGATTAGTTTTGAAAATTCTGGTTTTAAGGAGGTCCAGGACAGCCAGACTTACAAATGTAATAAAGATCTTATCATTTAATTCTCCTAAAAATGATAAATGTTAATAATTGATCCTATCATTGAAGCTACGAACGTACGTACATACCCATTCAAAGCCCTGTTAAATTTATACACTTTAGGTAATGAAAAACAGTTACAAAACTTCTGTAGAGGCAAAATATTAGCAAGTTCTGTATTTTTTTAATTTAGATATGATATGTGCATTCCGATTATCACTAAGACTTTTAAAAGTAATTGTCGAAATGAGATAAATTTATGTCTTTTTTCAGAACATCTTTGAGTTGTTAAGTTTTAATAATAAAGTACATTTATCTAAAATCCTATCATTTATTTTCCGTAAAATCTTGAAATTATCTTCTTCCTTATATATCAAGTGAAACACCGATCAGTTCCTATTGAAATGTGACCGACGGTTTTTAAGTTATAGGAATTTTTTAAACCCCCCCCCCCCCTTATTTTTACGGTTCCTAATGCTTACGTTCTTGCGAAAAACGCGCCAATGTCGCAATTTCTATTATGACGTCATAATTGATCTAGAGTTTTCCGATGGGGTTCTTTCGGATACTGTTCTGGACCCCCTTAAGGGTACACTAAAAGGATTCGGTTTGATTTGAAATTAATTTTTCAATTGTTTATCTTTGGATATCAAAATGAAGTTTGTGTGTGTGTGTGTGTTTTTTTTTTTTCGAACAATTCTCCCAAACATTTGTGTGTGTCCTTTTCTGAACAATTCACCCCCTCTAGGAGACGTAAAACAAAGTATTCACTTATTATGACATAATGAGAAAAAAATCTATGTGCATGAATTACACTGGTACTACGTGTAAAAGCAAAATATTATACAGCATCAGCTAATGAAATGAATCACGTTTAAATTAGTAAAATCTTAGTGCCCAAAAGATAAGGTCAGAACAAATTAGTGATTTGCCGTGAAAATAATTGAAAATCTCAGCAGTGTTTATAAGCTCGTTAAGAAGTTACCTTCATCAGGTGACGTCATCCTTGAGGCACCCAACAGTGATACATTAAGACTCTGTTTGCTTCCTCCCTTTTCTAGTGGTTTCACTGGCTTGTTGGCTGCTTTAACTTTAAAGTATAAAAATCACTGACACAATACATTCCTTATTTGTTCAACAGAGACTGATAGATACTAGAAAAGACAAGTATTAGCTTTAAAAAAAAACTTGTTCGGCGTCAGCAATCATTTTAAAGTGGCAAGGAATCCAGATTACAATAGCATAAAGGTTTGACCTAAACAACTAGAGTTCCACACCATAAAGCTGACGTCATTTACTGACTAAAATTGAATGGCATCAATAGAAAGTGATATATCAAATGAAAGATCATTTCCTGTAGATTTCATTGGTACTTTTCCGTTACCATTTTCACTCCGAAAACGAAAGTGAAAATAAAAATAGAGATATTTTGTCATGTCATTCAGTTGTAAAAATCTTACAGGATCTAATGATACCTTATAGCTTGCCTTCATATTAATCATCATACACACTATAGCGATATCAGTCTCTGACTCTCTATATAAGGAAAATTGACCGGGGCCAAATTAGCTTAGAGGCTATAGGCGAAATGCTTTTAAATCCCAATCTTTTTCGCGGAAGAGGGGAGGAGGGTACTCTGCAAATTTTCACTTATTTCATTTATGCATGTAATTGAATGGAACAAGTATTTAAATGAAATAAAAAATGTTTGCTTAGATGCTTTACTAATAAGATAATATAAGATGTTTCAAGAAAAAACAATGATCTTCAAGTGTATAACTCACAATATATGTGAAGATGCGCGTTATCGGCGCTAGTGCGCTAAAAGGAAAACACCTGTTCTATACATAGCGCTGTAAACGTGAACTGGCTGTATTACGTACATGTACATGTACGTATGAATGTAACATTCCTGCATATTAAAAAGCGCGCCGAAGGAAGTTTGCACTAAAAGTAGGACTCAGATACAGGACCGGACAAAATAATATGAGGAAGAAAACGAACGAAGAAAAGAAATAAAAGAGAGAAGAATTCTATCCATATACAAATCTAAAGATCGTACGAATGAGGTACTGAACCAAATATTGAACTGTTTTGTTCTCAAAGTCGGAGCACCCCGACTAAGATCCTCCATTTAGAAATTAACATGACGGTATCTTCGTTTGAAGTCAGCCCTTTCCGTCGACAGCTTACTTGCTGCCAATGGAAACGGAAGAAAACTGTGTGGTTGCCCGTATGCTACCTCTTCGGAGTATGTGCGGAAGTAAAACCATTCCTAATGTGTCCGGCTTCAGGAAGCCGGACAATAAGGGACCGGTCAATACTTTTCATTTGAATGAGACCGGTGCAAATAAAAAAAAAAACTTTTTGAAAACATAGGTAATCACAGATTACGAAGCTCACCTCGTGACAGCCAAATTCAATTCAATCATATTTCTTAGTACATGTATATTGGCTTTTAAAGGCAAAATCATTCAAGTGGAAAAAGTCATTTTATGAAAGTTTGATAAAAGATACATCCAATATGCAAGTTTGGTACATGTGGCACTTATACTTTGCTCAATATTGGCTTTAAAAGGCAAAATCACTCAAGCGGAAAAAGTAGGTCAAGGTCATTTTATGAAAGTTTGATCAAAGATACATCCAATATACAAGTTTGGTACATGAAGCACTTATACTTTGCTCAAAATTGGCTTTAAAAGGCAAAATCACTCAAGCGGAAAAAGTAGGTCAAGGTCATTTTATGAAAGTTTGATCAAAGATACATCCAATATGCAAGTTTGGAACACGTAGCACATATACTTTGCTCAATATTGGCTTTTAAAGGCAAAACACTCAAGCGGAAAAAGTAGGCCAAGGTCATTTTATGAAAGTTTGATCAAAGATACATCCAATATGCAAGTTTGGTACATGTAGCACTTATACTTTGCTCAATATTGGCTTTGAAATGCAAAATCACTCAAGTGGTAAAAGTAGGTCAGATGCTGCATCCGATGCATGGGTCCATCTCGGCATCCAAAGATGAATCACTTGTGCAAGTTTGGTTACTGTAGCATTAGTACATTGTCAGATACTGAGCTACCCCAAACTTCTTAAACAAGTCACTCAAGCGGAAAATGTAGGTCAGATGCTGCATCTGATGCATGGGTCCATCTCGGCATTCAAAGATGAATCACTTGTGCAAGTTTGGTTACTGTAGCATCAGTACTTTGTCAGATACTGAGCTACCCCAAACTTCTTAACCAAGTCACTCAAGCGGGAAATGTAGGTAAGATGCAGCATCCGATACATGGGTTCACCTCAGCATCCAAAGATGAATCACTTGTGCAAGTTTGGTTACTGTAGCATCAGTACTTTGCCAAATACTGAGCTACCCCAAACTTCTTAACCGGACGCGGACGCGGACACGGACGCGGACGCGCGGGGGTATAGCATAAGCTCACTCAACTTCGTCGAGGTGAGCTAAAAATGCTTGTCCCATTCTTTAAGAAAGTAGGAGATCTCCAACAACTTCTGGTTGCAGCAATCACAGCAAAACTCCAAAACACCCAATGCAAATGAGTTAAAGAAGAGACACAGAGCAGACACGCACTGAAATAGAACAAAAGGCACAAGGGACATCTAATCACATGGAAACATCAAAGACTTGTCAAATGACCACACATAAACCAACGAGTTCAATTAAGAAACTAAAATAAGTACTAGTCCCATACCCTAAGACATTTATAAAACTAGATGTCCAATGAAAATTATGTCATACAAAAACTGAAAAATATCTTCCATTTCTGTGTTAATTCTGAATATTTATTTTACAAATTTCAAATGTTCTTTGGCTTCAACACATAACATAAATCGTCATACAGCCCATAGGTAATACTTTTAGACTAAAGCGAGATAAGCTATTTATATCAATAGTGGGAAACTGAGGTACGAGGATGTATTCCATTGTATAAGAATTATAAATATGTTTTCATGTTACATACTTTCATAAATTTTACAATTGAAGGTAAGTCACAGCTGACATTCATATAAACTGTAACCAAACTTTTCTTAGTAAATATATAACACGTAAATATATCCGGTACCAAAAGAGTAAAAGAAGATCCTGACGATAATCGCAACATCACTCACAATAGAGCACAAATTTGAGCATCGACCCTTAGCAAGCCAATCATACAATTATTTCACATCGAATTTCTGTTTCATAAGATTTTTTTCTCACATTGAAACAATTTACAATAAATAAAAAAAGGTTAGAATTGCAAGATTGACACAATCTTTCAATTTTTTTGGGATTACATTTCACATACAACCTTAAATATCTTGCAGTATTAAACAAAATTATCATAGGGTAAAATCTATATTCCCTGGCTGGCACAATTCGTAAAATTTCCAGTTATATTTCTCTTATTTTAATGCATATTAATTTCATTTGTTTTACATGTATGAAAGTATCCATAAACCTTATTTTGAGTTTCGAGATGATTTAAAGAAATATATAAAAAATTATGTCCAATGGATTAATGCGTTTAAAAGAAAATTGCCCCATGGATAATGGGTTTGAAAAAATTGTCCCTTGGATAAAAGGGTTTGAAAAAATTATCCCATGGATTAATGGGTTTGAAAAAATTGTCCCATGGATAAATGGGTTTGAAAACCTTTAAAATTTGTCAAATGAAACACTGGGTTTGAAAATCCTTGTCCCATGGATTAATAAGGTTTTGTATATTTTGAAGACGTTTAACATTTGTATCACTTGGTGAGTGTCACTGCAACTGAACGTCTGTCTCTTTAACTCATTCGAAAATTTCTGTTATCAAATTTCTTGAAATTTCTAAAACATGGGTCCTGTAGCATCATATCCCACCCATCCTGATACATGTACATCTTTCAGCAAATTTTGTACATTATAATTTTCACACTTTTTGGCAATATATCATTGTTTAGATTAGGGATCACTGAGGAGGGTTAAATCATGAATAAAGATTATACACATTCCATAAAATTTAAGAACGCTGTGACCACCTGCTAGTAGATTCTGGCGTTCAAAATATCTATAAAATCAGTGCATTAGTGAAGTTTTTCAAAGGAATATTATAAAAAAAATATAGAATTTAATCATCACCACTTGAAAGACATAAAAAGGTCGTAATCTTTGAAATCCATGGCAACTTGACAAAGTGTATTATTACCTAGCAATAAAATTGGTTGTTAAGCCGTAATTATGAGACTATGTTACCCGTCTGCAGTCGTAAATATGGATTTTTGTGACGTCACGGATATCTTATTGTTTCTTGACGTCATAGCAAGATATTTTTGATGGTGAAGAAAATTTTACAATCCATCAACAAATAAAAAAGGTAGAAATTTTACTGTCGACGCCATTTTAAAATGACAGTTTATATAAGCGATTTGCAGTATGACAAAAATGTTATTACGGTATCGGCTCGGGAAATATAAATTTCAGACAAGGTATATCAGACCATATTACCTGTCTGGAACCATAATAACGTATATTATTACCTGGCTTCGATTTGACAACAGTTGGTTCTGTTGCTTCTTTGTATGAAGGAATGCTTGGTGGAACACCGTTAGCAACAACCTACAACAATTTAAAGTCACTTCGTTAGTACATACTCACTCAAAAGATTATTAAATAAATATATATGCACAACAATGTAGTTCCCTGATATGTTACTATTGAAAGGAACGTGCTGCAATTCGTGTATTAACACTCGTGACGTCACAATGCATATGATCTAAAGAAACATGCCGCGACGGCTGTTCTGTCCTGCAAACTGAACCCACGGTGAGATGACTTTAAACGTCATCTTTTTCCCAGAAAAAGCAATTTCCGATAACAAGAATGAAACAGACAACTACGGTGCATATATACAGAATAGATGTCATAATTTGTGTTTTGTTACGGGTATGCAACACACAGCAAGTGCATTTATCGCATGAAATGCGCTAACGCGCATTACATGTACGATAAATGCACTTGCATTGTGTTTTATACCCGTAACAAAACACAAAATTAAGACACTTATTCTCTATGTAAAACCTGCAACAATAACAAGAGTAATGATCGCAACAATAACTATACGGAATACCGTTAGCAACATCGTACAACAATTACATAGTAAAAGTGCTACATGTAGCAAAAACCTACAAAAAAAAAGGAACAGCACCAGAAACAACATTTGAAACTTGCCAAAAAGAAAATTACAAAACTCCATTGCAATTACCCAGAACAGCGTTATCATGAACCTACAATGAAATTGGTTTGGAATTTTCTTCATGAAGGTATAGAGTTGGAACCCTTCGACATTACTACAATAACTACAATAATACAGAAGCGTTCCAACTCTTAACATTCTGGAAGAAAATTTCAAACCTATTTCTATGCACCAGACACGTGTTTCGGATACAGAATCTCCTTCAGTGATGCTTCCAGCCAAAGTGATTTCAAAATTCAGTTCAGTTTTGAATTACAATTTGTGCAATTACTTTTTAGACAGTGCGCGTCTCCAAATTTCCTTAGGATCGATTCAGTAGCATTATTAAATAAAATCAACGATCAAAATAGCATGGGAGTTTAGACAACAACATACTACAATGACAAGGAACACATGTAGAAGTAAGGAACGACAATTGCAAGGAACACCGTTAGCGAAAATCTACTGAAATTATAAGGAAAACCTTTAGTAGCAACCTCCTATAAATACATGGAACACCGTTAACAACACCAAAAAGACATTTACGTCGATCACCTTTAGCAACAACTTAAAACAAATAAGAAGCTACATCGTTATCAACAATCTATAACGTAAAATTTAAAGGTACAAAATCAGGAAAACAAATGAGAAGTACAAAAAACATCGTTAGCATGGAACAATGTACATCGCCAGCAACAACCTACAACAATGTTAATGTCTTCAAATTCAATAGCAAAATTTAAGAACAGATAAATTTGCAGCATGGACCACTAGGACCAGACATCCACGTTTCCGGTACCCTCGTTAGTGATCCTCAATCTAAACAATGTTAAACGACTTCAAATTCAATAGCGTCATTTAAGAACTGATAAATTTGCAGTATGGATCAGACATGCACGTTTCGGGTACTTAACCCTAGATCCTCAGTCTAACCAATGTAATATGACCATAGAGTTATAACAAAAAATGTATCGAAAGATGTAGCAGGAGGGGTGGGATATGATGCTACAGGACCCTTGTTTAAGACATTTTAAGAACTTTTGATATTAAACAGAAATTTTCGAATGCGTTGAAGAAACGATCAACAAAAGTTGATCGAACTTGGCTACATATGCCCTCGGGGACTCCCGGTCCACCAGCAGTGACACTCACCAAACGATATAAATGTTAAACGTCTTCAAATAAAATTGCATCTTTCAAGAACTGATAAACCTGAAGCAGGGACCAGACGTGCACGTTTCGGAAGTTAACCCTCGTCAGTGATCCTCAATTTAAACAATGCAATATGACCAAAGAGTGTGAAAGTTATGTCAAAAAATGTATCGAAAGATGTAGCAGGATGTAATATAGCCAAATTACAGGGAACAAGGTTCATCGTTAGCAACAACCTACAACAATTACAGGGAACAAGGTACAACGTCAGCAACAACTTACAACATTCACAGGGAACAAGGTACAACGTCAGCAACAACCTACAACAATCACAGGGAACAAGGTACATCGTCAGGAACAACCTACTACAATCACAGGGTACAAGGTACATCGTCAGCAACAACTTACAACAATCACAGGGAACAAGGTACATCGTCAGCAACAACCTACTACAATCACAATGAACAAGGTACATCGTCAGCAACAACCTTCAACAATCACAGGGAACAAGGTACATCGTCAGCAACAACCTACAACAATTACAGGGAACAAGGTACATCGTCAGCAACAACCTACAACAATCACAGGGAACAAGGTACATCGTCAGCAACAACCTTCAACAATCACAGGGAACAAGGTACACCGTCAGCAACAACCTACAACAATAATTGGGAACAAGGTATATCGTCAGCAACAACTTACAACATTCACAGGAAACAAGTTACATCGTCAGCAACAACCCACAACAATCACAGGGAACAAGGTACATCGTCAGGAACAACCTACTACAATCACAGTGAACAAGGTACATCGTAAGCAAGAACCAACTCAATCACAGGGAACAAGGTACATCGTCAGCAACAACCTACTGCAATCAAAGGGAACAAGGTACATCGTCAGCAACAACCAACTACAATCACAGGGAACAAAGTACATCGTCAGACACAGCCTACAACAATCACAGGGAACAAGGTACATTGTTAGCAACAACCTATTACAATTACAGGGAACAAGGTACATCGTTAGCAACAACCTCCAACAATCACAGGGAACAAGGTACATCGTTAGCAACAACCTACTACAATCACAGGGAACAAGGTACATCGTCAGGAACAACCTACTACAATCACAGGGAACAAGGTTCATCGTCAGCAACAACCTACTCCAATCACAGTGAACAAGGTACATCGTCAGTAACAGCCTACAACAATCACAGGGAACAAGGTACATTGTTAGCAACAACCTATTACAATTACAGGGAACAAGGCACATCGTTAGCAACAACCTCCAACAATCACAGGGAACAAGATACATCGTTAGCAACAACCTACTACAATCACAGGGAACAAGGTACATCGTCAGGAACAACCTACTACAATCACAGGGAACAAGGTACATCGTAGCAACAATCTACTACAATCACAGTGAACAAGGTACATCGTTAGCAACAATCTACTACAATCACAGTGAACAAGGTACATCGTCAGCAACAGCCTACAACAATCACAGGGAACAAGGTACATTGTTAGCAACAACCTATTACAATTACAGGGAACAAGGTACATTGTTAGCAACAACCTCCAACAATCACAGGGAACAAGGTACATCGTTAGCAACAACCTACTACAATCACAGGGAACAAGGTTCATCGTCAGCAACAACCTACTACAATTACAGGGAACAAGGTTCATCGTCAGGAACAACCTACTACAATCACAGGGAACAAGGTACATCGTCAGGAACAATCTACTACAATCACAGTGAACAAGGTACATCGTCAGCAAGAACCAACTACAATCACAGTGAACAAGGTACATCGTCAGGAACAATCTACTACAATCACAGTGAACAAGGTACATCGTCAGCAACAACCTACTACAATCACAGTGAACATGGTACATCGTCAGGAACAATCTACTACAATCACAGGGAACAAGGTACATCGTCAGGAACAACCTACTACAATCACAGTGAACAAGGTACATCGTCAGGAACAATCTACTACAATCACAGGGAACAAGGTACATCGTCAGGAACAATCTACTACAATCACAGTGAACAAGGTACATCGTCAGGAACAACCTACTACAATCACAGGGAACAAGGTACATCGTCAGGAACAACCTACTACAATCACAGGGAACAAGGTACATCGTCAGCAAGAACCAACTACAATCACAGGGAACAAGGTACATCGTCAGCAACAACATACAACAATTACAGGGAACAAGGTACATCGTCAGCAACAACCTACAACAATCACAGGGAACAAGGTTCATCGTCAGCAACAACCTTCAACAATAACAGGGAACAAGGTACACCGTCAGCAACAACCAACAACAATAATTGGGAACAAGGTATATCGTCAGCAACAACTTACAACATTCACAGGAAACAAGTTACATCGTCAGCAACAACCCACAACAATCACAGGGAACAAGGTACATCGTCAGGAACAACCTACTACAATCACAGTGAACAAGGTACATCGTAAGCAAGAACCAACTCAATCACAGGGAACAAGGTACATCGTCAGCAACAACCTACTGCAATCAAAGGGAACAAGGTACATCGTCAGCAACAACCAACTACAATCACAGGGAACAAAGTACATCGTCAGACACAGCCTACAACAATCACAGGGAACAAGGTACATTGTTAGCAACAACCTATTACAATTAGAGGGAACAAGGTACATCGTTAGCAACAACCTCCAACAATCACAGTGAACAAGGTACATCGTTAGCAACAACCTACTACAATCACAGGGAACAAGGTTCATCGTCAAGAACAACCTACTACAATCACAGGGAACAAGGTTCATCGTAGCAACAATCTACTACAATCACAGTGAACAAGGTAAACCGTCAGCAACAACCTACTACAATCACAGGGAACAAGGTACATCGTCAGGAACAACCTACTACAATCACAGGGAACAAGGTTCATCGTCAGCAACAACCTACTACAATCACAGTGAACAAGGTACATCGTCAGCAACAGCCTACAACAATCACAGGGAACAAGGTACATTGTTAGCAAAAACCTATTACAATTACAGGGAACAAGGTACATCGTTAGCAACAACCTCCAACAATCACAGGGAACAAGGTACATCGTTAGCAACAACCTACTACAATCACAGGGAACAAGGTACATCGTCAGGAACAACCTACTACAATCACAGGGAACAAGGTTCATCGTAGCAACAATCTACTACAATCACAGTGAACAAGGTACATCGTCAGCAACAGCCTACAACAATCACAGGGAACAAGGTACATTGTTAGCAACAACCTATTACAATTACAGGAAACAAGGTACATTGTTAGCAACAACCTCCAACAATCACAGGGAACAAGGTACATCGTTAGCAACAACCTACTACAATCACAGGGAACAAGGTACATCGTCAGGAACAACCTACTACAATCACAGGGAACAAGGTACATCGTCAGCAAGAACCAACTACAATCACAGTGAACAAGGTACATCGTCAGCAACAACCTACTGCAATCAAAGAGAACAAGGTACATCGTCAGCAACAACCAACTACAATCACAGGGAACAAGGTTCATCGTCAGCAACAACCTACTACAATCACAGTGAACAAGGTACATCGTCAGCAAGAACCAACTCAATCACAGGGAACAAGGTACATCGTCAGCAACAACCAACTACAATCACAGGGAACAAGGTTAATCGTCAGCAACAACCTACTACAATCACAGTGAACAAGGTACATCGTCAGCAAGAACCAACTCAATCACAAGGAACAAGGTACTTCGTCAGCAACAATCTACTTCAATCAAAGGGAACAAGGTACATCGTCAGCAACAACCAACTACAATCACAGGGAACAAGGTACATCGTCAGGAACAACCTACTACAATCACAGGGAACAAGGTACATCGTCAGGAACAACCTACTACAATCACAGGGAACAAGGTACATTGTCAGCAACAACCAACTACAATCACAGGAACAAGGTACATCGTCAGCAACAACCAACTTCAATCACAGGGAACAAAGTACATCGTCAGCAACAACCTACAACAATCACAGGGAACAAGGTACATCGTCAGCAAGAACCAACTACAATCACAGGGAACAAGGTACATCGTCAGCAACAACCTACTGCAATCAAAGAGAACAAGGTACATCGTCAGCAACAACCAACTACAATCACAGGAACAAGGTACATCGTCAGCAACAACCAACCACAATCACAGGGAACAAAGAACATCGTCAGCAACAACCTACAACAATCACAGGGAACAAGGTACATTGTTTGCAACAACCTATTACAATTACACGGAACAGGGTACATCGTCAGCAACAACCTTATACAATTTTAGGGAACAAGGTACATCGTCAGCAACAACCCACAACAATCACAGGGAACAAGGTACATTGTCAGCAACAACCAACTACAATCACAGGAACAGCGTACATCGTCCGCAACAACTTACTATAATCACAGGGAACAAGGTACATCGTCAGCAACAACCAATTCCAATCACAGGGAATAAGGTACATCGTCAGCAACAACCAACTACAATTACAGGGAAAAGGTACATCGTCAGCAACAACCTACAACAATCACAGGGAACAAGGTTCATCGTCAGCAACAACCTACAACAATAATTGGGAACAAGGTACATCGTCAGGAACAATCTACTACAATTACAGGGAACAAGGTACATCGTCAGCAACAACCTACTACAATCACAGGGAACAAGGTACATCGTCAGGAACAATCTACTACAATCACAGGGAACAAGGTACATCGTCAGGAACAGCCTACAAAAATCACAGGGAACAAGGTACATCGTCAGCAACAACCAACAACAATTACAGGGAACAAGGTACATCGTCAGCAACAACCTAGTACAATCACAGGGAACAAGGTACATCGTCAGGAACAATCTACTACAATCACAGGGAACAAGGTACATCGTCAGCAACAACCTACTTCAATTACAGGGAACAAGGTACATCGTCAGGAACAACCTACTACAATCACAGGGAACAAGGTACATCGTCAGCAACAACCTACTACAATCACAGGGAACAAGGTACATCGTCAGGAACAATCTACTACAATCACAGGGAACAAGGTACATCGTCAGGAACAGCCTACAAAAATCACAGGGAACAAGGTACATCGTCAGCAACAACTAACAACAATTACAGGGAACAAGGTACATCGTCAGCAACAACCTACTACAATCACAGGGAACAAGGTACATCGTCAGGAACAATCTACTACAATCACAGGGAACAAGGTACATCGTCAGCAACAACCTACTTCAATTACAGGGAACAAGGTACATCGTCAGGAACAACCTACTACAATCACAGGGAACAAGGTACATCGTCAGCAAGAACCAACTACAATCACAGTGAACAAGGTACATCGTCAGCAAGAACCATTTACAATCACAGGGAACAAAGTACATCGTCAGGAACAACCTACTATAATCACAGTGAACAAGGTGCATCGTCAGCAAGAACCAACTACAATCACAATGAACAAGGTACATCGTCAGCAAGAACCAACTACAATCACAGGGAACAAAGTACATCGTCAGGAACAACCTACTACAATCACAGTGAACAAGGTACATCGTCAGCAAGAACCAACTACAATCACAATGAACAAGGTACATCGTCAGCAAGAACCAACTACAATCACAGGGAACAAAGTACATCGTCAGGAACAACCTACTACAATCACAGGGAACAAGGTACATCGTCAGGAACAATCTACTACAATCACAGTGAACAAGGTACATCGTCAGCAAGAACCAACTACAATCACGATGAACAAGGTACATCGTTAGAAACGACCTACTACAATCACAGGGAACAAAGTACATCGTCAGCAAGAACCAACTACAATCACAGGGAACAAGGTACATCGTCAGGAACAATCTACTACAATCACAGGGAACAAGGTACATCGTCAGGAACAATCTACTACAATCACAGGGAACAAGGTACATCGTCAGGAACAGCCTACAACAATCACAGGGAACAAGGTACATCGTCAGCAACAACCTACAACAATTACAGGGAACAAGGTACATCGTCAGCAACAACCTACAACAATCACAGGGAACAAGGTACATCGTCAGCAAGAACCAACTACAATCACAGGGAACAAGGTACATCGTCAGCAACAACCTACAAAAATAATTGGGAACAAAGTACATCGTCAGGAACAACCTACTACAATCACAATGAACAAGGTACATCGTCAGCAAGAACCAACTACAATCACAAGGAACAAGGTACATCGTCAGCAACAACCTACAAAAATAATTGGGAACAAAGTACATCGTCAGGAACAACCTACTACAATCACAGGGAACAAGGTACATCGTCAGCAACAACCTACTACAATCACAGGGAACAAGGTACATCGTCAGCAACAACCAACTACAATCACAGTGAACAAGGTACATCGTCAGCAACAACCTACTACAATCACAGTGAACAAGGTACATCGTCAGCAAGAACCAACTACAATCACAGGGAACAAGGTACATCGTCAGCAACAACCTACAACAATCACAGTGAACAAGGTACATCGTCAGCAAGAACCAACTACAAACCCATGGAACAAAGTACATCGTCAGCAAGAACCAACTACAATCACAGGGAACAAGGTACATCGTCAGGAACAATCTACTACAATCACAGGGAACAAGGTACATCGTCAGGAACAACCTACTACAATCACAGTGAACAAGGTACATCGTCAGCATCAACCTACTACAATCACAGTGAACAAGGTACATCGTCAGCAAGAACCAACTACAATCACAGGGAACAAAGTACATCGTCAGCAACAACCTACAACAATCACAGGGAACAAGGTACATCGTCAGCAACAATCTACAGCACTTACAAAATGCATTGTTAGCTACAATCTTCAAAACTAAGAAGAACGCAATTAACAACAATCTTCACTAAGAACAAGGAGCACCTATATCAACAATACAACCTTCATCAATTACAAAAACCAAAGGGCGCTAATAAAATGAATTTTGGCTGTGTCTATAAATGACTTTGGATGGAAGCATCACTGATGAGGATTTAATATCCGATACACGTGTCTGGTGCATAATCAATTTTCTTCCAAAGGTACCGAGTTGGAACACTTACGTATTATGATAATACTCTCCTTGTTGAAATGAGCATATGATGCACTTAATTATTACGATATAACAAGTGATTTCTACAATAGGTTGCCTTCTCTGCTGATGGACTGGTATTTCCCGAGGATATCGTTCGCCCAGTTTTACTTTGCTTCTGCACTGACTTGAAATACATTTGTAAATTTTCCGATATTAAATTTGCTATATTTTTATTCTGAAACTAATGAGTATCTCCCTCACGCCATATCTCTGTTCCTAGCTGACATTTATGCATGTATTTTAGGTAATGTGTAGAATTCCGATCTGCATAATTTTGGTCTCGAGCATCAATGATTTGTTTGTTGAAATGCCCAAATTGTATACTCAGTTATTACGATATTCATGTATCCTATTTGCCGTCGGAAAATACATCACTTCATATGCCAAAAACTGTAATTTTTTTATCTTTCTACAACGTATAGTAGTTGTTTTATCAATGCAGTGAAATGGATGATTAAAGAAAATGGCATTGTTTTATTTTTATATCTTACTGACCATCATAGATGTATAAATATGAAATGTAAAATGTCAATCACTATGTTATAAAATCACTTGACTGAATCATGATTCATGGAACAAATTTCTATGAAATGTATTGTAAAATGAAATATCTTGTCAAAAAGTGCATGTAATAAAATGAAATGAAAATGTAGAACGCATGTGCCTTTTCTTGAAAAGTCATTCCTACAAAAAAGTCAAAGATCAATGTTTAAAATTCTTTAGAAATTCACTTAATAGTTCTAAATGTATCATTTCTTTCATATAAACTGTTGTCAGGGAATAATATAAACACGATCGATGTCTTAATAAAATAAACCTTCCAAACATACGGATATTTAAGCAATTATAACTTATCCACTTTGATGTAAGGGACTCATTAATTTGCAAACATTATAAAATAAAGCCAACAATACACGAAAATCAATTGCATCCAATTGGGATATTGTTTGACTTGTGTCTATGTTACGGGAGGATATTAATATGGGAGGTATGTTACATCAATCTGCATCATTGCTACAATGCTAAATAAGAACCACCTGATGGTAACAATTAAGGTCGCTCTGTTACATATATATATGCCACGACTGTTACATCATGAAAAAGGACAACTTACATTTATTTATTTTTCATTATCTTGCGTAAGGCTTTGAATACTATGGCTAGGTATACAATAGGTTCTTATCCATTAGTCGGTGGATTTTCGAAATGAGAATACAATCAATTCCACGATCATTTCTGTGAAATAAGGTAAACAGTGAACGCCTACTGACTATTTAGAGGACTATGTTTGTTTACAAAGGTATGGAATGATTGACGGCTCGTCTCATGCAATAGAAACATAATTCATCGGATGTTATTAAAGGGACCAAGGGAACCTGCGTGATCGTGAATCTGTACGTTTGATATGCGATGTTGATGTTTTTCTTGGAACAGGAAGGACACAGAAAAAATGTACGAAATTTACCTATAGGGCAAAGAACTTTCTTATCGATGTGTATGAAGGGATATTTCTGAAAATTGTGCATGCATTTCTCCACGATAATTAGGCAATATTTCCAGGACATTAACTACTCTAGCACGTCAATAAGATCAGTGCTCTGTTCCAACCATGTAGGAGCTTGTTGCGTACATATGAATTTTCTACAGGAAATCAAGCATTCTTAGATGGCTATCGATTAGACAACACGCATAAAAAGAGCTAAGACAAATCGGCACAGATAAGAGAAATTCTCAGTCTGAGCAGATCGTTTTTGTCAAAATGACTGGATATAACTTCTCTAACGCTTCCTGGACCAATGACACCTTTTACGACTGGAATAGAATTTTTGCACAGACCTTGTTACCAAATACTATTTTCCTCAGTATTAATATGATTTTTGGTTTCATCGGAAACCTATTTGTTATCATCGTTTACTCATTAAGGATGAAAAGACGTTCGGAAAACTACTTTATACCAGTACTTGCTTTTTTCGATTTGTTAGCAAGTGTCACATGCAGTGGAACTGCCATCTCTGACAATATGGAATACGTTACATATCCTTCTGATTTCTTGTGTAAGTTTTTACTATTTGCCGGATTTTACTTGACAGGAACGTCGGCATCCCTTTTACTAGCCATTGCAATTCAGAGATATCTGAAAATTTGTCGACCTTTGCGTTCTCAGATGACACTTAAATGGCGCAGATTTGCAATAGCGGCGGTAATATTTGCCAATTTTGTGTACTTTTCACCCGTGCTTCTTGTGGCAAAGGTGTCGCCTGTTGTTGGAAATTACCATGACATTAAGTTTACAGGAAATTCTTGTCTTACAGGCACCGGAGCAAGTCCAACATTTGAAAAAGTTTACTATGTTTGCGTATTCATAGTTGTAATTTTGAATATCTGTTTCACAATTGGATTCTATGCACCCATTGGATGCTTTCTATATAAGCGTACAAAAAGGCTCCAAAGCTTTAGGAGTTCCTCTCAAGTTGAGAGAGAGGATAATATATCTGTCAAGGAACGTTCTACTGCTTCCATGACGGAGGCAAAGAGACTATCTGAAAGGGAGAAATCAACGCGCAGTCAGAACACCTCAATGACACACGCTCAGAGCCGTTTTAATGCAATGCTTACTATTATTATTGTAGTGTATGTGATATCGTATGTTCCAACCTGTATAGTAATGTTATATTGCGAGGTGGAACACAATTTCTGGTTTTCACTATCATCGATAGAATTACAGGTATTTGTTGGATTGCAGAAAGCTCTGATAATCAATCACATCGCAAATCCTATCATTTATGGATTCTTTGACATGAATTTTAGGAACGAAGTCTTAAAATTAATCAAATGTAAAATGAATTGTGCTTTTATATCAAAGCGGTTTACAAGTAGCTGAATTTACTATAGATCAGGTATGTTATACTTTGATACTCCTTTTTTTTATTGCAATGAATATTCTATATAAATTAAAACGCCTTGCATAGTAGTCATTCTAATACCTCACTTTAACTTACAAATAAAAGTAATGAATCAAAAGAATGATTTGTAATTCTGACCTGTCAGGGTACATCATTATGGAAATATCAACAGATAAAATAACGAACAAATTATTGAATGAAATTCCAACACCAACCCTAAATCAGAGTACAAATACAGTATCATAATTAATAGACATACAAATACATGAAACAAAACTACAAAGAAATTGGAGGAGATCCCAAAAAGTAAAACATCCGTACTTAATCTCGCTAGAAAAGAAAAATCTGTACAAACGAAGACAAAAATACAGCATTAAAGAAACACAAAGGACAACATTATCTAATGAACAAGGGATATTAAAAGCATGAGTAATTATCAAAATCCATTAAAGTCTGATACAAATGTAAATATACAGATTTCAATTATCCAGCCACCAATATTTTCTACTGGAACTATTCTTCTCCAAGATATAGAGACAGTGTTGCTTTTAATCCTCTGTATGAGTATGCACATGTTTCATGTAACAATTGTTTCCCCACCATGTAAGATTTGTCAAGAAAGAGAAGACATAACAGACGTGCTGACATATATACTGACATGTAAACACCCAAGACGGGCCTGCAATATCTGTTATATCATGTATATGTCTGATTTACTATAATTGATGTGGGAGAAAACATTCCATGGATTCACGTGATGATGGAGCAGGCCAGTTAATAAGATCAATCAAAGACAACGATACAAGATGGGGGAAAACCCCAGAAAATTATGTTCCTCTCATTTTTAGAGGAAACATTTCAAGAATTACATTTGGAATTAATAAATAAGCCATGGTCAGATTGCAAAGCAATTTTTTGAATATAAACTTAAAGGTGATGGTGGTAAATGAAAACACTGAGAGATGAATTTTAAGTATTACCTGCACCTTTGACCTAATGACCTTGATTTTTGACCAACTTTTCTAAATATATATACATGTACCTTCTCGTCTCGTTATAGCATGTTCCGCTGATTACATCGAAGGGGATTTCCATACTCTATTTTTTTTTTTTGTTTATATTTTTCAATCATTTGTAAGCCTACTAATTGTAATTTCTGGATTCTGATATTCGGTTTTATAATTGACTTTCATTAACTAATTTCACTGATACATGTCTTGTTGTTATGCTGCGGGTCCTGTAACCGGGTCCCATCTGTCAAAATACCCTTCTTTCTTAATCATATTTATTTCGAATATAATGTAAAATGATTTTGACCAACTTCAATTGCTTGAAAGGAAGGTGAAAATATAAGGTCAGGTTCTTCAGGTCTGATGCAAATGTACCAATTAGAAGTTCTGATCAATGGGAATCTGTATATGAAATATACTTTATCTATCATATGAAAAATAACTCATGTTTATCAGTTTAAATCAAAGATTATCCCTGAATTGGATGTAGCCAGTACAGAAATAATTCAAACATATATATATC
The DNA here is from genome assembly GCA_033119305.1 of Pinctada imbricata. NCBI lineage: Eukaryota > Metazoa > Mollusca > Bivalvia > Pterioida > Pteriidae > Pinctada > Pinctada imbricata. The sequence goes on along the minus strand of VSWD01000005.1, from coordinate 103,277,501 downwards.
CAATGAAAAAGAAGTTTAGCTCTTAACTTGATATAGTGAGCACAGGCATTCAAACGATAAAAATAAACAAAACAGAGTAAATGTACGACAGTCAGTAGCGATCTTTGGAATAATAAAAAAAATGAAGATGAAACAAGAAGCAATTTGTTGTCAACTTGATAAACCAAGTGCAGATATAATCAAACACATCACGTCAAAGTAATAATAACATTAAAAGCAATTTGTAAGAAACTGGATGATGCTAGCTTGATTAGGAACTCAAAGCAGTTTGTGCTCGACAGACTCTAGATAAGGGAAAATTTATTACAGGAGTACGACTAGGGCTGTTCCAAACTTTATGGGCAACGCCATTGAAGGAAAGATCTATAAAGTTTGATAAAACCAAGTTTCTCTATTATACGGATAATTTTGAATACATATGCGGATTTTCATTGCGAACCGGTTAATTACAACATTTGAACAACGCAAGAACATAGGTCACGGAGCACGTAACAAAAAACAACGACGTCGTAAGACCTTGCATAAATTTGACATTTTTAAAGAAATATAACACCTTCCATCTTTACAAAATTTGATTATCTTTTCAAGTATTTTTATGACACAGACATGTCATGTGCATTTTTACCTTTATATCACATAATGTACTTTCATTTTTGAAGCAGTCAAAGTCAGATCACCATTAAGCATTGGAAACAGTAGGAGTATCCATCAAAATGGAACCCTCGCCTCAGATAAGATTTTCTGTCAAAATGGAACGGTTCCATTTTGACAGGGTAGAGAATCGACCCCGTCTCGTTGGAAAGGCATCACTTTATTTTTGTTTAATTTTTTGTTCCACTCCATCCAAAATCGCGTATTTATATGTCTATTCATAATGAAAATACTTTCTCCTATTTTTACATCATTTATCATGATGCATTTTGCCCATATCAAGATGCATCCATAAGCTGTAAATTCACCGTCTGTTCTATTCAACCAAAATTCAAAGCAGAATGACTGTCCGGTATTCCGTTAGGAACTCTGACATCATAAACTTTTGGTTTGTTTGATCGTCAATATCATGCAGAAATTCTCATAAAATTCGTAATAAGTCCGATTAAACTTTGCAGGGATCATGGCAAATAATACTTTTAATGATATAGAAAGTTTTTCATTGAGAGTCAGGTATTTTTTTTACTATCCTTGTTAAGCCGGGCTTCCACTGTCGCGAATGCAGAGGCGATAGAGCTACGATTAGGCGATTTTGTTTAATCGTAGCGCATTCTCCTCTCAATCGCGGGCATTCTCGTCTCATCGTGTCACTATCGTGTCATGTTCTCCTGCATTCTCCTATGTTCGCGGCACCGACGCGAATGCTTCAAACTGTTTAAAACATTCGCGTCTGAATTCTTATTCGCCTCACACTCGCGGCACATGCGCAGCGCATTCGCCTTGCATTCTCTCCATTCGCAGCGCGTTCTCCTCACACTCGCGTGCATTCTTGTTCCCAATGTGGAGGAGAATGAGCCACGAAAGAGCCACGATAGAGTCCCGACAAGAAAGAATCTGACACGATAGTGATGCGAATGCGCCGAGAATGTGACGCGAATGAAAAAAATCAACGCGAATCATCCACGATCTTGACACGATAGTGACACGATATTGCCACGATAATACTACATACACACACGACAATGACAATAATGATTATCTCAGAGTTGTTGTAAAAGTGTGCGGATCAATATTTTGAAAACTTTGACAATGTCTTTCAAGAGAAAATAACCTGGAAAGAGGTCAAAGTCAACAAAGGGTATTGATGCTCCTGGATATGTTATTTCTCATGTCACATTCTTGTCATGATCGCAGCGCTATCGGGTTAAAGTTGTGTCTCAATCTCCTGCATCGCAGCGCTATCGGGTTAAAGTCGTGTCTCAATCTCCTGCATTCGCCTCTCATTCGCCTCTCATTCGCCTCAGTGTCTTTTTATCGTGGCACATTCGTGTCGCATTCTTCTCTATTCTTGTCACTCTAGCCTCACTATCGTGGCGGACGCGTAGCATATTCTTGTTGCATTCGCGGCGCTATCGTGTGCCTATCGTGTCAAGAAATACTTCATGAGAACAGACAAGAATGTGACACGATTGTTCATTCGCCGCTGATCGTAGCTCATTCTCCTCTACATTCGCGACAGTGGAAGCCCGGCTTTAGCAACGTACCATAAGGGATCGGTTCATTAAACATTTGGAGAAGACGCGAGGTAAACTTCTTTAATATACGAATATAAGATGGACTTTTGTCAATTTGGTCGTCAGAATATTTTAGGGTATTCTGTTTGAAAATCAATTCGAAAACGATAACGAAAAAAGGCAAAGAACTTGGTGTTAAAATAGGGGAAAAATTAATGAAACAGAAATGAATTATCTAAGACGCTGCGAAAGAAAATAATAGCATGACTAGATTCACCGTAGATTAATACGAATCAAGAAAATCAGATTATGATACATTTTATCTTTTATCGATTGTTATGGGTCAGAATACCCCAAAACGCCAGCAAAAATCAGACAAAGACAGAATATAAATTTACAAGTTTAATTATGTACAAAAAAATATATATTTCAAATGATTACAACTTACAATACAATGTCCGGATCAAAGTGTCCGTTACGGTCCACAAAGTCTATCGAATGGGTTTCCGGTAATCACAAACGTTCTCGAAAGATCGGTGTCCAAACGTTGTTAAATGGATTAAAGTCTCAACAAATAAAGTGTCCCAGTATATCAGAATAGATGAATGAATCGTGTCTACAAATGTGTACGAATGTCCCTTTAACACAGTTCCTCAGAGGTATATATACTTAATACACATGAATTTACCAGAAGCTTCTAGAACACTGACTCATTACAAATGATTAACAATAGAGTAAATTCTAGAAATCACAGTCATGTGATGATTATAATGTAATAAAGAACATACTGGAATATTCTCTATTGAAATAAACATGACATAGTAAAATCTAGAAAGAATTATTATGAAATCATTAAATAACATGATTAAGTACATGTGTACCTACACATAAAGTAAAACTAAAATAATACATGACCCACAACACCTCCCCCCTTAAAAAAGTTTGAATGTCAATGAAAACTTAGGTGGTAAATTCTGCAAAAATCACTCATGAAACTCTCGATAGTGCATCTGCAATCACATTGTCTTTGCCCTTGATATGGTTAATAATGATATCGTACTCTTGCAACAATAAACTCCACCTTGTAAGTCTTTGATTCTTGTTTGACATTTTGTGCAAAAATGTGAGAGGGTTGTGGTCAGTATACACAAGAATGGGATGTAAAGTAACATTCAAATAAACATCAAAATGTTGTAAAGCTAACAATAATGCAAGACACTCTTTTTCAATAGTAGAGTAATTCTTTTGACATTTTGTCAATTTCTTTGAAAAATAACAAACAACTCTATCTACACCATCATCATTTTCTTGAAACAAAGCAGCCCCGATTCCTACGTCACTGGCATCAACAGTAAGCTTGAATTGCTTATCAAAATTTGGAGCTGACAGGACAGGACTATTCATAAGAACACATTTGATTTTCTTAAAAGATTCGTCACAATCATTGGTCCATGCAAAATTCACTCTCTTTTGTAACAGATTGGTAAGTGGACCAACAACTGACGAGAAATTTGGACAAAATTTTCTGTAAAATCCTGCCATTCCCAAAAATCTCATTATCTCTTTCTTATTGGTAGGAATCGGGAACTTTGAAATAGCTTCCACCTTGGCCATGATAGGAGTAACAAAACCTTGACCTACTTTGTGACCCAAATACTCTACAGTCGCATGACAAAATTCACTTTTCGCAAGGTTCACTGTGAGGTTTGCTTTCGCCAGTATGTCGAAGAAGGTACGCATGATTCGGAGATGATCATCCCAGGTGTCGCTGTAGATGATGACGTCATCGATGTACGCCTCGCATCCTTCGAGATGATTTAGGAGCGAATGAATCATCCTCTGGAATGTGGCTGGTGCGTTTTTCATACGAAAGGGCATTACTTTATATTGGTATAGCCCATCTGGAGTCGTAAATGCCGATATTTCTCTGGCTCTCTCGGTAAGCGGGACCTGCCAATAACCTTTGAGCAAGTCAAATTTACTGACAAATTTTGCACTGCCAATTTTATCTATACAGTCATCGATTCGTGGGATCGGATAAGAGTCAGTTTTGGTGACTGAATTGACTTTTCTAAAGTCCGTACACAATCGGTAAGTTCCGTCTGGCTTCGGAACCAGAATACATGGGGAACTCCAATCACTATTGCTGGGTTCAATAATGTCATTTTCGAGCATGTATTGAATTTCCTTCCGCATGTATTGAAGCTTTATCGGGTTTAACCGATAGGGATGCTGTTTGATAGGTGACGCATCACCCACAATGACGTCATGATGAGATGCATTCGTCTTTTTTGGAACGTCCGGAAAGATGGTCGTATATTCCCGCATTAATTGGTGCACTTCCTCTTTTTGATGCACGGTCAAATGTCCGAGTTTCACTTCCGGATTTGTCAGAATTTCGGAATTCTTCAAACGGACACTTTGAGCGAAGTCTTTTTCGACAGTCTCTTCATTACATTCAGGTTCAACACAATTTTCTAATGTATTTACATTGGCCAAAGTGGAAACTGGTTTTACAAAATTTCGGTCACTTCTATCAAAATACTCTTTCAACATGTTAACATGACACACTCTTTTTTCTTTTCGCCGACCTGGTGTCTTAACCACATAGTTAACATCACTAATTTTACTCTCAATCTCATAAGGACCGAAATATCTAGCTTGCAAAGGATGACCAGGGATAGGCAAAAATACAAGAACTTTATCGCCTGGTTTAGAAACTCTGTTTCTAGCATCTTTGTCATACCATGTTTTCATTTTCATTTGTGATGTTTTGAGATTTTCTTGAGCCAATTTGCAAGCATTATATAATTTCTCTTTGAAATTAGACACGTAGTCTAAGAGATTCAAATCGCTAGTCTCAGTCAACCATTTTTCCTTTAATAACTTCAATGGCCCCCTGACCGTATGCCCAAAAACTAGCTCAAAGGGACTGAACCCCAGGGACTCCTGAACCGCTTCTCGTGCCGCAAACAACACGAGGTGAACCCCTTCATCCCAGTCTTTTCCATACTGGTGACAATATGTTTTCATCATAGTTTTAAGGGTTTGATGAAAGCGTTCAAGTGCCCCCTGGGACTCAGGATGGTACGCAGAAGACTTATACTGCCTGATACCTAGCTCATGCATAACCTGCTGAAACAATCCTGACATAAAATTCGAACCCTGATCTGACTGAATAGCCTTGGGAGCACCTACGAAACTGAAAAACTTTGTAAGGGCCTTAACTATGGTCTTTGCCTTAATATTCCTAAGAGGTATGGCTTCAGGAAACCTAGTCGAAGTACACATAATTGTCAGTAAGTACTGATTACCTGACCTAGTCCTAGGCAAAGGACCTACACAATCAACTAACACCCTACTAAAAGGTTCCTCAAAGGCTGGAATGGGTTGGAGGGGAGCAGGTGGTATAACTTGATTGGGTTTACCTACCATCTGACAACTATGACAAGACTTACAAAACTCAGACACATCTTTTCTCAACTTAGGCCAGTAAAAGTGACTTAAAATCCTATTATAAGTCTTATTGACACCTAAATGACCTGCCATAGGTGTGTCGTGAGCTAAACTCATGATGTCCCCGCGATACGCTACTGGAACCACTATCTGGTGAACGACCCGCCACACGTCATTACGGGGTGCATCGGGTGGTCTCCATTTCCGCATGAGGATGCCATCTTGTATGTAGAAGCACTCTCCGACTTTGTCCGCTTCTTCTCGGGGAAGGGCCCTCTTGCTTAGTCGGATGATCTCCGGATCTTTAGTTTGCTCGGAGAGGAGCTGCTCACGGCTTAAGGCATCTGTATCTCTGTCTAATGGCGGATGGGAATCATCACCAGGTACTGTGGGAGACTTGTCAACATGACGTGGTATTGACGTCTCAGGTACGCTGTCATCAATAGTAGACATGAATGTGTCAGAAAGGTCTACATTTTTGGAGGGATGATCCTCGTTAAGTGCAGAAGTACTCTCAGCCTCTTTCAGTCTGTTCCTGGCCATCGCCCTGGTAACAGCGCAGGCTGGGTACAAGTCATCGGACACGACATCGGACGTGATTTTCTCACAAACAATCGGATCGGCTACAACTTTGCCGCCAGCTAAATCGTTGCCAAGCAACAAGGAAACGCCTTGAACGGGAAGAGTAGGTCGAACACCTACGATAACAGGTCCAGTAATTAAGTCTGACTTCAAATAAATTTCATGAAGGGGAACATCAATGACGCCTAGCTCCACACCCTGTAATAAAACTGACCTACCAGTAAAAGTGTGCTCAGACAAAGGCAATGAACCCTCTAACAATAAAGTCTGGGCAGCACCAGTATCTCTCAAAATCTGAACAGGCAACGCTTCGCTAGAATCACTGAGTGAAACAAATCCCTGTGACAAAAAGGGCTTATAATGATCCTCCACAAAATCATCAGAACTGGACTTAGAATCCTGAATCTCAGGAGTGTCAGAACAAATCGAATCTAAGGCTTTCCTATCATTTCTAACAGACGCACAGGCCTGTGACTTAAGTTCTTTTTTCTTCTTAAGCTTCAAACACTCACCAATAACATGACCTTTTTTCTTACAATAATTGCATGTAGGAAGCGACCCCACCCCTGGGGATGCCTCAGAACGCTCGGACCTAGGACCGGACGTAGAACCACCTTGAGATGGTGACTGGGAACTAATGGACGACTGAGACTCTTGTAAATTTTTCTTTGGAAAATCTGACGTTTTTGCGCTATCGCTAGATTGAGTTTTTGACACAAAATTTTTCTTATGAGTGAGAGCATACGTATCAGACAAAACAGCGGCTTCTTCAAGAGTTTTAACATTTTTGTCTTCCAAATGAGTTCTTAAATCTTGATGTACACACTCTTTGAACTCTTCTATCAGAATGATCTGACGCAAATTGTCAAATGAATTGGGAATTTTCTTAGATCGAAACCACTGATCAAATAAATCTTCTTTTTCTCGAGCAAATTCAACATATGTTTGATTTTCAAATTTTTTGTACTTTCTAAACTTTTGTCTGTACGCCTCAGGTACTAACTGATATGCTCTCAAAATCGTGTCCTTGACCTTGTCATAGTCTGAACTCTCAGCAATACTGAGCGCCGAGTACACTTCAGCCGCTTTGCCAATAAGTACGCTTTGTAATAAAGTTGGCCAAAAATCGCGTGGCCACTTCAGATTGGCCGCGATTTTCTCAAAATGTGGAAAATATTTGTCCACGGACTTTTCTTGAAATTTTGGAACTAATCTGATGTTTTTCGCGGCATCGAATTCAGACTTGACAGGCGAAGGAGCAGGATTTTCCTTAGCGCCTTTCTCTAACTTTAACTTTTCTAGCTCAAACTGGAGTTCTCTCTCGTGCATACGTTCCTGTTTCTCTCTTTCTAATTGTCTTTCTTTTTCTTCTTTTTCAAATTTTCTTTCTTTTTCTTCTCTTTCAATTTGAAATTGTCTTTCTTTTTCGTCTTTTTCAATTTGAAATTGTCTTTCTTTTTCTTCTTTTTCAAATTGTAATTGTATTTTCATTTTCTCTAATTCAAACTCAAATTTTGACATTTTGGTTTCGCTTGAAACAGGTTCAACAGGAAAATCGTATGACGAAAAGATTTCCTCAGCTAAAAGCTTTTTAGCCACAATATTTCTAATTTCTTGTTTTCTCATAGAAGATTTTACCTCTAACTTCAAGTGAAGACCTAAACCAATCAAATCATCTTTTTTCAATGATTCGAACTCATCCACAGTCGGCGATTTCAAAAATTCAGTGACCGAAAATACCATGATTGATTTCTGCTGGCAAAAGTTTTGAGAATTTTCCTTTTTTCAAAAACGAACTTTACGTAAAGTGCAAATATGCAGAGATTACTATCCCGGACGAGCCCCCAATTCTGTTATGGGTCAGAATACCCCAAAACGCCAGCAAAAATCAGACAAAGACAGAATATAAATTTACAAGTTTAATTATGTACAAAAAAATATATATTTCAAATGATTACAACTTACAATACAATGTCCGGATCAAAGTGTCCGTTACGGTCCACAAAGTCTATCGAATGGGTTTCCGGTAATCACAAACGTTCTCGAAAGATCGGTGTCCAAACGTTGTTAAATGGATTAAAGTCTCAACAAATAAAGTGTCCCAGTATATCAGAATAGATGAATGAATCGTGTCTACAAATGTGTACGAATGTCCCTTTAACACAGTTCCTCAGAGGTATATATACTTAATACACATGAATTTACCAGAAGCTTCTAGAACACTGACTCATTACAAATGATTAACAATAGAGTAAATTCTAGAAATCACAGTCATGTGATGATTATAATGTAATAAAGAACATACTGGAATATTCTCTATTGAAATAAACATGACATAGTAAAATCTAGAAAGAATTATTATGAAATCATTAAATAACATGATTAAGTACATGTGTACCTACACATAAAGTAAAACTAAAATAATACATGACCCACAACACGATATATTGAACTTGTAAATTAGTATACAGAAATATTCCAAGCGCTATTCTGAAAATAAAAAGTTGTTATTTATTACCGCTTGATATAGAAAGTATTATATCGAGAAGCAACATTCGGTCTTCTCCTGCTTATGGCGTGTTTGTTTCTCAGCTGATACGGTACGCCAGGGCATGTTCCAACTATGAAGATTCCATCTTTATAGGCAACCGGCTTTAAAGTTAGCTACTTGTTCAGGATTATACTACACAAGGACTGAAATCATCATTGAGGAAGTTCTTTGGTCGCTACGGGGAAATAGAGAAAATAAAAGCATATAAGATCCCAATTTCCATTCTGGGTTGCGATCGAATGCTTGTCATCATCACAAAGCAAGCGATATTAACCTGATAGATCAATATGTACGTAGACTTTGACAAGTTTTCATGGGGCTGTTGCGACGGGTGTTGCATGCAATCAGGGGACGCTGACTCTCCCCAGGCAACTGGTCTCAATTTGGAATGTTATTCATTCCGCGGTTCGCAATCGTTCCAATGGAAACTCGAATGATTTTGCCTTACCTTCTCGACTTTGAGACTGAATAGCTGATAGGTACTTCTTTGATGTTTATTTGACTACAATTCTTTCTTTTACAGATAAATGCACGTCCATTATTTATCTCGTTTAAAATGTTTTTAATAAATGCATAATAACCTTATCTTGTTCTTTTTTACGTTTTGAGATACTTTTTTTGGAATCAAACTCCATGAAAATTTTATGTTTTGATTTTCTGTCTTTTCCCGAGTGTCATTCGAGAGACATTTTTTTTGGCAGATTGTACATTTGGTGCACTAGAATCATATTCATGTTTTTATGATAATCGATGACGAAGACGATAGGTTGATATCAAATTACCTTTATTTTTTCATCTTAAAGCATATCACTTGAATGAATCATTCGTCAGTGGTACAAGCATGTATCTTATATTAGTTTGTGCAATAAAGTGATTGTAAACATGGTAAATACTATCGATTTCTCATTTATGTCTCACAATTTCCACACAATGTGAAGAAACATATGGTCCGACATATGCTCTACTTAAAATAGTAATCGATTCCATGTCCTTGGTGGTCCTTTAAAGGGCGCCATATGGTACAATTTTCAGATTATGAAAGATTAAATCTATATAACCTCTTTTGAATATGAGAGAGTCTCATGCTTGTTATTTGCTTATTTTGTTTTTGACGAACAATCGCAAAGTGTGAAAAATATTTTTGATGTAATGTAGACAATTGTCATTTTTCAGATAATTTTCTTCGACAATATTCAGATAGAATGATTGGATGGGAACTTTCTTAAGGATCACATATTCAAAAACCGGGTGGGGCTTTTTTTTTTTTGGCATCATTTTGTATTGCATGCAATACAAGGCAAAATTGCACACAAATACAAAAAAATCGACAATTTGTATCAACAAAGATGAAAAATTGCTTATGTAAATGTCGAATAATCACTATGCCAAACTTTTTGTTACATGAAGCTATATCTTCAAGTCTTAATCAGAAGATGTCAAATAAACTCATTCAATAAAAGAATATCGGCATATGAAAGGCTACAGGAATCAACTCAATCATTAAATGACCTTCTGTCCGAAATGACCATAATCGAGAAATATGCCTATCGCAAGGTTTTGTTTTCTATAAAAACCGTCGAGTAAATAATTTTCCCACCTTTTTCGGAATACAAAATTTATATTATATAGTGACCGTATAATATATTTTCATATTTCTAATCAGAAGATTGGATTTAATGAATATTAATTATATTTTCCCATCCACTAGTGTAAAAGAAATTCATATTCTCATAAGAGTACTAATATATTATCATGCATATTGGTCAGTACTTTTTGCGAGCATTATGATAACGGAATAACACATATCGATGTTTTTCTTATGATTGATTACTGTAGACGAGATATGAAATGGCGTATACATAGGGGAAATTCGTCAACATTGATGTATGATATTTACTCCCTGTAGTTGATGCTCAGCAACATGAGAAATAGATCGTACATTCTCATTATGAAAAACGGTATTTGTAAGAAAACGCCAAGCAGCATCAAATATCCCATGTGTATTAATTACTGTGGAAGAAAAGAAAATTGTCCAAGGAGACAATAATATCTGAATCAGTAATTGAGAGAGTAATTCTGAAGATTCCTCGGAACTAATTTGCAATAGCAAGACATAGACAGGAAATAATGTTGTGTAATTGAAAATTGCACTGACGCATGCACAAAAGCAAGCGACAAGATGTCTGAGGAGACTTATTCATGATAAGGGGAGATGGTGTTATCTTCTGAGATCAGTGCCAATGTATACATATGTCTCAACTTCACATATACCCGACGAAAAAAAAAGCAAAAACAAAACAAAAACAAAAACAAACAAACATCCCCCCCCAAAAGAAAAACGAAGACGCTTTTTATTATTAATCCTATGTAATGAATTGTATCATTTATAAGAAATCTATTCTCTTCAATCATGAATACCATTTTCTGTCCAAGGACAAACGATGCAATCGTCATGATCAGACAAAGCGCCATGATAAAGACACTTATATCAAAACGTATTTTTATAATTTATTTGTTTGATCTTTCAGGGATTTTGATTTGTTTTCTCGTTTCTAGTTATAAGTTGTTGGAAAACATACCTCAATATACGGAAATTGAGCTTAAGATATTGGAATATCAGGGCTATGGGAAAATTTATTAGAATATGTACATAAACCAATAAGAGTTAAGGAACATTTTATGAAACTTTGCCTGAATCGGTCAAACAACAAAGTTTCAGCAGAACTTTCGTCGGGTACGTAAAAACATTGCAGCTAATTCCAAAATACGGAATGATGTTATTTCTTCGTTGTGTATAGTGTGTACTCTTTTAGTCGCCTCTGTATTTTTGTATGTGCGGTTTTGTTGTTGTTGTTGTTGTTTTGTTTTGGTGTTTTATTGAGGGTGCTGCAAACGAGTCCTGTTGGAGATCTTTTCCTTTCTTTCGTACTGGAAAATGTTTTACTTGACAGTATAAAAACTTTCAATGTCAAGAAGAGAATCCTGCGAAATCGACAAAGCCTTTTGAGACTGAGAATTGATATTTGTTAATGCTACAAAATTGTGTTTGTTGAGATCTTAAAAGTATTTAATTAACTAGGAGGTATACAAATGTCCGTACAGTCTCATTGTTCATCGTTCCCGACCTTAATAGCGATGTGTTGTGATTAATAAACCAATTTTGGGTAGTACCCATTTGCCTTCTTTGTGTGCAAGTTGCTTTTGTATCTGTCTATTATTTAGGTGTTTCGCTTTATGATTGTCAGCGATTGCTACCTCATTCGTATTTATTTTTCTTTGTGGTTCTAATGGATGATCATAAACCAAGATCTCTTGATAATTATTTTCTTACAGCAAAATTATAAATTACAATGAAAGCACTTACGACGTCTTTGTTTTTCTCCGTCAGTACTGTTGACATTGGAGCTGTAAAGAAAAGTATCAAAATAATATTGGAAAATTAAATAATGAAAATATATGAAGAAGATCGAAGGATGAAGAACGGAATTGTATTTTTGCTCTGGAGCAGTTGCATGTATGCTCGTTGAAGCTAATTGTTACTAGGGATTTTATTTGCAGAGAAACAAAGAAAGATGTACGAGTATATGTCACATGGATGATCTTTATAGTGATTTATTTGTATATCCTTTTATCAATATCACCATTTGATGGAATTTTCTCAAGACCCATCTAAATCTCTGGAGGGGGGAAACTGCTCATAAACACAAAGGAATGATTTTCATTACATTCACATTCTGATATACGAAAGCCCCTTAATGCAAAATGCGAAACAATCATGTTACTGATATCTTCTTTGAGTTGAAAATGGCAGAAATAACAACTACATTATATAGCCGCATCTGAAACAGCTTACATTACTGACTTTGCTACGAACTCTACGGAAATGGTGAAATCTTAATGAAGTTTTAAAAAGCTTTTTAACGATTAACTATATTGAGATTCTTCATTAACGTATTTTGCCTCTCTTGTATCCAAGATTTCCGTCTGTTTATCCATTTTTCTTCTCGTGACAGTATTTTATGCGTTCACCTTCGGGGATACTCTCCCGATTTGAGTTAGATATATTTATCAAGAATTTGTACATGTTTGACTGATGATTGTGATTTTTCGATTGTTTTGGGTTTGACAATCATTCACTTATTTCAGCAATAACATTCCTGTCAGATTTAAAATGATGATTGATAACTCTCGGAATAAGGAGATTTCCATCAATACCAATGTTAAACGCCTTAAAATCAATAGCATCATTTAAGAACAGACAGATTTATAGGATGGAGCAGACATGCACGTTTCGGGTACTCAATCCTCATCAGTGATCCCCAATCTAAAGAATGTTAATATCGCCAAAGAGTGTGAAAATTAATATGTCCAAATATCACCGAAAGACGTAGCAGGGTGGGTGGGATATGATGCTACAGGAACCACGTTTTAAAAATTTCAAGAACTTTTGATAACAGAAAGTTTCGAATGCCTTGAAGAAACGATCAACCGAAGTTGATAGAACTTGGCTACATGTGCCCTCGGGAACTCCTGGTCCACCAACAGTGACACTCACAAGTGATACAAATGTTAAGCCGCATACAAACTACACAACTACTAGACAATTGAAACAGAGGTCATTCAATACTTCTAAAAACCATGACATCGGAGAGAGAGGAGAGAGTGAGAAGACACCGTACAAACCAAGCAGAGGTTAGGAGGTTATCTCAATATTGACGAACATAAAGACAATATTCGTGCTTAATTCATAAATAGGGAGAAATATGGGCATCGATACAGAGCCGATGTCGGGCGAGTGATCCATAACAAACAAAACATTACGACTAAGGGACCTTTTATAAACTAAACACTTTCAAAATAGATAAAGGAAGTGTTTGGTATAAGATTTAACAGAAGAACTCAATTGCAATCTCTGTATAATGAGCCTTACCTCGTAGATTTTTATTTTATGTTTTGGCAATGAGTATCGATGACTTATGTAAAGACAATCTTAAGATATATTTTGTACTTCAAAATCGAAAATCAAAGGACTGAAAGTCCTGCGAGTTGGCAAAAAGTAACATTGAGAAGAACATACAGAAGACAAGTATAAAACTGGCACAAATCAAACTCCAAATCTATGCCTCAAATGCTTGAATGAGTGATTCTCACAATTCAAGAGTTGTCTCAAATCTAAAAAAAAAAGTCTGGAAATATATAAATATATAAAGTGATAGAACTTCTTAACCAAATAACTGCTTTTGAGGTCAGAGTTCAAGGTCAATGACAAATATGGATAATGACCATATCCCTGTTTACAGCACAAAATCGATAATTCAGAAAATCAGAAACCGAGGCATACGAAATCAGGATAAAACAGGAACAAAAGCAAACAAACAAAAACCTCCACCATATGAAAAGAAGCGAACTCCCGATATGAGAGTGAGACCAGGTGCCCAGGAAGAGTAAGCATCTCCTGCTTGCATGCAACACCCGCCGCTTCAATTCGGTAGAACTGTCACATTCGGTAACTTCCATTTCGGAAGACATAGAGTACAATCTTGGGATGGATGGTTCAAATGGTCTACGACAGAATATCACCCGTCATTCTGGAGAGTGGGACATCATAGTGTATGACGAGTTCCCCATATCGACCGTAGAACTTCCTCAGTGACGATGTTAGTCGGTCACAAGCATATCCCTGACTGAGAAGCTTATCTGAAAGACGCCTAGCTCTCAGAACAAAATCCGTATATTTCGTACTTGCTCTGGCATAGCGTATCAACTGAGATATGAACACGCCATAAGCAGGCGATGAAGGAATGTTGCTACTCAGAAAAGGAAAGTTTGTAATGCTGAAATTGAAGTCGTCACGTTTGTCATAGAGTGAGGTGTTCATGTGACCATCAGTGTCGCAGGACAACATTATGTCCAAATAGGATGCTGAATTATTTGTCTCTGTAGTTTCTTTGACTTCAAGCTCTGAAGGATAGATACTGCTCAGGAAATCCGCGAATTTTGGATTATTGATGGACAACACATCGTCTATGTATCTGTAAGTGAAGTTGAAGTCAGAAGCTAAGTATCTTTTCCCTTCAGAGACCAGAGATTGAATGAATTCAGCTTCGTACGAGTAAAGAAAAATGTCGGCAAGGAGTGGGGCACAATTGGTCCCCATTGGAATTCCGACAATTTGCTGGAAGACCTTTCCTCCAAACACCACAAAAATGTTGTCGATCAAAAAATTTAACATCTGAATAATATCTGTTTCAGTGTACTTATTTTCAGAATCGGACTTTTCTTTTACAAAGTAGGTTTTGTCATAGTTCACAACAATAAATTTGTATTTGCGATTACCGTTCTTACTTGTAAACGCATTACTTATAATTTTTGCGAGTCTTTCTTTCAATTTAGAATGTGGAATTGTAGTGTAAAGTGTCGAAAAATCAAAGGCTTTGATCGAATGAACTTTACTAAAATGAGTGGATTTCAGATGTTCTAAAAGTTCCTTCGAATTCTTTAAAATCCACATCTGGTTGATACCACTGCGAGAATATACTGTCGAACAATATTTTTGAAGCCCAGATTTGATTTCAGATAAAACTTTGGTGAGTAAGATCGATACAGATTTGGTAGAACATTTTGAGGAACCAGCGATGAAACGTTGTTTGTACGGATTCTTATGCATTTTAGGTATGCAGTATAAGTATGGTAAATCTAAATCTAAATTGTTAGTTTGGAAGCCAAAGGAAGCAAGAGCTGATTTGTGGTTATCTATTATTTCAGAGGCAGAAAGGTTTGTAGGGGTGTAAGTGGGATTTCCAGGTGTCGAATTTAAACCCAACTCTTTAACTAGACTGTCGAAATAGTACTTTTTGCAAGTAAATGTGTAATTATTTGAGGCTTTGTCCGCTGGTGTGATGACATAATGTTCTTGGAGGTAGGTGAGCTCTGTGATAACATCAGGGTCTTTAAATATAGACTCGAATCTGGTGTTCACAGTTGATTTTAATCGGTTAATTCTAGATAAAAGTAACCCTCTGATGGATTTTATCCATTCGGAAAGAGTGTCGAGCTGTACATCCTCTTTCTTTGCCCAACGTCTTGCATATTCCTCACAAGAGTCCATGATAATTTTCAAATTTTGGTTCCATGTAAAGGACATACTTTCTCTATATTTGGGACCCTTTTTTAACAATTCTCTCAACTTGTCGTTCTTGACTATACTAAGGTCACCAGTAATAACGTGTCCACAAGGAGAGTAGTTGAAATCCGATGAAGAACATTCGCAAGGAAGTGGATGTAGTGAGGGATTACTTAAATCAATACACTGCAGGAATCGTTTGTAATTGTAAATTTTAGATGCAACTGTTGGTGTGTAGCTATAGGAAATACAAGGAGTTTCTTTTCTTTTGAAATATGGTGGGATTTTTTTGTGTGACAGTTTTGTGATTCAAAATTTGACCAAGATTCAATTTATCAATACCTTTGTTTGCAAATCTTACTTTAATGAGAGGGCGGTTTGTTTTCTCCTCTGATTTATCTGATCTAACTGCTTGAAATAAACGAAAAGTAGAAATGTCCAAGATGACTCCTTGTAGTCTGTATTCTGGGGAACGTGTATCGGTATATGTGAGGTCCTTCGTATATTCGTAGATTTCGTGTAACTTCCGTAAAGGTACAGAGTATAATTTGGTACGAATATAATGCAGTCCTAGAGGCTCATTCAAAAACGGAACCAAGTCATCGAAGGAGAAATTATGTATCTCAGGCCTATTATATTTTCGAATGCCATGACTTCGAGGTCTTCTTTGTGGTCTGTTGAATAAGCTAGTCACATTTACCGATTGACAACCGGGACTTGTTAAGTTTCCTATAGTGCTGATGTTATCGTTGCACCCATAGGGCGCTGCAGTGTTAAGATTTTTAATCCAGAACTCTTCTCTGTTGCGACGGAAAGGTGTGCTCAATATGATCATGTCAAATTTGTTGCAATTGTTATGGGTATATGTATGAAGTATAAAGTCCTTTCACTATTACTTTAGGAGATATTTGCTTTTGAAACGTCTTAACCAACTAAAAACCAACATCTTAGGTTTATTAAGTATCAAACTGAAAAACCTTTATTCCTAGTCAGTAAATAGCTCATCAGAGCTATTGTTGATTGTTATGAATTATGTCTGACTTTAAATAAATATTACTGATTGATTAATAATTAATTTATTGATTCTTATTATTATTGATTGATTGATTGATAATTAATTTATTTACTTGTCTTCTACACATTCACAAATTTTAATATCTAAGGTCTTTTTTATCCTAACTACAATACTTTTACCTATTTATCTAAAAATGGAGTGCTCCTTATACAGAGGAGGGAAGAACAAAGAAGAGGATGTGCCATATTTTAATGCACTAACATCAACAAGTGGTCGCTATTCCTATAGCATCGTTCCTTGTAGCATTTTTGCATTCTCATAATGCATTCAACCCATTATTTAAAACTTGATTTTTTTGTTCTTTTGTCAAATCGTAGTGGTCCTATTTCTTACTGCGCCAGTAACATTATACAATTATTGACTGGGAATGAGGGCAATATATGATTTGTTGGACCTGAAGATAAAATATTGCCCGAGGCCGTAGGCCGAGGGCTATATTTTGTCTGAAGGTCCAACAAATCATATATTGCCCGAATTCCCAGTCAATAATTGTTTTGTTATACCTTACATCAATACTGCAGCAACGTACCGATTAGCCCGGCATGTTTACGTTCATTTTCTTCTATAAGAGAAAGAGCGCGGAAAAATAGGTGGAGCTAATAGCGTCATCAATGACGTGACGACATAAACGATGTACCGTTTATCGGTCAATATTTTTAAAAATATTATCCTAGGGCCAATATTGATGTAAATATTGACCGCTTGGTCAAATATTACGAATTTTTCCTATGGGGTTTTTATATAGAGATACTGACAAGGGTATAACAATGTGCGTTGTTTGGTCCGTGCAGGGTTATCAAGTGCAAAGTTGAAAGCGATAGCAATGAGAGTTGGCTTTGCCAGCTCAAAAATCCATAGCACTGATGATACAGTGTTTGTTGAAATGCGCATATGGTGCATTGAATTATTACGATAGAACGTATATTTCAATATTATAATTTCAGCAAAAGACAAAAACAAATATTAATTTAAGATTTTATACTGGGGGAATGATAAGAAGGTGGTAATCAACAAAGTTCTAATGATCAGACATGGCAAGGTCCTGATAAGGCAATACACGGTAGGGAAATGTGTTTCAATTTATTCAATGGGCGTTTTATGTCCACTGTAATCCAAGCACATGTAAATTGTCAAAAATACATTACAGCATTTTCAAAGTAAACGGTTCCTGTAAATTGATAAATGGAGTTCTTTTGTAAGAATCCCATACTGCTGCTTTCAACGAATCTTCGGGGAGGTTATTTCTACCGATGATTGATAAATTAGGATCAGTTCGTAATTTCATTTATAGCTTTTCTCTGTATTCTGGATAGCATGTCTTTCGTGATCTATTAAGCTTCTTGCTACCTTTTTTTCTATCTCATCTATTAAATTCTCTGAGGGATATATGCCATTTACGATTAGTATTTCATCAACAAAATGCTTCAAAATTATTTCAGCTAAAGCAAACTATTACATAAGAAGTAATAACAACATTCTACTATTACATATTTTCAGAAATTAAAGCCAAAATTAAGAACATGTAATTCACTTTGTATCGATAGCGTAGCAACATAAATTAAGAGGCTGATATGTACCTATAGATACGCAATTTTCATACCGGTATGTCATTTCTCGGTATATGTTCAAGGCTTGTTGAACGTTTGTGAAGACCATGGAGACTGTACAAATGTACTATTCTAATCAAATGTCGAGAATCATATTAGATGGTTATATAACAAATTTCTTTGCTTTGGATAGACCAAAAAATCATCAACAAGGCGGATCAATTTGCGGCAATATTTTTTGTAAATACAAAATTTGACGAATTTAGCCGTGAAACACAATTTTGGAAGATGACGAGTATTATTAGTTTTAAATTTGTTTGACTTAGATATATAAGACTAACGAGAGAAGCACAGCACGATAAATTCTTTTATGGGTACAATATCTTTTTTACACATTCATTTTTATCATTACGAATATGTTACACAAAATGAAATGATCAAATGAACAAAACAACTTGGATATTTGTCAAAGTTAAGCAATAAATGCTGATATCCATAAACGTTTCATAAGCTAGAGGAAAAGGCTGCCAGATAATGAAAATTTTGCCTCCGAAACTACATGTATAAGATAACTAACAAATACGACAAATTGCTGAAATAAATGAATACTTTTCGTGATCAGATGGCATATTCATAATTGGATTTGTCATGATCAATAATGGTAAGCATATAACAATAGCCTTAATCATGTTTGGAACAATCAACATGACAATGAAATAAAGGGCCCCCGCGTTATATCTTGTATCTCTGCCTATTATCTGTCCGTCTAATTGTGTACTATGGTGAACAGTACTTTCTATTTTGAAAATCAGTTAATTAGAGTCTGAATATTGCATTCCATTTATGATTATGTAACAAAGCGAATTATGAAAACCTCACTAGTAAAAGACCCTTTTATCGATACTACGAATTAAAGTCAATCTGATCAGAGCAATGTTTAACGTCTTCAAATTCATTAGCATCAGTTTAGTGCAGATAAATTTACAGCATGGACCAGACATACACGTTATGGGTATTTAACCCTCGTCAGTGATCCTACATCTAAACAATAAAATATGGCCTAAATATACCGAAAGGACGTAGCAAGAAGGCCGGGATATGATGCTACTAGAACTTCTACCCGAGGGAACATGTAGCCCAGTCCGATCAAGATCTGTTGATCGTTTCTTCAAATAAACATAAAAGAAGTACCCATCAGTTACTGTAAACGTGGTTGTTTTGACTTGGGGAAAATTTCGCGATTATAACATCCAAACGTTATGCGTGGGGGAAATGTTCGCGATAAAGATGTATTTCCCATTGTAAGAGCCAAGCGGTGATATTTTTGCTTGGCTGAACTTTTGCGAAGTACCTTAATTCGCGAAAATTACCTCCACGCCAATCTTTCCACGTCGTGAAGGAAAGGCAAAACCATTAGGATTTCTATCGGAACGGTTGCAAACCTCGGAATGAATAACATTCCGAAGTGAGACCAGGTGCCCAGGGAGATTCAGTGTCTCCTGATTGCATACTGTACAACACCCGTGGCAACAATTGCATGAAAATTTGTCAAATTCGGTAATTGTCTAGATGTAAATATTGATGTACATATCAGGTAAAGATTTCTTGTTTGGTGATGATGACCAGCCATCCAATCGCAATCCAGAATGTCGGTGATCATTTTGAAAAGGGGGATCTGATATTATCGATTTTGTGCTGTATATAGGGATATGGTCATTATCCATATTCGTCATTCTTTTATTATATCCCCATAACGACCGAACAACCTCGGTCATGTTTAGAATTAAGCTCCTTGCGCCTACCCTCCAACGATGTTTGGCCATATTTTTCACTTAAATACGCTTCTGAATAAACCCTACATTAAATTTGGAGCCGCTCATTTTGGCAGGAGGAAATTAAAACTCTGTATTGTAGATAGCGCCAGTAAAATTCACTTTGGTTTTATTTAAACTGTTTGGCATGAAGTACTACCGACGAGGATTAAAAAATCCGAAACACATGTCTAGTACAACAAATTGGTACTATAGAACCTATATTTCAATATTGACAATTTCAACCACTACGCTTCTCCAATGATATCGCTCACCTAGTTTTAGTATTAACGCATTGTATTGAAATATATTTTTAATTTCCCGTAATCAAATTAGACCTAAAGTTCTAATACTAAGGGATATCTCCCTCATTGCATAGCTTTGTCCTTAGCTGGGGTTTCGGCAAACTCTTTCGGTCATGTTTAGAATTAAGCTCCTTGCGCCTACCCTTCAATGATTTTGGGTCATATTTTTTTTTACTTAAATACACTTCTGATTAAAGCCTACATTAAATTTGGAGCCGCTCTTTTAAGGCAGGAGGAAATTAAAACTCTGTATTGTAGATGGCGCCAGTAAAATTCACTTCGGTTTTATTTAAACTGTTTGATATGAAGTACTACTGATGAGGATTCAATTATCCGAAACACGTGTCTAGTACAACAGAATTGGTACTATAGAACCTATATTTCAATATTGACAATTCCTCAAAGATGATTTCAGCCGTTGTGCAATATCACCCTGAATAAGTAGCTTGCTTGCAATCCGTCTGACTGTTCTAGCGATGAAATCTTCTTATCTGGAACATGCACTGACGTACCGTACTAGCTGAGAAACAAAAACGCCATAAGCTGTGGAAGACAGAATGTTGCTACTCATGAAAGGGTAGTTAGTTATATGGAAGCTGAAATCATCAAGCTTGTCATACATTGAGGTGTTCAAATGGCCAATTGCGTCGAAAGATAGAGGTACATTGTAAATTCAAGTTCCCTGAACTTTCTCCAATTTTTTTAAAAGTCGGTCCTTTAGCATCTTTAGCGTCTTTCGGTATATTTTGGACATAACTTTCACATTATTTCGCCATATTTCATTGTTTGGATTCAGGAACTTGCATGTCTGGTCAATGCTGCAAATTTATCTGTTCGTAAACGATGCTATGAATTTGAAGACGTTACATTTGTATATTTATATAAGTGAATGTCACTGCTGGTGGACTAGGAGTCCCTGAGGGCACATGTAGCCAAGTCCGATCAACTTCGGATGATCGTTTCTTCAAACGCATTCGAAAATCTTTATTCACTAAATATTCTCAAAATTTCTTGATAGTGGGTCCTGTAGCATCATATCCCACCGATCCTGCCACTTCTTTTTGTATTTGTTGGAAATAAATCAAAGGAGGGGATCTCCAGCAACACTAGGTTACAGCACCCACAGCAAAACTCCTTAGAGAAAGGAGGGGATCTCCAGCAACACTAGGTTACAGCACCCACAGCAAAACTCCTTAGAGAAAGGAGGGGATCTCCAGCAACACTAGGTTACAGCACCCACAGCAGGTTACAGCACCCACACTAGGTTACAGCACCCACAGCAGGTTACAGCACCCACAGCAGGTTACAGCACCCACAGCAGGTTACAGCACCCACAGCAAAACTCCTTAGAGAAAGGAGGGGATCTCCAGCAACACTAGGTTACAGCACCCACAGCAGGTTACAGCACCCACACTAGGTTACAGCACCCACAGCAAAACTCCTTAGAGAACGCAATGGAATCAGAACACTTCAAACATCGGGTCGCGAGGATTTTTTTTTAATTTACTAACTCCACACTGCAGCACAAAATAAGTGTAGATATAAAACAAAGGAGGGGATCTCCAACGACAATAGGTTGCAGCCTCCTATGTTTCACAGTCATTTGCCATATTTCATTGTTTTGATCGAGCGATCACGGACGAGGGTTAAGCACCGGAAATGTGTATGTCAATATTGAAATATATGTTCTATAGTACAATTTTTGTTGTACTAGACACGTGTTTCGGATATTTTAATCCTCGTCCGTAGTGCTTCATGCAAAAGAGTTTTAATAAAGCCTGTCTTGTTCATGCTGCAAATCTATTTGTCTTAAATGATGCTATATGAATTGGAAGACGTGACATTTGTGGTCAAGTTGAGCCTAATTGAGCCAACAAAACAAATCGTTTTGCGTTTTAAGCGACAAAAAGTTAAGGAATGAATAAATATATCAAAGTCATATAGTAGAATACAAAGCAGAATATAATTGAATAAAGTAATAAAAACTAAATGCGCTAATAAAAATACAACGAATAGTCTCGCTTGATAATCAGGAAAAGAATATTCCTATTGTATTTTGATATAGAAGATGTTTAAAGGATAGAAATATTCTACTACGGTAAATATGTACATGTAGGTTCATAACTTTAGAGCGAACCCACATAAAACTACAAAACATTAGACAGAACAAGTTTCCATGAAATAAGATGTTGATCGGTATAATGCATTACACAAACTTTCAGTTTTATGTGTAAAAATGTGTTGAAAAAACGAAGAAAAATGTGGTTACAATGATGGAAAAAAAATTGATCGGAAAAGAATCTAATTAAGGTTTCACTGAAAGCTTCTCGCTCTTAATAATAGGAAAATGTGTTGAAAAACTCAATACGGAAAAACGAAGGACGAATTTTATCAAATTAAGATTTTTTGTGGGGAGCTGAAGCTCAGAAAGCGATTTATTTACTTACTTTTGTTATTGAAGTAATCGTTAGCATTATTTCTGATTTCGTGCTTCTCCCAACTCTAAGTGTACAAACTTACCTTTTTTCTTATAATCATTTTCGTCTGTCTCAAAGCTGAAAAGAAATACATCTGTATATAAGATTATTAACAACTTCAGATAATTTCATATACTAGAAATATTAATCAGAATTTAGCAGTAATAACAGTTACCACAGCGTACCTTTTATTCCAATGAAGCAGACAATCGTTTTATATATCTATCTTAAGATCAAAGGCAATGATCGGGAAAAGAAATATTTTCTATTTACTACTGGCAACAAATATGATTCATATTCTAAGTTGCATTTGTAAAAATTGTGCAATTTATTGTAGCTTGTTGATATCCTTATATTTTGTTTCTTCGCTCTACAGATTGCATGTTGATCACGTTGATCAGCGAATAAATTCACCTGCAACAAGCCTAATAAATTTTCTTTCGATAATAAACTTATCATTTAATTTCCATTGTTATTATTAAGAAACGAAGATTCTGATTGGCCGAGACCGGAAGTGAGTGCTTAGCAACGTTATTGACTACACAATTTCAAAGCTGCAAATAAACGTTGAAACGCGATTAAATGAAGTAACCGATGTAATATATTTTGGTTTATCGAGTATCAACACCACAAATTGAGGGAGAACTTATCCATATTGCGCTATGCATTTTTGGTGTTGATACCTCGATCAACCAAAAAATATTACAATGATTCCTTAATTCATAAAGATGAATCCATGGAATCCAATGAAGAATGTTCATTAGTTTATGTCGTTTCCATGGAGCTATGTCATTGTATCCGTCTGTTTATCCCGTTTATCTTTTCGAGTGAGAAGGTTCTGGGATTTTTTTTCAAGAATTCGTAATCCTTTTTAAGCCTGATTTCGGATTTTGAGATTTACTGTCTTTCATTCACAGATTGCACATCCCCATGTGCATAATTCCTCTAGATCATTTCTTAAAACATTCTTGTTTTGTCAATTAAGCTCATGTATAAAATTCTAAAAATTGAATTGCAATGTGTTTTATCAATCCATTTTTCATTTTATAAAAACATCTGGAATGATTTACTTGTACTGACGTCCTCGTGTACACAGGAAGTACGTCACTAGAATGATCGCTAATAATAGAATACTGGCGCCAATTGTTGATAGCACCGCGATGCCAACAGTCGTTTGCGGCCATGACGTATCCGACTCTGATGACGACTCCCCTGTCGCTGCATGAACTGATGTCACTGGAAAAGTGGCAAAATTAGCGGTGGTAAGTACAGATGATGGTGTGCCGTCAGAGGATTCTCGGAGAATACTGAGTAAAGTATCTTGTGACATGAAAGATTTCGTTCCTTCTATCCCATCGATATTGTCAGCAGTCTCGTCATTCACTACGTAAATGATGGATTCTGATCTATATAAAAAAAACTTTTTGTCAATTGTTTTAAATTTGTTACATCTTTGAAAACGTAAAGCATACATGAATCTAAAGTATAATATAAAGTGTGTGATAACTCAAAAATTATGCAATTGTTTTATGTAATCGAATAAAGGGTGCATCATATGATTAATAACAATGTCTTACAGAAATCATTTAATCTCTTTCCGCAAGGTGAGTAGGGTAGATTTATGGAACCAAAATATTACTTAAATTAAAGATAATAATATTCAGCCGATAACAACAGAAATCAGCTTACAAGTACCGTCTTCATTATTTCTACACAATACTTTTTACATTGCACCTTTTGAGGTTTGATAATACAAGCAACATCGTCCGAATCAGCTGATTGATTTAAGAGCGTTGAACATTTGGAGTTATCATGGCTGAAACTAACACTGTTTTGAAAGATGGAAGTAAAAGTGTAGCAAAATAAAGGATATCATAACGTTAGTTTGTGGACCATATCCTAGATAAGTACATACATGTATTTGCTGAACATAATCTGATTACATTCAAGATTGAGCATATCTTATACGTTATATCTTGGTCCCATAAACCAGGATTTGTAAGTAAGGCTGATTTAAGGTGTGCATGCATGGTTACTCATCTAAATAACGTGTAACTTTTCCGATTGTTTTAGGATGAAACATAAAATGAAGAATAAAAGTACACACTCATCAGCTAGAAGTCGTCTTCTGAACGACGGATGAAATGCCTTGAATCTTCCAAACCCCGACTCTTCCTGAACTGAACACATTCTGCAACGAAGTCAGCAGTGCTGGCCTGTAGAATAGATATATCATGATTACATTTTCGATTCACCTAGGGGCTGAACCAAAAATGGTTGAGCCCCTAGGTGAATTAACCAAAAATGTAATCATGATAACATTTTTGATTCACCTAGGGGCTTAACCAAAAAATGTAATTATGATAACTAATTATCATGATTACATTTTTGGTTAAGCCCCTAGGTGAATTAACCAAAAATGTAATCATGATAACTAGTTATCATGACTACATTTTTGGTTATGCCCCTAGGTGAATCAAAAATGTAATCATGATAGATATATACCATTTTGTGGTAAAGTAATACAAATTGTTACTGTGAAAATACAGTAAATGTGAATGACGATAATTTGTGAATAGCTTCATGTGGTAGACAAATTCTTCTGGTAAGTTCCTTCGAAATAATGGTAAATCGATATGAGTTCCACGATTAGGCAAACTTGACGTGATGTGATAGCCTGGCTACCTCAGGGTTTTGTTACAGAAGAAGTCAGTACTAACGGTGGATATCGATGTAGAGGAAAGTTTCACATGACTTTAAAATTTCCATATCAATTCACCAATATTGAAAAAGAAATTATGAAAAGAAATTATTACCACAAAAGCAAAACATTCGACTGTTGTAATGCACACTATAACAGTAAAATTTCATTTACTTTTCTCGATATTATATTTGTGTAACATTGTAACTGTATGAATATGATTTTACTTAGAATTTCATTCAAAAAGGATTTCTGCTATCAGTAAAATTACCTTTGAGTTTCTAAAGATGAAACTGACACACTATGCCGGAGTATAACCATATTCAATTTTGGAACCATAGTGTCCACTCGAACAAGGGCAGATGATCCTGTAGAGTTGTTTGTTGATGTTTGCACTTTTACAACAACCCACATCAGGTACTTTGTATCTGGAAAAAGTTTGTCTTTATTCGCCACGTAGAATCCCCCTGATGTCTCGGAGATACCAAAAACAGTTTTTCCCCAAAGTAATGAATCTTACTGTGTCAGATGGAGTTACCGTCAGTCCGAAATCTGCTGCAGTCATTGTTACTATCACTTCATTGTTTGAGGCCGTGGTCGGACATTCCAATGAGAAAAATGGCGATGATGATGCAGGGACAGACGACACGCTATCAGTCTAGCACGTCAAATATATCTATGACAACAGACGCTACACCTGTTAAAGACGGACTTCCACTGTCAATTGCAAAAAGACTGAACGCTACTTGAGTGACTGACTCGAAATCGGGGACAGCCGTGGTAACAATTTCATTTGTGTTTTGTATCGAGAACATAGAGTTAGCAAGAGCATTGGATGGGTCAATAGTGTAAGCTATTGCTCCGTTCGTACCACTATCTGGATCGGTCGCCGTTACTGTAGACACTGTGTATCCGACTGGCACATTTTCTACCAAGAGAATATTCATAACGCTAGGAGAAAATATCGGCGTATTGTCATTGGCATCCAGAACAGACACCCGGCATACTTTGTTATACGTCACAGTCGGGTTGCTTTGATCTGTTATATTAATTGTTAGGTAATACTCATTTATAGATTCATAATTCAATTGTTTAGCTGTCTTTAATTCGCCTGTATTGGTCCCAATAGAGAAATCGCTATTGGTGTTGCCACTTACAATCGAATAAATAATCGTTGCGCCAGGGTTATGCATATTATCTGGTGTTATCGTTCCTACATCGAACGAAACAGATACTGTTTCATCAACTGAGAACGAAAATTGACTGACTGAAGGTGTATTAAGTGGAACTACTGTTACACGGACAGTCGAAGTTGATGTCAATTTAGGGATACCCTTATCAATGGCATGAATTACAACATCATAGGTATCCGCTGCGTTTGTTAGTTCATTAACTGTAGATACTTGTCCAGTTGTTTGATCGATCAGAAAATTATTGTCAGTGTCACCACTAATTTTGTAGAACTCAACTTCACTGTTTGCCCCCGAATCTCGATCAGTGGCAACTAACTGCACCATAGCTGTTCCGATGGGATCTAGCCGTCCAAGCGTGACTGGATATGTTCCTTGAGTAAATATAGGTTCATTGTCATTGGCATCCAAAACGGTGATTGAAACTGTTGCAGTTCCTACGTTAGCAGGCGTACCAGCATCTTCTGCTACCACGATAAGATTATAATTGTCAGTTGTCTCCCTGTCTAATACACTTGTAACAGATAACAAGCCGTCATTGGAGCCCAATGAAAACTTGTGGTCGTCATTCCCACTTTGAATTCTATAGGTTACAACTCCATTAGCTCCCAAATCGCCATCATTTGCATTCAAAATGGTTATAGCTTGACCTACTGTAACAAGCTCGTTGACTTGTATATTATAAGTTGAACTATCAAAAGTAGGAACCTGGTCATTCAAATCATTCACAGAGATCAAGACGTCAGCAGTACTTGACAGCTGGGGAGAGCCTGTGTCTGTTGCTGTGATCTTGAAGGCGTATGATGATTTAGTTGAAGCACTTATTACAGTATTCACTTGAATAAGACCAGTTGAAGAATCAAGTACAAAATCTGTCAAACCTTCCCCCGAGGTAAGAACAAACGAAAATGCCTGATTTATTCCTGAATCGGCATCGGTCGCTGACACTGTGCCTACTGGGGTATTAAGTGGCACGCCTTCATTTACATTGAAGTTGTAAGTCGCAGTGGAAAAGATTGGTGCATTATCGTTTACGTCTGTGAGTGTAACTGTGAGCGTCATTGCATCTCTCAAGACGGGTGTACTATAACGATTTGTTGCCTGTATGGTTAATGTGTACGTGTCCACTGTATCCCGATCAAGGGATCCTATAACTGAAACTTCTCCAGAAAGCACGTTGATCGAAAATTTTCCAGCTGAATTTCCTGAGAGAATGACATAGTCCAAATCACCAGTAGGATCGGCCCCTTCGGTGGCACCATTTACAGTGGCATCAGCATCATATATTACAGTGTTCAAAGCAGTTACCTCTGTTATGCTGACCGAAACAGTTGCTAATGCAAACCTCGGTTGTTGATAGGTAGGAGTTATCTCTACTGCGACTGTAGCAGTTGCAGTTCGCACGATTGCTCCTTGATCTTGGGCATGAACAATAAGAACATAGTTACTCAATGTTTCAAAGTTTAAATTTGCGTTAACTTCAATGTTACTATTGTCTAATCTGAACGCATTCCCCGTGTTTCCATTGAGTATTGAAAGTGTTATTGCTCCATTGGTTCCTTCGTCTCTGTCAGATACAGTCACTTGACCAATCACAGCACCAATGGTCTGGTCCTCGTTTACTTGCATATTGTAGAGAGTTTGGCTAAACACGGGATCGTTGTCATTTGTGTCAGTAACAGTAATATCAAGTGTCGCTGACACAGTGTCTCCTTGACCATTATTAGCAGTAAGAGTCAAAGTATATGAAGGGGTTGTTTCTCTATCAAGGAATTTAGCCAAGAAGATACTTCCAGCCGAACTATCAATCACAAAGGAGCCATCATTTCCTCCTGTTATTGAGTATGATATGACTGTGTCGATGTCATCATCTTGTGCTGTAACAGTGAATACCAAAGCGCCGACTGCAGTATCTTCCGCTAGTGAATGTGTATATGTACCACCAACAACGATAAACTGAGGTGAGAACTCGTCAACGTTTTGGACTTTAACTAACACTGTAGTACTGCCTGTGAGAACAGGACTACCATTGTCTACAGCTTGGACAGTAAGCGTATATGTCTTTGTGGTTTCTGCATCAAGTGCCGCATCCAGAAGCAGTTGACCTGAAGCATCTATAGAAAATTTACTTTCTCCGTTTCCACTGGTGATGGAATACGTTACAGCAGCATTAGTGCCTGTATCTGCGTCGCTTGCTATGATAGTCTGGATAACTGAGTTAGGCGCAAGATCCTCTGACACTGACAAATCATAGAAATTAGAAGCAAATGTCGGAACAGCATCATTGGCATCGTCAACAGTAATGGAAAGAGTGCTGTCTGCTGTTCTGCTGAAAACTACATCACTAATTCGAATGCCCAGAGAGTACGAATTGGCTGTTTCCCTATCTAGAGGAGAGATAGTCATTATTTGTCCTGTGTAGGTATCTATAGTAAACATCTGATCTGTGTTACCGCTTATGATTGAAAACGTTTTCTGATTAGAAGCAGCATTTCCAGAGACAGTGAAAACAACTGTTCCCTCTAGAGCACTTTCGATTACATTAGCATTACCTGGTAGATTTGTAAAGACTGGGTCTGTTTCGATATTGACTACGACGAAAGTCGTAGTACTTTTGGGAGTAACTGCGGAATCTGACACTTGGATTTTCAGTTGATAATTACTTTGTGTTGGTTGCTTATTGTATAAAACATCTCCTGTAACTACAGCGAAATCTGTATTTGTATTTCCACTGATGAAGGTATATGTAAGCTGAGCGTTCACTCCAGAGTCGTTGTCAGTACAGCCTAAGGACTGGACTGTCTGTCCTATGGTTATAGGTATAATGGCATTTACATTAAATACGGGTGTGCATGAAGGTGCAAAATCATTAACATCGTCTACATTGATCGTGACTATTGTAGTAGCAGTCAGTGATGTATCTGCTGCTTCCACGTCGAGGTTGTAAGCTGGTAGTGTTTCTCGATCTAGAGAATTAATTAGAACAATTTTACCAGTGTCTTCTTCTATACTAAATACAGTTGTGTGTGACGTCAAAGTGTATTTGAGAGAACCATCTGAACCACTGTCTATGTCTGTAGCTGTTACTGTATACAATGTCGTACCTGAAACATAATAGAAACATCTGCCAGTCGTGTTTTTAAAACCTCTAAGAAATGTGAAAACTCAAAAAGTAAATCATGACAGGCAATCTAAATCAAACTTCTTCAAAAGTTTCAGGAAAAAACAATAATTTTACCTATTGCTGTATCCTCTGGGACGTTTGTTGTATATGGACCAGCAAATGTAGGAGGAAATTCATTAACGCCTGTCACTGTAATGGCAACAGTACTTGTGGCTACTGATGCTGGAGAAGCACCATCTTGAGCTTGAACAACAAGTACACAAGAGGTGGCACTTTCAAAGTCTAGAGACGTAGCTGGAGAGATAGCGCCACTGGATAGATTTATCACAAAGCTACATCCAGGAACAGCATTTCCACCTTCAAGTTAGAATAAAAGGCTTTCGTTACGCATTTCACTACTTACTTAGTAAAGCTTTTGATAAAACCGTTTGTGGTAGCATACATTTTTCATCAGACTTTATCCTTAAATATTTTTGTATAAAATACATGTTCTACTGACGAGCACCCTATATCCGAAACCATCTGTACGCGGGCTAGTCTTTGATCACGTAGTTGGGACGCTTTCGTTTTATTACAAATAATACTCAAATTAGAAGGACCAACGATAGACAGCATAATGATCGAAAATGCGTCAGAATCATCAAACGCCTATTAAACCGTGGATATGATCCTAAGGTCATGATCCTAATGTTACCAGACGGACACTTACACCAGTCTTGGTTCTTGACCAATTTACGGTTTTGTACCAGCGCATTCTTAAGAATTGCACTCTGACTGACTGTGACGACGGGACTCCGTGACCGGCCCTGTCCAAATCTCTTTAGAGAAGACAGAGCCCCGACCACCTGTCCTCTCTGAATGTCAGTCGGACTCCCGGGTGGTAACATGCATGAGCTCGCTACCGCCGGCAGAGCATGGACTGTATTACGTACGCCCCCCCCACCTCCTTTACATCAATATACATATTCATCTGTGTTGCTTGGGCCCCTGCGTTTTGCTGTCTTGTTTGTGTGGTCATCTAACAATGAGGATGTTGTTTCACACTACAGGTCTCAATATACCAACAAATGGATGAAAACTCATCTGTGAGAGGCAGGTTTTGAATTTTTAACTTCTGTTGCCATGGCAACCAATTGTCACAAATAATTTTTGATTTAATTGAAAGTTAGTATGTAGCAGAATTTAAATATACATTAACATATCAGCTATATGCTTCCTGTAGTGTTGGTATTGTATATAATGAGTGCCATTCTAACCATGAAAAATCACCAAAAATGAAGAAACCTACCCATTTTCAGCTACATCAGATTTCGTTATATGAATTCTTACACCAGAAAGACAAGTCTCATCTTTTAGACAAAATCTTACAGTTTTCAAAAAGGTCTCATTTGCAATAGGTCCCTAGATTCATTTTCTAGAAAAATCACCACACATGGACAGCATGCTACTTTCAACTCATCATTACAGGCTTATAAGGGGATTCCCCATTTGACACAGAGCTAACCCTGATTTCATAGCGTACATTCTCGAATCCAACTAATTGAACTTTTTCACTGCAGAATGGCCTCCTCTATACATTGAAATAGAAATAAACAACATTAACACTATTCAAATTCAGAAATACACAATTTAATGTAACCCCTATGCTAACCCTGGTAACATTAGTGACGTATTTTCAAAGCGCACGGTATATTGAGACTACAACCGTGCGTTCTTCGAGACCTTTTGGTAAGTTTGGTAAAGTGGAAGGGTTGTGCGCACGTAATCCGGATAAACACTCGAGATCCATTTGCTTCATGCGTAGCAAATGGCCGTAGTTAGTCGGCATAAGTTACCCATGTGTGGTCTTTTTTGTTTAATGTTTCTATGTATCTTGCTGTGTCCGCTTGTGTTTTCACAACGGGTGTTTCGGATGTTTTTTTTTTTTTGGTGGTGCTGCAACAGGGTCTGGTTGGAGATAACCCCCCCCCCCCTTCTCAAAAATGTCCAATTAGATAATTTGGAACGATTCAAGGAAGGATATAATTGCATAATGAACAAAGGTACGTACTGATAATGGAGTATGATATTTGACCATTGGTATCCTTGTCAGGGTCTGTAGCAGCAACAGTTATAACGGGAGTGTTGACAGTGGAATCCTCTGGTATTGTCACTGTGTAAATATTCTGTAATGTAACACAGTACTTCGCATGCACATACGTAGAAAAATAATAAAAGTCTGCAGATTTATGAAGAATGCCTAAGGATTGTTTCAACACCACTGTTTTCATGTTTTTGAATTTTTACTATCAGGTTTTCTTTGATGATACAGGGGCAACCTATCAGTCGGGCTTCGTCGAACTTCCTTCATTTGATTTATCTCTAAATCTTTGAAAATATATGATAATTTTACCTGAGTCCAGGTAGGCGTGTTATCATTGACATCCGAGAGTGTGACGGTAACATTTCCGAGTATTTTATTGGCTGCATTATATGTTGGGTAAGCTGAGATCGAAATGACGTGGGTTTCTTGTGTTTCACGATCAAGGGTACCTTGTGCAAGAAATATTCTTCCTGTGCAAAATAAATGAATAATATAGAAACAATGAGGACTACACCAAGATTTTTTGCATTCCGTAAGAAATATGTACTGCTTTAAGAAATCAATAGAAGAAGAAATGGCCATAAATGTTGAATGGCCATATGGTTAAATAGGCGAGATATCGGTACAGTATATGTATAAACCTGTGTCAGTCTCTATCCCAAATATGGAACCTGAATCTTCTATGGCATAGCTTATTTCAGACTCTGGAGTACCAGCTAAATCAGCATCCGTAGCGCTTATCAGTGCGATGAATGTACCCAGCGCTGAGTTCTCGGCCACAGCTGAAAGAAAATACATGTACTTTATATTTAGAATACCAATGTGGTATCGACATGATGAGGTAATTTACCTTTTGTCTTTTAAAACATTTTACGACACCTTTTCTTTCAAAAGTGTAGAAAAGTTGCTTACAGACGTCATAGACGCCGTCGTCAGCGGTGTTCCACACCACCGGATTGTCATCCACCCCGCTGACGAACACATCTACTGTAACTGTTGAAGTATGTACTGGCGATCCACGGTCCTTGACGGCGATCGTTACCGTAAAGGAGTTAGGCTCTGTGTCCACATCTATCTGGGCAGCTAGTTTCAGAATGCCTTGGTTTACTTTAAACTTATTGAGTGTATTTCCTTAAAAGAGACAATTAAAGTACATGTATATATTTGTATAATTATAATATGTAAAGGAAATATGTCAAAAACTTTTTTCTATGGAAAGGTTTGATGGCAATGACCTTGAAAAATGTAATTCACAGTTCGTTAATGACTTTGTAAAAAAGGTACATAATAATGATACTTTTATTTGAAGAGCTTTGTGTATTTCTTTATCCATGTTCAATGTTTGTACATTTTTATTATTTTGAACGTTTCTGTATGACCAAAGTAAATGAAAAAAAAAAAAAAGAAACTTTTACGCACCAGTTTCGATGGTGTATCTAAGGTTGTTAGTTTCTGCGTCAGTACAAGCAAGATCTTGTACGTCTGTGTCCACTACGTCTGTCTCCGACCGTATAGCCGCAGAAAAATGAACAGAACCGCAGCTCTGAAAACATTTTTATCGTACACTAGTACATGTATTTTATAGGGAAACAATAGTACGGTATGGAAACTTGACGTTCCCCAGTTTTGCTAGAACCCTGTGAGACAGTCTATGTGAGACACATAGCTTGTCTCAAAGGCTACACGTACACTGACCAATGATAGAAGAGAATCTTATTGACTTTACAGTAACGTCGTCAGAAAACATGGCGCTAGATGGCATGAAACGTTGTTTGAATTCACTATTTTTTATATTCCATGGAAGAAGAAATAGATTCTAGCTTTTACTTGAGTGAGACATAAACATGTACACTCGTGGAGGATTTTTTTTTCATCTTTTCCCTCATTCCGCTATGCTCCACTCGGAACAAGATGAAATTTCTGTCACTCGTGCTTACAAATTTGTAAGTCTCACTCAGTAGATCGTGATAGAACCTATATTCTTCTCCAGTTTTTCTCGTACCCTGTGAGACAGCCTATGTATGTGAGACACATACAGGTATTAAGTTTTCTCTCATATCCGCGTATGTGTTACAGAGAAGGCCCATGAGATACAGCTACATGTATGTGAGCGACATCTGTATTACACATCAAGTGACAGCTGTATCCTACATCACGTGACGCTATTGTTTCGATTGTTTACGCTATTGTGACATCATGATTTCAGCCCGCAAAACAAATAAACTAGCGGCGACGTGGCAACAAAACATACATTTTAAAGATCTTTTTCAATGTTTTTTGCCTTATATTTTGAAAAGCCTAATATTCGTAGTTGATTCTTATAGAATAAACAATTAATGGGGGCGCTGATTTCGAATATCGCAGAATGTTTGCGATTAGATCAACTTAAATTTCGTCTCTTTTCTTTCAGTTTTGACTTTTGCCCATAGATATCTTTCATGTCCTCCTATGAAAGATCCTTCGTTTCCACCCTCGGGGTCTCAAAATTATGCAAAACCTTAGGCAAGACTGTCTCTGGTCTTACATTATTTTGAGACCCCTCGGGTGGAACTGACCATGAACGAGTCTTGTATTCTCAAAGGCTCAAAACTGACCAATGCTAAAAGAGAAATTCTTATTGTTACGTCACAGTAACGTCGTCCGAAACATGGCGTTAGATAACGTTGTTTGAAAGCACTTTTTTCTTATGTATCATGGAAGAAGAAATAGATTTTTTCACTTTTTACTGAGTGAGACATACAAATTTACACTCGTGACGGAAATTTTCATTTCCGTCACTCGAGTCAATTTTTATGTCTCACTCAGTAGGTCGTGATAGAACCTTATATATGAATCTAGGCATTGCCTTCAAGGGAGCGTGTATTGTCTTACTAGTGAAGCACCCGTTTGTCTGATTATCTACCAATTTATTTATCTATTCAAATTATAAATTAGATCTAGACTACTGTATTATTTATTTGTTAAAAACTAATTCATCCTGAATGACATGGACACACGTAGCTCAGTGGTTTTTTTTTTTTTTTTTTTTTTTTTTTTTTTTTTGTGAGCTTTTAAAAAGAAATGAAGAAGGCTTGCACATTTACCGGATAATTGTCATTCACGTCATCGACGGTTACAATCAAACTCCCTGTATTTTCTTTCTTGGTGGAGTTGTCCACATTCACATCTTCGATCTGCAAAGACACCGTGTGCGACTGCGCAGTCTCAAAATCCAGGCTTTTCCGTAAATAAACGGCTCCACTTGATTTATCAACAAAGAAGAAGTCGCCTGCAGCTATAAAATTATATCATAAAACGAATTTTCCCCAAAAATTCAGTCCGCAACGCTTGTTTTGTTTTTTTTTTATTTGCCTCGGTTGTTGCTGTCTTGCGAGTAATTGTCACCTTTCGGTGAGAAGATTTTGTTTATAAATGCAACAGTTGTGCGTCTTGGTAGACTTTAGTGGGAGGGTTGTGCGCATTTCACACGTAATCTAGATAACAATACAATCTGCTATGAATTTTGTTTCTGGCAGTCAAAAGTAGGAACTATAAAAATATATAAGTATATATAATCGCAACTCCCTGTTAAATATAGTGAAGACTGAGAACTTGTGACTATCAACTGAAGATTCGCTGGAGGGATGAAAACTTATACTGTAAAAATTGCTATGTTCAACAAAATTTTAATGTTTAAATTTAATATATTTTCACTGTTTTGATTTCAATTTTCTTCAAATATATAGTTACATATTTGTATCCCTCCTTTTATGTTTTTGTATTATGTCTTTCAGTGAAAAGTTAATAATGCGGCCCAAGCATTTTCATTGTCTCTGATTGCTGGTTAATATGGTAGTTGTGTGTTTTATCTGTTGCTATGTTAATAAGTTAATAGTCATAAGTTCTAAGTCTTCACTATATTTAGCTTCAATTCAAAATTTGTGCAATGTAAACAAAAGTCATCATGTATATAGGATCTCAAATGAATTTTCATTTCATACGATGTATTATGAAACGAGTTGTTTGTTTTAAATTATATCCCCGAGCCTTGGCGACAGCATTGCATTTGAGATTCTTTTTATAACATGATTCTGAAAAAAAATGTATTTCCGACGTGAAATCGACGTTTCTGAGAACTAGAGGCGAACTACGCCGTGACCCAGAAGTTGTCTGCTACATGTATGCCATGAGAAGTAGTTCCACGTCGTATAGATTTTCGCGTAAAGAGAAATTAAAATATTTCAATTTTGTTTAGTACTTTAATGCAATAATTATTTCAACGACAACAATTTAATATCATTGATATTGGATTTGCGTCTGAATTTAACATCCGATATTTGAACGGTCACACTTGTCACAGCGTTGGTGATGAGGCTCCACATTCAAGCAGACCGATATGTAACTTCTTATCATAACATTAATAGATTTATCACATGATACACCCGCTATACAGTACTGTTTCATAAAACCATAATTTTTTCATAATTGTTTCATCACTGTTTCATAAAGCCATTTAATAAATATATGATATGATAACACGTTACATATTGCTCTGCTTGAATGCGATTGATCAAGTTTGGAACCTATATGTAATCACATAAACTTTGACAAATGTGACCTTTCAAATATCGGTCAATTGTGAAATTCAGACGCAGATTCAATATCAATTATTTGCAGAATTAATTATTGCATTAAAATATTAACCAATTTGATTTTTTTTTTCTTGCGCACAGAATATATCTATACGATTGGGGAACTACTTCTCATGGCGTAGCAGACAATCAGTAGGTCACGGTGTGATTCGCCTCTAATCTTCAGAAACGTTGATTTCAAGTTAGAAATACACGTATTTAGGCAATATCATGTGATAAAAATAATCTCAAATGAATTAATTTTCAGATCTTATAATATTAAACTGCATATCGGGTGTATCATGTGATATAAA
Source organism: Pinctada imbricata (assembly GCA_033119305.1). Lineage (NCBI taxonomy): Eukaryota > Metazoa > Mollusca > Bivalvia > Pterioida > Pteriidae > Pinctada > Pinctada imbricata. The sequence goes on along the minus strand of VSWD01000005.1, from coordinate 103,240,387 downwards.
AAGTTATCATAATATCTCATCAACAGAATACATTGTCTTAATTGATTCCCCGCAGGCAGAGTTTAAATACATATGTAGTAGTGCTGGTGGCGTAGCACTTGGTTAGCACGGTGGACTATGAACCCATAGGTCGTGGGTTCGAATCTCAACGTCGCCGATCATTGCAACTTGTGCAAGTTACTTTACACTATGTTTCACTCTCTCCACCCAGGAGTAAACCGAATACCTGGCACATGAGACGAGATTGTAAATGTGAATGAAAAGCATTAATAACGCCTTTAGAAACGGGTAAGAAGTTTTACAGTTTATATTTATTATACTATCAGAATGTCTAGTGTTGTACTGATGAACTTGATTATGTTGAGAAGGAATTAGATTAATCAGTTTGTAGAACTGAACTAATTTGTGAAATTCCCTACGTTTTTCTAATTTTTCCCACCCACATTCCCTATGTAAAGATTCAAAACTAACCAATTTTGTGGCACCAGTAACAATTCTAGCGGCTTCGGCGTTAACAAGGTAGTTGAGAATGCACTGGAATATGTAACTGATTGCGGTCATCCCTTACCGATGCCAATGAAAATTATTGTATTTTTTATCAATATCAGTACCAAACTATATGTGATGGCATCTATAACATGGTTGCCGGTGTTGTAGCATACATGTATATAAGCGTGGTATCATGCTGAGTTTCTATATGTAACATGTTTATGTTACCTCGGATGACTTGTGTTGTGAACGAACTTTTCTTCCGCATAATATTTTTTCCTTCTGGAAGATTTATTATTATAACAAAAATTCCCTGGACTTTTTATTATAGAATATTTTTTCCTTGTCCATAATACTTTTTCCACAGTCCTTTGGGTAGGTGAAAAAAGAGCAAAACATCAACAATTTTCATAACAACGTTTCCGTCTATATAGACGTCTATATATACGGAAACGTTCTTATGAAAATTGTTGATGTTTTGCTCTTTATCACTTACCCAAAGGACTGCTTTCTCTTTAAAACAGAAGAAATATTATATGTGAGTATCATGTATAATAATTTTTCAAACACATGAATAACTGATTTACAGATATTCTCTCATAGTTCAAATATTTCAATGATTACAGTAACATGGTTAGCTTAAAGGAATAAATACATATATATGTATTACAGAACAAAAATTCATTGGAATCACATTTTCAGGCTATAAAGTACATTGTACAGTACATGATTTTTAAAATTTATTATTTCTTACTTTGAATTCTATTTGTAAATAAGTTCATTACGATATTTTCCAATGACAATTATTATGTACACGGTTATGTAAGATTTTTCCATGGTACTAGTATCAGAACATATATTATTAGCATTAAAAAAATCCAGATGGAATTTTTGTTATGTAATATATTTTCTATGGTATGGGAACTTTTAATAAAATTTCCTTTCGGAACTTTTAATACATAATAAAAGTTCTTGGGAAAAAATATTATATGATAAAATTTCCAAGGAATAAATATTATGCTGGAAGAAATATTTCATCACAGTTTATCATCTTTTAATAGCAATTAGAAGATATTAAGAGACTTTTTGCAAGAAAATATTTTTAGCTGCTGACAGCTAATATTGCTTTAAGTAATTCTAAATTTGTAAACTTTTGTCGTCTAGAATATATCAAAATTATTCTTTATGCCTCGTTCACACGGTTGCGCAATAAATTTATTTCGCAATAACTTTATTGCACAACAAATTTGTTTCGCAATAAGCTTTTTTGCATTCACACGAGCCGAAACTATTGCGCAATAAAATGCCAATGAACATGCACAAGAATCATGTCAATAAAAGAGAAAACGAATACCTTAAGGAAAAATTGCTCGAATAATTTTCGTAAAGTCAAATTTAAGACTATTTTGGGAGGTAGTTCATTCATTTATTTGTCATTTCATCTAGAGCATGACGTCATTCAATTGTGACGTCATTCTCTATAAGGGGCCCAGACTTAAAGAAAAGCGTTCTTATATATACGAAAAATCGGAATCTCTCAAAAGAATCGTAAAAATAAACACGTCGAGTAGTTATATTCGTAAGTATAACAATCTCTTTCCCTTGTCATGTTGATGCGCATGCGTCAGATTTATTGCGCAACAGTTTCGCTTAGCGTTTACACGGCAGAATTTGTTGCGCAATAAAGTTATTGCGAAACAAATCGAAAATTTATTGCGCAATACATTTTGTCGTGTGAACTCAAAACAAATATATTGCGCAACAAATTTACGTTTATTGCGCAATAAACTCTCCGTGTAAACGAGGCATTATATCTGCTATTTTCCGAAATATTTATTTCAGGGGGAGGTAACTCTTGTGAACGCATTTTCTCTACAAGAAGCCAATTTTCCCGCGCATATTTTCTTATGAACTGATAGACTTTTACTTAATTCACATTTATGGAAAGTTTGAAAGAAATTAAACGGGAGGTCATTTTGCAACTGAGGTCTTTCTAAATTCCTTAAGGAGGTCCAGGACAGCCAGACCTAAGTAAAGATCCTATCATTTAATTTTCCTTAAAATTAAAAATGTTTACAATTGAAACATACTTTTTCTACATGCAAAGTTTCATCAATTTCTTACCGTTAGTTTCGAAGCAACGATCGTACATATATATACCCACTGAAAGCCCCAAAATGGACCGTAAACGTGACGTTAAAATTAACACACTTTAGGTAATGAAAAACAGTTACAAATCTTCTGTAGAGGCAGAATATTAACAAGTTCTGTATTTTTCTTTTAGATATAATGTGGACAATCGGATATGTTTAGAATTATAAATGATCACTAAGCCTTTTAAAAGAAATTGTCGAAAGGAGATAAATTTATGTCTATTTTCAGAACATCTTTGAGTTGTTAATTTTTAATAATAAAGTCCGTTTATCTGAAACCCTATCATTTATTTTTCCTAAAATCTTGATATTATCTTCTTCATATGTCTAGTGAATCACCTTAAAGTTCCTACTGAAATTAGACCGTCAGTTTTTAAGTTATAGTGACTTTGTTACCCCCTCCCCCTTATTTTACGTTACCTATAATGCTGACGTTCTTGCGAAAGACGCGCCAAAGACGCCGTTTCTATTATGACGTCATAATTGATCCGTTTTCCGATGGGGTTCTTTCGGATACTGTTCTTGACCCCCTTAATATGCAAATCATTTTGTTAGAAAAATTCCTTGCTCCGACTTTGCAAAAGGAAAAAAAATTTTTTTGCCCTTGTCCGAGGCGAAAAAAACAATCTTGCTCCGACAAAATCCCAAGCCCCCCCCCCCCCCCCCCCCCCCCCCCGAATATCAGATGATAGTCCAACAGTATTAATTTCTTTATGTGTATTTATTTCAATTTAAGCATTTTGACATTTTGAAACGCCTCAGTGAGTATTTTCAATATCTCCACCTTAAGGATTTTTTTTTGCCCCGGACCGGAGCAAAATTATTTTTTTCTTGCAAAGTTGGAGCAAGAAATTTTTTTTCTAACATTAGTGATACATGTATGCAATATATTAAGAATATTTGTGTTTTAATTTTATCAATAGAAATTCTTTATCAATAGAATATTATTTTATTTTTATGGAAAAATTAATTCACTTCTATACAGAGAGATAAAAGAATGTTACAATACAATCCTTAGTATAATAGTATAAACAAAATTTATATAAGGTACAAGTTAGCAGGTCTGAGGGGAGGGTCTTCTAGACAAATTTTCAGATTTAGAATTGTTAATTGGTGAAAAACTAAAGTTCTCCTTCAAGGCTCAGGGTTTTTTTTTTATTTTGGGGAAGGTGCCTGTGCCTGTCCGATTTGGGAAAATTTGCGACATTTTGCTAAGATTGGGAAATTTTTGTACAAATTCTCATCATTTATTAACACTGATAATCCATTGCTTTGCTCGAACTGAACATGGGATGAATAAAAAACTTTAAAAAATGCACTTAGAAATAGGACATTTTGTGCCGACTTTTAGGTTTTGGGTCTTATTTTCTCAGGTGACTTTTTCATAATTCCTCTTTGGGAATTTCAGGGTGATTTTATTTGGGAAAAATAGAGGAAATTTGGCATTGGGAAGGGGCCGAATTTCGGCCCCAAAACAAGGAAAAAAAACCCTGCAAGGTTGAATATAAAATTAGACTCTATGGTGGTACGTGCATCTATTAATAGTAATATTGATAACATTTTTGAAGCCTTTTTTTTCATTAACATGCATTCTTTTTTATATTGGTATGAGCTTAAATCGCCATAATGAAGTAATGTTGATAGAAAACAATGGCGAGCAAAGCGAGCCATTATATAGAATGAAAACTTTTCAGGAATTTTAAGCGATTTTTATGGTAATTCTTCAAATTCGGATACTTGTAAGAGCAAGATTATTTTTTTCTGACACACCATAAGCAAATTAATTTTTTTTATCAAAATTCAGAGCAAATTAATTTTTTTTCGAAAAAAAACCCCAAGCCCCCCCCCCCCCCCCAGAATATCAAATGGACCGTGCCTTAATGAATTTCGTTTCTACAATATTATTGACATATATATGTATAGAATAGTCCTTCGTGTTTCATTTATATTATCATATTGTTCACGTTGTCTCTGTCTCTCTCGTATCATGTGTATGTGTGTGTGTGGGGGGGGGGGGGGTCCGCTGTGATAATAGGAAAGTCGTCATATTGGGGATCTCCTCCTTATCTTTCAGTCAGTCATTTTTATTCACAGTCGGTCTATCGGCTGGTGGATCAATCAGTTAATGTGTCAGCCAAGAGTATGCCACTTAAAAGAATTTTTGTTTGGGTCAAAAAGAAGTATTGTACATGTAATGTATACTTAGCCAGTAGCTACAGTATCAAAAACTTACTTAGTACACTGATACGGGTTTCCTGGTTTACGTAGTCTTCGTTAAAATCATCATCATAAGGTGTCAACGATGCGATAAGTGTCCCACGGGCCGTGTTCTCGCTCACTGTGACTTTCCACGGGTGTTCCCACAATCTCTGGGGCGAACTCATTTACAGATTTCACTGTGACATCAACGGTGACGTCATATGTAAGGGAAGGTGTACCGCCGTCACTTGCTCGGACCACAAGCTGTAAAAAATTCGTTTTTATGCAGTAGGTCATATTTACATCAATCAAAAACTTGTAAATTTCATTTTCTTGCTCGTTTCATGTAAATTTCATATGAAATTTGATGTAAATGTTAGATCAATTTCACGTGAATTTCAAATGAGACACTATTGGCTGTGTAAAGTTTAACCTCTACTCAGGGGAAACATTCTGGCAACATTTATGATGATAGGTGCAGTTGATGCTCTTACATTATCTAGAAACGATTACCAGAGTCCTTTGAACATGACCTTTGACCTTTAGTACCCAAAATCAATAGGTGTCATTCTTCACTCAGTGGAAATATTTCTGATAAATATCATGAAAATAGGTGCAATACACATTCTAAATTGATCCGGGACCAATTTCAAATATTAGAGACCTATGACCTTGACCTTTGATCAAAAGGTATATCCTTGACGCAATGGGATTGTTTCTGGCAAGTTTTATGATGATAGGTGAAATACATGCTTAAATATGATCTGGAACCCATATTCAATAATCAGAGTTCTATGACCTTGACTTCGATCTTTGACCCCAAAAATTACTAGAGGTCATCCATGATGGCTCATGGGAAACATCGCTGGCACGTTTCATTATCGTATGTGCTATAACATTCTAATTTAATCCGAAAAACTTTTCAAGTCACCAGAATCCTATGACCTTGACCTATGACCCTAAAATCGCTAGGGGTCATCCTTGACTCATGGTGAGTAGGTGTATGAAGTTTTATTGCACTAGCAAGTACTTTTCATATATGAATCATTGACCGAATACCATTTTTGACGCCTGTCCGTCCGTCTCATATCACATTAAGAGCCGAGGTTTCAGCTCTTTTGAAAGCTTATTTCAAAAATCAACATATAAAACAACAAGTGAAATTGCATCGACTGATGAACAAACGTGTGTTTTGTTTCAATTACTTTATTAACATGATTTCATAATGATTTTATCTCTCAATAACCAATTGTTTCATTGCTAATGATTATATCCATTTAGCATAGCTTATACAGACAATATTTCGTTGAACGATAAGCCTTTTTTCAACAAAGATTTTTGATTTTCATCATTTACATATCAAAGTCTTTAACTGATCATAAGTCGAAAGCGTTTTATATATGATTATCATTTCAAGTCTACATCGCTTTATAACATACATGTACGTGTTTGAAATCTAAAAAGTACATTTACTGTTCGAAACCTTTGTCGCAACCGGCAACCGGATTTGTAATAACGACCGGATTTGTAATAAACTAGATTTATTACATATTAGGTTATTACATATTAGGTTACACGTCCCAACCGGATTTGTAATAAAACCCGAAATTGTAATAAACTACGAACATAGTCTAGGTCGCTCGGAAGTTTCTTCTTTCTTTTTCTGGCTTTCAATTCTCTCCGTCTGTCTGTCTCATTTTCATAATGGAGAATATACCGTCTCGTATTAATAACTTTATAATATTGAGGTGTAGCACGATAAAGAATCCGATAAAATCCATACAGATATTGAACTAGTAATCATTTTAAAGGATCAAAAGTCTCGTCTCACTGGATAAAAAGGAAGAATCCAAGACAAAAAGGGACCAAAAAATGATACTCAAGTATTTATTACATATTAGGTTATTACATATTAGGTTACACGTCCCAACCGGATTTGTAATAAAACCCGAAATTGTAATAAACTACGAACATAGTCTAGGTCGCTCAGAGGTTTCTTCTTTCTTTCTCTGGCTTTCAATTCTCTCCGTCTGTCTGTCTCATTTTCATAATGGAGAATATACCGTCTCGTATTAATAACTTTATAATATTGAGGTGTAGCACGATAAATAATCCGATAAAATCCATACAGATATTGAACTAGTAATCATTTTAAAGGATCAAAAGTCTCGTCTCACTGGATAAAAAGGAAGAATTCAAGACAAAAAGGGACCAAAAAATGATACTCAAGTATTTATTACATATTAGGTTAATACATATTAGGTTACATGTCCCAACCGGATATGTTATAAAAACCGAAATTGTAATAAACTACCAACATAGTCTGATTTGCTCGGAAGTTTCTTCTTTCTTTTTCTTCTTTTCGCTTCTCTCCGTCTGTCTGTCTCATTCTCATGATGGAGAATGTACCGTCTCTTGATAACATTATAAGGATTGAGGTGTAGCACGAGAAAGTCTCAGATAAAATTCATACAGATATTGAACTTTTAATCATTTTAAAGGATCAAATACCTCGTCTCACTGCATCAAATGGAAGAATTCAAGACCAAAAAGTGACCAAAAGATGATACTCAAGTATTTATTACATATTAGGTTATTACATATTAGGTTACACGTCCCAACCGGATATGTAATAAAAATTGAAATTGTAATAAACTACCAACATAGTTTAGTTTGCTCGGAAGTTTCTTCTTTCTTTTTCTGGTTTTCGGTTCTCTCCATCCGTCTGTCTCATTTTCATGATGGAGAATGTACCATCTCTTTATATCATTATTATTGAATAAAGGGTTAGATAAAATTCATACAGATATTGAACTAGTAATTATTTAAAAGGATCATAAGCCTCGTCTCACAGGATCTAAAGGAAGAATTCAACAGAAAAAAGTAACCAAATTATGCTACGTAAGTATTTATTACATATTAGGTTATTACATATTAGGTTACACGTCCTAACCAGATATGTAATAAAAACCAAAGTTGTAATGAACTAGCAACATAGCCTAGATTGCTCGGAAGTTTCTTCTTTCTTTTTCTGGTTTTCGGTTCTCTGTGTCTGTCTGTCTCATTTTCATGATGGAGAATGTACCGTCTCTTTATATCATTATGATAAATAAAGTTTAAGATAAAATCCATACAGATATTGAACTAGTAATCATATTAAAGGATCAAATGCCTCGACTCACTGCATCAAATTGAAGAATTCAAGCCAAAAAAAAAACAATAATAGATGGAACTATTTTTAAGATGGCACCGTCTGACGTCCGAGTCTTTTTTTTTTCTTTCGAAGGAAAAGGTCGAGGCTTATCCGAATGATTACATGTAGGAATATTTACATAGCAAGTTGATTTCCTATGTTATACGTAATGCTTTTTCAATTTTGACGTTCATTTCACGATGAACACAGGTTAGCCTCACTCACATAACGTTCGCGCAAGAATTTCAAACAATGGGCAGGGCATATTGATTCCGATTTTGCGAGCAGGAGGAGATTCCCAACATGTGTATAGGGAATTAGACGATATAGAGAAAAGAAGCAGACGAGGACAACAAAAAATATGATCCCCTCAAATCATTGAAATACACATGTACGTATAACAATTCTATGTACAAGTATACGTACAGTGCCAACAGAGTTCATATGTACTTCAACATGGATTGCGCTACCGAAAAGAATTTATGCAGCACTCTAATGATAAATAAGGCTTTATTTTCTTCAAATTGTTTATAAAAAGCTTAAAATATTCATGACAAAGATTTTGAAGATATTTACAACAGGTATTTTTATTGTGAAAACTTTGAAATAGTCCATTTGTTAATGAATTTATGCAGCACTGACTACTCTTATAATGAATAGGGCCATATTTTCCTCAAATTGTTTATAAAAAGTTATAACACATCGTGAAAACGTTTTGTAAATAAAATTTATTCAGTAATTTTGCATATTAAACCGTATATTTTGATCCTTTGCAATGGACTATTTCTTGCCCTTCCTGGTAGGGAGAATTGACACACGTAGAACACTTAGTTTAAGTTTTCACTCAATTTCTTCTTTTTTTTTGCATTCAATGGTTTTACACTCTGGTTAAACAGGCGCAAATCTTTCGAGAACCTCTTCGCGGTTCACGAGATTTGCTCCTGTCGAACCAGAATGCCATGAATGCAAAAAATAAGACACTCATTCCTTAACTCAACCTCTCTAAACATGAGAGAGGGATACGTGTACGTGTACATACATGTGCTTGTATTCTTTCACTCTGGACAGAGATCTCTACAAATTTACCAGTCTTGAGACTAATAGAATCTATCTCCAGATGTGATCAGGGACAAGGAAATCCAACCCGAGTGTCAAGGATTTGCTTGTACCACGACGAGGCTTACAGAGTCGTGAACAAAGCAAATCCTGGACACGAGGGTTGGATTTCCGTGTCCATGATCAGATCTGGAGATTTATTATTTTTCTATCACTATCTAAAAGAGCTCAAACCTGAGGGTTTTTATGTATTGATTTCATATTATGATCGGCTAACGCTGCAATCATGTATGACGTCACAATGACGTTAAAGTTAAAACACTTCCAGAATGGGCTTATTTCACCCTGCAGTGTGAGTCAGCATTTTTCCTGACACCTTATTTCACGGACTCAGTCTCACACCCCGGATGTTTGTCTCCAACCCCTATTGTGGCGTCATAGACGTTTACGTAGGTTTGTCATGTTTGACGGTTAGCGATGTTTACTGTATCTATGAATTACCTATGTAAAAATATATTGGTGAGAGAAAATAATCAATCACCCCTTTGTAAAGGGACAGGGAAATACAAACCGAGTATCAATGATTTGCAGTCCACAAAGGGATGATAGATTTTATTATTCTGGTCCGCTCAAAAATATCGCAGTTTCTATTTTGACGTCATAAAGGATGAGGAACTTGTAATGCTCCGAAGCGTTATGTAAGATGTTATCATAATATTTGAATACGAAATGGCTTTATATCACTGCATAACACGTGTATCATGTGATAATTCTCACATATTATTCTTCATCTCATAGAGGAGCAACATTATATCAATTGAAATCGTTTATTTTGAAACATTAATACGAAATTTTAAAATGGGTTCAGGAAAGCTAGTATTTTCTAGCATCAAATTATGACATCGTAAACATCTGAATCAAGATAAAATACACGAACCAATTAGGCACAGTCCATTTGATATTCTGGGGGGGGGGGGGGGGGGGGCTTGGGGTTTTTTTTCGAAAAAAATAATTTTCCTCTGAATTTTGATGAAAAAAATAAATTTGCTTTTGATGTGACAGTAAAGAATAATCTTGCTCTTACAAGTAATCTGAATTTGAAGAATAACCAAAATTCGCTTAAAATTTTTCGGCTCTCTTCGCTCGCCGCCGTTTTTTCTTTCTATAAAAAAAATTTTGGCTCGCTTCGCTCGCCATAGTTTTCTTCTGTAATGGCAAGTTCATATTTGAAAAATCAAAAGAATGCATGTGATTGGAACAATTAAAATGCTTAAATACATTATCAATATAATTTATTACTATTGATAGATACATGTATCACCATCGTGTCTTTTTAATATACAAGCTTGGAAGGAGAATTTTAAAAAGTTTTTCACTAGTTTTCATTTCTACATGTAAAAACTTGCATCAGGCCCTCTTATATGACCTTATATACATTTTTTTTTATTAAAAATTATATATCGCATATTGTAAAAATCTTTCATCTCTCTCAGTTTAGAAGTGAATACAAGTTTTACATAAAAATAATGTTTGGAGTAATTTAAGTAAAAATAAAGAATTTCTATTGAAAAAAAACCCACAAACATTCGTAATATTCACATCAATTGTTATAAAAAAAATTTCCTTGCTCCAACTTTGCAAGACAAAAAAAAATTTGCCCCGGTCCGGGGCGAAAAAAATTATCTTGCTCTGACAAAAAAACCCAAGCCCCCCCCCCCCCCCCCCTCCCAGAATATCAAATGGACCGTGCCTTATCATGGAATGGAGAAAGACAATTACCATGTGTACTCATAACAATTTCTTTTCAGGTAAATACCATGGATATACTACACTAGAAACAATTTTAGTATTCCATGCCCTTTATTCAAATCATTATATGACATTTTTTTTTTGAAAAATGAAAATTAAATATACCTTGATCTTATTCAAATTACCTCTGAGTCATAAGTAACAGAGCGTATATACTTGAGAATAATCTTGTTACGAGGGCTGATCAAAATGTTCGGAGGCTCATATTTAAGGATTGAATATTTGTCAAACATGTTGATATATTTTAAGCATTACCCCAATCAGCATTGCCAGCATTGTTCAGGCTCCAATACCATTTTAAAGAAACCCTTATTTTCTTGGTTGTTCTGATGGCTACCCACGGTATTTATGACGTTATCATTGGACCTGTCTTAAGTTTTGGAAATGAATGAAAGTCTTTTGAAGAACGAGAGTATGTTAAAAAAAGTTAAATAAAGACGAAATTGCAGTCATGTCTTGATGGAACAAACTGTAATGAACAAGAATGTTTGCTCTGGCGGATGAATATGTATGACATGCAGCAATTCAAAGTCACAATTAATTTACTGCCTTTCAATTTTGAATGTCAGATAAGCAATTTGCCAGCACGAAAATGGGGAAACGAATGATTTTTGAATGAAAAATCCCTGAAAATTGGGATATTGCAATGCTTTTTCATGCTTTAGTTAGAATAACTAGTCAGGTATGTATCACTGGGTTGGCTGCAACCCCCCCCCCCCTTTGATCCTCCAAAATCAGCCAAACCTTGTAGAATTTTTTTTTGCTTTAAAATCGTCTCATGCAATTTTCCATGGCAAAAGTGGTGTTTTGGGGGAAAAACATGTTTTTAGTAAAAAAAAAAAATACTGAAAATAGATCAAGTTTAGTTAGAAAAATAATTTATAACATTTATGTGGATGATAACTTTAAACATTTTAAAATATGAATAGATAGTATTTTTAGAGCTCCTTCAGATGAAATAAGTTACAAGTTCCAATCCATACTTTTACTGCATGTTTTTGGGTGAAAAGTTTAAGTTTTGTAAAAATTCTCAGATATTTGAGAAAATTTTCATTTATTCCTGCTTCCCTTAAATGTCTCCTTTTTTCAATTAACATATATTTCATATTCTTCTCTTTGTTTGTTTGTTTGTTTTTTTTTTTTGGAAAAATCTTCCAAATTGTCGTTTTGATAAAGAAACCTGTATCTTCAATTAGAAATATCTGATTTCTGTTTATTTATTTAAACAACCCTTATCCAGTATGAAAGCATTGATTAAAATCTATGTATTTTCAACTGTTATTTAGGTTCATTCACGAATTACATGTTTGAAACATAAAGGGTATATTTTCAATTTATTTAGGGGCAAAATGTCTAAAAATAACAGATTTCTGGAAAAATTCTATAAATGCATTATTTCACCTAAAATCATACATTTAAAGCTATTATCATAACAGAAATAATGATTTTATCAAATGAATGTGAAATTGAATGTAATGATTCATGAAAAGCAACATTTATGGGTAAAATTTGCATTTTTTATGCAAAAAACACTTATTTTGAGAAAATATTTCTTTTTATCTGTTTTAATTTACACATTTTAGCATTCCTGGGATGCTGTTTCTTATTATTTTTCCTTAGGAAGGTCATTTGATAACTGAATTACAATTTCTATGCAATTTGGGGCAAAAACCCGTATTCATGTGCAAAAATCGCTACTTCTGTGAATATTTTTATAATTCATATATTTTAATAAAACGCAGAAGGAGAGGTTTCCTATAATTTAACGGCATGTACGTGACCAAGTTTAATGAGCCAGTAGATATTTTTTTTTTTATTATTTTGCTATTTTGAGGGATAATCACAGTTTTTTTTTAATAATTAATTTCGGGAAAAATATTTATTACTATAAAATGCTGCATTACTTTTTGTATTCAAAAGTTTGCATTTGAGGTATCCTTTGTTAATTTGATAGGTATTTTGGGACAAATGCAATTAGTTTTTCCATGCTGTAGCTAGAACAACAAATTTGTTCTAGCTGCAGCATGGAAAAAGTAATTGCATTTTCCCGATATTCAACGGTTTTTCTTCATAAAATCTCCTTTTTACCCAAAAATTTCGAAATGCCCAAGGATGCCAGAGTGGCATCCGGTGGATTATCAAAGTAGAGGGTATTCGCAACACTTTCATGCAAAAACATTTTGTGCGTACCTAATTTTTGGGTTTCATGAATGTCAACCAGACTATTGTGTGTCTGGTTGTTCATGTTTTAATGTTATTTTACTTTTACGGTTGTATATAACGCTGTTTTCGATGCAAGGTCCGCGTCCTGGAGATTTTCCAATATCAAAGAAAGTTCACAAACGTCCTCGCTCAGTATGATTTTTCTGATCTATGATATACATGTACTTTAATCATAATTTTCACGAGGTGAAATCATAATTCTAACATGACTTGACATTTTATCCCTATATGTACTATAGAACTTGCCTGGTGTAAAATCTCCAACAAACTTACAGTTTGCTAAGCTCCGCCCATGCACGTGCTATAGAGCTCGTGCAAAACAATATTAGAATAGAAATAATAACTAGCCAGGTGTGATTTGTTGTCCAGTTATTCCCCGAGTCGCGTGAACCAATGAAATTATCACCGAGCCGCGAAGCCCATGCAAGTGCTTAAGAGCTCGTGCAAAACAATATTAGAATAGAAATGATAACTAGCTAGCTGTGATTTGTTGTCCAGTTATTCCCCGACTCGCATGAACCAATGAAATTATCACCGAGCCGCGAAGCCCATGCACGTGCTATAGAGCTCGTGCAAAACAATGTTAGAATAGAAATAATAATTAGCTAGCTGTGATTTGTTGTCCAGTAATTCCCCGAGTCGCATGAACTCGGTGATAATTTCATTGGTTCATGCGACTCGGGGAATAATTGGACAACAAACCACAGCTAGCTAGTTGTTATTTATTAATTGCAATAACTTCAAGCTATGTCGATATGTGAAAATAATGACTTCGAGACTTTGATATCGAATTAGTCTGACCTGAGCTGGGTGGAAGGTCGGGGTCAGGCCAGACCACTGAGAATGCTCATTTACAGCAGTGCTAATTGAATCACGGTGAAATATGTTTACGACAACTGTATGTCAATAAAGTCCTCCGTGTATCCGGATACCTTGGGGGGGGGGGTTGCACGAAATCCGGATAATCACACCATATGCCATTTAAAAGGAAATAGCTTTCCAAAGTCGGTGCAAAGTGAACATTGTATCTCTCAATTTTTATGCATATGTTGTCATTTATGGCGTGAATTCTTCCCTTTGATGCAGTTAGTCCGTGAGCCAGAGGGGTTGGTCGGTACCATCTGGGGTGAATAAATCTTATGTTGATATTATGATAGATATACCCAAGAGGTTTCAGAAAATGCATGATAGCATTTGATCAAAGGTAGCTAAAGGGGTAAACAAGAGTTATTGCCCTTGCGTACTTGCCAAATAATGATTTTTTTCTGGAAAAAAATATAACTTAAATATGGATGGTGATTTTAAAAATTGGAAAGTGTAGATATGTAGTATTTTTTGTTCTTTTTCAGATGAAATAAGTTGCATATAAAAATTCCTATGTTTATTGTGTCTTTTGGCGTAAAAAAGTCGAATTTTAGCAAATATTCACAGAAATTAGAGGAATTTCAATTTATTCCTGCTTCTCAGTTCCTCGATATTGTATATGATCGTCCAATGATGATTTCAAAACATATTTAAAGTCTCCTCTTTCAAATGACATACATTTAAATTTTCATTCTTATTTGCAAAATCCTCGAAATTTATGTTTTTATACACTGAACACTGATTTTCAATCAGAAATCTCAGATTTCTGTATATTAATTTAAAGAACCCTTATTACTTATGAAAGCAATGGTGGAAAACTATTCTCTAATGTAACTTTTCACACTCTTTAAAATTATATATGTTTTACTAACATGTCATTTAAAATCAAAGTGTTTTTGTGGAAAAAACGTATATTTTCATTTAAAAATCGCTGATTATTGGGGAATATTTATTGAATCGATAGAAATTCTTTAAATGATAGCAGGAATGTATTTTCAACTGTAATTATTTAGGTTCACCCATAAATGACATGTTTGTAACATAAAAGGTATATTTTCTACTTAATTTTAGGGCAAAATGCCTGTTTTTTGTCTAAAAATGACAAATTTCTGGGAAAATTCTATTTATTCATTATCTTTGCTAAAACTATAGATTTAAAGCTTTTATCATTTAGAAAGTAATCATCTTGTCAGATGATTGTGGAATTAAATGTAATATTTTATAAAAACCAACATTTTTGGATAAAATATGTATTTCTTATGCAAAAACCACCTATTTTGAGAAAATAAGTACTAGCTCTTTTAATCTGCCTAAATTGATATATTTTAGCTTTGATGTTATGCTGTTTCCTATTATAAATGGATAGGAATGTCATTTGATAAATGAAATTTAATTAAAATCTTATTTTGGGGCAAAAATACAAATTAATAAGCAAAAATAACTGATTTCTGTGAATATTTTTTAAAATTTATATTTTTCATTTCATCAAAGCAGGAGAGGTTTCATATGATTTGATGGCATAAAAGTGATCAAGTTTAATGAGTTAGAGGAGATTTCTTTCATTATCTTGCTATTTTTAGGGGGGAATCTAAATTTTTATTTTAAAATCGCTGATTTCTGGAAAATCTTTATTACTATGAACAGTGTCATTATCATTTATATTCAAAAGTGTTCCTAGGTATATCATAGTTTGTCCTTGTAAGCCATATGCATTTCAAGTATCCTCCGTTTATTTAATTGGTATTTTGGGGCAAAAAAAATGCTTTATATACAATTATAGTCTAAAATCACGTTTCATATTTCAAACTATTACTATTGTCTTCTGTATTTCCTATTTAACTTTTTAGTTTTTCTAAACTTACTCAACATTTATTCTTATGTTTTGAAATGTTACTATTAGTATGTTTGGGGTAAAAATAAATTTTTAAAAAGATGGAAAAGCAAGCTCTTAATAAACAAAATGTGATAAAACACATTTCGAGGTTATATATTGCAAGAATTTTGAGAATAAAAGCTTGCTTTTCTTTGTAACCTGTGAAGACCTTATGTACCACAAGGCACGGAGAAGATACGTAATAGGTTTCTTTGTGGCTTAATATTCAATAATATGTATTTTACCCCAAATATACAAATATACACATAATTTAAGAGAAATGATAAATAAGTTTAGAAAGAATAAACAGCTAAATAGGAAATACAGAAAATAAAAGTCATAGTTTGAAATATGAGACTTTCTATAGTAATTTTCTTGATTTAGGCTATATATTTATATAAAAAAATATTATTTGCCCCAAAATACCCATTAAATTAACAGAGAATACTTGAAATGTATTTGACTTACAAGGACAAACTATGATATACCCAAGAACACTTTCGAATATAAATAATAATGACCCATTTCATAGTAATAAAATTATTCCAAAAATCATTGATTTTTAAATAAAAATTGAGATTTTCCCCCAAAATAGCAAGATAATGAAAGAAATCTCCTCTAACTCATTAAACTTGATCATTTTTATGCCATCAAATTATATGAAACCTCTCCTGCTTTGATAAAATAAAAAATAAAAATTTCGCAAAATGTACACAGAAATAAGTGATTTTTGCACCTTAATTAGGTTTTTTGCCCCAAAATAACACATAAATTAAGTTTAAGTTATCAAATGACATTTCTATCCATTTATAATAAGAAATAGCGTAATACCAACGCTTGAAGATATCAATGTAGGCAGATTAAAGGAGCTTGTACTTATTTTCTCAAAATAAGTGGTTTTTGCGTAAAAAAATAAACTTTTTTATCAAAAAATGTTGGTTTTAATGAATAATTACTTTTAAGTTCATAATCATCTGACAAGATAATTACTTTTTATGATAATTGCTTAAAATCTATAATTTTAGCTAAGATAATGAATTAATAGTATTTTCCCAGAAATCTGTTATTTTTAGACAAAAATCAGGCATTTTGCCCCAAAATTAAGTAGAAAATATACCTATATGTTTCAAATATGTATTTCATGAATGAACCTTAATCATAACATTTTAAAATACATTCCTGCTATCATTTTAAGAAATTCTTTAGATTCAATAAATATTCTTCAGAAAACAGCAATTTTTGGAAGAAAAATACGTTTTTTCCCCAAAACACTTTAATTTTGAATGAAATATCAGTAAAACATATATAATCTGAAAAGTTAAATTAGAAAATAGCTTTCAATCATTGCTTGCATAATTAGATAGGGTTCTTTAAATTAATGTACAGAAATCGAACAATTCTAATTGAAAATACAGTTTTCTGTATAAAAACTCAAATTCGAAGATTCCGCAAAAATTAAAAATACAAAATATATGTCATTTGAAAGAGGAAGCTTCAAAGATGTTTTTTAAATCATCATTGGACGATCATATGCAATATTGAGGAACTGAGTAGCACGAATAAATTAAAATTTTCTCGAATTTCTTTGAAATTTTGCAAAAATTCGACTTTTTTTCCCCAAAACACACAGTAAAAAGAAGAATGGGAAATTGAAACTTATTTCATCTGAAAGAACACCAAAAATACTACATATTCAAACTTTTCAATTTTTTCATTCATCAATCATATAAAATTTATAACTTTTTTCCTATTTTCATTGATTTTCGACTAAAAAACAAGGTTTTTCCCCCAAAAAATTGCCTTAGCTACCTATTATTCATTGCTATCACACATTTTCAAATACTAGAGATATCCATCTATCAGAATATATTGGTGTCGTTTATTCACCTCGGATGGTACCAATGACCCCGAATTTGGGGGTCTGGCTCACGGACTAAGTGAGACGAGGCTTTTGATCCTTTGAAAAATTTTGTCTGAAACTTTCTCGTGCTACACATCAATTCTTATAATGTTATCAAGAGCCGGTACATTCTCCTTCATGAAAATGAGACAGACAGACGGAGAGAACCGAAAGACAGAAAAAGAAAGAAGAAACTTCCAAGAAACTTAGACTATGTTGGTAGTTTATTACAATTTCGGTTTTTATTACATATCCGGTTGGGACATGTAACCTAATATGTAATAACCTAATATGTAATAAATACTTATAAGTATCATCTTTTGGTCGCTTTTTGGGTCTTGAATTCTTCCTTTTGATCTAGAGAGAGGAGGCTATTGGTCCTTTAAAATGATAAGTACGTCAATCTCTGTTTGGATTTTAACGGATACTTGATCGTGCTACACCTCAATACATGAATACTAATGTTATTGATAGTCGGTATATTGTGCATCATGAAAATGAGACATACAGACGGAGAGAATCGAAAGCAAGAAAAAGAAAGAAGAAACTTCCGAGCGACCTAGAATATGTTCGTAGTTTATTACAATTTCGGGTTTTATTACAAATCCGGTTGGGACGTGTAACCTAATATGTAATAACCTAATATGTAATAAATACTTGAGTATCATCTTTTGGTCACTTTTTGGTCTTGAATTCTTCCATTTAATGCAGTGAGACGAGGCATTTGATCCTTTAAAATGATTAATAGTTCAATATCTGTATGGATTTTATCGGATTCTTTATCGTGCTACACCTCAATATTATAAAGTTATTAATACGAGACGGTATATTCTCCATTATGAAAATAAGACAGACAGACGGAGAGAATTGAAAGCCAGAAAAAGAAAGAAGAAACTTCCGAGCGACCTAGACTATGTTCGTAGTTTATTACAATTTCGGGTTTTGTTACAAATCCGGTTGGGACGTGTAACCTAATATGTAATAACCTAATATGTAATAAATACTTGAGTATCATTTTTTGGTCCCCTTTTGTCTTGAATTCTTCCTTTTTATCCAGTGAGACGAGACTTTTGATCCTTTAAAATGATTACTAGTTCAATATCTGTATGGATTTTATCGGATTCTTTATCGTGCTACACCTCAATATTATAAAGTTATTAATACGAGACGGTATATTCTCCATTATGAAAATAAGACAGACAGACGGAGAGAACTGAAAGCCAGAAAAAGAAAGAATAAACTTCCGAGCGACCTAGACTATATTCGTAGTTTATTACAATTTCGGGTTTTATTACAAATCCGGTTGGGACATGTAACCTAATATGTAATAACCTAATATGTAATAAATCTAGTTTATTACAAATCCGGTCGTTATTACAAATCCGGTTGCGACGGTTGTGACACTGCTTGACCCAGTTTTAATACGAGAGTGTTCGTTTCGTTTCTCGGAAGTAATACCAATCGAACGCACTATATCGGACCACAATGCAACTGTTATTGATTTAATTTTTGAACTTGAAAATCGTAAATGCTATAAAAGAAAGGTTTGGTGTTACGAATCAGGTGATTATGTATCGTTAAACGAAGAAATACAACATTTTGATTGGTCAGAATTGCTAAGTGTAAATGATATAGATGATGCCTGTTTAAAATTTACTGATAAATTTTTAGCATTAATAAAAGCCACTTTTATATCTCATATAAAATGTTTTATGTTTGCTCTCAACCCGTGTTGAGCCTCATCCGCAATGCTAGGAATATCGCGATGCGCGCGCATCATTCTATTGTGATCTAGCGTCTCTGCAGTATCAGAACTTGCGATAAGTCAAATTTAAGGAATTAATATTCTTTGCGAAGGTTAGACAATTGCTGGATCGGAACTAACATTGCCTATCTTGATTGCAGTCACTTTAAGGTAATTTACTTGGGATTTAAGAGTAATTGCATTCGAAATCTTCGAGGGAACCTGAGATCCCTTCGCTTGATCAACTATCACAGTGCGCCATTTTTGACGATGAGTATTTTACATAAACTGGAATGCTGTTATTTTTACGTTTGGTCTTTCGTTTCGCAGAATTTTGACTCGCTGTTTAATTTTATTTTTCCGTGTTCCCGAATATAATTATTGTTCCATACAAGTGTACGCAAACAGTTACTGCTGAGAGTCGGTGCAACCAGATAACTTGAGATCACGTGACTTTGTTTGTAAACAACAATGGCGGAGAAAGTGCTGGTGTTAGGAAGCTCTCATATTAACCATTTGAAAACTTTCGTTCGCCAACGCGGCTGTACTGATTTTAACTTTCACCCACCGATACATGTTCATCTATTTGGTATCAGCGGTGGTCGTCTACAAGCTTCTAGTCATGTTCGACTTTTAAAAAACGAAATTAGAGCTGTAAAACCAAATGCCCTAGTCATCCATATAGGAGGAAATGATCTGGACAGGAAAAATGTGACCGAGGATTGCGTTCAAACATTATGTTACCAGCTGGTGTCCCTTTGTGCTATGCTGATTCGGCGATTCAACTTGCGCAAAATCACCATACTTCAACTCATGCCAAGAGTCAGAACTCGTCATGTTCCTGTTCATTCGTATAACAATCTCGTTATTGCGTTTAATAAGGAGTTAAAGAGAGCAGTCTCGGCCCACCCTAAAATTAAGTACTGGACTATTTCAGGAATCAAACAAACTAAGCAGCAAATTTTCTCTGATGAGGTCCACCTCAATAATTTGGGACTTGTGAAATATTACAAGAATGTGCGCGGTGCTATTATAAATTCCATGAAGATGCCGTGAAAACCAAACGTGGATATCTTGAAGACGATATTCATATCCTTTGTTTTCATCATTATTAATTCATTGATTTTAGTCTTTAATCTTTTATAATTCATATACTTGTACTGTAGCAGGGTCATAGTTTCAACTTTAGCACTGCTCAATTATTTTTATTCATTCATATTTATTTATTTTTTTTTTTTCCATATCCCTCATTCCCTGCCTATGTCTTTATACCAAATACTACTTTTACATGTAGCTCCCTCTTCCACACGTTTAACTCTAGGCCTGGAAATTTATTATTATTATATTTTCACCTCGCGGTACATCCTAATTGTTTAATGATAATAATCCATTTTCTAAAATTTTAATAACATTATATTTAATCGGCCACTCACGTTTTCAAGCCATAATCGGTAAATACGTTAAATCATTGTATTTATTATGGGTATGTCTGACTGACAGTTTTTGGGCCGAATCCAAAAAAAAAAAAAAAAAAAAAAAAAACTAAACTAAACTAAACTAAACTAAACTAACCAATAAACAACATGTTTTAGTACTTTACAGGTTTAATAATTAATATCTTATTATGACAATTTCGTTCTATCAAACATTTTGGCGATAGCATCTTCAGCTTTGAATTTATAACTTGGCGCTATGTTTAGTTCCAAATGTACTATGTTCAGTACAATGTCTTTGAGCTTACAAGTTCCAAGCTTACTGTACATGTTGAAACAATTGTAAGTTTTAAAATTTAAATCAGTTATGGTACTATGTGCAGTATCATAGGAAATCCCCTTTTGCTTTGCACTATGTTTCAGTTCATATGATAGGGGTTGGTTGATACTATGTTCAGTATCTTACTGCAAGTCATTATTAAAACTGCCCTCGGTACTATGTTCAGTTCCATATGGCAGCAATGTTGATACTATTCTCAGTCTCTAGGCTAATTGGCACTATGTTCAGTTCCATATAACAGCAAGTTTGATTATGTTTAGTATCTTACTTTCTTTCGTGCGGTCCTGACTTATAATTTCGTCAGTATTATAATTCACAATCATTTGCCAATATTATTGCAGAGTTTAGACGAACGATTAAATGTAATCATCATAATATAATTATGAGCATGATGATATTTGAAGTTACCGTAAAAGTTCTCAACACGTATAAAAAATTAATATAAATAATAATAACAAATCAGTTAAACTTTGAAGGTAGCCTTAAATGGAATAACATTTGCATTTAAAACATTTTAGGCAACATGGAACCTCCTACGAAGCGTTCCAGGCGCATAGCCAATAGAAAGTCAGCTGTAAACAATAATGCAGCCGACTCCATGGGCCCGGACAATCAATCTACTGATCCAAACACAGCTGCCTCCAGAGGTCCAAATACAGCAATAATTCATACAATAAGGGATTGTATTAGGCAGGAGCTCCAGACTGTAGTTAGATCTGTCGTACAAGAGATGCAAGCCTCAAGTCTACAGGCACATGTATCAACTAACAGAGCAGAAAATATGCCAATAACAAGCTCAACTCAAACAACCCCAGCTGCGGCTCCGACTATGACGGAGACTCCAACTTCAGAAGTCAACCAGCCCTCCACCTCCTCAGCTCCTACATTGGCTTCACCCCAGTCCCTGGCTTTACAGGCACTAACAGGTACTGTATCACCTCACCCAACCCAACAAAGCATCTCCCGCCCTTTAGGCATAGGTGTTGACAGTAAGATCAAAGGGAAAATTTGGGCAGAAGAATATATAGAGCTGGGCACATTATTACAATCAAATCAAGAGGAGCATTTCAAACTGGTAGAAAAAGATGGCACAGTTTCACTCGTTAAGGCCAAACCAAACCAGGCCAAATTTTCATCTTTGTCCAATTGGACCGTAGCTTTCCACATTTTCGTGGGCATCTATTGCGAGAAAAGACCCGGAGCTGCAACTGCTTTGATGAAATATGCAAACATAATTTCAAAATTAACCGAACAGGCCTCCTTAACTGCTGCTTTGTCTTATGACCGTAATTTTCGGGAATGGAAAGCTCTGAGCCCCAACGACATGCCATGGGACCAGATCAACACGGAGCTTTATCAAATGGCCTTAGGTTCAGCCTTGCAGAACAAAAAAAGCACAGTAAAATCACTGGATTCTTCTAATTTTCGTGGCCTGCCTGCAAAACCCTACTGCTACGACTACAACAACAAAGGATCCTGCACCAAAGAAGGATGCAAATACGCCCCACTTGTCAAAAATGCGGAGGAAGGCACCCTCGAAAGTCTTGCATCCGCAACAAGCAAGGAGGAAACAAGACAGCTCAACCAGGAAAATTTGGAGCTACAACAACAGCAAACAAAGATGCAAAGAAATCTCAAACTACAAAATAAAATTTCGGATGTAACCCCTATTATTAATACAGCTTTGAAGTTTTGGCTAACTGGTTACGACGACACTCAGAAAAATTATTTACTTCAAGGTTTCACTTTCGGCTTTAAAATTCCATTTGAAGGATGTCGGAAATTTCGTTTTTGCAAAAATCTTAAATCCGCCATAGACAATCCAGACGTTGTAAGAAACGCAATTTTAAAGGAAATTTCAAATGGACGGGCTGCAGGCCCCTTTCAAGTAAAACCTTTCGAAAACATTCAAATTTCACCCTTGGGCGTCGTTCCTAAAAAGGAACCAGGCGAATACAGAGTCATACACCATCTCTCATATCCTGAGGGGGAGTCCATTAATGACGGTATACCTGAATACTATACATCGGTACATTATCAATCCATCAAATCGGCACTTAGTATTATATCCAAATTGGGTAGGGGTACGCTTATGGCAAAAACAGACATTGAACACGCTTTTAAACTGATTCCTGTTCATCCGAGCGATTACGAACTTTTAGGTTTCTTTTTTGAAAACAAATTTTATTACGACAAAACTTTGCCTTTCGGTCTAAGTTTCTCATGCAATCTTTTTGAAAAATTCAGCAGCGCACTTCATTGGGTCATGGAAACTCGTTTCAAAACCGAAGGGTGCGTCCATGTACTAGATGATTTTCTTTTCCTCGGTAGCCCAAATTCTGACGCATGTCAAAGATCATTGCGACATTTCTTAACTATGTGTGACGAAATACAGATCCCAATTAAACAATCGAAAACCGTTAACCCTACAACGAAGATTGTATTCCTAGGGTTAGAAATTGATACCATAAAGTTAGAAATAAGACTCCCGGATGAGAAACTTGCTAAAATACGATCGTCTATCATTCAAGCATTAAATTCGAAGAAATTAACTCTCAGACAACTGCAATCTCTCATTGGCCTTTTAAACTACGCGTGCACTGTAGTGAGCCCCGGAAGAGCGTTTCTGCGCAGAGTGATTGATTTGACAATTGGCCTAACAAAACCGTTTTATGTGCGACGACTGACACAAGAGGCAAAAGCTGACTTACACGCCTGGTCAGTTTTTCTCGAACATTTCAATGGCAAAGCTGTTCTCCTCAGTGATAAATGGGAGTCATCAGATTCGCTTAATCTCTTTACTGATGCCAGTAATTTAGGTTTCGGAGGAGTATTCCAAAATAAATGGTTTTACGGAAAATGGGCTGCATCTTGGTCTACGGTGCACATTACGATTAAAGAGTTATTCCCAATTGTACTGGCTATTGAGCTTTTTGCCAATGATATGGCCAATTCTAAAGTAAATTTTTATTCGGACAATTTGGCGGTAGTACATATAATTAATAATCAAACTAGTAAAGATAAATTGATCATGAGATTAGTACGCCGTTTAATAATTTCAGTATTACAAAATAACCTCTTTTTCCGTGCTCGTCATATCCCAGGTATACAAAACGTCGCAGCTGATATGCTTTTCCCGTTTACAGATTTCAAAGTTCAAACAACTCTATCCTCATATGGACCAGGAATCCAACTCCAGTCCAACAACCATTGACAATCTAACAACGACAGCTTCCAAACTCATTCAAAATTCCTTAACGAACTCGTCTCAAAAAGCATATACTGCGGTTTACCAACGATACCTTCTTTTCTTAGAAAGAATTTACAAAGGAAAAAGCGACAGTCAGAAAGAAATATCATGCAGCAACGTCGCGTTATTCGTGGCATATTGTTTCGATCAAGGCTTAGCGCCAGCGACTGTGCAAACCTACATTTCAGCCTTGGGATTTCTAGCAAAGTTACAAGGTCATCATGATATTTCACAAAGCTTTGTGTTAAAGAAAATGCTAAGCGGCTATCAAAAATCACAGAAAAGTTGCGATACGCGGTTGCCAATTACATCAACTATATTATGTGACCTTGTCAAATCCGTTCCCTTTGTGTGCGAATCTTTTTTCAGTCGAATCCTCATTAAAGCTATGTATCTACTAGCCTTTTATGCTTTTCTACGTATCGGTGAAATAACAATTAAAAACGGTTATTCAGCTCATTGCATCAGACGCGACAATATCGTCTTTATTTTCTATGACGATCACCACAAACCCTCTGGTTTTGAACTATCATTCCATTCGTTCAAACATTCAACAGGAAAATCAAAACCTACGCTTTTAATCAAATCAATACAACAACCAGAGTTCTGTCCCGTTGATTCCTTGTTCAAGTATTGTAACCTACGTGACGATTCACCTGGACCTTTATTTATGTTCATGGATGGATCACCCGTTACATACAACTACTTTAATCAACATTTGCAGTTATCGCTAAAATGGGCAAATCTGGACTGCAAAGTTTACAAAGGACACAGTTTCCGAATAGGTGCAGCTACAACCGCAGCCGCTTTAGGCATTTCGGATGAAAACATTCAGATTATGGGACGTTGGCACTCAAACGCATTTAAAAAATATATAAGGATCCCATCTAAAACACTCCCACCATATGCCAACAATATGTGATTTCGGGGACAAGGGCCCCTTATCACTATGGGTCATGGAGACAAGGGCTTCTGACCCATCATTACTAACTCTGCGGCTTTTGGAATCAAGGGTTCCTCAGCTGCGCAAGCACTTAGCAGTACTTGGGGTTAAGGGCCCCCGTGCTGTGTGATGAGCGATATTCATATAACTATGATAGTTGATTACATCACAAAAGTGTAGTGTGGTACTAAAGTCTACGTCTCAGTGTCCAATAGATAACTTTTATCTTCGTCTTCTTCTATGTATATACGTTAGTTATAGTTCTTATTATTCTTTTATCTATTTTTTTTTTTTTTTTTTTTTTTGCCTCTTTTTCAGATCGTGGAGACAAGGGCTCCTTTTCTGATAATATCTGCATGTATTCGAGATATTTGTCACGCTAGTCCAAAAGTAGCTAGTCAACGTTACTGATCAAATCTATGTAATTCTTTGGTTCGAAAGATTGGGGGGTTCGCGTTCCCATTTCATTGCGCAACGCTCTCCTTTGGAGGTTTTTGTTAAACCCCAATCTTTACTGTGACGCATTTCATGTTTAATTTGTCTACATAGAGAAATGGACATTCTCATGTATTAGTTTGGACTGAAATTGATTTAAGATTGCGTCAGTTATTTCATATGTTAGTATCATAATTTGTCATGTTTTCTACCTCATTCGTCATTTTCAATAAATGACAATTTTCAATTTCAGTCTATGTTATGTTATTCTTTGATACGCTAACTTACTTGTGAGGCAGTAACATAAAAGCCACTTTTATATCTCATATAAAATGTTTTATGTTTGCTCTCAACCCGTGTTGAGCCTCATCCGCAATGCTAGGATATCGCGATGCGCGCGCATCATTCTATTTGTGATCTAGCGTCTCTGCAGTATCAGAACTTGCGATAAGTCAAATTTAAGGAATTAATATCCCACCTCCCTCCCCTATCACCTTACAATTTTCTTGATTTTCCCCCTCTATTTGAATTACAATTATGTATGTATATATTTGCTTTTCATGTAACTATTCTATTTCGATAAATCATGTTCATTCTGTTTCTTGGAGGTTTTTGTTAAACCCCAATCTTTACTGTGACGCATTTCATGTTTAATTTGTCTACATAGAGAAATGGACATTCTCATGTATTAGTTTGGACTGAAATTGATTTAAGATTGCGTCAGTTATTTCATATGTTAGTATCATAATTTGTCATGTTTTCTACCTCATTCGTCATTTTCAATAAATGACCATTTTCAATTTCAGTCTATGTTATGTTATTCTTTGATACGCTAACTTACTTGTGAGGCAGTAACATAAATAAATATATTCCTTCAAAAATGGTCACAATCAGAAATAAAGATAAACCGTGGTTTAATTCTTTCATTAGGCGCGAAATTAGGAAACGGGATCGTTTAAGAAACAAGAGCCCCAGGGGGCATAACGCTCACCTGATACCCATGCACGCTCTAATTGACATACTGACATTGAATACTGATAGTGCCAGTACCAGGATTTTAGCCCACAACCTTTCTAACAAGATTTTTGCCGGATGCAGACAAGTTTTTTTTTTTTCAGACAACCTTTAAAAGTACAAACAAGAGAAAATAGTCACATTTCAAAACAACAACTTTTTTACTCATTTGAAAAGATGGATTATGCAATCCAAAGTCATATGCCCAGCTATTATAGTTCGATTATGCAACATCAAAAATAAAATCATTTTGTAAAATTCCACATTAATGTGCAACAGAAACAGAATAAAACAATGAAATGATTTCATAAATTAAGTTTATTTAAAATTGAACACCAAACCTTTCATTATTAATAGCTAGTATGCCAGAAAATAATAAAGCCTGTGTTTGTGAAACACGAATGCCCCGCGGTGGCATCTTTGTTGGTATAAACACCATTTTCTGTTAAGTATGTGAGAGGTCAGGGTCAGAGTAATGTTGGTATCAATGGAAAGATCTTGTCACAAAGAATACACATGTACAATATGAAAGCCCTATCACTAACCATTCAAAAGTTATGCCCAATGTTAAAGTTTTTGAAAAGTAGGTCAAAGGTCAAGGTCAAGGTCACGAGGTCAAAAATTTTGGTATCAATGGAAAGGTATTGTCACAAGGAATACACATGTGAAATATGAAAGCTCTATCACCTTCCTATCAAAAGTTATGCCCAATGTAAAGTTTTTCGGACAAACGGACAGGCCAAAAACTATATGCCCCCGTATCTTTGATTCCGGAAGCATAAAAAACAAAGACTTTTCGGTTTTGCCTTTATTCATATAAAATTATACAGAAATCTATGAATGAGAGCTTTTGAATAGTATTGATTTCATCTTAATACATGTAACGTACAGTCAAAATCGTGTTAATCCAATTAACACAGACAAGTTGTTAGCGGACAATATTAATTCAAGTGAGTTGTGCAGAAATTGAGCCAATTTATTTTCCAAACAGCAGTGTACGGTGTATCAAACCTCATGACCCAGTGAAGCCACTTGGACTAATCAATCAAGAGATATAGCCAATATTAGATTTTTAGAAAAGTAGGTCAAATATCTAGGTCAAGGTCAAAAGGTCAAAAATTATGAAATGTGTATAAAGGTCTTGTCACAAGGAATACACATGTGAAATATCAAAGCCCTATCACTTACCAATCAAAAGTTATGGGGTGTGACACCCAAGTGTGACAGACAGACGGAGGGACGGATGGACGGACAGACGAACAACAGACAAAGTGATCCCTAAGTGTCGCTGTGCTTCGCAGGCGACACAAAAAGTCAACATCTAAAAATAAATTCAGCGTATATTTGATAGCGTATGTGGCCAAGTTAATTTGAAGTATGAAAATAAGTACACAAAGCCAAACTAGCTATAGCTTGTCTTATTTAAAAAATCATTAAAAATCTAAAAGTTGATATTTTGACAAAATTCTTTCACAGTTTCATTTCTAGCGATAAATATAAAAATAAAAAGAGAAAAAAAAGTGAAAAAGGGAAAAAAAAATTGTTGGGGTCCCGCCGGGGTTTGAAGCTACTCCCCATGGGTCCATTTGGCATGGAAAACATACATTATACCTATGTACAATCTTAAAAAATATTCCTTAAAAATCCAAAAGTAGATATCTTGACAAAATTCTTTCACTTGTAGGGTACCATGCATGAGTACCTCATACCTACAAATTGTCATGACAATCTGAAGAGTGGTTATAGAAAAGAAGCAGAAAATGTATGAAAATCAACCCCCCCCCCTTCCTTTTTACATAAGAAAAAAATTCATAAAAAATCAAAAAAATAAATTTTAAGCATAAAATACATATCAAAGCATTAAGTAAGTTAAATATGATAAATATGTAGTAAATGAGTGTGTAAAATCATACACTTATTGAGTTATTTAAAGAAATAGTGCAAAAATGTGCATTTCTGACAAAGTCCGAAAAGACGTCAAAAACGCGTCAAAAATTTGACTTCGAAGTGGAACCAAAAATAACAACACTTCTTAAGACATCTCTCTAGATCATCCTGATGCTTTCGGTTTGTCGATACATGCTTCGGTTCTGAAGAAGAAGTTTGTCAAAGGAGGGTACCCCCCGTGACCTACTTTTGGCTGTGGTGGCGCCACCTGTTGACAGATCCGGACGAAAAACAACAACACTTGTAGGGGACCATGAGTACTTCATACCTACCAAGTTTCATCAAAATCCCTTCAGCCGTTCTGGAGAAGAAGTTTAAAATGTGAAAAGTTTACGACGACGACGGACGACGACGACGACGGACGACGGACGCCGGACGCAACACTATGACAATAGCTCACTTGAGCCTATGGCTCAGGTGAGCTAAAAAGGCTAAATTAGGTATACAATCATTCGTTGAAAAGTACAAAAAACAGAGAAATCATGTCAATAATTTGAAAAAATCCATTAAACAATCATTTTATCAAAATGTTGATGATTTAGTTGACACTTTAGCCGCTCAAAATTCCAAAGGTTACTGGAAACTTATTAAATCTTTGACACAGTCGTCGGGTAAACAAGTTATAATCCCTCCTCTCATCGATCCTGAAACTTTAGAGCTAGAAACCGATGACGAATTAAAAGCAGAATTATTAAATAAGTATTTTGTAAGCATATCACAAATTGATGATACGGACGCTGAAATCCCCGAAGTTGACTTGAAAACAGATAGTACATTGTCCCATATTGAAATAAATCCTGGTGATGTAACTGATATCTTAAAAATTTTGAAATTAGGAAAAGCCAACGGTGTAGATGAAATAAGTCATCACATGCTAAAATATACTGCCGAATCTGTATCTGTACCATTATGCATTCTATTTAACCTATCCTTAAGATTACGAAAATTCCAACAGTTTATGGAAAAAAGCAGTTTAATATTATGCCAATTTATAAAAAAGATGACAAACATCTCCCTTCAAATTATAGACCGATTTCGTTGATTAGTACAGTGGGTAAAGTTTTTGAACGTTGTGTTTTTAAATACATGTACAATTACATGATCGAGAATAAGCTATTTTATGAATTTCAATCAGGTTTTCTACCATCCCACTCAACTACGCATCAATTAATCGAACTTTATAATCATATTTGTATAAATAGAGAAAAAAATGCACATACATGTCTTATCTTCTGCGATATTTCCATAGCGTTCGACAAAGTCTGGCACAGAGGATTGTTAAAAAAATTGAACTCTTACGGATTTACAGGCTCTCTTCATTATTTTCTTACAGATTATCTATCTAATAGGGAACAAGCCGTTTTTGTAAATAACCATCACTCCTCTTTTAGACTTACAAATGCCGGGGTCCCCCAGGGGTCCGTGCTAGGTCGAAAGCCAGTTTCCTTTTCCTCATCTTTATAAACGATATCGCTGAAAATCTTCTTAGTCTGGCACGCTTATTGGCCGATGATACATCTTTATTGTACTCTTCTAAAAGACTTAACGACATTGAACGTGTTTTAAATGATGACTTAAATAAAATACATTTATGGGCAAACAAGTGGATGGTCACTTTTAATCCAAACAAAACTGAAGTCCTCTTGATAAGTAATAGACCTACTCATGATCTTGACCTACATTTTGGTGATACTAGACTACAACCTTCTTCTTTCCATAAGCATCTAGGTGTAACCCTTTCTTCTGATGGTAAGTGGTCTCTCCACATTGATAACATATGCAATTCTGCCTTAAAACAAATCAATGTTCTTAAAAAACTAAAATTTGTCCTTAGTAGGAATTCGCTAAATAGAATTTATACTACATTTATCTTGCCCCTTTTAGAGTATGCTTGTGAGCTTTGGGATGGGTGTAGTTTAAGTGATTGTGAAAAGTTAGAAAAGATTCAATATCAGGCAGCAAGAATAGTTACAGGTCTCCCGCTTTTTGCCAGTATCGACTCACTCTTTTTAGAAACAGGATGGGATAGTTTAAAAAATCGACGGGAAAAAAGAAAACTCTCACTCTTCTATAAAATTGAAAACTATTACCAGAAACCATCCAAGAAATACTTCCTTATAATCTGAGAAATAGTTCAAACTACCGCGCTCCACAATTAAGATTACAGAGTTCCTTTATATCATACATTCCGTCTACTTTACGACTGTGGAGTAACTTATCAGACGAGACCAAAGACCAACCAACGTATACCAAATTTAAATCCTCTTTAGACACTCTCTATGAAACTAACACGAACAAAGTTCCGTCATACTTCTTAGTAGGTGACAGAAAACCTATCATATTACTCACAAGACTTAGAAACACTTGTAGTAATCTTAATGCAGATCTTTTTAAAGTTAATTTGAATAATTCTCCTGTTTGCTCATGTGGATCTTCTATTGAAGATGCTTCTCATTATCTTCTACTATGTCCGTTGTATAATGAACAGAGAAGAATACTTAACAGTCGTCTACAGCCTCTTTACCCCCTGACTTTGTCTGATCTTCTGTCAGGAAGTACAACTCTATCACTAACTGAAAATACTTATATCCAGCTAGCTGTTCAGGATTTTATTTTGGCATCCAATAGGTTCTGATTCGTTACTGTGACGGTCGTCGATTAAACCCAACCCCCTCCCCCCTCCTACTTTCAACCTTTCCTCATTAATCTTTTCAACGCTATTCTCTCTCACTAACTCTATTTGCATTCACACTCCCCCTCTTTCTCTCCCTTTTCCCTCGTTTTTGCACCTTTTCGTTGTTCAACAAATATATAGTTTTTCCCTAGTTGAGTAAGATATATTGAATTATATAGTAATAAGATCTGTATTATGATTAGTATTGACGCCTCTTATGACATGCTTGTGTTTACTTTCTAGAATAGGAGAGGGCTTTAATAATGTTGAAATAACTTGTTGCCCGATCCAATTCAATGTTTTCTTGAATAAAATATGTTTAATCTAAATCTAAAATCCCCATACTGTAGAGATGTAACGATACACTAGATCACGATATGATACCTATCACGATACAAGGCTCATGATACGATACGTATCACGATACACTTTTCTATCCAATCCAACACTCTTTTAATCCAAAGAATAACTTAAAGGCCGACGGGGGACTATATAAGGGGACAGGTAAATTTTCTGTCATTTCCTCACTGACCGCTATAGGGTTAACATCTCTTATTGGTATCTGATTGGTTCCCTTTAATCCTTTTACCCTTATCAATTTTTGATTGACAGCTTTAAACAGATGAGACTCGGGTATCTCATTAGCATAATAAAGGATTACCTGTCGGTTTGTCTTTGATGTAACATGCCGCTCGCAGACGGCGTTGTCTTCAAAGACGGTATGCCACGCCTATCAAGCTTATGTCACTCAGGTAAACCTATTATAGCACTGTAGACGCAAATTTTGCTTTGAATAATATTATAGAAAAACATTTAAAAAACAAATCAAGATTGTATTGTTGTTTTATTGACTTTAAGCAAGCGTTTGATTCGGTTGACAGAAATAAACTTTGGTGTAAAATTTCACAACTTGGTATCAGAGGCAAAATACTAAGACGAGTGTTTTATTGAATGGCAAAATCTCTGAACCGTTTATGAACCACCTTGGTCTTTTGCAAGGGGAGATAATTTCTCCGATTTTGTTTTCTTACTATTTGAATGACTGTGAAATGGATTTTTTAAAGAATGGATGTGATTCTACAGAATTACAAGAATTATCACTTTTTCTACTTATGTACGCAGATGACATGGTTATTTTTTCAAGAAGGTTTTCCGGTTTACAAGAAATGTTGAATTCATTGTCTGCCTATACTGCAAAATGGTCATTAGCTGTAAATATTGATAAAACAAAGATTGTGATTTTTAGAAATTGAGGTAATGTAAAAGCAGACGAGATATGGTTTTATGACAGTCGTAAATTGGATATTGTTAATGAATTTTGCTATTTGGGTATTGTACTAAACTATAATGGTAAACTTTCAAAAAAACAGAAACAATTATCATTACAATGTAGAAAAGCAATGTTTGGTTTGAAAAGAAAATGTTCACAGATGAATTTTAATCACATGACCCTTTTAACATTATTTGATACTTATGTTGCAAGTATAGCTAATTACGGAAGTGAAATATGGGGATTTCATTCTGCTCCAGATTTGGAGAAAGTACATTTAGATTTCTGTAAATCTATCTTGGGCGTGAAAAGGTCTACCCCGAATCCCATAGTATATTGTGAGTTGGGAAGACTTCCTCTAATATGCTACAAAAAATTAAGAATCATTAAATATTGGTTAAAACTTAAGAACACTAAAAATTGTATTTTGAAGTCATCTTTTGAGTATTTATGTTATGAATTTCATAC
The DNA here is from genome assembly GCA_033119305.1 of Pinctada imbricata. Taxonomy (NCBI): domain Eukaryota; kingdom Metazoa; phylum Mollusca; class Bivalvia; order Pterioida; family Pteriidae; genus Pinctada; species Pinctada imbricata. The sequence goes on along the minus strand of VSWD01000005.1, from coordinate 103,207,110 downwards.
GAAGTCAAATTGTAAAAATTGGATTACTAATGTTTTTAATATTTTGTCTGAAATTGGTCTACGAGACTTATTCTTAGAATACAATCATTTAGACGCAAAACTTATTTCTCCCATTGTTAAGCAACGTATTATTGATATTTATAAGCAGTCGTTGATTACAGAGATAAGTTCATCATCAAAATGTTTTATGTATAAGCACCTTATTGACCATATTGATTTACAAACATATTTAAAGAAACCTATCTATAATCAATATAAGAAATGTATTACTAGATTAAGGCTCTCTTCGCATTGTTTATCAATTGAAACAGGTCGTTACAAGAATATTCCTTCAGATAAAAGAATTTGCCCAATGTGTAAAACAGATGTAGAAGATGAATTTCATTTTGTTCTTAAATGTCCCGCCTATACCAGTCTTATAGTAAAATTTTTAAAACCATACTATTTTCAACGACCCTCTGTCTTTAAACTTATCCAACTTTTCACATCTACAAATACTAAAGAATTATGTTATTTAGGAAAATATATCAAAAATGCTTTTGACATAAGAAAAAGATTGTGATCTATGATAGTTATAATTTTATTTAAGACCGTATGTACTTAACCTTGATAAGCATTTGTAAGTGTATATTCATATTTGTATTTACATGTATATCTATATGCTGTAAGGCATTTGATGAATAAACTGTACTATTAACGACCGGGTGGTTCCCAAAGTCGGCCTTTAACATACTTCAATTACTCGCATCAATTTAGTCGTAAAAGGCATAAAGAGGGTTCTCACAAGTTACATGGTGATGGGGATATATTCAATGTGCATTATAAGTAAATGATACAGAAAAATTTTGTCTCTATTTGTCACATTGTGCTTGATTTTGTTTAAAAATACTGTATCGTTTGAATGGAAGCTGTATCGTGATACGTATCGTCAAGCTACTGTATCACGATACGAGTACAAACGATATATTGTTACACCACTAGGATACTTAGAATGCGAGGGTGCCAGTGGACTGTTTAACACCATCCAACTGACTAGGCTGTTTCGTTGAGGATATACTACTTTGTTTGTATATTTGCTTTCCAAAGACAAATTGATCAATGCAACAAAGAAATTAATGAGCGATATAAAAATCGATAAGACTGTGCGTAGTCACAAAATTCAATGGGAATTTTTTAGAAGTTTCCCCTAATTTTCCCCAAATTCTTTTATCGGAACTCTCCGCTTTTCCCGCGAATATATACAGAAAGGCTTTTGATTGGTCCAGTTAATTTGCGTTATAATGGAATTTTCTTGCAGGTCAAGCAATTCATGAATGACTGACTTGAGTTGTCTAGTGTAAATGTACATATTTTCTAACTTTTCAGAATCATCAACAGATACGTTTCTATTGTGTAACCAGTTTTTGTGAATTTCATGCACAGCTTTATACTAATACTACTCTTTACTCTTTATTCTAAGAGTCAAATTTTTTAACCTATTTGAACGAGAAAAAAAATATTGCGTGATGAAATAAATGTTGATATCGACCAAGCTTTTTTTGGAAAGCTAATACTTGTTATTGTTATTATAAGAAAGAAAGAAAACTTACATTGTATAGCCGAGTACCAACATCATAGTCTACTACACCTGTCAGTTGTAGAACTCCTGCATTCGTAACTTGAAAATTGCTATCAACATCCCCGGAGACAATGGTGTAAGACAGTGTTCCGTCAGCACCTGAGTCCACGTCCGTACACAGTAGCGTTACCACGGTGTGGGTCGGCGTCACGTCCTCGTCCACGTCTACTGGACGGTAAGCAGGGTCGCAGTTTGGCGCCGTATTTTGACATTCAACTTTACAATATTTAAATTTGTGTTTGAGAAATAATGCAAATGACAAGTGTTTGACAGAAAATATTATTATGTTCAAGTGTCTGATTTTTGTTCCTTCTCATTCTTCCCACTTTTGAAAAAGTGCAATTTAAATGCAAAAGCAAAAACTAATACATTTCTGGTTCTCCCACTTCAAATAAGTTTAACCTTAGAAAGTGCTGGGGTTGATTTTTTTTATTTGCACATGCAAAAATCGTGCGTCATTTCAGTTAAACCTCAGGATTGCATTTTATTTTTACATATTGTTAGACATTATTAAGATATTTCATGAAATCGAACAACTAATAAAAAGTATTTACATATAAAATCGTTCTTTATTTCATAAGTGTTAAAAAATCATTATTTCCATAGGCGGATCTAGGAATTTTTCAAGGGGGGGGGGTTGAAGATTTTGAAAGGGGGGGGGGGGTGTTGAATGCATACTATCAAAAGCTTCTGTTTCGCAATAATACCTTAAAGGGTGTATTATTGACTACACAAAGGTAATCTATAACTGTTTTATTATCTTTTAAAGCAACGGCGTAGCTCTCTGCCTGAAAAAATGAAGGGACACAACATCCCAAAATTTCTAACAAACAAAAAAGAAAAAAAAAGTGGGGGGGGGGGAGGAAAAGAATTGATAAAAGATGGGGTTCCTTGCACAATTGTTAACATTTCTGGCGCAATTCTAAATTTTAAGTATAAGAATAAATGTCTGGCGAGCGGTAGCAATATTGACTTATCAGAAATACTTTACCCTCTGTCATTAACAAGTACATGTAACAATATTCTATTTGAGTCAAATGTCTTCATGTACGTTGAGGATGGATCAGAATATCTAAATTATTCAGAAAGAAATGGCGAGCGGTAGCGAGCCAAAGAAAAATTTAGAAAATTGACCGAAAAATTGTACATTTATGGTACAAAATGTTGCTATTTTAAACAATGTTAATGAAATCATATAAGTTTGCGATTGAAAAGTAGGGGGGGGGGGTGGGGGGGGGGCACAAACGTGGCATGTGCCCCCGCTGCCCCCCCCCCTTCTCATACGCCCTTGTAAAGTAAACACAATTTCCTATTTAAAACTAAACACGCATCGGAGCAAAGATTATTCTATAAGCCTAAAATCTTCAACATTGTAATATTCAGACTTCAGGTCACAAATGTTGTACACCTTGGTGTTGAAAGCTTGTTAGATGGACAGAGATTAAGTCTCTCTCTCTCTTCATTTTTTTTTTTTTTTGGTCGGACCAAAGGGGGGGTTGCAACCCCCCTATCCACCTCGCTAGATCCGCCAATGATTTCTTTAAATCAATATAAATCGAAACGTCAATCTAACATGTCTTAAGGAAAATGTCGTATTGATTTTTGCCCGTTGTTGTTTTTGTTGGGGGCGGTATTTTTTTAGCCCTATACTGAGCAAAACTTAAGTGAGCTATTGTCATAGAGCGCCGTCCATCGTCCGTCCGTCCGTCCGGTGTAAATGTTTTACATTTTCGACATCTCCTCTGTAACCGCTGCACAGAATTTCACGAAACCTTACAGGAAGAAAATACTCAAGGTCCTCTACCAAGTTTGTGTTTTTGGTGCCGATCGGTCAAAGAATATGGCTGTCGAGGGCTCTGATTGGCTGACGCATGTTCGAATTCTCCTCCGCAACCGCTGCAAAGTATTTGACGAAACCTTACAGGAAGCAAGTACTCAAGGTACTCTACCAAGTTTGTGTTTTTCGTGCCAATCGTTCAACAAAAATTGCCGCCAAGGGCTCGAATTTGCTGATGCATTTTCGACTTCTCCTCTGCAACCGCTGCACAGAATTTGACGAAACGATACAGGGAGCAAGTACTCTAGGCCCTCTTCCAAGTTTGTGTTTTTCGTGTCGATCGGTCGACAAATATGGCCATCGAGGACTATGATTTGCTGACGCATTTTCGACTTCTCCTCTGCAACTGCTGCACAGAATTTCACGAAATCTTGCAGGTCCTCAGTCTATCGAGTTTGTGTTTTTCGTGCCGATCGGTCGACAAATATGGCCACCGAGGGCTCTGACTGGCTGATGTGTTTTAGACTTCTCCACTGCAACTGCTGCACATATATTCACGAAACCTCAAAGGAAGCAAGTACTCAAGGTCCGCTAACAAGTTTGTATTTTTCGTGCCGATCGGTCAACAAATATGGCCGTTGAGGGCTCTGATTGGCTGACACATTTTCGACATCTCCTCTGCAACCGCTGCACAGAATTTCCTGAAACCTTACAGGAAGCAAGTACCCAAGCTCCTCTTCCAAGTTTGTGTTTTTCGTGCCGATCGTTTAACAAATATGGCCAACAAGGGCTCTGATTGGCTGACACATTTCGACATTTCCCCTGCAACCGCTGCATAGAATTTCATAAAACCTTACAGGAAGCAAGACTTAGTACTCAAGATCCTCTACCAATTTTGTGTTTTTTCATGCCGACAGGTAAAAGAATATCGCCACCCAGGGATATGATTGGATGACACATTTTCGACATCTCCTCTGAAACTGCTACACAGAATTTAACGAAACCTTACTGGAAGTAAGTACTCAAGGTCCTCTACCAAACTGTCCACTATCAATCTATTGTTTGCAACTCAGATGAGCGATGTGGCCCCCTTGGGCCTCTTGTTTTTGTGCCGATTGGCTTACACCGAATTCTTTTGTTTGCAACTCAGGTGAGCGATGTCGGCCTCTTGTTTCTTAAAGAACATTAAAAAGGCCTGCTTCGCTCAGTTTACAATCTCGAATACGACTATTAACCGTCCGTGTAAGTATAGTGGTTATAAGGGGATCACCATATAGTTGGATTGCTTGATAATAAAATTTCTGTCTGAGAAGTACAAAATAGAGTCCATATGCAATAAAATCTACATAGTTTACATCGATCTAAATATCCGTGGGACAACCATGGAGAGACGCATCGAGAATTATTGATAACAACATCTTTCTATAGAAAATAAAGCATAAAGAAAGAAAAGAAATGGTAGGTTTTTTAACATTTGTATGTCAGAAATTAAAACAATCGTCAGATAATTTTCAGTAATGGTTAGACATAAAATATCTTGCAAGTCATTGATTTTAATTCGTTAAAACAATGACTTTTTTCTTATTAAAATATCATAGTATACTTGACTGGTTTTAAACATAAAAAAGACACGATTTAATATATTAAACAAATGTCAGTATTACATGCTTTTTCTCTCCTTAAAAAAAAAAACACAAAACAACTAATTTGCAAAATCATAAACCTAAAATAGAAGTAATCAAGATAAAAAGAAAATGATATCCGACTAGTCTCTCATTAGAACCGAAGTTTCTGTGTTCTCTCAATATGTGTAAGAAATAAAAACAGAAGGGGAAACAATTGGATTCTGCGGCTGCTTTTAACATAATTGGTGAATAATGAATTACAGGTACTTTCAGTGATGTGATAGGGTTGGTGATATTATCATAACTTTATATGTATACATTTTCTCAAGTTTTAGATTAAAAGTGCTTTAAAAATCAATTCTATAAGGACAAGAAGAAAACCTACCTGACAAAATAAAAGTCGAAAATAATGAAAATAAAATTTTCACCCTCTGCAATGAACGACTCATGGTAATATGAACGAGAGTTTGCGTGAGACTATTTGTGTGTGTAATTCTTCATACGAATCAACCAACCCTGATGGTAAATCAGTCATGCAAAAAATATGATCAACTCTCGTCGTCTGTAATCGTCATAATCGACATGAGAGATAAATACTCTTTTTGAAATGATAAAATAAAATCTGCTTTATTGCAGTAAATCTGATTTTATAAACATCGTACAAATAAATTATTTATATTCATTTAAATTTATTTCGCTTTCTTATAGAAAATGTCCAAGACATCATGCATTTTCATTGAATTTCACCAGACTCTAGTTACGTCAAATGGCGTACAAAATCTGAATACCATTATCGTTGTTTGCTAAAATATCTAATGTAGGTCAAAGCATAAGCCAAATCTACACATTGAAACTAAAACGAACGCAAAAAAAAATCGTTTCCATTTTGAAAGGAATAAAAAATTATAAATGAAATCTCGAAACTGTGACTTCAAGCATGTAACTATTGAGATGCTGTGCGTCTGTTACTCCGGAAAACAACAATATCTGAATTTACAATAAATTCATACACTGTACTCTACTTTTCGTAATTATGCAAAGTTCTTTTTAAAAACACATGCTTACATGTATCAAATTTTGATAAACGTCAAACATTCTATTATTCTTTCCCTGTTTAATAAAAATATAATACAATGTATAATTCATATATTTTCTTTTTTCAGTTTCATAGAACTTTTTTGTTCGATGGACCTAGTTCATCGTTGAGCATATCTATTTCACCTTTCAATTCTTTTTTCTATTCATTTATTTAGGCACGGTCCATTTGATATTCGGGGGGGGGGGGGGGGGGGGCTTGGGGTTTTTTTTTTCGAAAAAAATAATTTTGCTCTGAATTTTGATGAAATAAATAAATTTGCTTATGGTGAGTCAGAAAAAAATAATCTTATCTTACATGTAATCTGAATTTGAAGATTTACCATAAAATTTCGCCTAAAATTCCTGAAAATTTTTCGGCTCGCTACGCTCGCCAGTTTTCAATTTATTTTAAAGAAAAAATTTTGGCTCGCTTCGCTCGCCATAATTTTCAAAACATTATTTCTTTAATGGCAAAGTTTGTATTTGAAAAGATATCAAAAGAATGCATATTATCAATGTATTTCTTTTGATTTTTTAATAGACATGATAGATGCATATCACCATAGATTCTAATTTTATATACAAACTCTGAAAGAGAACTTCAATTTTTTTAACAATTCATATATAATACAATTCTAAATTTGTACATTTGTCTAGAAGACCCTCCCCTCCGACCTACTTGTACCTTATATAAATTTTGTTTACTGTTGATTATATTGTCAAATTCTTTTATATCTCTGTTCCTTAGAAGTGAATTGAATTTTTACATATTTAGTAATATTTCAGAGTTTTAGTAAAGATAAAGAATTCCTGTTGATAAAACACAAGCATTCTTAACATATTGCACTTCACTAATGTTTGAAAAAAAATTTTCTTGCTCCAACTTTGCACGAAAAAAATAATTTTGCTCCGGTCCAGGGCGAAAAAAATAATCATGCTCCGACAAAAAACCCAAGCCCCCCCCCCCCCCCCCCTGAATATCAAATGGACCGTGCCTTATCCCTTTTCTTCTTTTGCAAAATATACGAACACGCATATTGATGTTATGAAAGATGCAAAATTAAACTTTTTTCAATGCTGTAAGATAAACTGTACGTTCTAGTTTTAAGAAATTATTCAATAAAACATAAAACAAATAAATTTCGGAGCCCCTAGTCAGCCATCGTCTTTTGCGAAACACTAAAACTATATGTATCCGATGGTTTGGGTGCTGATTTTAAAAAAAGACAATTGATGGAAAAAAAATTGAATGAGGTCGTGCACCTGACTTTCAGAAATATTGGTCATTTCACCGGAATGTCAGTAAAATGAAATGTAATTGAATTCTTTTCGATATCATAAATAGCATTCAAAATGACATATATCGATTATTATAGATCTTCACACAAGCCAACCAAGCAGAAGGCCGAATTTCACATTTTGATCAGAATGAACTTTTTTAATGATATTACACTACTGTGACCCTCTAACTAAATTATCTCATTATGCCAGTATAATGTATTCAAATGATGTTTATACCACCACTAATCCGATTTCAACTCAATCCTAAGCAAACAGTCAACAACACCTTTATGTTCCTTTGATACGAAAATATATATGAGGATTAATTCCATGTATACATTAGAAATGTATATATCAAATGATAAATAGAATATATGTTATTTAAACTGTTTATCCGTAATATCGAGGAATGCATTCTGGGTGTACATAGAATGAAACAGTGAAGTTCTAATCGCACATATACGTATAAGTATACTAGTAGATGATCATGCTTCGTTCATGTTTACGGTAATGTCCTATGACAAATTTGAAATACTAAAAATATTTAAATTTGCTTAATGACTACTTCGAAGTAGTCATTAAGCAAACTTTAATGTTTTAAATATTTTAAATTTGCCATAGGACATTAGTATAATTATTTAAAATGAATAAACATGTATGGAGCTCAACAAGGCCAGGAACTTTGATGTTTTATAGAACAATCTCAATCTAGTTATCACTGCGTTTGCATCAGCAGATGGTAATACTATACGTATAGTTTTTATTATTGGCAACTGCTTACAAGTATGACATTTCCGACCCCCCCCCCCCCAACACACACCACAACATGGGCGGATCCAGAAATTTTTTCAGGGGGGGGGGTCCTAAAGTCCGAATTTTTTTAAGAGCAAAAAAAAAAAAAAAAAAAAAAAAAAAAAAAAAAAAAAAAAAAAAAAAACCAACGCAAACGCAAGAAAATAAAAGTATTGATTGATAACTGTCAGTTCTGTCTCTAATTATTAATAAAACAGGTGACTGGAGAGTTATGGCGAGCAAATAGCTTAAAATTTCGAATCTTCACATCATATACATGTACATTTGTAAATAGTAATAAGTAGTTGATTAAATTGATTGTCAGTTCTAAAATGTATAAATACAACAAATGGCGAGCGATAGCGAGCCAGCGAAATTTTTTTCCAAGACTTGGAATAAAATCCACTATTTGTGTCTTTTTCGGTTTCTTTTCGTTTCCTTAGTGCCCTTGTTTATTGACCTAGGAGTAATGTATAGGAAAGCGCAGATGCATCATTTGAAAATAACGTACATGTCATGTAATAAATTCTGGCGAGCGGATGCTCGCCAGAGAAAAATTTTGAAATACTGACGGCAAAATATTATCAAAATGAAAGATTTCTATTACAAATTCATGATATATTTTTCAAATATTATGACAACAAAAGGGGAATTGGGACTTAATCTTATGAAATATGTATATTAATAACAAAAATTTAGCAATGTTTCGAAAATTCCAGGGGGGTCCGGACCCCCCCCCCCCCCCCGACCCCCCCCCCCCCCCCCCTCTGGATCCGCGCTTGCACAACCTTATGAAATACGAAATCCCATCGGCAGTAAAGATCAGAGGTGCTTTTAATTGTATTTTATTGTTAAAGGACTTCAAAATGAGGTGGAAAATTCTATTTCCAGATAAGGGGGAGATCTCCAACATGACGACATTGTGTAACGAAAAGTGAGCTTAGGAATATACTAGTAAGCCACTTGAACTGCCTCCTCGGCAGGCTAGCTTTATCGGGAATGCGGTCGAATGCGCTTGACTTCAGACCCCCTTCTTCGGGCTCCCTCGTCGCTTCACGTTACAATTGTAGTGATCACAGTAGAACACACACGTATGATTACAAGGTAAGGAGGAGATCTCCAACATGATGACACTGTAGTGATCACAGCGGAACACACACGTATGATTACAAGATAAGGAGGAGAACTCCAACATGACGACATTTTAGTGATCACAGCGGAACACACATGTATGATTACAAGGTTAGGAGGAGATCTCCATCATGACCACATTGTAGTGATCACATCGGAACACACATGTATGATTACAAGGTAAGGAGGAGCTCTCCAACATGAAGACATTGTAGTGATCACAGCGGAACACACGCGTATGATTACAAGGTAAAGAGGATATCTACAACATGACGACATTGTAGTGATCATAGCGGAACACACAGGTATGATTACAAGGTAAGGAGGAAATCTCCAACATGATGACATATTAGTGATTACAGCGGAACACACACGTGTGGTAAGAGGGTAAGGAGGAAATCTCCAACATGACGATGTTACAGTGACCACAGCGGAACACACACGTATTACAAGGTAAGGAGGAGATCTCCATAACGACATTGTATTGATCTCAGCGGAACACAATTGTAAGATTACAAGATAAGGAGGAGCTCTCCAACATGACGACATTGAAGAGATCACAGTGGAACACATACGTATGATTGCAAGATAAGGAGGTGAACTTCAACATAACGTCATTGTAGTGATCACAGCGGATCACACACGTAAGATTTCAAGGAATCGAGGAGATCTCCAACATGACGACATTGTAGTGGTAACAGTTGAACACACACGTATGATTACAAGGTAAGGAGGAGATCCCCAACATGACGAAAATGTAGTGATCACAGCGGAACACACACGTATGATTACAAGGTAAGGAGATCTCCAACATGACGACATTTTAGAGATCACAGTGGAACACACACGTATGATTACAAGGTAAAGAGGAAATCTCCTTCATGACGACAATGTAGTGATCACAGCGGAACACACACGTAGAATTACAAGGTAAGGAGGAGATCTCCAACATGACGACATTGTGGTGATCAACGCAGAACATACACGTGTGATTACAAAGAAAGGCGGATATCTCCAACATGACGTCATTGTAGTGATAACAGCGGAAACCACACGTATGATTACAAGATAAGGAGGTGATCTCCAACATAACGTCATTGTAGTTATCACAGCGGATCACAGACGTATGATTTCAAGGTAAGGAGGAGATCTCCAACATGACGTCATTGTAGTGATCACACTGGATCACACACGTATGATAACAAGATAAGGAGGAGGTCACCAACATGATGACATTGTTGTGGTCACACTGGAACACACACGTACATGTATTATTTCAAGGTAAGGAAGAGATCTCCATCATGGCGACATTGTAGTGATCACAGCGGAACACACACGTATCATTACAAGGTAAGGAGGAGATCTCCAACATGACGACATTGTAGTGGTAACAGTGGAACATACACGTATTATTACAAGGTAAGGAGGAGCTCTCCAACATTGTAGAGATCAAAGTGGAACACACACGTATGATTACAAGGTAAAGAGGAAATCTCCATCATAACGACATTGTAGTGATCACAGCGGAACACACACGTATGATTTCATGGTAAAGACATCTCCAATATGACGAATTGTAGTGATTACAGCGGAACAAACACGCATGATTACAAGGGAAGGAGGAGATCTCCAACATAACGACATTGTGGTGATCACAGCGGAACACAAAGGTATATAATACGTACTTGTCCCAATATTATAAAAAAAGACAATTGGGACAAATATGTAAAATAGGCAAGAATAGACTGGGGTTTTCTCGAGGGTACATGTATTTAAAAAGATAATTTTTTACTTACATGTATATGGGGCCTTTAGGGACACACCTTTATAAATTAAAGGCTCTGTGGGGCGGACCCCCCCCCCCCGTGGCACTGGCCTAAAATTTTCCAAAAACACGTATATATTATTTTGGCCCATTTTCAGTAAAAATCGGCAAAATTCGCCCCAGGCCTTGAACCCCCCCCCCCTTTCCGGCAAAGGGGGCGATGGTGGATCCCACCACTGAATCTGAAGCTGGGATTGTCCCAAGTTTAAAAAAGTTCACAGTTTCTGTATTCTTATTAAAAGAGCCATAGAATGAGATTTTTTAAATGCCCCTCGGCAAGGACTTAAAAACAGATATAAAAAAGGACAGAAATTAAGCTGATTTTTTTTTAAATTGGGCTCGGCATTCCATCGCACTTGCTGAAACTGATTGACATTAGTTTTGTCAAAAATGCCAGAGCATACTACATCAAAACAGCAGAAAACAGAGGACCAGGCAGTCACAAACTTTAGAGAATATTTAAGGATAAAGACCGTTCATCCAGAGCCAGATTATGGTATGAGTGGTCATAGTTTAAATTCCGATATAACAATGGTAGAAACGGTACATATATTCACCCTAATTTCAATGGAAACTGAGGAGCTTCTTTAATTTTTGTCTAGCGCAACCTGAGGTTGCGCTAGACAAAAATTAAAGAAGCTCCTCAGTTTCCATTGAAATTAATATTCACCCATGCCAGGCAGTTTACTGTATAAGGGATAACACTTTGAAATACTTGTTAAATTTTATAATCGCAAAATCGGTTTTACTGCAAAGTCTTAGCAATGCTGATAGTAGATACAGCTGCAAAAGTGATATTTTGCTGTGTGATAAAAAAGAAAATAGTGACTAAAACTGCAACTCCTATACATATGTTAATTGTATACAGATATATATATATAGAGTTATTTCTGATTTTATTGACGAAGTGCACTTGCGTCATGCATAACAAGTCTACCTTTTACTCCTGCATCTAATTCCAGTTTTCCACTAGCTCTGAACATCCAACAGGTTTGATCTTTCCAATTTTTTGTCTACATGTCTATCGAGGTACATAATTCATCGTAAATCTCCCTCCCAAATACAAACTGTGCTGTCCAGACTTTTATTTGTCTAGCCCGTCTTGTCAAATTGTATTTCCCGTCTTTCCAAAGGCCAATTCTACTTTTACTTTGAATTAACATCGGTCCAAGAGTAACAGGAAAAACCATGGTAAGGTTTCTAATACACTTTTGTACAATCGTTTTCATTTTAAAGATACCCTCTAGAGACAGCTTGCCAACCCTAAAGCTTGATTCTGTTACAAATCAAGGCAAGCATTAGCTCGACATTTATGATAATATGTGGCGTATTAAGCAAATCGTTTAAGTGCCTTGATTCCTCAAAATGAATTTCAACCCTGATAAACAGGAAAAAAAGGTTATTTCCACTGTATTCTCAATTTTAAGAAAAATCATTTCCAGTTCTCAATTATGCAAAGATTAAGTAACAATAGATAGCATTATCTTAAATCTACTGGTATCTTCATATCAAGAATGAAGTATTTTCAATTTCCATTTATCAGATGGAGCAATTGTCTTCCTCCAGAGGATGGCTGCAGAAATTGGTCTTCCCTGTAAAGCTGTTGAGGTAATTGTTAATAACAATGTACATGTTATGTCACAGGATAAATTGTCCATGTAAAGCTGTTGACATTATTTGTAACATTTAAAATAGCACTCCAAGGAATGCTTGTGTCGCCTGCAAATTGGCATATCATTTCTTTTAAAGTAGGTCAAATATTTAGGTCAAGGTCAAGAGATCAAATATTATGGTATGTGTAGAAAGGTCTTGTCACAGGAAATACACATACTAGTATGAAATATCAAAGACTTGTCACTTACCAATCAAACGATATGGCCAATCTTTATTTAGGTTTTTTGAAAAGTAGGTCAAATATCTAGGTCAAGGTCATGAGGTCAAAAATTATGGTATGAATATGTGTATAAAGTTATTGTCATAAGGAATACACATGTAAAATATCAAAGCCCTATCACTTACCAATCAAACGATATAGCCAATCTTAGCTTTTTTCAAAAGTAGGTCAAATATCTAGGTCAAGGTCATGAGGTAAAACAATTATGGTATGTGTTGAAAGGTATTGTCATAAGGAATACACATGTAAAATATCAATGCCCTATCACTTACCAATTAAAAGTTATAACCAGTTATAGCCAATCTTTTGAAAAGTAGGTCAAATATCTAGGTCAAGATTATGAGGTCAGAAATTATTGTATGTGTACAAAGGTATTGTCACTAGAAATACACTCATGTGAAATAATATCAAAACCCTATCACTAACCAATCAAAAGATATAGAAAATCTTAGACTTTTTGAAAAGTGGGTCAAAAATCTAGGTCAAGGTCACAAGGTAAAAAATTTTGGTATGTGTACAAAGGAATACACATGTAAAATATCAAAATGCTATCACACACCATCAGAAGTTATTGCCAATCTTAGATTTTTTTGAAAAGTAAGTCAGATATCTAGGTCAAGGTCACAAGGTCAAAAATTATAGTATGCATAGAAAGGTCTTGTCACAAGGAATACACATGTGAAATATCAAAGCCCTATCACTTACCAATCAAAAGTTATGTGGTGTGACACCCAAAGTGTGACAGACGGACAGACAGACAACGGACAAAGTGATCCCTAAGTGTCGCTGTGCTTCGCAGGTGACACAAAAATGATGTTACAGAATAACTTGTCCATGTTAAAACTGATGAGAATCTATGATGTTACATTGTTTATGCAAAACATTTGAGGTAACATTATGTCACAAAGTGAAGAAGAAAGGAGGGGATCTCCAATTAGACCCAGTTGCAGCATTAACAGCAAAATACCGCACATGAAAACAAAGAGAAGAGAAAAACGTGTAAAGGAACACGAAACATGACATAAAACACCAAAGACCACACATAAACCAAGACCAATAAGCAATCGGTCCTGACTTTGGATGGCCTTCTGCTATGTTAGTAGCAAAGGGTGTGGATATCTGGATTACATGTGCACAACCAGTTTTCTGTTTACCAAAAGGTCTTGAATGACACACAATTGTATTGTAAAATAACTTCCTTACTGTATGATGACGACACAAATAAGACAGCAAAACACAGGGGCCTTTAAGTAACTCAGAGATGAACATAGATGGGGTAATTAAAAATGTAATTATAATTAATTACAAGTTTTTCAAGTAATGGAATGTAATGTGTAATTGAAGATTTTTTCAAATACATGTAATAGCTACCCAGATTGACACTTTAACCTTTCATATTTCATGCACACATTCGCTATAAAGAGCACTACATTTTTGTATCATGACTTGTGACCTTGTGACCTTGACCTGAACTTAGGGCCTTTGTAAGAAGTATTGAACTTCATGACCAGAATAATAGTATTTTGGTTATGAAGTTCTAAAAGCAGCCATACTAACTTCTAAATTTTCATACCAAAGCATTTAATCCTGAATGAGAGTTTCAAATCGAACAATTGAAGGTTGCCTCATATGTTTTACATTATGTTGAGGAACTCTTAAGGTTGTAAAATTAAGGTCGAAAGAGGTAGGGGTGCTCGGATAGAAAAACTGATAATATCGACAAAAAACGTATACATTTTTGAATATTTTGTCTTAAATGGATAAATATAAGCTAAAAGACATCAAATATGTCTACATTGTGTATCAGAAATAGATTTCGAACGTTCTACCTCCTTAATAATCGGTAAATAATGAAATCCGGAACTTAAAATACGGTCTTATTCTTCATTCAATGGCTACAATGTAAGCCTTTTAGCGCAAAATACACATTGACGGAGAAATGAACATCACTCTTGCTTATTCCATTCCTAAATCTTGTATCTTTCATTCAATCATATTGAATACACAATGTTTGATGGATTAAAGAGGAAAAATAGTCAAATGTGCAATATTTAATGGTCAAAAAGATCGATTCTTAAAAAAAGCACCCCCATTTCCATTTTTAGTTTTTCGTCTCTGGGGTAGTGTCCCCCCCCCTGGAGATACAGAACCCCTCTTTGCCAAAAAAATTGTATCATGGATGCACATCTCCAGTAAAAGTGGCTTTCTGTATATCCGGGGGGAACAATGTTCAATAAAACTTTTCCGTTTTCTATTGATTTCTATGAGAAAAAAGTTTTGACCCCAAAATTAGCAATATTATGCAAAACAGATAAAAAATAACTTCATATTCTGATGGGATGCCGTATAGGTATACATTTTACCAAAAAAGGTTCTTGAAATTTCTATTTTCAAAATTTCACTTTTCAGGGCTGATCTTACGCCTTATCTTAACAGCTCCTTTGTCCACTTTAGGGCAGTTCTACTTGTGTTTTTCACAGATAGCAGCTTTTATACTGTAAGAGAATATAACCAACAGAGGCATTCATTTTTTTTTGGTCTTTTTTAGCAACTGAATACAACAATTACTTAAACTATAAGTGTAAACCATACATATGGTTGTTGACCTCTAATTTGAATGATCTTATTACAGGTACATCCAGGTAGAGTAGTGTTGATTATGACATGGTTGGGTGAAGATCCCTCACTTCCCACAATCCTCCTCAATTCTCACACTGATGTCGTTCCTGTTTTCAGGGTATGTTGAAATGAAGAATTCAAGAGCTTATGCTCTCCAATTTTTGTCGGATTGCAAAGAAAAATCTTGGTCATGAAATAGTGATGTTCGTCCGTTTGTCTGTCCATCAGCATCAACAATTTGGTTTAGCAGCTGAATTTAAGTGAGTAATGTGAATAGAACTATCAAGAGTTCAATCTTCAAACTTGGTACAGAGATAAACTTGGAGAGAGGATCTGAATGCAGGTATTGTTTTTTACCTTTACAATACTTTGAGGTTTGACCTTGACCTTTAATAATGTAATTATGCGTAAGGGTAAAAAGAACTATAAAAGGTACAATCTTCAAACTTGGTATAGAGATAAAGCAGAGTAAGAGGTTGTAAACGCAGATACATGTATTGTTTTTGACGTTGACCTTAAGGTTTGACCTTGAAAAATGTACCTTTGTGTTTAGGATAGTTGTGAAAGAACTATTATGGGTACAATATTAAAACTCAGTAAAGAGATAAAGCAGAACGAGAGGATGTAATTGCAGTATTGGTTTTGACCTTGAGGTTTGACTTTGACCTTGAAAATGTAATTTAGAGATAATTTCTATTGTACAAAATTTAATACTCTATGGAATTCTACATTCAATCTATGCATAAAAATAGGAAATAATGAGTAGGGCTGAGCGGTTTTATCGCGGTACCGGTATATCGCGATGATACGAGGCTTCGCAATACGTACCACGGTATTTGTTTTCAAAAACCGGTTTTTGACGATATTATTTATCTTCATATTTTTATGTTGTTTCTTTGAAACTTATGGGCGAAAGCGATCAGTTCTGCAATAATTTTCTGACTAGCCACTTTTAAACATGACGAGGTGTCCGTTCTATGCTACACAGCAAAATAGATTTCAAGAAATAACGTTTCGTCGACCTTTAGAAACGTTCAGCAACACACTGCACATTGGTATACTAATTTGCAAAAAAGACTTTATCATGTTAGCTTGATTCTTATATTTTGTTTATAGTACATGTATATATTTAGTTATGATTGTTTAAACATACAACATAGTGGTATCATTTTTAAGTTTCCTAGTGACTTTTTGCACTATCTGTCCGCGAGTGTCTGCCGATGTCTCAGCAGAATTATCACATTGATAGCTTAAAATAACTGGATATTATTTTTTTCAGTCAGATATTCATGCATGTACGTATGATTGGTCAAATTTGTCTGCACATGTGCATCCGTAATTATATCGTGACGAAGACATTTTCAGATTTTAAAGTAAAATTTTGAAAGGAAAATTGAGGTAGGAAAAAAATAACCATAAGGACTCTTGATGTTACCGTATAAAAATATTGCAATATATCGCAATATTTTTCCAAATATCGCAATATATCGCAATACACATTTGACCCGCGATACTCAGCCCTAATAATGAGTTGACTTCATTTCAGATCTTGACCTAGCTATTTGACCTTGACCTTGAAAATGCAATTCTGAATTTGACTCACCAATAATATATCACATTTCATATTTAAGCTTTGCACGGAGATAAACCTAAGGAGCTATTAAGATAACGAGTAAAATCAGCCCTGAAAAGTGGAATTTTGAAAATTGAAATTTCAAGAACCATTTTTGGTAAAATGTATACCTATACGGCATCCCATCAGAACATGAAGTTATTTTTTATCTGTTTTGCATAACATTGCTAATTTTGGGGTCAAAACTTATCTTTTTCTCATCGAAATCAATAGAAAACAGAAAAGTTTTATTGAACATTTGTCCCCCCGGATATACAGAAAGCCACTTTTACTGGAGATGTGTATCCATGATACAAATTTTTTGGCAAAGTGGGGTTCTGTATCTCCGGTGGGGGGGGGGGGGGGGGGGGAACACCACCCCAGAGACGAAAAACTAAAAATGGAATTGGGGGTGCATTTTTTAAGAATCGATCTTTTTGACCATTAAATATAGCACATTTGACTATTTTTCCTCTTTAATCCATCAAACATTGTGTGTTTACTCAATATGATTGAATGAAAGATACAAGAATTAGGAACGAAATAAGCAAGAGTGATGTTCATTTCTCCGTCATTGTGTATTTCGCGCTAAAAGGCTTACATTGTGCCATTGAATGAGGAATAAGACCGTATTTTAAGTTCCGGATTTCATTATTTACCCATTAAAGGAGGTAGAATGTTCGAAATCTATTTCTGATACACAATGTAGACATATTTGATGTCTTTTAGCTTATATTTATCCATTTTAGATAAAATATTCAAAAATGTGTACGTTTTTTGTCGATATTATCGGATTTTCTATCCAAGCACCCCTACCTCTTTCGACCTTAATTTTACAACCTTAAGAGCTCCTTAACATAATGTAAAACATGTAAAAGGTCTGCAAACACATTATATTTCAATAATGATTCATGTTTTTCTGTATACGATTTGCCATGCACAAGAAATAAGTCACGAGATTCAGGGCTAAATACGGCCCTTATCTTAACAGCTCCTTCCTTGACCTTGAGATTTTAACTTGACCTTGAAAATAAGATTTTGAATTAGACTATGTTGTACCAATATTACATGTATATGAAAAAAAGTGCGTAAGACTTTGTTGCACTATTAGATGGCTCATTAAGATTTTACATCGTGGATGTAGAACACAATAACTTGACTTGATTTCAGGTATTGTCCTTGCCCTTGACAGTTTTATTACGAACTTGACATACGACATTAATGTATGAAGTATCACTTTAAAACATGTCATAGAGGTAGAATATGATTAGGGGAACTGATTTCTGGTACTGAAGATAACCTTGAGAATTGACCTTGAAGGTATGATTTTGAATTAGACTAAATTGTGTCACTACTATATAAAATTTCACATTGAAAACTTTGAATGGTGATATTGATATTGCACTCTGTTGCTTTCAATGGACATAGTGTTTTAAAACGCAATCTGCTGTCAGCAATCCATCCATTAATACCATCTTTAGCTGTTTTGTTGTTAAGATATTTAATGGTCCATCTTGCTATAATAACTTCACTTTTTTCTGTTTTTCAATGCTAGAAATCAAAATTGTACTTTACAGACTAAGTTTTGAAATACTAACTGCTTGTTTAAAAGTTGTTGAGGAAAGCTCTCCGTAAAAATAAGTTCCAAAGGTATAGTTTTTGCTCATTTTTTAACTTTTCATTGCAGGACCAGTGGAAGTGTGACCCTTTTGAGGCAAAGAAGATGGAAAACGGAGATATCTATGCAAGGGGCACTCAGGTATTATAATGTACAATTGAATCTAAACTGTAAAGCTTTAAAGTTTTTTTTTCTTTAAAGACAGCAAACAATGAAAGAATAATGATACATGTATACATACAATTAAGTTTTAGAAATAAAACCTTCAAAAGGAAACAAATAAGTACAGGTTTTGTGTAAATTTATTTATTCTACAAAAGCCTTTATAGATTATATCAATTTTACAGGATATGAAGTCTGTCGGAATTCAGTGAGTAGTAATTTTTTTCGGTAGGAAAATAAACTAAGATGAAACTCTTCTACACACTTCGTTAATTATTTATGATTGAAGTAATAAATTTGAGACCTTGTGTGAAATAATGATTGCAGGTATCTTACTCTCTTATTTTAAGGTACTTGGAGGCTATTAGAAGACTGAAAAGAACGAATAAGAATTTTAAGAGAACAGTGTATTTGAGCTTCATGCCTGGTTAGTGATGATTTCATATATTGTTATGTTACAAATGAGACCCCATCTGACATGAACTATAATGAAATTCTTATTGAAAAATTTCCCACAATTTTACACTGGTTTCCATAGATAATAAGTTTATGTCAGAAACCTGCATACATGTACATGCAACATATTTGGAAAGTAACTCTATTCAAAATTCCAAAATTTACACATATGTGTGTGTTAACGATTTAAATTAATTTTACTTAATTACTTATTTTATTATGGTTAATTTATTCAAATTATTCATTGGCAAAACACATTTAACAATATGGTCATTGCCCATGAAATATGAAGGTTCTGACTCTTCCTTGACATCAGTGATCATTTTATCCTTATGAATATTTTTTTTGTACAAATTGTCATAACATCTTGGGGAGTCAATACAAGTCTTTACTAGTAAGCATTTCCCAAACTTTTCATAACAGATGAGGAAGTTGGAGGTAAAAATGGAATGGAGAAGTTTGTACAGCATGAAGAATTCAAGAAGCTGAATGTTGGCTTTGGTCTAGATGAAGGTACATGTATTATTTTCATCATATGACACCACATATAGATGTATTAATTTACATAATGTTATTTCTTTTTCTTATTTTTATTTATTTATTTGTTTATTTATTTTTTTTTTTTTTTGCATAACATATACATTGTATTTCAATCAATTTTGAACATTGTCATTTGTTAGGACATAAAGATGCAGATCAATATTGTCATCACAATTAAATCAATATTATAACACTAATGGTACAGGGATCTATATTGTGTATCATATCTTTATTAATTTTAATTCCAATAATACAGTCATATGCATGTCATTATTAAATATCATTGTTAACTTTAGTAGTGTATGTACAGCATAGAATGTAATTTTCAAAATGGAATTTTCTTAGTGTACATTCATCTCCTTTTCTCACATTTTGTGTCGCATACGTCACAATCTATCAATGTGATGCAATCAAATCAATGTCACAGTGGAAAATGTCACTAGATGACGTGATGTTTGGTGTCACTAGATGACGTGATGTTTGGTGTCTATATTTATGGAATCTAGTGAAAACTAGTCTCTACTATTACCTGGAAATGTACCATTATAACAAAGTCAATATCTCTTTAATTCCAGGGCTTGCCAATCCAACAGATGCGTATACTGTTTTCTATGGTGAGAGAGCTCCTTGGTGTAAGTAATAGCTTTCAAAATATAGATTTCTACCCGAGTCCTAAAAATGTCAGTATCATACCAGAATTAAGCTTGTACACATTATCGTATTAATCGCCACGTATTTATCTCTAGATCTTTCAATGTTCATCTATAGTTTCTGTTTTACAGGGGTGAGAGTAAGGTGTCCTGGTAGACCAGGTCATGGGTCAAGGTTCATAGAGGACAATTGTGCTGAAAAATTTGTAAGTTTTATACAGTATCATATCTATGGTAATCTGGGCATTCTATTTTAAACATTTAGTTGGCACCTCAGAATGATAATACATCTGCAGACAAAACAAAGCACTTTTAAGTTCATAATTTAGTTCATGAATTTGTTGTAAGCAATATCACTTTCCTTAATTCAAATTTCAAGATGAAATGCAAATTTTTCATATAGTTTAAAAAATATTTTATATAGAAATCTTTCGGCTTTAAATTAAGAAATTGTTATGCATGTATAGGACATGAAATAATATATATAGCAATTTGAATGAACACATTTGTCTGGAGAAGTCCAAAATTTCTTTCTTTTACTTTATATAGAGGAAAATTATCAACAGCTTTCTTGACTTTAGAGCTCATGAGGAAAAAAAGTAAGATTCTTCTCACAAATTATTAAATATAAACTAGTTTTTGAAGAAGTATTGGATGATTATTATGCTTAAAAGAATTTGAAGGGGCATACATGTATGATTTGTGTAAAAAATGTGCATTCTGCTATCCTTATATTTGCTTTTGAGAAAACCTGTTGAATTCTTTGTTTCAGCATCATGTATTTTTGTATGTAATTGAATAGAAATTACCTATATCATATCAATATTATTGATGAAAAATACCAATGTATATGTATTACGTTGTCTTAAGGAAAAGCTATGTACATGTGCATAATGTGTGATTAGGAAATTGAAAGTTTGAGTACCGGTAAAATTTTATGCATTGCTCATGAAGACTTAAAGAAAATAGCTTTAATAATATTTTTTTCTTTTATAACAGATTGAAGGGAAATAGTTGCCTGAGACTTGGTGATGTTACAACAGTTAATCTTACAAATGTGGAGGTAGGGACCTAACATTCTGCTCATGATACTGTATAGTCAAAGTAACCCAATACTTCCATCAACTCAAGATTTAAAGTGTTATTTTTCCTTATACTACATTTTTGTACATGTTGGTGACATATTATCAAATTTCACTTGGCAGAATTAACAACAAAGAAACAAGTTTTCATATATCATTTTCATTTTCATATAACATTTTCATTTTCATGTCCCCTATCATACAGCTGATGGGAGATACTCCTATAATGTGATATTGACATTAAAAATTCAGCCCATCTGTCACACTTTCAGTTACAGATAATAATTGTTATTGGTTTTTGAGTCGGTTTGTCAAAGGTTTTCTTTCATTAACGGGTAGAAGGACTTATTTAGGGGGGGGGGGGGGGAAATAATGAATTTTCCTGAATTAAAAATTTTGTAAGAAATGCCAGTGCTTTGTATTTGTAAGAAATGCCAGTGCTGAATATTCAATATCAGATGATATGCTCCAGACATCGTCTGATATTGAATGTTCATTACATTTTTTTTTTTTTTCAGGGAGGAATTTTTCCACAATTCAATGTAGTTCCAACAGAGATGTATGCAGGTATGTTAGATGATTCATTATCTTCTTTTGATCATGAATTCCCACAAACAAGGAACTCCAATTTTTAAAATAATTAATATGACCATCAGTGGTTTATATTGTAAGGCATTAAGGAATTGGTTATAAAAAAGGGTAAAGTGATAGATTAAAATCAGAAAACAACTTTATATAAATAGCATAAAATATAGATAGGCTTAAAGCGGCCCGCTTTATAAACATATGCACATACACACCGCGTGGGATCAAAACGTATGGTGTGTGATTCCTCACACAGATTTTTGGTATTTTTTCATTTTCTACATTAAACTTTACAAAACTGATGAGCCATTGCAGAAGGGAAATGCTTAATAAATCAATCCATAATGTCCAGGTATACGAAAAGTTCATAGTTTTTGCAACACTTCAATAGTTTGTCGAGGACAGAAAATCATTCCCTTTGATAAACTCTTGAAGTGTTTGCAAAAACTATAGACATATGAACGATATGGACAAAACTATAGATATATGAACGATATGGACTTACTTATTAGGCATTGCCCGACTGCAACGTAACATCAATTTTGTGCAGTATCACTTAAATGTTCAAAAAACTACAAAAAACTCTGTAAGGAATCTCAACATTTCCATCCCAGGCAGTGATACAGATAATCAGAAAATAAAGATGTCTGTATGTTTCACATGGGGACTAACTAAGTTGATGACCTTAATCACAATTCTAATATGACTTGAGATTTTCTCCCTATATGCACTATAGAACTCGCCTGGTGTAAAATCTCCAACAAACTTACAGTGTGCTAAGCTCCACCCATTCACATGCTATAGAACTCGTCTGGTGTAAAATCTCCAACAAACTCCAAGTATGCTAAGCTCAGCCCATTTACTTGCTAATAATTAGAACTTGCCTGGTGTAAAATCTCCAACAAACTTCCAGTCCGCTAAGCCTAGCCCATTGTCGACTGCAGAACAATATTAGAATAGAAATAATAACTACCTAGCTGTGGTTTATTGTCCAGTAACTCCCTTTGTTACATGAACCAATCAAATTATCACCTCATTGCTTTGAGGCTTGGTGATAATTTGATTGGTTCATGCGACTCTTCATACTGGACAACAAACCACGGCTAGCTAGTTGTTATTTCTTAAAAATATATCTCTTCCAGTGACAATGATTTATGGAAGTAAGAATTAGAAGGCTTTTATTAATGAACAATGCATTGTTTGTGACAATTAGTTTATATTAAGTAATGTCCATCAGCTACTTCCAATATATGCTACTCAATATATAGGCACCTCAGGTCTCGCCCCTCGTTGGGTCTGCTTTGGTTCATTGATTGAGAATATTACCTATTTGTGTACTAGTTATAGCCTCTCGAGCTTCAGTACATTGCAGGTTCTGACTAGATTGATAGTGTGTACATTTATTAATACATGTACATGTATGTACTTGTGTCGGGACAGAATGAGTGACATACTGTCCATTGTTCCGTCTGGATACGACTATATACTCGTGTATCCAGATGGCTAAGTAATAAGGGATGTACTGTCCCTTCCACTGGGTTTAAAAATGTTTTGTGTCGTAGCCGCTTGTACCTTTATTGCGCTATCTACTCAATACATAATAATATAGTTATGATGCCATGAAATTTACCTTATATACATGTATGTACTTTTAAACTATAATTCAGGCTTTGATATCAGAATTACACCATCTGTGGATATGGTAGCATTTGAAGAAAAGATAAAAGGATGGTGTAGGGAGGCAGGGGATGATGTCACTTATGAGTTTTATCAGGTATTGTGAGTTTATGAAATACATGTAATTGTTGAATTTGTCTTTGTGCAGCATATTTTTTCTCATGTGAATTCAAAAGTAATTGACTGTTGATGTTAACTAACAAGATATTGATTTAAAGTCAGTATAAAGATGAAGGTGAGAAAACAATTCATAAGCTGATCATTTACGTATTTATCTACTTAACTGAAATGATACATTGTTTTGTGTAGCATTAAACATCTTCTTCTTTAAAATTCAACTTTAATCAAGTGTAGCTTAAAAGTGTGTCAGGGTCACTTTTGAAATGTTTAAAAGAAGATAAGTAACCATTCTAATTGGCCATGTGCAGATATTTGGAGAAGTTTCTTTTGCAATGCAGAATATGCATATAACCAACTATACTGAGCAAAAAAGGTTAAGGATATTTATTTAGAGTTTGCATTGGATTACCATTGTGATAGGAACTTTGTTTTATTTGCATAGTTCTTTTGTCGTAACTGAGATAAACATCAATTTTAAAGTAAGATGTCAGTATTTGTACAAGTCTTTGGTACAAAAAAGTCAACGGAGCCAAGTGCCTATCTCCTTCTTATTTCTCTAAAAATGCGTATTTCAGAATAATATAATTTTAACCCATAATCTACATGGAATGAATAATTCATAATTAATCAGTATGAATTGAATGTCTGATCCAAAGTAAACAATAATCAGGTATTCAAACTGAAATACTCAGTGTAAAAGAAAATCTGACATAACCCTTGCAATATTTTGAAAACGTAAGAAAAAGAGTGAGAAAAATTTTACATTAAAATGAGGGATTTTAAATTGAACAATCATTTTCTGTTAAATGATAATCATGAGTTTTATGAATCTGGAAGGTTTATAAAGTAAGGGTAACTATAAAAAAGATAAAAAGAGAAAAAATTATGATTTTTTGGTAAAATAAGCATTTTATTCAAAATTGAAAATGGAGAAAATTAAAAAAAAGATTTACCAAAAAATTAAAGCAATGACCAGACATTTTGTTTGATCGGTTTCTTTTTGTAATATTGTCCCTATCTTAGCTCTAGTATTTTGATGAAAATAACACTACTTGGAATGAGAATGATCCCTAACTTTTTTTGTCCAGTATAGAATATGTCATGTAAATGTATAGCTACATGTATAAGCTGATTTAGTGCCCAAAGTAAGATATTCATTTCCTAAATCAAAACAAAAATGAAAGAAAAAAATCTTTCTTCTGCAGTCAGTTTTCAGATAAGATTGTCATAAGAATTACATATACATTTATATAATGAACAGAAATGTCAGATCCAGGAGACGACGTCCACAGACAAGTCTGACCCATGGTGGAATACATTCAGCACTACGTGTGAAAACATGTAAGCATTCTCTACACAGAGTTCACTGCAACAACTCTGTGTCAGATAATGAAGCATTGAACAACTCTGTGTAAGAGAATGGTAAGCACTGTTTTATACATGTATGATATTATATCTCCAAGAGACTAAGTTGTAATATGGAAGGGGAGGGGGTTATATTGTCCTTACCAATACCAATATTTGTATGATAATAAAATTGAATGATACATGTATTGTACTATATTGCTGCTCAGGGTTTAAGGGATTCTATAACCTTCAACCAACATTATACATACATGCACATGCACATTCAAGGTCACAGCATAATACCTATTTTGACATAAGTATCTGTCTTCCTCCTATACTTTTCTTGGAATATGAATTTACTTTAAAGTTTGTAAGGTTTTTTGTAACAAACAGCATGGAAACTAAATTTGTATTTGAAAAAAATGTAGATGAGGATGTATTTCTTTCTTGGCACTGTCTATTGCTGTACATACATTGTATGCTTGATGTACATGAAGAAAAAAGACCACCTCTTAATGATGAAGAATGAAAATGGAAATATATCAATTGATTAAAGGTTAAACTGTATGTCAAGATCATGTGGATAAATTTCTGACGATATGATTGTTCTGGTTACAAGGAATATATATACATGTGAAATATGATTGGTCTGGTTACAAGGAATTTACATGTGAAATATGATTGGTGTGGTTACAAGGAATATATATACATGTGAAATATGATTGGTCTGGTTACAAGGAATATATATACATGTGAAATATGATTGGTGTGGCTACAAGGAATTTACATTTGAAATATGATTGGTCTGGTTACAAGGAATTTACATGTGAAATATGATTGGTCTGGTTACAAGGAATATATATACATGTGAAATATGATTGGTGTGGTTACAAGGAATTTACATGTGAAATATGATTGGTCTGGTTACAAGGAATATATATACATGTGAAATATGATTGGTCTGGTTACAAGGAATATATACAGTTAACTCTCGTTTACTCAAACTCAGATAACTCGAATTTCCGCTTAACACGAACTATTCTTAAAAGTCCTGTTTCTGTTCCATTGATTTCTATGCATTTTTACTCCTGATAACTCGAATTCCGATAACTCAAACTTTCCGTTAAGTCGAACTAATTTTTAGGTCCCATAACTACTATTACCTTGAAAAATCACCCCGATAAGTCGAACCAAAACTAAATTTTAATTTTTAAACAAAAATCAATTAATTGCAAGAAGATCGTTGGACAGATAACAGATACTTTCTTGCTGTGGAGTTGCAGTAATAACATTAAAGTTTGCTTGATCGTTAAAAGAAGACAACATAAACATTTGTGAACGTTGACAGAGAAATATATACCAGTCTTATAAAAATCGATAGCTGGTCATGTACTCAGTAAGTCGAACTCCTGATAAGTCGAACTTTTTCTGATGGTCCCTTGAAGTTCGACTTATCGAGAGTAGACTGTATACATGTGAAATATGATTGGTGTGGTTACAAGGAATTTACATGTGAAATATGATTGGTCTGGTCACAAGGAATATACATGTGAAATATGACAAACCTATGGCTAATTGTTCGAAAGTTAAATTGAAATAGACTAATAAGTAGTATAAACATGATAAAAAAGACTAAGATTAAATATGTCTAGATTTTAAGGTATAATTTATGTACCACAAGCCATTCAGTTTAGCTGTCATCTTATTTCTCTTCTAAATTTCAGGGGAATGAAACTAGAGACAGAAATATTTCCAGCTGCTACAGATATTAGATTTCTGAGAGAGGTAAACATTTATACATGTATATAGTCTGTATTTGCATATTAAGGCCTATGAGAAAATGGCAGATCAAAATTTGAATTCTTATTTGATTAACTGTTATGACAATTATTAAATTTTGATACAGTTTTCAAGGTCAAGGGTCAAGGTCATAGATAATGACACAAGCGAGACTTGTTCACAACTACAGCACAGACTGTATCCAAATTCAAGATCCTCAATCTATTTTGTCTAAAGTTCACTGGTCAAAGTTCAAGGTCACATTTTTCTTAAATGTTTTACATTGTGTGGTTTTCAGATCTTTCATTTTGTTTTCTTTGCAAAACTTTTTAAAAGATTATTTATTTCCTTCATTTTCTTACAGTATGGTATTCCTGCCATTGGATTTTCTCCGATGAATAACACACCTATTCTTCTGCATGATCACAATGAGTTTCTCAATGAAGACGTCTTTCTCAAGGGAATAGACACATACTGTCAAATAATACCAGCACTGGCTAATAAAATTCTGTAACCCAGTACATTATCTATGCAGGGTGTTGTGATTGGTGCTATGGAAAACTATTTAAGGGCTCCTAATTTATCCAAGGAACAAATCAAGACATAATTTCGAAAATCTTACATGTATTTATCCAAGGAACGAATCAAGACAAATTTTTTTGTGATTTATTTGTATTAAGGTGATAGGCAGTGTTTATGAATCTCTTAGTTTTATTTTTGAATCATTGTATCGAATACTAATGAATTTTGGATTAAGGATTTTTAAGGAAACTACAAACTATGTATGATAAGGTCTTATTTGGCCTAAAAAAAGTATTAGAAGTTCCAGGAAAACATTGAATCGTACATATGCATTAATAGGAAAGGTTATCAAACTTTTACAGACAATGATTCAGTCAGAACTACTGCTTATTCCGAAGGAAAATATAGCAGAAAGCCCTCCTTTGAATTAAAATTATTTTGTTGAAATCTAAGATTGTAATATTGGTAAATATTGATATGAAGCTAGTATCAATTTCATTTGTTACAAAGCCAGTTATTTCCATGTTATAGTAGTATGCCTTTTTCAGGAAAGTTTAGATAGCATTAAGTTTATAAACACCATGCATCCCATTTAATCCTGCTTCACATTCAGAGTTGTGAGTACTAATCAAAGAAGGTAATTTTGATATATTAGGAGCACAGGTCAAGGTATCAGCTGTTGACATTATTCGGTTAGGTCAATGCTGTATGAAAGTAGTCATTCAGAAATCCCTTGATCTACATAGAATTTTGAAATTTAAAGTTCTGATAGATGGATATAAAAGAAATACATGTACACATAGATTTTTCAAGAGAAGTTTGGGAAGTACAGAACTAATATACCCTGATTTACATATTGATTGATTGCTTTGCAAATGTTAACGTATGTTGATTTGACTTTGTTATATTGATTGAAGATGATAAAATAAATGTAATATAATAAACAATGAGAACTTGCAAAAAGTGATGGAGTGCTGTATTTAATTCTGAAGTCTGCAATCAAAAATTGGGATATATGCATATCAGGAGAGGTAGAAGCCTGTTGATTTGGACTTATGCTGACATATCAGAAGGAGAAGAAGCCTATTGATTTAGGGGTAAGCAGATGCAAGGTCAAGGTCACTGTTCGGAAAAATACACTTAAAATTATGGTTTTCAGAAAATAACTCATGAACCCTTTCATCTATCCAAACTAAATTAGGATATATGCTTGCTTAGGTTACACCTCATGGTATCTGCAGTGTAGTATTTGGAATTTGGCTAAGAATGATATTTTAAATAGGGGACAGATGGGGTTCAGCTTTATCATGTGAACTTTATAATTAAACTAACTATGATTTTTGATATTTGGAAACATAATTAGCTTGTGGTCCTACTAAAAGCCCATTATTTTCATTGTATTCCTCATACATATAGTATGACTGGCTGTGAAAGTAAGAGGTCATGTGATTGGCTTTGGGCAAAGAAAATAGTCCTGTATTTAGGTGAGAAAACTGACATCATATTTCTTGATTTGCATCAGGTGAAAATTCAAATAACTTGCACAGATTGTTAAAAACACTCTATTCTCAATGGCCAATACTGTATAGTGGAATCTTAATAGGAGGAGAAGAAGCCTATTTATTTTGAGGTCAGTAGGTCAAAGGTCACTGTTTGGAAAACATACACTTAATATCATGGTTTCCAGATTATATTAACTCGAGAACCCCGTGATTATTCATTACTAATCGGGATAAACATTTATGCTTACTTATCAAGAGAGTTTGGGTTCAGAATTTCAAAGGTCAAGGTCACTGTTCAGAAAAATGCACATAAAATGGTTTCCAGATGATAACTCGAGAATCATTTCACCTATCCAATCCGAATTTGGGTGTCAGGAGGGGAAGAGGCCTATTGGTTTTGGAAGGTCCAAACCAAATATGGATGTATGCTTGCTTATGTGGAGAGGAAAAAGCCTATCAATTCTAAGGGATACATGTATCGATATCACACTGAAAAGGATGGCTTTCAAACAACAACTCTTTGAGAATTTTCTGATCTTATTGAACCAAAAAAAAAAAAAGCAAATATACCAATATTGTCACTTTAAAAGAGATGAAGAAGCCTATACAGATCTTTTGGTCAAAGGTCAAGGTCACTGTTTTGAGAACTAGACTACAAATATGGATTTCAGATGGTAACTCAACAATTCCATAACCAAATGATGTCATAGAAGTTCTTCACATTACCGTATGACTTGCATTTTAGACATGCCAAGATACCACATCACTACTTTTGACGTTATATTTCTAACTGTGACATCAGAAACCTGCTTACAACGTTACAGTTAAAAGTAACATAAAATCTTGTAATGTCGGGTCTTGAGATGTGTAAAATGAAAGTCAACTCTGATGATGTGAAAATAGCCTATAATCTGAATGCTTATAATAATGAGCTAGGGGGTGTATCTATTTTCGAGTACTTCTACTTCAATATAGTTTTTTAATAAGTATGTCCTCCCTTCACTGTAAAAGTGAAGCTGTTCGGTGGGGGGCGTAAGTTTTATATTTTTGGTGGGACTCACTTGCGAGGCCAGAAGGGCCGAGTGGGGAGGGTATGGGAGGAGGTTTCCCCCTTACATTGATGGGGGTTCGGGGGCCTCATTTGAAAAAATGAAGCAATTTGGTGGCATCTGAAGCGTATTTGAACTGAATTTAGAAGGGATCCAGTCAGTGTCAATAACGATAATATTAGTATATTTAAAATATTTGTCGATATACTTGTAATCTGATGCTGAATAGTTTTTGCAGAAGTCAAAATGTTCAGGATTTTCTAAGGAAAGGGCGGATCAAAATAAGTTTTAAAAGGGCAGAGAGGTCAGCCCATAAGGGGGGGGGGGGGCGTCCAGCCGTTAATTCACGCAAAAGCTAGGAAAAAATACGTCATTTTTTCAAATCCAGGTGGGTTCTAACCCCCCCCCCTTCCTAACCGTCGCTCTAGATACACGCTTGTTTGTTTTTAATTTTTGCAAGGTGAAGAAAATAAGTAAATGATAAATTTCCTTGAAAAACAAGAGATCATGGGTGCCCCATGCTCTGCATCGGCCAGATAGAAAGGTATAATTATTCATTGGCAATTCGATTCTAAAAATAAAGAAAAACATGCTTTTTTGATTGTTTGCAAAATTCTTGGAGGTGCCGGTCCAAATCTTAATTGTTCAATGACCAAAAAGAAAAAAAAAAACAACAAAAAAAAAAAAAAAAAGAAAAAAAAAACAAACAAACAAACAAAAAAACAAACAAAAAAAAAAAACAAAAAAAAAAAACGATCTTATAAAAGTAAATATAAATTGTCAATTTAATAGAAGGTTATATCGAGATTTGATAAAGATATATGTGTGTTTTATGACATGCACAGGACTGCTATTCCCGATTCAAACCCTCAGATGAAGAAAGTCCTATATGAACGTGATTCAATGTAGCTTGTTGACATAGCAGTAATGCATCCTTCCCAACTTTGTACTCTATCCCCCAGAAAATTTTGGAAAAAATTATTCTTGAAAATCGGGCTATTTCTTACTATTTTCATATATTTTTGTTAGGAAACAACAGTTTAATGCTTCCAAAATCATGTCATTAGTGCCCCTTCATTGCCGGGGGGGGGGGGTGCCCCCCCCCCCGGCTGAATCCGCCACTGAATTTGTCTTATGTCTAGTTATCAGAGAAATGTGTCACTCGATGACTTCCTGAGAGAACGAACGAATGAACCTTGGCACGAAGTGACTAGATATGCATGCCGAGATGGTCACTAAGGAGACGCCACAATATTCGGTAATTTTAGTGGGAAATTTGTGACGTTTTCTCACCTATGTTTCGAAATTTAATATTGGTTTTACACATTTCGAGTAATCAGTCGTTCTTCTCCATTATGTTATCGTTGTCAAATGTTTAAAGTTTAGAATTTCCTCTGTCTTTCTGATCAGGTCTGTTTTTAGCTCTACTGGTCAACAGGTTGGGGAAAGGTACCGATCGAGCTAATATACCTCGATCGGGCTAATCAATCTGACTTCGTTATTCAGAAAAAAGTACTTTTTTCCTCCAAATCATATTTGGGTGCAAAATCGCACCAGCTTTGATATCAAGAAATAATATTTAAAAAGCAACTACTGGTGTCGGAACAGTTTCCGGACAGTAACAGTTTCCGGACAGTCGCCCTTTTCAAGTACTTTGAAAGAAATTATTTTCAAAATTTTGTGACAATTTTGTAGATTTTTAAGTGCAGAATTCAAATAACGAATCATATAAACAAAATTTTGCATCTAAGATGCTTTTATCACACCACCTTTTTACCTCTTTCTGCCCCGTTTAATATCGCGCACTGGTGGAAGTCACCAAGAAACATACTATTTTAATATACGTGATTTGAGAAGTTTTGGCTCTATTTTCAAAATTATTTTTACACAGTCATTTGTAGAAAAGATTAAAGAAAACAATATCCAAAACTCATCCAGTTTGGGCTGAAATTGATTGAGATTGACAGCTTTAAAACCAGGTGTCCGGAAACTGTTCTAGTGGTTTGCGAAAAATGGCCAAAATATAGGGTACGTCATAAAATCGGTCTAGAAACCATATTTCTTGAGAGATTTAATATTTTCTTTAAACATGAGTATCTGTGGGAAGGGCATAGGATTATTTGAGAGAAATTTGAATTTTTCTCATTGATGGACGGAGGAGTTATCCCTGAAAAACCTTCAAAATCGTCCGGAAACTGTTCCAACACCAGTATACCTGAAAACTTTTTAGATTTCGAGAAATCTCACCAAATATATTCAGAAAAATGGAGGCATATTTTCTCAGTAACTATTCACTTTTCAGGTATGTTTCATTTGTAAACATAGCTTCTTTTATAAAGAACTGATGCGATTTTGCTCAAAAGAAGGGTAGGATAAAACTACTCATGGTCGGTAAACAGTTAAGAATTTCACACATTTCAAATGTAGGTTTCAAAGAAAACAACGGTAAAAAATTCGGTCCAGTATTTGTTGTTAAATTAGGGGAATTAAAGTTAAGAAAATAAATGGAGACTGATATTTGAATTTTTCAAACTACTGTGTAATTAGAGTACATCAGGAAGCGGATTTTAGGAGACGCGGTAAAGGATTCCCCTGACATGTTTCCAAAAAAAATATTCAAAACTACGGGAATATTATGATACTTTTATATCTTTGTTTCTTTTCAAAAGTATTCAATGGTACCAGTCAGTACATTATTCCATCGAAATCTTGCGAGTTTTGTCTGGCAGCTGATCCAATGCATATTGAAACATTTTACAAAGAGCGGATCTTGAGCGGGCTGGGAATCAGCACCCCCCCCCCCCCCCTGGAATCCGAAAAAAAAACCAATATGAGTTCCCATTTCTACTAAAAATCATAGGCTGGACCCCTTTTCCGAACGGGCTTAATCAACGTTATGGAGAAAAAAAAATGTAGATCCGCCCGTGACATTGAAAAAAGTAGTTCAACCTGTAAATCGCGGGATTTTTTTTTTCTTAATTCCTATTATGAAATGCTATTTTAGAGATGCTAAGGGGAACATTCCTGACCTTTTTTGTTGTGTTGTATTTTCAAAACAGGAGGCAATGGACGTCAGGTCAGTTTAGGACAGTTAACGGCTCAGTTGATCATTCAATGATTAGTTCAATCATTAATTCAATCATTGTTTCACAATGAAAAATATTGCACTGTCTGGAAAGGTGTTAATTACCGTCTACAAGGTAGACCGTGCAACAAGGTATATTAGCTCGATCGGTACCTTTCCCCAACCTGGTCAAAGACCAGTCGAGCTTATGCGATGGTCTTATCACAAGGAATACATGTATCAATATCGGATCCTTTTTGTTATTTTTGAGTTCAAATTAAGAATTGCTCATATTAAGTCATCGCTGTTATCTTTTAATAGCAACATGATATTTTTATGTTATATGTATTTCACAGAAATATTGGCTACAGGATGTGGCACAACCTTGATCCTAGGTCAAAAGTCAAGGTCACAGTACTATTAGGGTTCTTCCTTAAAAGTAGGGTTTTATTGGATTTGCTGCTAAAAGATTGTTTGTTCCCATAAAAACTCACTTATTTGGACCAACAAAAATTCCCAAATGTCTAACATTTCACGGAAGTTTTCATGATCTCTGTACTTTCAGATTGAAAAATCTTGTCCTGGTTAATAACTTCTCATGATCACTTTTTGCATTAATTTGACAGAAATTTTGCCAAGAACCACAAAGTATCTCATGACTTTGAACCAAGTTCAAAAGTTCAAGGTCACAGGGTTCAGGGATCTTTCATACCGATACCGTTTCGTACAGAGAATTTTTGTACGGGATCTTTCGTACCTGTTACTGGGATCTTTCGTACTGGTTGCAGAAAATAATGATATGTTTCTGATTTAAAGAACTGAATAACTTGAGCTTCTAATAAATTTTGATAGTGGGATTTTTATGCCCCCGGAATCAAAGATTCGGGGGCATATAGTTTTTGGCCTGTCCGTCTGTTTGTCTGTTTGTCTGTTTATCTGTTTGTCTGTTTATCTGTTTGTCTGTTTGTATTTCTGTTTGTCCGAAAAACTTTAACATTGGACATAACTTTTGAATGGGAAGTGATAGGGCTTTCATATTTCACATGTGTATTCCTTGTGACAAGACCTTTCCATTGATACCAAAATTTTTGACCTCGTGACCTTGACCTTGACCTTTGACCTACTTTTCAAAAACTTTAACATTGGGCATAACTTTTGAATGGGAAGTGATAGGGCTTTCATATTTCACATGTGTATTCCTTGTGACAAGAACTTTCCATTGATACCAACATTAATGACCTCATGACCTTGACCTTGACCTTTGACCTACTTTTCAAAAACTTTAACATTGGGCATAACTTTTGAATGGTAAGTGATAGGGCTTTCATATTTCATATGTGTATTCCTTGTGACAAGACCTTTCCACTGATACAAAAATTTTTGACCTCGTGACCTTGACCTTTGACCTTTTAACCCAGTGACCTCACATACATGTACTTAACAGAAAATAGTGTTCATACTAACAAAGATGCCACCGGGGGCATTCGTGTTTCACAAACACAGGCTTTATTCTTACTTGTTAGATGGAATAAAGAAATACTTAAAAATTTTTAATATACTGCGTAAAATGATTGCTTTCATTACAAGCTTGGCTTTTTAGGGAACAGGCGCCTTTTAACCGATATTTTCAGTTTAAACATGCATATTTCAACTAAAATGAATCCGACCCTTTGAAATTTACATTGTAGTATACGACCACCTCAGTGGCAGATCCAGCGCCTCCTTTGCCAGGGGGGTCAAGGGCAGGGATGGGGTAATTAAAAATGTAATTGTAATTAATTACAATTAATTACATTTTTTCATGTAATTGAATGTAATGTGTAATTGAAGATTTTTTCAATAACATGTAATTGTAATTTAATTAATTACAAGGGAAACACTGCATGTAATTCCAATTACATTTCAATTACTTTTCAATTACATTTGCAGCTTAAAAAATGAATACACAGATTGATCTGTGAAAAAAAATTCACATGTTGGGTAATCAATTATCATTGAGTTTAGGCACGGATAATGGTTAAATAAACAGTTTTACTTGAATGACCAC
This sequence comes from Pinctada imbricata, assembly GCA_033119305.1. NCBI lineage: Eukaryota > Metazoa > Mollusca > Bivalvia > Pterioida > Pteriidae > Pinctada > Pinctada imbricata. The sequence continues at coordinate 103,171,659 of VSWD01000005.1, read as the reverse complement.
AATACCTAATGTGACTTATAGTTATCAAAACACAGTCTAGTGATACTTTTCTGTTCTAATTGATGTGTTTGTCACTTCTCCAAGGACCTAATGTATATAAGTCTTAGAGATAATAATATCAATCATTTAATACTTATAATTTTACCTGGTTATGCACAATAGAAAGAATGCATGAATAAAATTGTCAAATTTCACTGTTTACAAAATTTAATGTGTTTTGATCCTAATGTAACAAATTCAGTTCGGAAGACTAATTTATCAAAGACAAGGACAAAATGGCTAGTATTTTAAGTGCCAAAAATTATGGGAGAAATTTCAAGGTGAAATGTGTGTATTGCACATTATAATTTATATAGTTTCTCAGGGAACCTAAAAAGACGTTGGACTGTAAAATAAGTATTGTCCTTTACTTTCTTGCATTTTGTCAGAGACTTGAAATGACTTTTCGGCATAGTTAAAAAATGATATGCTAAAAATAAATTCATGAAATGAAATGTAATGTGTAATTTAATTAATTACATTTGCAATGTAATTGTAATTTAATTAATTACATTGCAAAAAAATGGCAAAGTAATTTGTAATTTAATTAGTTACATCGCCAAAAATTGCAATGTAATGTGTAATTTAATTAATTACATTTCAATGTAATTGACCCCATCCCTGGTCAAGGGGCAATTTTGCTGATTTTTACTGAAAATGGGCCAAAATACACCGGTTTTTGGAAAATTTTGAGTCAGTGCCGGGGGGGGGGGGGGACGCCCCCTCTGAAACCCCCCTAAATCCGCTACTGCACCTATCATAGATTGTGCACTTCAATATTGAAGAAGATTCCAAACACAAATATTGTTATAAATATCAAAATACTTATCTTTCTTACCAGTACCAATGATCCCACTGATCGGTACGAAAGATCCCTGAATTTTTGGAATGAAAAGTACGAAAGAACTCGGACGAGAAGACATCCGTACGAAAGATCCTGACGCCGGTCACAGGGCACTTGATTATAAGTAAGGTTTTGAGATGTACATTAAATATGGATCAAGTTTGGATTCGATTTTTATTGAATCTTTTGAGATAGAGTTGTAGGATTTTGATTTATGCAGGTAGGAGACATATTGCTTGGCTATCAAATGCAAATGCTGGTAAATGATCTATATTGCACAAAAATATGAATAAATTTCAATGTTTTGTTCTGCAAGATTACCCACCATGTTATTTTTAGTCCCCTACCGGCAATGCGGAAGGGAAGTCTTTGTTTCCTCTTGGTCTGTCCGTCCATCTGTCAGTCCATCTGTTTTAAGTTTTCTGAACTTTTTTCTGCAACACATACAGATATTCAAGTGAAATTTGATACACAGCATGGTCTGGTCTAGTTACAGAGCTGGTTCGACTCTCGTCACGTTTGACCTATTCTTAGAGGAGTAATGCTTCTTGATGATTTGCAAAATTTAGTTTTTGTCAGTTTTCCGGACTTTTTTCTGTAACAAATAGAGATATTCAGGTGAAATTTGATACACAGCTTAGTCCTGGATACATGTAAGTTACAGAGCAAGTTTGACTTTCATCATGCTTGACCTATTTTTTGAGGAGTTATACCCCTTGTTGAATTGCAAAATTCAGTTTTTGTCACTTTTCCGGACTTTTTTCTGCAACAAATAGAGATATTATTATTCGAGATCTATTGACTATATGAATCATGATTTTTTAGTCCCCTACCGGCATCACTGAGGGGACTCTTATTATGGGAAAAAAGTTGATACATGGTAAGGAGATAAAACCTCAGTTTCCTTATTTTTGAACTGAGTTGCACGGACAGCAAGTTTAATTAAAATTCATGTTTAATTGAAGAGTTCTTGGTAGGCAGAGTTGCAGGACATAAATTTATGCAGCCGGTAGGGGACTTATATTGCTCAGCAATCATTAAAGTTGAATTAATGTTACTTTATCAAAGTTTCCATTGAATAAAAGTTGAATATTAAAACATTAATTAGTTTTTACTATAATGCTTAAACTACATGTGAGAGTATTAGATATTTAAGAAAAGTGCATACTATACTCTTTCAGATGGAATGTCTAGAATGCAACCATTCATGATGTCATAAAAAACATGTATTTGCAAGCCAGTCTCTAGTTCAACAAGTGGGTACCCTTAATTCAGAATTCAGAATGCCTCCTGCAGCTAGACACCGTCTTGGAGGGCCTGTGGATGTTACCGACATGGATGTCAGTTTTCCACTGGAGCGTCTTTTTGATCCATATAACCTTGACCACCTGCCAGAAAAAGAAAGACTCAAACAGTTCAAGAAGCGAGATTTGGCTCATGTCAAACATTACAAAGCTGCAGTCAAAATTTTTGGTGGACCACTGAGCAGAAAGAGAGTGATAGAGGCCCCTCCTATGGAAACTCCCATGAAACACAGGCTTGGCTTGTACCATGGTAGAAAAACCCCTCCTCTTGCTCCTGTACTTAACGCTGAGTTAAAACCGCAGGTCCAGAAATCACCAGTTTTAAGTAAAGAAGAAATTCAAGCCATAGAGGCAGAAGATAAAGAGTCCCAATATAAAAAGTGGATGAACAAAAGACAGACATTCAGACATGATCTTGAAAATATGGGTTTGAGCGAAAGATGGCTGAATCAAAAACCTAATATGACAGTCTTAGAAAAAAGGGTGCTACGGAAGATGATTGATGACAGAACTCCTAAAATAGATCCTCCTCCACCTCCTATAGAAATACCAGTTGTTGCTGTGGTACATGATGTACCTAATGTTAAAATACCCGCTCCTCTAGGGATCAGAATCTTGGAACAACATTTAAGGAAAAACAAGAAAAGGCTGGTTGATTTATTTGTGGAGAGTGATAAAAATAAAGACTGGAAAATCTCCAGGGATGAATTCCGCAATATAATTAGACAGGTGAGTAGAGTGAAGAATAACAGAAATGTATGTAAAAGGACATGAACTCAATTTTAAACATGTTAAAGAAAGAACATACTTTTTTGTGAATGGAAGTAAATTTTATGAGTAACTCACAGAGGATAAATTCAGTTGTCAGTTGACATCTTAAAATTATATATTTTTTGTTTCAAATTACAAACTCTGCACAAAATTCTGAAGTCTTTGATAATCATTTGAATTATAGCATTTGACTCTTATGAGAATCATTATCATCTGTAAAATACATGTACACCTTTCCAAGATATATGTTTGTATAAATACATGTTATCATAATGTCCAGGCTAAGGTGCCAATGTCTGAGGCTTTACTAGAGGATCTGATACTCTCCTTGGATACAGACTTTGACAACCTGCTGGACTATAAGGAACTGGCACGTGGACTAGAGTGCTGGAAGCGTGAGAGACGGGAAAATCGACGTAAAGAACTTTCCAGGGAGTCCTCGGCTTCCTCTGTTAAATCTAGATCCAGTAAGTGATATTATGTCTCCCCCCCAACGGGGAGGAGACATATTGGTGTTGCCTTCGTCGTCTGTCTGTCCGTCTGTCACACATCGTGTCCGGGCTATATCTCCTGAACCGTTTGCTCGATCACTTTCATATTTTAGTATGTTGTTGCTTATGACCCGAAGGTTTCACATCACCTTGATCCAAGGTCATGTGACCAAGGTCAAGGTCACTTTATGCATTTTTAATGAAATTATGCTTACATTCCTGTCCGGGCTAGATCTCTTGAACCGTTTGCCGGATCACTTTCATATTTTATTATGTTGTTGCTTATGACTCGAAGGTTTCACATCACCTTGACCCAAGGTCATGTGTCCAAGGTCAAGGTCACTTAGTGCATTTCTCTAGAAATTGTACATGCATTCCTGTTCGGGCTATATCTCTTGAGCCATTTGCAGGATCACTTTCATATTTTAGTATGTTGTTGCATATGACCCAAAGATTTCACATTACCTTGACCAAAAGTCATGTAACCAAGGTCAAGGTCATGTAGTACATTTTTGATGAAATTGTACATGCATTCCTGTCCGGGCTATATCTCTTGAACCGTTTGCGAGATCACTTTCATATTTTAGTATGCTGTTGCGTATGACCTGAAGGTTTCGCATCACCTTAACCCAAGTTCATGTGACCAAGGTCAAGGTCACTTAGTGCCTTTTTTTATGAAATTATGCTTACATTCCTGTCAGGACTAGATCTCTTGAACCGTTTGCCGGATCACTTTTATTGGCCGGATTGCAAAGCAATTCCGGTCTATAGATTGACGATGTCCGTCCGTCTGTCTGTCTGTCTGTCCGTCCGTCTGCCGTCAACATTTTGGTTAAGGTTTCTGGTTGAGGCAAAATCTAAGGAACTATATGCAGTAGAAACTTTATATTATACATGAAGCATGCCCATGACAAGACCTTTCAATTTATGCCATAACATTTGACCTAGTGACCTTGACCTTGGACTTTGACCTAGTTAAAGATTTTGGTTAAAGTTTCTGGTTGAGGCAAAATCTTAGTAACTATATGCAGTAGAAACTTTATATTATACATGAAGCTTGCCCATGACAAGACCTTTCAATTTATGCCGTAACATTTGACCTAGTGACCTTGACCTTGGACTTTGACCTAGTTAAAGATTTTGGTTAAAGTTTCTGGTTGAGGCAAAATCTAAGTAACTATATGCAGTAGAAACTTTATATTATACATGAAGCTTGCCCATGACAAGACCTTTCAATTTATGCCGTAACATTTGACCTAGTGACCATGACCTTGGACTTTGACCTAGTTAAAGATTTTGGTTAAAGTTTCTGGTTGAGGCAAAATCTAAGTAACTATATGCAGTAGAAACTTTATATTATACATGAAGCTTGCCCATGACAAGACCTTTCAATTTATGCTGTAACATTTGACCTAGTGACCTTGACCTTGGACTTTGACATAGTTAATGATTTTGGTTAAAGTTTCTGGTTGAGGCAAATTTAAGTAACTATATGCAGTAGAAACTTTATATTATACATGAAGCTTGCCCATGACAAGACCTATCAATTTATACCGTAACATTTGACCTAGTGACCTTGACCTTCGACTTTGACCTACTCAAAGATTTTGATTAAAGTTCCTGGTTTACGCAAAATCTATGGTACTGTATGCAGTAGAAACTTTATATTATAAATGAAGCTCGCCCATGACAAGACCTTTCAATTTATGCCGTAACATTTGACCTAGTGACCTTGACCTTGGACTTTGACTTAGTTAAGGATTTTGGTTAAAGTTCCTGGTTTCAGCAAAATCTATGGAACTGTATGCAGTAGAAACTTTATTTTATACATGTAGGTTGCCTCTGACAAAACCTTTCAATTTATGCTGTATTATTTGACCTATTGACCTTGACCCAGTTGGTGACAAAAACTTACTTTGCAATCCGGCCATACCGTCTTTAGCGGTGTTTTATATTTTAGTATGTTGTTGCTTATGACCCGAAGGTTTCACATCACCTTGATCCAAGGTCATGTGACCAAGGTCAAGTTCATGTAGTACAATTTTAATGAAATTGTACATGCATTCCTGTCGGGGCTATATCTCTTGAACCGTTTGCCGGATCACTTTCATATTTTAGTATGTTGTTGCTTATGACCTGAAGGTTTCACATCACCTTGATCCAAGGTCATGTGACCAAGGTAAAGGTCATGTAGTACAATTTAAATTAAATTGTACATGCATTCCTGTTCGGGCTATATCTCTTGAACAGTTTGCACAATCGCTTTCATATTTTAGTATGTTGTTGCTTATGACCCGAAGGTTTCACTTCCCATTAACTCAAGATCATGTGACAAAGGTCAAGGTCAATTAGTATACATGTATTTTAAAGGAAATTGTATTTGTTACATGTATAATGTCCAGGCTTAATCTTTTGAACTGTGAACGGATCATTTCATATTTTAGTATGATGTTGCTGATGACACGAAGGTTTCACACCACCTTGATCCCAGGTCATATGACTAGGGTCAAGGTCAAATATTACATTTTTTAATGAAATTGTAAATGCTCTTGAGTCTGGAATATATCTGTGGAATCGTATACTAGATCACTCTGATACTTTAGAATGCTGTTGCTCAGGATTGGAAGGTTTCTTATCATCTTGACCCAAGGTCATGTGCCCAAGGTCAAGATCATTTAGTTCTTTTTAATGAAATTGTACGTACTAATCTTGTCTGGGCTATATCTCCTGAAGAACCCTTCTTAAATTCTTTCATATTTTAGTATGTTGTTTCTCAGGTCACTAAATGTTTCTTATCACATTGTCCCAAGGTAACATGATTAAGGTCACTTCTTACTTTGGTAATGAAATTGTATATGCTAATCATGTCCAGGCTGAAATTGTCTATGCTTATCATGTTTAGGCTTTATATTTTGAACCGTGTATCCAATCACTTATTCAGTTTTTTGTTGCTCATGATCCATACAATGTAGGTTTCAGATCAACTATATCCAAGGTCATGTGACCAAAGTCAGTTTCACTAAATATGCTTATAATGAAATTGTATATGCTAATCATGTTTGGGCTTTACCTCAAACAATACAATGAATCAATTTCATGTTTTAGTATGATGATGCCCATGACTCAAAGGTTTCACAGCATCTTGGCCCAAGGTCAAAGTAGCTTAGGTGGAGGGGGAGACATCTGTTTTTTTCTGAAAAACATTTGATTTAATTTTATTTGTCTTCATACAGATCAATTCCTTAGTACTGCAGCTTTAATACATGCCCAAGATGAGATCTAAATAAGCAATGGAAAATTGTTATTATTTTATACATAGTTAAAATTCATACTGAAATCTTTAAAAATGGGGTCTTTCCTAAACTGGATAATAAAGATATAATAGGCACAGATAATTTTTCAGATAAACTGAAAAAGGACAATTATCATAGAGCCAACCATGATATTATCACACTTTTCCTCACAAAATATTCATGTTTTCTATTTCAAATCAAATATTTAAAATCTCGTAAAGAATTTTTTTTTCAAAATACTTAAACAAATCCAATTATAACTCTTTGGATCCCCATTTTTAGCTCGCCGGGACGAAAAAGTCGGGAGAGCTAATGCCATACCCTCGGCGGCGTTGTCGTCGTCGTCATTGTAGTCCTTAGACAAAACTTTAACCTGTGCTAGATCTCTTGAACTATAAAGGGTAGGGCTTTGATATTTCACATGTAGATACCTCGTGACAAGACCTTTCATTTGAGACCATGACCTTTGACCTAGTGACCTTGACCTTGGCCTTTGACCTACTTTTCAAAAACTTTAACCTGGTTTCTGACAAAAACCTGTATAGGCGAGCTTTGTAATCTTTGATTACCCTATGTTTTGAATGTCTCTAAGTTCTTAAAGTAATAAATAATGAACCATCTGGGGGATGATATGGTTGATTTTGGAAATAATCCCTATGCTTCTGCCTTCACTCCACCTTCTGTAAACTAAGCCCTATACATTCTGCCACATTTTCTTTTCAGGTGTCTTTTAAACACTACAAATTGTCTTTGTAAATGAAGAAGAACATTTTTTTCTTTGACACCTTGTTAAGTATCCTATCAGTAGATTGAATCCAAAGCTACTTCAGATTATTATTATTTTCATGATGTGCAAAGAATCATAATAGTAATATAAAATGTACATATGTTTTTACAATTAATGTCAGGTACAACACTTTCAATGACAGAGTCAAGGTATGAAAAATCTGTATCGGAGGAGGATGACAAAGGGGGAGATAAATCTGTCAGGTCTGACGTGTCAAAATCCAAAGACTCGGATAAAAAATCTGATAAAGGAAGCAGAGCATCCGACGACAAACAATCAGGGGGCGCAATCTCTCATAGAAGTAGGGCCACTTCCACAAAATCTAGGAAAGATCAAACTCCGAAGGATTCAGCCAGGAGTGTTAGGTCACAAGAAATTAGCAAAGGAGAAGAGAAGGCAGAGGTGACAGATGCAGATGTGCCAAAAGTTATAATAGAGGAGGAGGGTATGTATGATAGAGATGGCTCTGGTACGAAGAGTGGGGGGAGTCGTAGCTCCACCCCTCAGTACCTCAATCCTCCGGACCCAGATACCAGGGAGGAGAGGATGATGCTTACATCTGACGAGGCAATGGTAGACTTAAGGAAGAGGGATAGAGAAGCATTGAAAGCAAATCTCAGCAGCAAGGCTAATAGGATGGTAGGAATCATTATACATTTTTTTTGTACACTGTGTTATCAAGTTTCTTTTGATAAAAGGAAGAATTACATGTTTAAGTTTGAATACAAAATGTCATAAATTATATTTTTCAAATTATTTAATGACTGAAATTCAATATATACAGTCTCAATTTTTGGCCAGATTGCAAAGCATTTCCGGTCTATGGATTGATGATGTCTGCCCGTATACCTGTTCGTCTGTCTGTCGTCAACATTTTGGTTAAAGTTTCTGGTTTAAGCAAAATTTAAGGAATTGTATGCATTAGAATCATAATATTATACATTTAGGTTGCCCATGACAAGACCTTTCAATTTATGCTGTAACATTTGACCTAGTGACCTTGACCTTGACCTAGTTGAAGATTTTGGTTAAAGTTTTTGGTTAAAGCAAAATCTAAGGAACTGTATGCAGTAGAATCATATATTATGCATGTACATTTTTAGCTCACCTCGACGAAGTTGAGATGAGCTTATGCTATAACCCCGGTGTCCGCGTCCTCGTCCGGTTAAAGTTTTTGGGTAACTCAGTATCTGACAAAGTATTGATGCTACAGTAACCAAACTTGCACAAGTGATTCATCTTTGGATGCTGAGGTGAACCCATGCATCAGATGCTGCATCTGACCTACATTTTCCGGTTGAATGACTTTGTCAATGTCTGGTAAAAGTTTTTGGGGTAGCTCAGTATCTGACAAAGTACTGATGCTACAGTAACCAAACTTGCACAAGTGATTCATCTTTTGATGCTGAGGTGAACCCATGCATCGGATGCTGCATCTGACCTACATTTTCCGGTTGAATGACTTTGTCAATGTCTGGTTAAAGTTTTTGGGGTAGCTCAGTATCTGACAAAGTACCGATGGTACAGTAACCAAACTTGCACCAGTGATTCATCTTTGGATGCTAAGGTGAACCCATGCATTGGATGCAGCATCTGACCTACTTTTTCTGGTTGAATGATTTTACCTTTAAAGGCCAATATTGAGCAAAGTATAAGTGCTACATAAACCAAACTTGCATATTAGATGTATCTTTGATCAAACTTTCAGAAAATGACCTTGACCTACTTTTTCCGCTTGAGTGATTTTGCCTTTAAAGGCTAATATTGTGCAAAGTATAAGTGCTACATGTACCAAACTTGCATATTGGATGTATCTTTGATCAAACTTTCATAAAATGACCTTGACCTACTTTTTCTGCTTGAGTGATTTTACCTTTAAAGTCCAATATTGAGCAAAGTATAAGTGCTACATGTACCAAACTTGCATATTGGAAGTATCTTTGATCAAACTTTCATAAAATGACCTTGACCTACTTTTTCCGCTTGAGTGATTTTACCTTTAAAGTCCAATATTGAGCAAAGTATAAGTACTACATGTACCAAACTTGCATATTGGATGTATCTTTGATCAAACTTTCATAAAATGACCTTGACCTACTTTTTCCGCTTGAGTGATTTTACCTTTAAAGTCCAATATTGAGCAAAGTATAAGTGCTACATGTACCAAACTTGCATATTGGATGTATCTTTGATCAAACTTTCATAAAATGACCTTGACCTACTTTTTCCGCTTGAGTGATTTTGCCTTTAAAGGCTAATATTGAGCAAAGTATAAGAGCTACATGTACCAAACTTGCATATTGGATGTATCTTTGATCAAACTTTCATAAAATGACCTTGACCTACTTTTTTCCACTTGAGCGATTTTTCTTTTAAAGCCAATATACATGTACCTAGAGATATGTTTTAATTGAATTTTGCTGCCGCGAGGTGAGCTTCGTAATCTTTGATTACACTATGTTTATAAATTGCCCAAGACAAGACCTTTCAATTTATTCCATATTCTAATATTACTTGAGATTTTCTCCCTATATGCACCATAGAACTCGCCTGGTGTAAAATCTCCAACAAACTTACAGTGCGCTAAGCTCCGCCCATTCACGTGCTATATTAGAATAGAAATAACAACTAGCTAGCCGTGATTCATTGTCAAGTAATTCCACTCGTCACATGAACCAATCAAATTATCACATAATTTGATTGGTTCATGCGACGAGTGGAATTACTAGACAATAAACCACGGCTAGCTAGTTGTTATTTCTTAATATGGATTCTATGTAAAAACCTAAAAAAATCAGACATGTTTGGCCACGACATGTCTCAGATTTTGGATATTTTTTGTGTATAAGGTAAATATGATGTCCTCAGAACAAATTGACCTTCCATTTTTTTCTCCGACGTTCCGTTGCCATGGTAACCAAGGTTTTGTATAAAACACCTTTAAACAAGGCATTTTTATGCATCCCGTTACCATGGAAACAAATGTTGAATTTATATGTTATTTTCCGAAAAGATTATTCAAATCCTCTTAAGTTGATACAATTTGATTTTTCGATGCTCCTTCTTTCTGTGTGTCATGTAAATTTGCTTCAATTTCAAGAAAAATTGCTTATTCAAAATGAGCCATTATCGGCCAATTTAGGCCTTATTTTACCTATATTTTACTTACTTTTGACAAGAGTAATAATGCAATTGCACAAGATTTGAAATACAGTTGACTATTTCCTGGAGAGTATTATCCTAGGACTTCATGGGAATCGAAGGAAATTTATCTAGAAGTGAGATTTTTCTGTTTACATGCCTTTAAAATAGGTTACCATGGCAACATTTGGTACGAAGGTGTAAATACCTGTCATAAGTAAAAAGCTAATTTCTACAGATGTATGCCTGCTATCGTTACAAAACTTGGTATGTAGATGTATTAAAGACCATTTGATGCTATCATGACCTTGTGAAAATGTCAAGGTCATTCGCTCAATTTTCAAGGTCATTGAAAAATATTTGCTATTTTCAGGCCAGATTATGTGGTTTTTCACTAAAAAGAGACATGATTAACAGTAAACAGTATGGAACCTTGGCAAAACAATCATTTATCGGTAAAAGTATGATAAATGTATTATTTGTTGGGATGAGTATCACATTTATCAAAGTCAAATGAAGACCCCAAAAAATGCCACATATTTTACGAGAAAATTTTAGAAAATCTCAATTTTATACTCTTTTGAAAGTGTGTCATACATAGAAGTGAAATACAATTGAACAAAATTGTAATGAATTCTACTTCTTTTGATCGGTTGTTCAACTGTAAATATTTAAAATCAAAATATCTAATGAAATAAGTTAGAGAAGTCAATTTAATTAATTGGAAATCCTGATTTTTGTCTTAATTTTAGTCTAAAGTTAGAAATGACCTTGAGATTTGGACAGATGACCTTGAAATGATTTGAAGGTCAATTGATAATGATCAATATAATTTGTATACAGGTATGCTATTTCATAATCATAGGACTCAAACATGAGGAAAAACAATGTTTTTAAATATGCGGTATATGGTAATATGGATTCCAAGTTGCTATAGCAACGGATTTTGATTGACATTCATGACAAAATGGTGAGTTTCACCATAAATTTTATTTCTTGATTTTTTCCAGCTATAGACATTTATTTTGGCAAGGTGATGCTAAATACCCATACCATTCACCGAATAATGGTTTTCAGTCTTCAAAATAATCAAAAACAGGCCAAAAATGACCCTAAAATTAGACCTTATTTTTGCTAAATTTTCACATAATTTGACTGAATATCAACAACTACCTGATAACCTCCTCCCCCGGAAAAGGTAATCTTGTTAGAGTTGAACTTACAAAGAAAAGTTTTTGTGTTCATAAAGTAAATTTTGACCATGGTTTCCATGGCAACAGAATGCCACAATATGTCTTATATCTCATATTTATGGGTGTGTCAAATAGATTGACCCCGTTACCATGGCAACCGTTGTTCAAATATAACAATATGGTTTGTTTTCATTGTTTTTACATTAAGTATGACAATAACAGAAAGTGGCCAGCTGTTTTAGGTTTTTACAGAGAATCCATATTAAATATTTGACCCAATGATCTTGACCTTGGAATTTGACCTAATTAAAGATTTTTGTTAAAGTTTCTGGTTTAAGCAAAATCTAGGGAACTGTATGATGAAGAATCATAATATTTTATGTGTATGACAAGACCTTTCAATATATGCCATAACATTTGACCTAATCACCTTGACCTTTAAACTACTTAAAAGAATTCACTTTAGCTATATCTCTGTATCTATTAGAGATAGGGCTTTGATATTTCATATGTAGATTCCTTGTGATATGGGCTTTCACTTGATACTTTGACCTTTAACTTAATGACCCTGACCTGGTTACCTTCAACAATTTTTAGCTCACCTCGACGAAGTTGAGTGAGCTTATGCTATAACCCTACGCGTCCGCGTCCGCGTCCGCGTCCGCGTCCGCGTCCGCGTCCGCGTCCGTGTCCGCGTCCGTGTCCGCGTCCGCGTCCGGTTAAGAAGTTTGGGGTAGCTCAGTATCTGACAAAGTACTAATGCTACAGTAACCAAACTTGCACAAGTGATTCATCTTTGGATGCTGAGGTGAACCCATGCATCGAATGCAGCATCTGACCTACATTTTCCGCTTGAGTGACTTGGTTAAGAAGTTTGGGGTAGCTCAGTATCTGACAAAGTACTAATGCTACAGTAACCAAACTGGCACAAGTGATTCATCTTTGGATGCTGAGGTGAACCCATGCATTGTATGCAGCATCTGACCTACATTTTCCGCTTGAGTGACTTGGTTAAGAAGTTTGGGGTAGCTCAGTATCTGAAAAAGTACTAATGCTACAGTAACCAAACTTGCACAAGTGATTCATCTTTGGATGCTGAGGTGAACCCATGCATCGGATGCAGCATCTGACCTACATTTTCCGCTTGAGTGACTTGGTTAAGAAGTTTGGGGTAGCTCAGTATCTGAAAAAGTACTAATGCTACAGTAACCAAACTGGCACAAGTGATTCATCTTTGGATGCTGAGGTGAACCCATGCATTGGATGCAGCATCTGACCTACATTTTCCACTTGAGTGATTTGGATAAGAAGTTTGGGGTAGCTCAGTATCTGACAAAGTACTAATGCTACAGTAACCAAACTTGCACAAGTGATTCATCTTTGGATGCCGAGATGGACCCATGCATCGGATGCAGCATCTGACCTACTTTTTCCACTTGAGTGATTTCGCTTTTAAAAGCCAATATTGAGCAAAGTATAAGTGATACATGTACCAAACTTGCATATTGGATGTATCTTTGATCAAACTTTCATAAAATGACCTTGACCTACTTTTTCCGCTTGAGTGATTTTGCCTTTAAAAGCCAATATTGAGCAAAGTATAAGTGCTAGATGTTCCAAATTTGCATATTAAGTGTATCTTTGATCAAACTTTCATAAAATGACCTTGACCTACTTTTTCCGCTTGAGTGATTTTGCCTTTAAAAGCCAATATTGAGCAAAGTATAAGTGATACATCTACCAAACTTGCATATTGGATGTATCTTTGATCAATCTTTCATAAAATGACCTTGACCTACTTTTTCCGCTTGAGTGATTTTGCTCTATAAAGCCAATATTGAGCAAAGTATAACTGCTACATGTACCAAACTTGCATATTGGGTGTATCTTTGATCAAACTTTCATAAAATGACCTTGACCTACTTTTTCCGCTTGAGTGATTTTGCCTTTAAAAGCCAATATTGAGCAAAGTATAAGTGATACATGTTCCAAAGTTGCATATTGGATGTATCTTTGATCAATCTTTCATAAAATGACCTTGACCTACTTTTTCCGCTTGAGTGATTTTGCTCTATAAAGCCAATATTGAGCAAAGTATAACTGCTACATGTACCAAACTTGCATATTGGATGTATCTTTGATCAATCTTTCATAAAATGACCTTGACCTACTTTTTCCGCTTGAGTGATTTTGCTCTATAAAGCCAATATTGAGCAAAGTATAACTGCTACATGTACCAAACTTGCATATTGGATGTATCTTTGATCAAACTTTCATAAAATGACCTTGACCTACTTTTTCTGCTTGAGTGGTTTTGCCTTTAAAAGCCAATATACATGTACTAAGAAATATGTTTGAATTGAATTTTGCTGTCACGAGGTGAGCTTTGTAATCTGTGATTACCTATGTTTGTTATTTCTTACCTCTTTTATACCCAAACAACAACATTAGTTTAGTCATGAAATATACAAGGCACACTTACCTCAAATATAAATTTGAGTGATATAGGTCCAAATGGGCATTCTTTAACTTTTTACTGACAAAAACTTACATTACTTTGCAATCTGGCCATACCATCTTTAGCAGTGTTTTATTATTGTATGGAAGATTAGGCTATATATTTTTTTCATTAAACAAAATAGAGCATAAAATCTGTCTAATGGAGAGGAATACAACATTTTATGAATTTTATTTTTACATTCTTAAAGGATTGACTTTCAAAATATGTAGCCTAAACATATATCGTATAGAAGATTGTTTTACATTAACTAAAACAGAAGTAATTTAATAGTTATGCATATACAATAACAAAATTTTAAATGCAAAACGAAGACCATTAGGAAAATTGAGTGATGAGTTATTTTCTTCATTTTTTGCAAAATATGTGTAAATCTCCTTGTAAACTTTCAAAGGAATAAAAATCTGTCTTCACATTAAGTATATGGTTTGGTTTCACAGACACCTAAGTTGTCAGATGATGCTCCAGGAATCATAAAGGTCGGAGACAAGGCTATAGATGACCATTGTATGAGATCTACCATGGACCCTGAGATAGCCCTGATGGTCGATAAGTTCAGACAACTCAAACTGCGAGAATTCTGTGAAATAAACAAGCTATGTCAGTTACAAGGTGTCAGTCTTAGTCCAGCATTACTGGAGAGAGGTGTGTATGATTCTATTAAAGCAAACTCAGTAATTTAGGCGATTGTCTTATGATAACAAACCCCTTTTCGAATCAAAACAAAACCAGGAAATAAAATAAATTTATGGCATGACTTCAAAGTATACCTTATACCAGTAGAATTTTCCCCACTGACCTTTCTTAATGTCTTAAAACTGGCAGCTAGCTCTTTTAATTTGATGGTCTTAAAACCGACTGCTAGCTCTTTTAATTTGATGTGTTTTTTTAAAGTCTATCATGAATTATTTGTTTATATTGTTATATTTGAAGATAATTCTGACAAGTCGATTTATGTCACTTAATGATGTAATGATCCTCTTTAACAGTACTACTTTACCCTCCTGACAAACCACATAGTGCTATTAGTCATGCAGTGAAGACGCCTGGAGCACCCTTACTATCTAGTCACTACGCTGACCCTCCTAAACGACCCAAAACTCCAATAGAGGTCAAACACAAGGACAGGGTCAGGAGGTCAAAGAGCGGTAAGCTGCTGATTGATTCAAGGCATCAGTATCCTCAAGGTCGTTCAGTGGCTGCCACAGCAACCAAAGCTAACCTGTCAACAGGGCGGGCATTCATACGGAGGAAAGTGGACTGCTGGATGACGTTTGAAGAGTATGATAAACTGACAAGGTAAGAACACAATGATATAAAATTCTACATTTCATGTTTTCGGTACTTATAGCCTAACAGTCCATTGAAACTGTCTGACCAAATTAATGTGGTTTAGTCAAAACCTGGAACATGACAGAATTAATATGATATATGAATTCTTATGTGGCCCGCAATGCAAGGGACAGCTCATGTTGACATCACTTCAAGTTTGTACTGTCTATTTGTCTGGTAGTAACTTTCACATAAATGGCTATACCTTACTGGATATAGGTTGTACTCCAATCAAACCTGTAGCGATGATTAAGTTTGATGAGACTCAACTACCAGTTTGGTTCAAGGTCATGGTCAAGGTATCATATTATGTTAAAAAAGTAACAGTCAACATACTGTTTCTTGAATTGGCTTAAGCTTGTTTCTATTGCCAATTTCCTGAGTTCGAAACGATAACATTAATCCAAACACATCTACAGAGAATTGCATTAAATAGCTCATTATACAGGTGTGCTTTCTATATTTCAGTCACCTTGCTATCAGATACCAACAGCTACATGGCTCGTCCGACAATAACGCATTCTGGCCTGGTCACCTCCTGGATAAGATCAAGCTATGTATGCCGCCTTATGATAAACCCCTGGATGTAGATAAGATGGATATGTCGGGTGTAGTGTTTCACAATACGAGGGACAGGATCCCGTCAAACCTTGGTAAAACGAGGGAGAACTCAGCATGGCCAATTAATGAGTCAGGGTACATACAGTCTGGGATGTACGACAGATTCGAACGAAGCTTTATCCATAATGATTAGAAAATTTGATTAGTAGAAAAATTTGAAAATGAGAAAGTGAAGTGAAAAAGTGAAAGTGAAAAATCTAAAAATGAGAAAGTGAAGACTTGAATTGAAAAATTGAATGAAGTGAAAAAAAGTCATGAAAACTACTTGCTGAAGTCTAAATTTAGAATGTGATTTTTGCTTTGTTGAATTATTGCCACTTTGCATACATTTACTTTATTATCTCTACATTTGAATTTTTTTTTCTGCAAAAAGTGCAGTCATAATTTTGATAAGAACATTTTTTATAAGACAACTAGTAATGTTCTCTTTTCTTGCTTTAAATTTTTGACTTTTCAAAAAGAATATTTCGAATGATTACATTGTTGTATATATTTACAAAATGTTCTTATATTTGTCCAAAATGCCTTTCAAAGACTGCTGATGTGTTTATCTGTGATATTTATACAGAGAATTTTTACCTTTTGTCTATTCAATCTTGTTTTTTTATTCATTAAATAATTTTATTTGACCTAGTTGTTTATCAGGTTTTTGTACACTATAAATGAACAATTTGCACTGTATTATAATCAGAAGTTTTAGCCAGTCAGAAACTTACTTTCCCTACACTTTTGGACTGAGTGGAAGTACACAGTATTTTCCTACACAAGGTCAGCATTGCTATATACACTCTATGCTGCTGTTGATTCTGATGGACCAGTTGGGAAAATATAACATATACTATTAGACTAGATAATAAGAGTACCTGCTACCAAAGGGAACAAATATACCATGTATACGAGATACAAAGTTCTCTGAGCAAACCTTATACTCAATGGCATGCATTCCCATAATGTTGTATTATATACAGAACTACAACTGAAACTTGCTAGACTTCTTACAGTAATTGTTGTTTCCTTGAGTACTTGTAGAGGGGATATGATAAGTTTCATGTAGGTTTGTATGCATGATGTCCGTCACATTGTTCTCAAAATTGTAGAAGTTCCTGATACAATCCAACTTTAGCTCTTATATTGTACCTACTTACCAAAAGATAATAGTATGTTTCCATATGCTAAATTTGGATGCACAAAAACATAATAGTGATGGCACAATTAGAAATATTAGTAATGCATTCTCGGATGCATATGAAAATTTCATGACCTTGTGCTTTTAAATACCTAGGCACATGCTGCTTCTTAACTGATATTAAAGTTGGAGTAAGCCTTACTTAGAATGATAATCAATCTGTTGGTACGAGTTGCCCACGATAAAGGATAAAATCATTTTCATCTCCAAGATCAGGACTAATTTATAATGATTACTCGTATATATTTTCAACAAAGTGCTCTCATATTTTGCATGTAGATGTATGCATTATGTTAATAGATATATATTTTGATAGATGGACAGGGTTTTACCACTGAAGTCAGCTATTATCTTGACCTTTGACTTATAGTACATATTCAGGTTCATCAAACATCTGTGGAACTTAATTGTACAACCATTGCCAATGATTGGATGGAATTTTATAAGCAATGTAGGTAGTAAAAATTATAGCGTGTACAAGGTTTTTTTCCCTTCAAATGCACTTTGACTAATGACCTTGGTGTCGAGGTCATGACACGTTCTTTGGTCTTTGGCAACAACTCTGTGAAATGGCCTGGACAAAATTTTAACTACAAAGTATATTGTGACATTAAACTTTATCCAATGGCCTTGGTATCAGTACCCTTAAATTGGCTCTAAACAACAATGCTATGAAATGCTTGTGAAACCAATGAAAAGGGAATGAAAGCAATCCCAGAAGTGGCTTTACCTATGCAGTAAACTGAGATTGCCAAGTCATTAAAAGATGAATTCGAAATTCAAAGAATTGATCTCCAAGACCACGTTCGCAGCGACCACAGCAAAACGTACATGTATATTTGTACATAAACCTACGAGTTCGTAAAAATGCATTTTCCGACATAGAATTTTAAAATTGGTATAGCACCGAAAAATTGGATTTGGGCAATAATATGAAAACAAAAAAATGGCCAAAATTCTCGAAAATCTTAAAACAGAAGACAATGATTTCTTGTCCCACCTACATTGTAAGATGAATACGGGAGATACTGGCAAATTACATTGGGTCAATTTCGACACTAATCTGGAATTTTTGTCCGATGAAACGTTGAAATAGATTTTCTTTTCTCTACAAATTCATTTGGCGGTTCTGATATTCTTTGGCACTCATGGTTCCTAAAATGTTAACAGGAAATGAACCGGTGTCCAGCTTATTGGATGAAATTACAAAGTCCACCCAGAACTCAACATTTATAGTTTGACCCTTTCTAATACCCTTTTCTTCTTCTCAACAACCATGGATTTTCCATTGTGTATCCAAGATAAATTCAACATGATAATGGACATACACTGATAAATCAAAAATAATCTACGACAAAAACGTGTCTGACAATGCTGTACAAGAAAACGTGAGCGATAAGGGATTCTTACATAAATAAGAGACCTTTATATAGAAGATTCTCAATGATATTTCGATATTTGTACTAAGAATTGTTGTAAAAGACCAATCTTTAATATGCGTACCTTAGCTATAATAGCCTGTATCGTCTCTATGTCCATTGCGGCTACTATTCCAGCCTCCATACCGGTCCTCGTCCATCAGTATCAAGCAAACACGTTCCTTTTTCTTGTACAGAGAGCTGGACTACTAAAGCAACTCGCCCAAGGAGGTAAGAAGTCTCCGTTTGTAATTGTAATTTTCACAGTGTCTGTCGGTCCTTCTATCATGGACACTCATATCTTTTCTATATCATAACTCGAGTAGTTCTTGATGACGATTCACACATTGATTGCCCATGACCAAAGGAAAACACTGCCTGATTTTGGACAAAAGCGCCTATATATATGTGGTCAATGCCAAAAATTGCTTAACTGGTGAATACATGTAGAAGTTCCTCTATGACCACTGAAAAATAACCCCATTGATTTTTTGGCCGAAAGGTTAAAATATCGGAGTCTTTGACACATATACATGTAGATAGGGTATTTTGCTAAAGGACCCCTGTTGATTGCAGAGTCAAAGTTTAGAACAAGGTTTGAATGCATGTATTTGGAAAATGTTTTTCTATACAACGACTATGTCTGATGATGATGCGTTCAAGTATTTGGTAATAGAAAGGTCAATCTTGACTTATGCAAAATGAAGAATTTTGAAGGATAACTTTGTACTCCTATGCATACATTAACGTTATACTTACCTGTAGTTTGTCCATTTTGAGTTTCAACGTCAACTGACTGACCTTACGTATCATTATCCAAAATCTCTGTTTATTCTGTCATTCGGGATATGAATTAAAAAATATTTTTCGTTAGCCCAAAAGACTTTTTATAATTTGGACTGCAGGATTGATCTACGTGGTAGCAGCCTTGTTGAAGTCACTGCTGTTCAGTTCTATAGTTTTAATTGTATATATTTCTATATACATGTAAACTAAACAAAGTATGCCAGAGAAGAAGTAGCAATCGTAGTTCATAAGTCAAAGATCCAGGGGAATATGGCATGATTGTGTAAGTCCCCATTAACATGGCAATTGCGAACCCCCGAATGGAGGCAGGACCAGGTGCCCGGGAGGAGTGAACGTCCTCTGACTGCAACACCCGCCGCGAATGCCAAGTAGATATGTGTCAAATCTGGTAATGTCCAAATAGTTAAAAGACTGTCAATTAGAGAGGTCCTACTCTAGAATGTCCTTAATCAGTCTGTAGTGTACAATGTAGTATTTCTATATCGCATAGTGACACGATATTCTTTCAGGCCCTTATACAGTTTTCGTACCCACTGATGTAGCGTTTGCCAAGCTTTCTAATGCTACACAGAATCAGCTAACTGGAGATAACGAGCTTTGATGTCAGTATTAAAGCACCATATCATCGCCGGCAAACACAAGTCCTCAGAATTCAACAATGATGAAGAAATCCCAACATGGTCAAAAGGTACCAAAGTCAGGATCAATTTCTATGGTCAAGTGAGTCATTTTCAAATCCTTTTTTCTAATTCCTTTTGTAATGTTGTCTATCTGTGAGTGGGACTAAAATTGTCGTTATGTTACAACGCCTTGATGTGTGTCAGATGGGATTTCATTTGAATGAAAATATGACTGAATCCCTCATTATTTACGGAACTCACTGCAGCGATCTTTGTAACTTGAGTTGTTATTTCTTTGAAGATCATGACAGCATCTGGAAGCAAAGTGGTGACACGTGACTTAGAGGCAACCAATGGTATTGTCCATTTGATCGATCAAGTCATGTACCCAATCCCAGACAAGGACATTATACAGACATGCGCACAGCGGCCCTCCCTCACTCAACTTGTATATTCTATCGTAAGGGCAAATCTTCAGAACGATTTAGTAGGTAAGGTACTGTGTTTCTTATGCTATTTGATATCTGTTCGTTGCCGATTGTTTTTTTTTTTTTTGTAAATGCAAAGAAAAACAAACATAAGAACTTTACTTTCGTTTGATACAAGAAAGAAAAACCTTAGTATACTAATTGAATGTTATTAAGAAAGTTTCTGATATGATCATGATAATTGATTTGAAACGAATACGACATTAAATTTGATATATCTACTCAATTTCAGGAGGTCCTTTCACGGTGTTTGCTCCCTTAGACTCTGCTTTTGATGCCTTGCCTACTGGCTACTTGAACACAGAATTCCTCACGCTGGATAAAGCCAGAAGTAAGCACGATTGTTTGATAGATTTTGCTAGGAAATAATTAAGGAATTCAGCATGTTCATTTGAAGTCAAAAGAGCTCAATAATAAATGGGTTGATCCAGATAAATCTATGAACATATAGTCGTATAAACGAATAAATCTTACCGATATTTTTAGTTTCCGAAAACCCCTACACTCAAACTTTGTACAGTCGACAAATGAGGAGAGTATCAGTTAGTTTGTTAAACATTTTATGATCTGCCTTTAATAATTCAATTTTCTGATCAAATTTTAGATTTGATAGAATATCACTATGTGAAGGGGACGTATTACAGTGTGGGATTGCATGACGGTGATAGTGTCACTACGTCACAGGGAACTGATGTAACGATCCACATTAATAATGGTAAATAATTTTATTTACACACATTTTTGAATAATATGAAAAGATCTTCAACTTGACATGAGATGACCGTAGCGAAATACGCACCACAACAAGCACATAAAGTTGAAAAAAAAATGACATCATATATCAGTTTTTAAAGATAGAGTGCTGTCCTCTTTAATGTCTCTCTCGCCTCATAAGAGTGTGTTAAGTTGTAATAACTGTAACGTCGTCATGTTGGAGATCTCCTCCTTATCTTGTGTGTTTGTGTGTTCAATTGTAATAACTGTAACATCATCATGTTGGAGATCTCCTCCTTATCATTGGTGTGTGTTCAGATGTGATTATTGTAACGTCGTCATGTTGGAGATCTCCTCCCTATCTTGTGTGTGTGTGTTCAGCTGTGATTATTGTAACGTCGTCATGTTGGAGATCTCCTCCTTATCATTGGTGTGTGTTCAGCTGTGATTATTGTAACGTCGTCATGTTGGAGATCTCCTCCCTATCTTGTGTGTGTGTGTGTGTTCAGCTGTGATTATTGTAACGTCGTCATGTTGGAGATCTCCTCCTTATCATTGGTGTGTGTTCAGCTGTGATTATTGTAACGTCGTCATGTTGGAGATCTCCTCCTTATCATTGGTGTGTGTTCAGATGTGATTATTGTAACGTCGTCATGTTGGAGATCTCCTCCCTATCTTGTGTGTGTGTGTTCAGCTGTGATTATTGTAACGTCGTCATGTTGGAGATCTCCTCCTTATCTTGTGTGTTTGTGTGTTCAATTGTAATAACTGTAACATCATCATGTTGGAGATCTCCTCCTTATCTTGTGTGTGTGTTCAGCTGTGATAATTGTAACGTCGTCATGTTGGAGATCTCCTCCTTATCATTGGTGTGTGTTCAGCTGTGATTATTGTAACGTCGTCATGTTGGAGATCTCCTCCTTATCATTGGTGTGTGTTCAGCTGTGATTATTGTAACGTCGTCATGTTGGAGATCTCCTCCCTATCTTGTGTGTGTGTGTGTTCAGCTGTGATTATTATAACGTCGTCATGTTGGAGATCTCCTCCTTATCATTGGTGTGTGTTCAGCTGTGATTATTGTAACGTCGTCATGTTGGAGATCTCCTCCTTATCATTGGTGTGTGTTCAGATGTGATTATTGTAACGTCGTCATGTTGGAGATCTCCTCCCTATCTTGTGTATGTGTGTGTTCAGCTGTGATTATTGTAACGTCGTCATGTTGGAGATCTCCTCCTTATCATTGGTGTGTGTTCAGCTGTGATTATTGTAACGTCGTCATGTTGGAGATCTCCTCCTTATCTTGTGTGTGAGGGAGGGAGGGTGTTTGTGTGTGTGTGTTCAGCTATGATTGTTGTAACATCGTCATATTGGATATCTCCTTATCTTGTGTGTGTGTGTGTTCAGCTATGATTTTTGTAACATCGTCATGTTTGAGACCCCCTATTTATGTAGTGTGTATGTGTGTTCAGCTGTGATAATTTTAAAGTCGTCATGTTGGGGATCTTCTCCCTATCTTGTGTGTGTGTGTGTCTTCAGCTGTGATAATTGTAACGTCGTCATGTTGGAGATCTCCTTATATATCTAGTTCTTTGAAACCGCTTCTTGTTTTCATTTTTCGCTCTTTAATTGAATTAGCAATATAATTTAATTTTATAGGAATATCAATTTAAACAACTTGGAATACTAACGAAGTGATGAGTGATCTCACTGAATAATGAATCAAAATGCGACGTACATCGATTTCTTGCGATAGGCTAGGTTTTTGGTTTAATTTGAATTTCTGCTTTCTTTCCCAATGAATTAGATAATATATGTTTTACGTATTTTGTACTAGAAACGTCTTATTTTACAGGTAAAGTTATGGTTAATAATGCAACAGTGGTGGAAGCCAATATCCCAGTAACCAATGGTGTAATACATGTTATAGACACAGTTTTAGTTCCCTCTAAACACATGGATCTAGTTAACGCCGTGGATCCTGTAGGAAGATAGATTTATGATTATTATCAATTGTTAATATCATTTTTTATTGTTTGAACATTTTTATATGAGTGTATATATGCAACTTTTACACGTTTAAGCTTTTGTTTCTTTTTCATACTGACTGTTACTATAGTTGCGAACAACATAAATATATATATATATATATTTATAGTAATGCATGTTATGATTACAGATGCTTCATAAATGCTCATAAATGACATCACAGCTCATTTCATCTTTCGTAATATTGCCATATTACTTAATGTAATTCATTTGTTCAGTTCTGTGTTGTATATATGACTGCAAGCTTTCCTACATTGCTATTTTTCAATAAAAGATCGAAAATATAACGAAATAAAGACTTTCTTTTTCAATTGTGAAAGTCTGACTATTGAAAGTTTCCAAACTAGCAAGCAACACGGACACTATTGAAGAAAAAGATTAAGAAACACAAAGGACAACACATGTGCACCAAGTGACAACTTTGTGTGTCATTTTGCTATATTATTAGCTACCGTTTGGTATTGATTTCCTCTCTTTCGGCCCCGAGCATTACTGATGATAGATTGATTTTTGAAATGCGCATATGATCATAGATCATTACGATAGAACGTATATTTTAATATTGACAAAGGGCAAGGGGCGGTAAGGGGGTTTCTAGGCCCAAAATTATTGCTAATGCCGAAGATTTAAAAACATTGAAATTGATACTAAAATTGGTAAAAGGAAGCTTGTCTTAAATAGATTCAACATGAAAAATGTTTAACTTCATTTTTTTTCGTTAGGGTTATCACCCTTTGAAATCACCTATGAAACCGGAAATGAACAAAAAATCAATATATTTTCACATTTGATAGCAAAATTAGACTTGGCCACATCAAAACAACAAGTTCATACTTTTTCTGTATATCCGTATAAGTATTTTGTAAATGCTGTGAAAGTATGAATCTGTTGTTTTCATGTGGCCACATAGAAAACGGAAGGAAATCAATGATTGTTACCATGCGAGCGGGTCGTTTTGGAAACAGAAAAACACCTTTTAACTTCTATAATTCAAGAATTATTTGAGTAAAATCGATACAATTCAGTAGATTTTGTTCTGTTGTTATTGATGATATTTATTATTTATTCCCACATGCACGAAATCAAATGATACAGACAAAAATGTCTTTCAAATGCTTATTATCCTCGTAACGTTACGGATATTCAGGACGACAGATGACGTCATACTGAATATATGACGTCATATATGTTCGCGGCTTTGATTTTGTTTGTATTTTGCGAAAAAATTTAAAGTCAAAGTGATCATTTCATATTATAATATAATATAATATTGAATGGAAATGAAAGAGTAACTAAAAGGTAACAGTCGGCATTTATAAAATATGTCAAACTTTGAGCCAGAATCCACGAATTAAAATATTAATAAAAAAAACCCTGAACAAACGAACAAGAAAAAAAAAGGAGAAACCTAAACAATCCCCCCTTCCCTCCAGTACACACAACAATCTTTTGCTTTTGATGAAATAAACTATGAATTCAATCAACCAAATAAACTATTTTATCACATGATACACCCGTTATGCAGTTTCATAAAGCCATTTCATAAATATATGATATGATAACACGTTACATATCGCTCTGCTTGAATGCGATTGGTCAAGTTTGGAACCTAATCACATAAACCTTGACAAATGTGACCTTTCAAATATCGGTCAACTGTTTAATTCAGACCCAGAGTCAATATCAATGATTAAAATTGTTGCTGTTGAATTAATTCTTGCATTAAAATACTATTCAAAATTGAAATACTTTTCTCTTACGCACAGAATATCTATGCGATGGGGACACTACTTCTCATGGCGTAGCAGACGACTTCTAATCACGGCGTGGTTCGCCTCTGTAGTTCTCGGAATCGTTGATTTCACGTTAGAAATACACATTTTTAGGCAATATCATGTGATAAAAAGAATCTCAAATGAATTTTCATTTCATACGATGTATTATGAAACTCGTTGTGCGTTTTATATACCCTCGCCAAGGCTCGGGGATATTAAAACACAAAACTCGTTTCATAATACATCGTATGAAATGAAAATTCATTTGAGATCCTATATATATTACATGAAGATGTGAAATACAACCCTCCGTTAAAAAAAATATTTATTTCATATCAAATTGAGAAATGAAGGCCATGTAAGATAGACAGTTTAGACACCATCGCGTATGATTTGCCGTCCACGAGATGTACTTATTTGTGCAAATTCAGGGGGAAAATATCTGCCGTGTCTCATTTTCGACTGTGAAAAATCTTTTTATTCTATTGAACATGTTTTATAGAAAATATGTTGTCAATATTAACGAAAATTGTCCAAACGGATACAGCGCGTCATTTCACGGTAACGGACATTCTGCGAGTATTGTGTACATTATTAGTTATTAGGTTTGTTACTGACCTTACACGGAAATCTGTCGGGTTGATAAAGCCCATAGAAGGCGAGGCGCTTGCGCCGAGCCTTCTATGGGCTTTATCAACCCGACAGATTTTCGTGTAAGGTCAGTAACAAACCTAATAACTGATTTGTTTTGTCGAGGACCATTTTGTCGAGGACCATTTTGTCGAGGACCGTTTTGCTAATTGTCGGCCATTGCCTTACAAATTTTTGAAACTGACTTTCCACAAGAATTTGTCGGGCAGTCACATGCCCATTGGGTCAAACTAGTCCGAGGCAAAACAAACATGTATATCGATATTGTTCACGCCTTGTAGTTGTACATAAATAATTTACAGTAGCACATTCTGTATCTTCATAATTTTTTCCTTCATTTTTTTCAATGATGTTAATTTAAATCATTAAAAGTGCAATCCACGAAATTTATATACTAAAACATTAAAAAAAAGAATCATCATCTTAATTCGTAGAGATTTATTTTAACATATATTGATGATTTCAGTCAGCATAAAATCAGTGCGTTTAGAAAGTAGGAAATATCCCTACTAATGTGGAATTCAATTACAAACAGCAAAACGAACATACTGATATAACCAATCTAATTAAAATTCAGCTCTTTCTTTTTTCGTAATCTATGTATTTTACGAAATTTTGATTAGACTGTAAAATGATGCAAGCAATACAGCAGAAATTAGCGAGTCCAGAACTAGAAGGTATTGTAGGTGGCGCTATGATACACAATTTTATGTTTATATTATTGATTTTTAATCAATTTTATTAGCATACTTTTGAATTTTTTCTTTGTTAAGACAACATCCGTAATATTATATAATTATGCGGTGGCGAATTTTTTCATAGAAAAAAGGGAGATAAAAATCAAGAAAAGTCTTACTGAGCGGTACCATAGCCAACGATCAGTCCTATGTCAATGGGTATATTTGAATTATCTGTTTATTTCAATATTTTATTTATTTTATTATTATTTTTTTTATAAGGGCCAAGGGGTACATCAAAAAGATTGTGTTGAAATTGAGACATGCGAGGAAATTCTTGAAACTGGCGAGCGGGGGATCGGAGCCCACTCATAACCCTCTAAATTCGCAAATCAAATGCATTTTTTTATTATCTCCACAGAATAAAGCAAAGGAAGATATGATTGGCGGTTCATGTCATGGCTTTATTTAAAATAAATAATCAATAATAGTTCATGAACTCAATGCACAATTTAAGGCAAATAAATTCAATAAAGCAAATGCTTAGTAAGTTCATATTTCTTAGTTCTTGAATATAAGTTCAGTTCAATTGTTCATGAACTTCAATGCTCAATAGTTCATAGTTCAAAGTTCAATAGTTCATATAAATGTCCAATATTTCAATATCAATGAATCCATATTTTGACAATAAAAATAATCAATGGTCAACGACGACATTCAATTGTATATGTCGTAGATAATCGATACAAATTAATAATAAACCCCAATTATTGGCTCAGAGTCTGGAAGACAACAGAAACTGAAGCGAGGTTTAAAAGCAAAATTCTGCCGAACGCTAAGACAGTTGTAGAACTGCACTGTTTTGAACCAATGAACGTCAGGAAAGGGGAAGCCATGACGCAATTAATGCAAGGTGGTATGAGCGGGTGAGTTGGATTCCGGATCTGGAGCGGGGCTTCCGGCAAAATTGGTTAAGATTCGGAATTATAATGTCGTGAAACACTTGAACAGTTGATTGTAGACGCTAAACGCTGCCTTGATAAATGTATAGAAACTGTTAACAAATCAGTGATGATGATCGTGATATACCAAACCCAGAGGAAAAACAGAGATGAAAAACCCAGTATTTGTGTTGGGGAAAAATCCTCTGAAAACTGGGCATGTTATATCACTGCCGCACTCGGAACTAAATGATGTCACAGTCACCGCAAACGAAATGTTCGGAGCTTCACGCGATCCCAAGGTAGGAAAATTGGAGGATGATAGGTCCGATGTAAGAGGTTCACGGATGTAGGCAAGGCTCCATGGTATATCTTCAAGTCCCATCAATGGCGAATTAACGTCGAGGGTAATCCCGAGCCTTAGAATATTGCTGAAATAAAAATAAAACAAGCGCAGAAGGAGGAGATGAATGTAAACCCTGCAATAGAATATTAATTGTATAAATATGATGCATGTTTTTAAAGTACAGTTCTCTGTAAAAATCATGCAATAGGTGCTACATGGGGGTCAATAGAATGTGATGAAACTTTGCATGGTATTAGGTTTCAAAGCACTTATTATTAATCCAAACTTGTTTATACCAAATTTTACTCGTGGTTGCTATGGTAACGACAAACTTGTTTTGCCAGCCTTATAAGCTGCAAAAATGTGAAAAATGCAACATTTGAGCATAAACAAAAACAAGTAACATATTGAAGAAATTCCAATTGTACTATTTATTCATTAAATTTGATACTCAAATTTTCAAGATATATAATAATGAAATCAACGAAGAGTTAAGTAATTTGAAATATAGCTTATGGAAAAGAGTGGTAATTATATAAATAGCAAAAATGCATGAAATTGCTATTTTTTTGCAAATTTTGACCTTTAATATTTGCTAAACCCAGCTTGATATAGCAAAAACTTCACAATCATAATAAAATATCATGATATGACTTTAAACTGATTCAAAAACATTTTTGTGCAAAATATTTCATCAGCCAGAAAAATAGTGCTAAAAAGGGGGATAACTCTTTAAATGTGTTTTTTGCTATTTTTTGCAAATTTTGACCTTAAATATTTGCTAAACCCAGCTTGATATAGCAAAAACTTTACAATCATAATAAAATATCATGATATTACTTTTAATTGATTAAGAAACATTTTTGTGCAAAATATTTCATCAGCCAGGAAAATAGTGCTAAAAAGGGAGATAACTCTTTAAATGTGTTTTTGCTGGTTTTTTTTGCAAATTTTGACCTTAAATATTTGCTAAACCCAGCTTGATACAGCAAAAACTTCACAATCATAATAAAATATCATGATATGACTTTAAACTGATTCAAAAACATTTTTGTGCAAAATATTTCATCAGCCAGAAAAATAGTGCTAAAAAGGGGGATAACTCATCAAATGTGTTTTTTGCTATTTTTTGCAAATTTTGACCTTAAATATTTGCTAAATCCAGCTTGATATAGCAAAAACTTTACAATCATAATAAAATATCATGATATTACTTTTAATTGATTCAAAAACATTTTTGTGCAAAATATTTCATCAGCCAGAAAAATAGTGCTAAAAAGGGGGATAACTCTTTAAATGTGTTTTTGCTGGTTTTTTGCAAATTTTGACCTTAAATATTTGCTAAACCCAGCTTGATATAGCAAAAACTTTACAATCATAATAAAATATCATGATATGACTTTTAATTGCTTTCAAAACATTTTTGTGCAAAATATTTCATCAGCCAGAAAAATTGGACTTAAAAGGGGGACAACTCTTTAAATGTGTTTTTTGCTATTTTTTGCAAATTTTGACCTTAGATATTTGCTAAAACCAGCTTGATATAGCAAAAACTTTACAATCATAATAAAATATCATGATATGACTTTTATTTGATTCAAAAACATTTTTGTGCAAATATATCATCAGCCAGAAAAAATAGTGCTTAATAGGGGGATAACTCTTAAATTGCATTTTTGGCTATTTTTTGCAAATTTTGACCTTTAATATTTGCTAAACCTAGCTTGATATAGCAAAAACTTTACAATCATAATAAAATATCATGATATGACTTTTAATTGATTCAAAAACATTTTTGTGCAAAATATTTCATCCGCCAGAAAAATAGTGCTAAAAAGGGGGATAACTCTTTAAATGTGTTAATTGCTGTTTCTTGCAAATTTTGACCTTAAATATTTGCTGAACCCAGCTTGATATAGCAAAAACTTTACAATCATAATAAAATATCATGATATGACTTTTAATTGCTTCAAAAACATTTTTATGCAAAATATTTATCAGCCAGAACAATTGGACTTAAAAGGGGGACAACTCTTTAATTGTGTTTTTTTTGCTTTTTTTTCATATCTTGACCTTAATTATTTGCTGAACCCAGCTTGATATAGCAAAAACTTTACAATCATAATAAGATATATGATATGACTTTTATTTGATTCAAACACATTTGTGTGGAAATATATCAACAGTCAGAAAATTTGTACTAAAAAAAGGGGAATAACTCTGGGGTTTTTTTTTTGCATATCTTGACCTTCAATATTCGCTAAACCCAGCTTGATATAGCAAAAGATTTACAATCACAATAAAATATCATGATATGACTTTCATTTGTATAAGAACATTTTTATGCAAAATATTCCATCAGCCAGAAAAAAATGGGCTAAAAAGGAAGGTAAATTTGTAATTTATGCATTTCTTGACCTTGTATACTTGCTAAACCCAGTTTGATAAAACAAAAAATGTACAATCACAATAATTAATTATGATATAACTTTAAATTGATGGATTCCTCTGTCTTGCGTTTATAGTATCTCACGGTAGATGGCTTGACATCTTTCATGTTGGTTTTTAACTGAGACCTTTGGGGACTGGCATTTAAAGATTCCATGATAATGTTGATTTTTGGCAATTTTAATTCCACACAATCATCGCTCCAATTGGATTGTTGGGAAAATGTCACAATGGTTCTTTACGAACTCTGAAAAAATAAGATGCAAATTTGAAAACATTACCAACATTCATAGAAAATTAACTAACTCATTATCCATCTGTAAACCCTATACTCTTTAATTTTTCACAAACATGTTTTGAGCAGTTATGTCACTAGAGAAAGTTCTGGTGTATAGTATCAAAGTAGTAGCCAATCAAAATCATTGAGCAGATAAGACGAGGGCCGTTTTTAGCCCTAAATCTAATGCCATATTTCTCCCGCATGACGATTCGTATGCAGAATGAGCTTAAAATGCATCAAAGATACGAAGTGCTGAGTTGCAAACTTAAATGTAAGCATGAATATGCAGACTTACAATATCCATGAATTGCCCTATGACCTTGACCTTTAACCTTTTGACTCCAAATTCAATAATCCTCGATTCATGGGAAACATTTGTGGCAACTTTCATGATAATAGGTGAAATACAGGCTCTAATATCGTCCAGACACCTTTTTCAATCATCATATTTCTATAACCTTGGACTTTGACCACAAATCAATAGGGGTCATTTTTTATTGATGGGAAACATCCAAAATGCAATAGGGGCTATCCTTGATTCATTGGTAACATTTGCGGCAAGTTTCATAATCATACTAGGTATTATATTGACTCAAATATTGTTCATTTTCAATTATGGAATTCATTTTCGTTTGATTCATAAGATACATTTCTGGTCAGGTGCAATACATGCTCAAATATGGTCTTGAAACCATTTTCCTATGATAATGACCTTGACCTTTGATATTTGGACCCAAAAATCAAAAGGATTCATGGGAAACAAGTTTCATGATCATACATGTAGGTGCAATACAAGCTCCAGTATGGTTATGAAACCATTTTCAATAAATTTTTGAATTGCAAGCGATATAAGTCCCCTACCGGCATTAATCCATGTCCTTCAACACTGCCTTGACCTTTACTTACACCAAAAGATGAATCCAACATCAAAATAAGTTCAATATGTGTATTAGAAAAGGGTCTGCAAAACAGGAAAATTTAATGAAATTTGCTATGAGGCCATACCTTTTGTAAGAACAAATACATCAAACCCAACTTCAACTTACTCTTTATCATACTATAATGTATCTGCGTGTGGAAAATCAGCTCAATATCTACAACAACAAACATGAAAGACTGGAAACTGAGAAGTTAATGAAATTTGCTAAGTTCAGGGGCCATAACTTGAAACACGAACTTGATTTGTATCACACTGAGATATATTCACATACCAAAAATGATTTCAATATCTGCGATACCTTGGAAGAAAAGTCCGGAAAACTGAGAATTTCTTGAAATTTGCTAAGTCCAAGGGCCATAACTCTTGTAAAAATAGGTGAATCGAAACAAAACTCGAACTTGATCTGTATCACATTGAGATAAACTAACATGCCAAAATTGAGTTCAATATATGCAACGAAAGCAAAAAAAACATCTGAAACATAGGTAATCACAGATTACGAAGCTCACCTCGTGGCAGCAAAATTCAATTCAAACATATTTCTTAGTACATAAAGGCAAAATCACTCAAGCAGAAAAAGTAGGTCAAGGTCATTTTATGAAAGTTTGATCAAAGATACATCTAATATGCAAGTTTGGTACATGTAGCAGTTATACTTTGCTCAATATTGGCTTTATAGAGCAAAATCACTCAAGCGGAAAAAGTAGGTCAAGGTACCGGTCATTTTATGAAAAATTGATCAAAGATACATCCAATATGCAAGTTTGGTACATGTATACTATCACTTATACTTTGCTCAATATTGGCTTTTAAAGGCAAAATCACTCAAGCGGAAAAAGTCGGTCGAGGTCATTTTATGAAAGTTTGGTCAAAGATACAACTAATATGCAAGTTTGGAACATCTAGCACTTATACTTTGCTCAATATTGGCTTTTAAAGGCAAAATCACTCAAGCGGAAAAAATAGGTCAAGGTCGTTTTATGAAAGTTTGATCAAAGATACATCCAATATGCAAGTTTGGTACATGTAGCACTTATACTTTGCTCAATATTGACTTTTAAAAGCGAAATCACACAAGCGGAAAAAGTAGATCGAGGTCATTTTATGAAAGTTTGATCAAAGATACATCTAATATGCAAGTTTGGAACATCTAGCACTTATACTTTGCTCAATATTGGCTTTTAAAGGCAAAATCACTCAAGCAGAAAAAGTAGGTCAAGGTCATTTTATGAAAGTTTGATCAAAGATACATCCAATATGCAAGTTTGGTACACGTAGCACTTATACTTTGCTCAATATTGGCTTTTAAAAGCAAAATCACTCAAGTGGAAAAAGTAGGTCAGATGCTGCATCTGATGCATGGGTCCATCTCGGCATCCAAAGATGAATCACTTGTGCAAGTTTGGTTACTGTAGCATTAGTTCTTTGTCAGATACTGAGCTACCCCAAACTTCTTATCCAAATCACTCAAGCGGAAAATGTAGGTCAGATGCTGCATCCGATGCATGGGTTCACCTCAGGATCCAAAGATGAATCACTTGTGCAAGTTTGGTTACTGTAGCATTAGTACTTTGTCAGATACTGAGCTACCCCAAACTTCTTAACCGGACGCGGACACGGACGCGGACGCGTGGGGGTATAGCATAAGCTCACTCAACTTCGTCGAGGTGAGCTAAAAACTTAAGTGTGACAGACAGACGGATTGACAGACAAACGGGGTGGAAACTATAAGTCCCCTCCAGTGCCCTTGATATTATTATCTATCTTCCTAACATTAGAAGCAAAAGTATTATAATCACTTTAAAAAATTCTCTGTTTTTGCTTATAAATATTTGACTTCTGTACAGGGTCATAAGGGAAGCATTGTTCATCATCACTGAAGAAAGTCCTTAATAGATTTTATACATAAAGACATCACCTTAATATAACAGTTTTATAGAACATAAACAGATTAATGAGGCAGCTAGTATTTCCTTAAGGTCTAACCTACTGTTCTGCTACGCTATGAAAAATCAAATTATTGAGAGAAAAAAAAATATTTATAAAGCTTACTATTGTAGATGATATATCTTCAGAATGCTGTCCAATGGTAGTTTTCATCTTTTCTATTGAGTCCAGTACGTTGATGGCCTATAATGTATAAATAATGCATTATTCATGTGAAGTAGGCAACTCTTACAACTCTTGGAAAAAAAAACAACAGAAAATTATACTTTACTGCTCTTTTACTTACTTTAATCGAAATTTCTGTTATAGAGGAATCCTCTGTCTCTGTGATTTGGTCCATTTCTATAACAATTGATTGACAGTAAAAGTTTATGAATATAAATCAATTATAAATTCTTATTTTCAACAATATTAGTAACTTAGAAAAAGATATGTCATGTCTCGTTTTATCAGTAATACAGTCTTAAAAATATTTTCAAATAAATACTTTTTTTTATCAACAAGGAATATCTATGATGTAATATTATATAACGAGAATGTAACATCGATTCTGATTGGTTAGTGCACAAGTCATTATTTTCCGATAATAACACTGCGGGCGGAAGATAATGACTTGATGTGGTATATTACTGATTCATTTTTCGTGTCCTATTCTGTTTCTTATTGTTTTCTTAGTCCAGGGGTCTAGAATTTTTTTCAAAACCTACTTGCCACGGGCAACTCATGACGTAAAATTTACTTGCCCGATCAATAAAATCACTTGCCCATCAAAAATTACATGTAGAGAAGGAAAGGTATACTGCAACTTATTTTAAAGGCCATGTTGAAATGTGGCATATCTAGCTAAAAATTGAGTGCTTGATTCTTCAGAAATCAGAATAAATCAAAACCCTGTCTTACCGGTAGAAGTAGGAGATAAAAAAGAAATCTGAATTAAGAGGGAAAAATGTTCAGCCAAGGCCAAGAAAAAAAAAGTTTTTCAGGCCCCGCCGCATACGTGTTTTACCCCCACATTCATTTTTTTTTTCAACCAAAAAAAAAAAAAAAAAAAGAAAAAAAAAAATAGACTAGAGAGATGGAAGTCCCCAGGTCCCGGGCTAACATATCCAATTCAAGAGAATTTACGAAATAAGGACCCCGATGCATGACTCCGTTGAAGGTGAAAACATAGCTAAAGTTTCTCTGATCTCATCTACGATGCAGATGAAACGGCTAAATATCTTATAGCATTATCAGACAGACGTCAGCATGGACATCAGTCATGATCAGTGGCGGATCCAAGGAGTTCAAGGGGAAGGTGACGGTACCAGCAATGCGTAAATGACAGCTTACATGGCCATTCAGATGCGCAAAATTCTTATGTTCAGTTCACCCGAAGGGTTCAATAAAGTGTTCTATTTTATCCAGATAGAATATTGATTTTCTCTATGACATTAATTTGTATTCTTGTTCTGCACCTGAGATTTAAATCTCTAACGTCCACTTATATCTTATCTTGTCTAAATGTACATGTACTTGTGTTTGCGTTTGTCGGTAAAATTTTCATGTTATTTCAAGCGGTCATTCAATGGGTACAAACTGAAGTAATAAAACTGGACAGAAATGTCAATCACACGCTGAGGAAACAAATTACTAGCATAAAAGATATCATTACATTACAATTTGTAGTTGTTCTGAAAATGTTTTATGAAAAAAAAAAACCTGCCTGTCGCATATGATTTGAAAAAATTTAGCCTGAGAACCAACTTTTTATTTTTTGCTTGGCCTAATCTATTTGCCCATGGGCAAGTGAACACATGCTTTGCACTTTCCCGACCCAACTCTTCACTTGCCCCGGGCAAAGGGAAATGGAAGTTCTAGACCCCTGTTAGTGCCCTTGTTTATTGACCTAGGTGTTATGTATATGTGTTGTATATAAGAAAGTGCAGCATCATTTGAAAACAATGTACATGTATGTAATAAATTCTGGCGAGCAGCAGCGAGCAAGAGAAAAAATTTTTAAAGCTGACGGCAAAATATTATCAAAATGAAAGATTTCTTATAATACAAATTCATGATGTATTTTTCAAATATTATGACAACAAAAGGGGAATTGGACTTAATCTTATGAAATATGTATATAAAGCTATGTTCAGATGTTTTGAAAATTCCAAAGGGGGGGGGGGGGGTTCCGGACCCCGCCCCCCCCTCTGAATCAGCCAAGTAAGCAAACTAGTGAATTGTTCATAAATATCTTAAATCTCAGTAATGTCTGCTCGACCAATAAATTATTCTAATAAAAAAAATGAAATAAAACAGACTGACCTGTGACAACTCTGCACTGCAGAGATGGCCCCATCTTAAATGAGCTGTGCCAATTCGCACATCTGGCTAGATATTCCTCTCTTTGATTTGCACAATGATCCAGCATTGTGCCTCGAAAATCCGCATCGTACAGTGGGTCCCGCACACATTTACACCACGATCGATATTGGACGTCCAGTTCCAAATACCGGCTCGTAGTGCGATCAAATGGCCTTCGCTCACAATATTTTGACTGTCTTTGCACTCTCTAATATGACCAGCAATCTTTTTAATCACAATCAGTCAAATTAAACAAAAAAGAATCACTAAATTTATCACTCTTGCCACACGGGGAATCAAAATACCTGCTGAGGGAACATTTTGCGCCTTCCTCCATGGGCGCCGCCATTTTTGTTGTCAAGGTAATCATAAAGGGGAATAACTCAAATTTCGATTTTAAACAGAAAATTCAGTTTTAAATTCTGAATAAACTAAACAATGACTGGTTTGCACAAAAATATGTTTAACAAAGCAAAATCTATTTGATAAATTCTTTTTATTCATATTATACAGATATTCACATCTATCTGGGTTTAACAGATATAAGCATGGTAAAAGGAGCACATTTCAATAGATTTATATAGAAATAATAGTAAATTTTAAAAGGGTTGCCATTCACAGCATGTGATTCAGATATGACTGAAAATTCACATTTTGATTTCTAACGTTCCATAGATTTGGAATATGGTCAAATTTACAATAATTGTGAAAGTGCATGTAGCACGATGTTTGCAATTTGCATGATTCTTATAGAGAACTGTACTTAAATGTTAGGAAATAAGCACATCTATTGATTGAAATACGTTGTAATGAATCATAAAAATAAAGAAAGGGTGTGGAGGAGAGGGTTTTTTGGTGAAATGTTTATAATGATTTTGCTCCTCACTGATACTGAAAACACGCTAGAGTTAGACCGGAAGTGTCACAGCCAGAGTCTGCGCAATCCACTCAACACGGTCAAGGGTGATGGAGTTATCTTCCTTAGAACTTAGTTAATGCTAATCATTGGCATCATTTAAAGGCATATTAATTAACAGCGTGGACCAGACATGCATGTTTATATGTGAAGGAAGGTTATATTATGCTTATTCGTTGAGATAAAATTCATTTATCCTTTAGAGGATAAATGATATTATCTCCACAGAATAAAGCAAAGGAAGATATGATTGGCGGTTCATGTCATGGCTTTATTTAAAATAAATAATCAATAATAGTTCAGTTCATGAACTCAATGCACAATTTAAGGCAAATAAATTCAATAAAGCAAATGCTTAGTAAGTTCATATTTCTTAGTTCTTGAATATAAGTTCAGTTCAATTGTTCATGAACTTCAATGCTCAATAGTTCATAGTTCAAAGTTCAATAGTTCATATAAATGTCCAATATTTCAATATCAATGAATCCATATTTTGACAATAAAAATAATCAATGGTCTACGACGACATTCAATTGTATATGTCGTAGATAATCAATACAAATTAATAATAAACCCCAATTATTGGCTCAGAGTCTGGAAGACAACAGAAACTGAAGCGAGGTTTAAAAGCAAAATTCTGCCATAATGACTTGCGAGGATTATTGGTGATAACCCTCGAAAGGCATCCGCCACAAAGCGGCCGATTTTGCAGAAACTGAGCGCCATGACAGAACTGCCATACTGAGTACTATTTTCGAAGGTAGCATAGGCATAACAGAAAATTATTGTTCGAAAATGCCACTAAATAAATGGTCTACATCGACAATATCGCTATATTGTGTATGATGCAGATTTTTACATAGATGAAAGAAACATTCCGAAAACGACAAACTGTTCATATTATATAAGGGGATAAACGCTGACCTTGACCCATCTCAGGGGAAAATTTTAACCTGATGAGTAAGGCAAATCAGACATGATTCTAGTGTTCAAAGAAAAAAGCTGAAGGGGGTCTGGGGGTCCTCCCCCAGCGGGGTGTATAGGGGCAGCGCCCCTATATCAGGGGGACCAGGGGGCCGAAGGCCCCCGGCCGAAAACGACTATTTTCATCATTAAAGACCCTTCAGAACAGCTTTCTTGGGGCAAAAAATACAGCTTTAAAGTGTTGTTATATTGAAACGAAAATATAATTATAGCGAAGCGAAGCGAGCAAGCGGGCCCGAAGGGCCCGCTTGCTCTGAGCAAGCTTTAATGGTAACACATATATACGAAATAAGTGGAAAAATGAACGAAAATAAGGAAGAAAAGATACATACTGACCAATTTATTTTTCTTCAACCAAGAATTGGCAAGATGGGCGCCGCCATTTTAGTCAGTTTTTATACGAAAATATTTCTAGATGAATCTCTATTTTTGTACCTATATTGTGTAGATTTGGTTTTTACAGTGTGTAATATACAGCAAGGATGAAAAGTAGTGAAATATTTGAAAAGTGCAAGCTTATGATGCTGAAACAGGAGACTAAACTTTTTTGATTCCTTAGTTTCGTATCCTGTAAGAAAATTTTTGAATCCTTAGTTTCGTATGCTATATGGATTGTTTTAAATCCTTAGTTTCGTATCCTATATAAACACTGCAACTTGCGTCGGCCCATGCAAAAAGCCCTTTTCACATAACTGCGTGACTAGCATTTTGTGGACGGCAAGTACTGACTTTCATGACGTCACAGTTA
The DNA here is from genome assembly GCA_033119305.1 of Pinctada imbricata. Classification (NCBI taxonomy): domain Eukaryota; kingdom Metazoa; phylum Mollusca; class Bivalvia; order Pterioida; family Pteriidae; genus Pinctada; species Pinctada imbricata. Next base: position 103,133,050 of record VSWD01000005.1, on the reverse strand, counting down.
AAAAGTGATTGTCCTTGACGTCATATTGCGGGAACTGTTCTTATTTTGCAGTCCAAAACAACTGGACCGCAGTTATGTGAAAAAGGCTTATTTCATGCACCGTCTTCGCTTCGCTTCAAGGGCTTTGCCATAATTCATATTATTGATTTTTCTTGTACTTTTTGAGAGGGCTAGGGGTTCACTATCAACGATCTTATTTGGAGTCAAGGGACTTTACGTCTACCTCTCCCCTCTGGACGACCGACCATATGCTTTTAGACATTTCTCTTAAGTTCAAATACAAAAAATAAAAACCGACGAAAGTTCGATCCGGCTGGCAAGGAACAGTCGCGAATTTCCTTTGCTCCCTGCTAGCCAACAGGGGATGCTTACTCCTCCCGGGCACCTGATCCCACCTCTAGTTTGCTAGGGGTCCGTCGATGTTCAACATGGTGCTCTATTGTGAGTGCTGTTGAGATTATCGTCAGGATCTTCTTTAACTCATTGGATGAATACTAATCGTTGATTGGTCGAATGGTTGCCTATTGACCAATTAGAAATCACGACACATCGCGAAACGGCAAAGGTAAAACATCGATTCTATAACGGATTTGTCAAATTTCGGAATTTACGAAAGAGCGGAAATTATAAAAACAAGCGGAATTTATCGATTCTCGAAGCGGAATTCCGCTTTAAAGCGGAGAAAAACCATGTCTGGCGGCAAATAAAGATTACAAGGCACCAAGTGTTGGAAGAAATACTACAATGACGAAATAATGTAGATAAGTCTCATTTTCCCATGCATATAGTGATTCACGTGTATTACACGTCACACGATACATTTCACCAGTTGAATTCGATATTGTGAGGTTGACATTTCATACTGCTCATTAAAGCCACTTTTGGCCAGAGAGAAAAAATACTCATTCATGACGGGTTATCAAAATTATGTAAATTGTAGATTTTGTAATGTAGGTAAAACCTATTCATAAGCTTTAATTATGAATAAGAGGCCAGGGCTATTCGCATAGTATATATATCGTATATTGAATAGCAGTATATATAATTAGGACTGAGTAAAGGGTAACATTGTTAAGAACTATAACTATACAGGGCTCGGAGAAGAAGAGGCACTGACATGTGTAGACACTTTTGAGCAAAATTTTACTAATATTTAGACTGTCAAGGAAGCGATTGAACAGAAAAGCGAATAAAACTTTGTGGTTCCCATGGAAAGTCTGAAAAAAGAAATGTTATGCATTCTCGACTTTGAGACTGTAAAACGGATTGAAAGATTCCCATGTTTCGCTTCGCGGATTTTATAGTTTGTGTGTCGGGTTTTTTTTTTTTTTTTTTTTTTTTTTTTGGTTTTTTTTTTTATTATACATCGATCGACAGAAAAATTATTACAGTCGTTACTTACATGTAAGTAATAAATTTGTTTGAAATCAATACGTTAGACTGCTGGATGCGTCGTGCATGAATGATTAAGCCTCATCTTCTTACGAATGTATTGGGTTATCTTAAAAACAAACATGAATTGACGAGGGGAATAGGATAAGAACTTCTTCGGAATTTGGTTTATTTATTTTTATTGATTAATTTATAGCTTTATTTTTATTATAATCTTTCAAATTATTGGAATATAGGTATGTTACATGGAGATATAAGACAAATATTGGAATTTTTCGAGAAAAATAGGATAGTTATAGGACTTTTCAAGCATAAAATCCAAAATAAATTAAGGAATTTTGACAGAATATTTGCCTCCTGGAATCCCTTTCACGTCACACTTAAATCAATTAAATGAGACATTGAAATTAATACGATATGAAGTGTATATGTATAATATAAGTAGTTGGTGAGGTGGCGAGCGAAGCTTGCCATATTTTTTTAAGGCACTTTAGAAAAAGACACTTTTGACAAATTGTTGCAAAATACAGTTTGTACATGTGAAATTTTACATGAAGCAATAACGAATTTGCGATGCAAATTTTCAGATGAAGAGCCCAAAATATAAGATTTATGAAATATTCTTTTTTTTTTTATATGTACAATGTATTATTATCATTTTTTGGTTTTCTATAAAATATAATTTTAATTAATCATTTATTTCAATCATTTATTTGTTTTTGTTTTGTTTGTTACAACATGTACAAGGGGGGGGGGGGGGGGGGGGGGGTTGGGTTTTTTTTTTTTTTTTTTTTTTTTTTTTTTTTTTATGTTTTGTTTTGTTTTTATGGTGACATTTGATAGATACTAGTGGCATATAATATATGTTCGTATCGAATTTTTTGCGTCAAACGTACGTTCTTTAAAGATATATCAACTGGATGTGAGAAGAGGAAATGAATTCCTAGCGCCCTCTATCATAATGATAAAGCCTAAAAAATTCAATTCTATCTATACGAGATAAATAATTTACTTTATTTCCAAAATCATATGCTATTCGTATACGCGTGACGCTATTCTACGAATATTTTACTAATGTCGATTGTTCTTTTATCATGTTTATGATTTATCCCTTAATTAAATTTATTTCTTATATCGGCCCAAAAGCAATATTAAAGCATCATCAATTTCTAACGCCTAGCCGGCAGTATAAAACTGCTACATTACGGAAGAAGAGATCCATATCTCGCGTTTGACGTTTCCGAAATACCCTGATCAATGGACTATAGGTTACTCGAAAGTCTGTATCTTGCTTGTTCACACGGAGATATTCACACTAAAATGTGAAGAACGTTCGATCAAAATTGATAGAAATACGAAATAAATAAAAGGCATATTACTATCGGAAAGCAAGAGAGCTAGAATGATTAACAGTGCTCTCACTTCCCTTTTTGGGACAGGAGCCGAGGCCGGTGAAATTTTGAAAATAAATAGATGTTGTCTCAAAATGGAAAAAAGTATAAGCACTGCATATGAATAGAATGTTATTTCTAATTCAAATGCCCCTGTAAACAGATCTCTGTGAAAATTCACCTAAAATTTAAACTCTTTTTTCAATTTGTTAAAGTGTCAAATTGGGAAAATTAGTCAAGAAATTGGGAAAACAATTTTGAATTGGGAATGGGAGCGATTCAGGCCAATCTAGAGCCATGCAAGGCAAAGTGATTCAAAGATCAAGAACAAGATCGTACATCGAATAGACTGATAGGACAAAATATAGAGGAAACCACCTGGTACCACGACTGAAACAGCAGAATCATAATAAGCGATCGTGGCAGTGGAGGAATGTCATGTGCTTAACCTCTGACCTCGCATGCTGTAAAACTGGTAAATGTTTATTATTGTTTGTTGAACTTGGGTCGAAGGCACTGACAACAATATCCGGTAGAGCTGTACTGATATTTACGATCGAAATGATAAGGGTAATGTGGAACGGTGTAATGAGCTAAATAACAAGATGCCGCATCATTGTATTAGGGAAATCTTGCATTCGTATTGTCTTACGTGTACAGTGAACATGTAATGTTGCAATTAAGAATTTATGATTGATAGCACGACAACAACAAGACCCAACAGGACATGATAAATTGAACAAATATGTTAAATGACTCAATAAATACTAGTAAATAAATGAATAACTAAATAAATAAGTAAATAAATAAATAAATAAATAGATAGATAAATAAATAAATAAATAAATAAATAAATAAATAAATAAATAAATAAATAAATAAATAAATAAATAAATAAATAAATAAATAAAAATTAAACAGATAAATAAATGAATGAGTAAACAGGTAAATCAATAAATATTACATAAAGTAAGGGTTATTCTACTGTCTCCGAGGGCGTAGCCCGAGGAGCAGTTGAATAACCCACTTGTTGCACGGCAATTGTTAGGCTGTCAAACAATTATCACCGTTGATTGAGTAATTATAAGCCGTCATTCCAAGTAGAAGAAAACTACTCATGGTCAGTAAACAGTTAAGAATTTCACGCATTTCAAAAGTAGATTTCAAAGAAAACAACGGTAAATTCGGTCCAGTATTAGTTGTTAAATGAGGGGGGGGGGGGGGGGGGGAGTTAAGAAAACAAAAGGGAGACTGATATTTGATTTTTTTTCATTAGAGTACATAGGAAGCGGATTTTAGGGGATGCAGTTAAGGATTCCCCTGTACAAGTTTCCCAACAAATATTCAAAACTACGGGAATACTCCGCTATTTTGACATCTTTGTTTCTTTTCAAAAGTATTCAAGGGTACCAGTCAGTACAGTATTCAATCGAAATCTTAGAGTTTTGTCTGGTAGCTGATCCTATGCTTATTGAAACATTTTACAAAGAGCGGATCTAGAGCGGGCTGAGAGTCAGGACCCCCCCCCCCCCCTGGAATTTGTAAAAAAAAAACAAACAAAAAACAACATGATTTCCTGTTACTATGTCTTTCCTTTCAAAATCAAAGGCTGGACCCCTTTCCCTAACGGGCAGCCGGCTGAATCAACCTTATTGGGAAAAAATCTAGATCCGCCCATGACATTGAAAAAAGTAGTTCAACCTGTAAATCGCGGTATTTTTTTTTAAATTCCTATTATGAAAAAAATCGTGTCCTTTTTTTGATGTTGTGTTGTATTTTCAAAACGGGAGGCAATGGACGTCAGGTCAGTTAAGGACAGTTAACGGCTCAGTTGATCATTCAATGATTAGTTCAATCATTAATTCAATCATTGCTTCAAAATGAAAAATATTGCACTGTCTGGAAAGGTGTTAATTACCGTCTACAAGGTAGACCGTGCAACAATAAACAGATATATGTGTGTGCACAAAATTAGAGACCAAGAGAGTGATATAAAATTGCCGAGACAAGTGGGCATGTGTATTGAATACTACCATTATTCTTAAACACGACTTTTAAATACTTAATAAAAATTGAGTTATAAATATAAAGTAAATCTGGAGCAAGTGATAAAAAATAATTTGACAGCATGAATACATGTAACATGCCCGGCGTAAGACAATTCGAAGTCTGTAATATTGTGACACAGGTGAGCTACATTAAGTACAGGCTTATATAAAAACAGTTAAACGAAAATTCATATATGTCGTGCTTTCATCTAATTCGAGGCAAGCTCACATGTGCACAAATCACTCTTACCTTACTGTAGACACGTCAAATAAAATTGGACGATACTATTATACTTTACCGACTTTAGGCTACCACTAAATCAAACCCCATCGCAGGCATGAAAAGGCTAACACAGCACGATGACCAGATAAAAACATCTCTCAACGTTGGATAGAGTTCATCATCACCACGACAAGTACACTACGAGTTTTTAACTATATAGGTGCACAGATCATGTTACTAGAAAAAGCGAAAGTTTTGGTGAAATGTTTATAATGATTTTGCTCCTCACTGATACTGAAAACACGCTAGAGTTAGACCGGAAGTGTCACAGCCAGAGTCTGCGCAATCCACTCAACACGGTCAAGGGTGATGGAGTTATCTTCCTTAGAACTTAGTTAATGCTAATCATTGGCATCATTTAAAGGCATATTAATTAACAGTGTGGACCAGACATGCATGTTTATATGTGAAGGAAGGTTATATTATGCTTATTCGTTGAGATAAAATTCATTTATCCTTTAGAAGATAAATGATATTAGCAAAAACATCAGAATGCAAAGTAAGCTGAAAACAGCATCAATCAGTGCCAAACAAATCTGAATCAATGCTTTTGTGCGAAAGGGGGGGAGGGGGGCTTCGTTTTTCCGCTTCATCTGGGCTGGTCTTCTGGGGATGAATCGGACGAGAAAAAAAATGAGCAGGAAAAGTGGGGAGGATGTTAAAATAGGGTCTGCTGGGTTACCGGAAATACACATACTGTTTAAAGCCTTGGTGAAAAGTATCATTATAACATTAATATGTAACTTAAGATATCCATACTAGTAAGTCAACAAAGGGGTGTCCCAATCACCCCTCATTATATTATAGTGAAACCTACCATGTACATATACTAGTATTATATGGTGATATTGACAGTATATGTAACGTGCAACCTTACAACACACGTCTCATAATTTGGATAGAGCTACTTGCTCCAACATTGATTTGTGGGAACCCCCAGAATATAGCTAGGGAACTGAGCAAATATATGCAAATGATTGTTACAAATGATTGGGGAAATATTTATGATCACCAAAGAATCAATATAAATTACACAAAAAGGAATATATCCAAAACGAGTCCTAATCTAACAATAAAACGAATTTATATAAAGGCTCCTATCCGTATTTATCTTATGTAAAAAATGAGCTGTGGCTCAATTTGACTCGGGCTCACTTCGGCTCAGTCTTATCACTGCTCGAGCTCTCCTTGACTCAAGCTCACTATATATAGCTCTACTAGCTCACTTTAGCTCTAGCTCATTATATTACATGAAGGGGATGAGGCTAAGATTACCAAGTGTACCTTTACCTAGCACTATCAATATGTATTAAATGACTATGGCTAAGGAAAGACTTATTCAGTCACGTCTTGAAGGAAAGACTTATTCAGTCACGTCTTGAACCTATTACCTTCGCTTATACGATGTGTACTGTTGGAATACTTTCAACGGAATGGGAACCTGCCTCAAAGGCTGTCTGCCTTTTATATCCTGTGGTCTATTTTGATTGGTTAAAATGCTGTGATTTGATTGGACAAAATACAGGCATCTGATTGGTCAATAATTCTAACAGTTTCAATCCTACTTAATGATCTAAGTGGTAGCTCGAATTTACTCTGACACATATAAAATAATAAGGAAAGAAACGTACTGTACGTATTTATCCGGATTTGGATCCTATAATATCATACCGACTTTTAATGTCTTGTTAGGTAATGCTGAATCATTTTGTCACATTACCCACGCCTCACCTCAATGCGTCCTCGCATTGGTACATACAAAACAGAAAACTTAATTAAACTGCATATACTCTATTAAACATAGTATGCATCAAAAGAACAAAATGAGTATAAGATATGTACAATGAGTAAAATTATCTTCCTGACAAAATGATTTCTGACAAGTTTATAACAGTCACAGCTCACATGATTTCCTCAACCATCTCAATCTTCTCTACATTCTTGTCTCCTTCCTGCCACTTTGTAATGACCCACGTTACCTTCCTCTTCTGTATTGGCTCTGTTTGGGTTCCAGAAGATGTTGTAAGTGTCAATGCGACTGGTGGACGATACAACCTGGAGTTGTCTCCTAATGGGATCAAAGGAGGATGCATGGCATGCCTAGGAGGAAGTTCCAGAGTTGGCCTTTCGATCGCTGGTCTTGTGATGACTGGTTCTCCTACATCATTCTCTAAGTCAGACTGAGTTCCCGATGTCATTCTCTTTGGATAATAGACAGGAGTAGGAGCTGTCCGTTTCCTCATCGTAGGATCAGCAGGCACTGTTGCCTCTATGACTCTTATGTCAGCATCATTTCCTCGATCTTCTGTGTCGGATTCATCCCCAGAAACATCTGCAGAAACATCTCCTATGACATCGCTAAGATTTCCTGGATCCGAGCGTCTCCATTCACCATCTGACTGTGGAACAGTTGCATCACTATCTGAGTGGCGTTTAAGGTGTCTCGAAAGATTTGATGACTTGTTAGTTGCGTAATTACAGTCTGGTTTTGAGCACAGAAATCTTTTCTCCATCTGCTTTAACCCACATATAGCCAAGTGTTCTTTCATGTTCTCCATATCTATAGTCTTAAAGGGACACATCGGACACTTTCGCTCCTTGCGCGGTGTTGTCTTTGTTTGTGGAGGCATCTGCAAAGACACAAATAGAAAACTCCTTTGTGATTGCATATCAAAACAGGAAAAAAATGAGTTTACTAGGTTTCATAGTCAGAAAGATAACGTGGAGATTTTCTAACTCTTTTACCAGGTAAGGCACTCTCGGTATTAGGGGACAATTTGGAACCTGATTCTAAAGGACCAGAGCCACGAACGGCGATATCGGCCTAAAGTTTTCGTATATTTTCAAACACAGACAATGTTTCTAAATTATCAACAAAAGGAAAGGAGAACAATTTGTCTTTCGAAAACGTGCGAAGTTGTGAGATTCCGGACATGTCTTAAGAAGATATAGAGCCCAAAACCAAGCCAGGATTGGCATTTCCGGTATTTTTGTGAGATATCATGAAATTTGATCGATAATTTCGCATAGGGCCGGACATTCTACCAAAAAAATTATTATATTTAAATATTCTTTGATTATACCTGTGATTATTTCGATGAAGATTTTTTTGGTAGAAGGTCCGGTCGTAGTCGAAAATTAAACTTTTATGAGTTCTCTTTTAGCATATTTCTTGACAAATTGTTCATCAAAGATGGTTAGAACGTCATGAAAAAGACTTCCCAGACGATGAAAATGAGAAGTTGTATTTCAAGATAGGTAGTAGATAATCTGAAAGCTTTTAAAATTATGTAAAATTTTATAAATTTGGCGGTTGATTACTTTTACGCCTATTTCAAACGATTCCAATCCTTCAGAAAACTGCTCCATAGTAGATAATATTTGTGACGTCATTTATACCAATGACGTCATCAAAATTCAATTTGACGTGTATCAATTTCCTGAAATGTCAAGTTGTGCACTCGAGTAGTCACTATACATATTTCCCTTATACTTAAATCTTTTGAACCACTCTATGTCTTCCCTGTATATATCGGTATGTATACACGTGATGCTACGAGGAAAAAATAAGAGAATAATTTAAAAATCTTTTAAAGAAGACATATATAATGTATATGGGATTTTGGGAGTTTCGGTTTATTTGTTTGTTACATATATGTATGGTATTTCCTAAAATGTTCCAAATACGGGAATAAAATATGTAAACAAAAAATGCATCGGCTTTCTACAATTATCCTATACAATAGAGAAATTGGAAGATAAGGGGTAGAAAACGTGATTGAAATAATGAGAATTCGAAACATAAAAGAAAGACGTAATATGAATGCAGCATAAAGAAGCAGAATAGATCGACACCCAAGAAGAAACATTTATGATCTAATTCTTTTAAAGAGGAGGTGGGGATTTTTGAGGACAAAAAAAAAAGATGGAAAACTTAAAATCAAATGATTAATTTGAAATAGATGATTGACGAACGATATCGAACCAGCGAATTTTGATTGAGGTTCAGAATATGCTGGATCAATTCTCTGTCCGTTTATTTTGATGTCCAGCGCCCAATATAATGGATAACAGGGGATAGGAGACCGTGATATAATAATTTATTCAAAGATACCATTTCCCTGAAAATAAATTTTATTGAAAACGTAAAATTTATTCCGACGGGTCTAGGATGAGAAAAAAAAAGAGACATAAAAAGTTTTATTTGAAAATATGCAGTAACGACCATAATATTGTCGAAATTTTTAAAATTAAATCTCCATATACCTCTATTATAAAAACACAATACATTGTAGGTGGCGCCAGCGAAATGAATTAGAGCTGCGCACCCAAAATTAAATATGACGTTTTCAAACGGTTATAGCAGCAAATGTATGCGTTAGATTTGCCTGAAAATGTGAATTTATACAAATGAGAACTTAAACTTTCATATGAAAAGAAAGATTTGCATTTAAGAATTTTGTAAAATTAAATAATTTTCAAGGACACCGTACTGTTATAACAGCTTTATCATCAAGTTCTGAAAACAAAAATCACGTCATTAGGCACGGTCAATTTGATATTCTGGGGGGGGCTTGGGTTTTTTTCGAAAAAAATAATTTTGTTCTCAATTTTGATGAAAAAAATAAATTTGCTTATGGTGTGACAGAAAAAAATAATCTTGCTCTTACAAATAATCTGAATTTGAAGAATTACCATAAAATTTCGCTAAAATTCTTGAAAATTTTCCGGCTCGCTTCGCTCGCCGCACTTCTCAAATTATATAAAAATTTTTGGCTCGCTTCGCTCGCCATACTTTTCTATCAAAACATTATTTACAAATAGCATTTTTTTAAGTTCAGATATATGAAGATATCAAAAGTTATACATGTATGTGAATGAAATAGGGCTTCCTTAAAAGCTTAAATATATTACCAAATTATCAATATTTATGTATTGCTATTAATACATGTTGCATGTATCCCATAGAGTCATGTTCTTGTAAGCTTAGAAGAAGAACAGTTATTCACCAATTTACAATTCTTAGCAACATTTAAAAAATTGTCTAGGAGACCTTCCCCTCAGACCCTCTTATACATGTTATATACATGTATCTTATATAGAATATTGAGAATTGTATTGTAAAAATCTTTTATCTCTCTGTTTAAAAGTGAATTGAATACTTGCATCAAAATAAACTAATTTATTAATATTTAGAGTTTTGAGTAAAAATATTAATAATTCTTATTGATAAAACACAAACATTCTTAATATGCGCATCACTTTGTTAAAAAAAAATTCCTTGCTCCAACTTTGCCAGAAAAAAATAATTTTGCCCCGGTCCGGGGCGAAAAAAATAATCTTGCTCCGACAAAAAACCCAAGCCCCCCCCCCCCCCCCTGAATATCAAATGGACCATGCCTTAACAAATGTTGACCGCAAAAAGGGGAGAGTCTAGAACATGCTCCCCTTCTCGCCCTGGCCTCATCCCTCCCTTTAGATTCGCCAATCATCTGATATTGCAAAAATGTGAGAAAAAAAATTTGATTCTTAAAAAGTATGCGAACGCTGCAATTCATAACATTCGAACATTAATCACCTTTGCTACAGTCCATCGATCCAGAAATTAATAATGTTGTGCATCTATGGCATCGTTTTGCCACACTCATGGTACTGTTCTGGCAGATTTGGATCAGTGGTTTTCTTATTCTTGTAACGTACCTTAATTTTCATTCCTCTAAGCGCGAATCATTACGTACATGTATTCGTATTCCATACCTCAATCTCTATCTTGTTCACATTAATACACGCTGTATTACTGTAACGATAGTCACAGCCATCGTCGCTATCGTCTCTAAAATATCCAACTCGCCGACTATCGATTCTGTCTCTGAGACTCGATTAATCGGAGTAAATAGATCTACACTTCTTTGAAAAATGTTCTCTCTTCACACAAAATGACACTAAAATGTACATTTATTAGAATTGGAGTCATAGCAACGGATTCTAGTTTAATTATGGAACGATTATCGCTGACGATCGATTGTCGGTCGTTGAATGGCCAGCGATGAACATTACTAATCGATGTTGAAACGCGATTGTCGCCGACATCACTGATTACCAGATTGTCCAATTTAGTGTCTTGGTTTTGATAAATTCGTGTATTTCCCTTTTATACTATTATTTTTTTCCCTTGTACTTCAAAGTACATACTAGTGTATGACATTTTCTGTTGCATGGTATTCAAGAAAAAGAAACTTGAACGAATTGATAGGGTATGCATAGTAGTTGTGACCGAAAGTGCTTTACTCAATAAAACAATTTTATTCGAAGAAATAATGTTTTGGTGTTTATTTCAATTAATTGTTGGTTGCAAAATGAAAAAAAGAAATGTTTTGAATTTTACGATTATAATAATAATGGGTTATGCCCATCCGATTATTTCCGCTAATCGATTATGAATGAACTTCCGAATGCCCAACACTTATACTAGCACATACATGTGAGAAGAGTCACACGTATTTCTCTAATCAATAATTATATATGTCATGATAAGAAGGGCAGCACGAAAAGTATTTTAAAATACGAAATATTCAAAATGCAACCATCGCTTTTTCTCTATGGTCAAAGTCCGCTACCATTGACCCGAATGGGACCCTTCGCTTTTGTGTTAGAAATATCTCGCCCCCTAATTCCGCCACAACCTCCGCAAATGGGTATTACACACTGATTTTAGAAGGAAAATCATGCAATGAATTAAGATATTGTTTTTCTCATTTTTCAACTCGAGTTTTAGCTGTACTTATTTATATTGAGTCATTGACTCATATGCACCGAAGTGTACGGAAGGGGTTTTCAATTTAGCGGATGTATTATCTCTGTCTAGTCCAGCAACTGACCGCGAAATTGGATTAAAAACTGATACGTGTAATTTCATTTGAAGTACTTTTAGATGTCAAATTGAGTCACATCAATGTTCATCTTCATACATCGCTGAAAGTGGTGTATCTATGGCAAAAATAAGTGGATGCTTTAATTATCTAGATCTGCAGCAGATGTGTGTTTTGATGTTGTAGAGGGCTATTCACTTTTGATTGGAGACTTTATTTCGAGAAAATCTTTGAATTTAACGGTATTTCAGAAATTTTCGGAAAAAATGAAGAAGAATACATGGTATTCCTTTGTCTGATCTGATACAGCCTAACACTCTTCTAGGACAGTTTGAACGTATCGGATCCGTATTATTGAAGATGGTAAACATGAAGTCTTTCTTTGATTTTTTTTCACATAATCATAAATAATGACATCAATTTCTTGTGGATCGATGCAGCTTACATCTTACGCAATTTAAACGAATACAAAAAGTAAAAGTATTACATTGAAGACATGCATACTGTAGTTCGAGGACGAACATTTTCAGCCTGTGACTTCGAGCAAATGCAAAACAAACACGGATTGTACATAATAAATTGTACACATAGTGTATTTAAAGAAATTTTTGAAATATGTTTTCTTTAAATTAATATTTCACACATTTTCTCAATGTAGAAATATCTCTTATCATTTCTAATACTTAGTAATGCATGGTACTTGTCCTGACATTATGCGACGTCATATGTGAAAATGACGTCAAATGACGTCGCAAACAATATACCATACCCTCAATTCACATTAAAATATTTTGCTTCAGCAAGGCCGTAAATCACAAAGTTTGCCAGTTCTGAAGTGCTGAAATATGGTATTATCAAAATATAAAAGATGAACGTTGTGGCAAATTAGGCCGATTTTGCCGTTCGTGGCTCTGGTCCTTTAAGGATTCGGAGCTAGGAGGACTATCCCTTACTGGATGGTCTTGCTCAGACTTCTCATGTGTCAAGATTTGCTTTTTCTTTAATCGCAGTCTGTCAACATGAATCATCTGTGGCATACCCCTTGGACCACAATCAACCTTGTATGTAATGTCTGAGCACTTTTCTAGTATTTTGAATGGTCCTCTCCAGTATTTAGTCAACTTTGGAGAATGGCCAGGTGCATGTCGTGGGAAGTAGACGTACACTTCATCATCTGGTTTGAACTTGTTCCAGTTCAATTTCCTGTCATGCAATGTTTTCTGTCTCAACATTGCTCCACTCGAGTGTTGTCTCACAAAGCTATGAGCCGCTTCTAATCTTTCTTTCAGCTCCCATGCCCATTGGTTTGGAGGGATCGGCTTAACTGAGACAGGCATTTCGTACATGAGGTCGAGCGGAGTTGCAACCTCCCTGCCCATCATGAGGTAATTTGGACTACTCCCTGTAGTCTCTTGTTCCACTGACCTATATGCCATGAGGACATACGGTAGCAGATCATCCCAGTTACTTTGATTCTCATCAACCAAAGTTCTCAACATGGTCAACAACGTCTTGTTGAACCGCTCCACCATACCATCCGACTGAGGGTGGTAGGGTGTTGTACGGGTCTTATCTATGTTCAGTACAGAACACATTTCCGAGAAAACTTTCCCTTCAAATTGTTTTCCCTGATCCGAGTGTACAGTGCTCGGCACCCCGTATCTAGCTATTACCACTTTTACCAATATCTCTGCGACTGTTATTGCCTCCATGTTCGGCATGGCAAATGCTTCTACCCACTTTGTGAAGTAGTCTGATATAACAAGAATATACTTGTTGCCTCTCTGAGTGGTGGGACTAAGCTCACCAACGATGTCTAAAGCTATCCTCTCCATTGGTGCTCCGGAGCCTAGAATCTGCATAGGTGCTCTTTCTCTCTTTGTGGCTTTCTTAGACATGGTACATATGTCACATGCAGAAATGTACTGTCTCACATCTCTTTGGAGTCCAGGCCAGTAATAACGTTGTCTTATTTTGGACAATGTTTTTGTGATCCCGAGGTGTCCAGCAGTCTTATGATCATGGGATAAGTCTAGCATTTTCCTACGCTCTTTGAAAGGTACAATGGCCTGTAAAGTTTTTCCTTTATGATCTGACCAATTCCTGTGAAGCAGATCATTAGTAATGACTAGCATGTCTCTTTGCGACCATAGTGCTTTTATCATTGGTCCAGCGGAACTAAGCTCATTTTGTGTAGGCTTATGTTTCTCCTCTATCCATCTTCTGACAGTGGATATTTCTTTGTCTTCCCTTTGAATCTCAATGAGTCCGGTATCAGGCTCAATTGAATTATCCTGTTTTACCATAGTCTCTTCAGTATTAACCATGGACACTGATTTGACATGTGTTTCGTTGGACTTTTGCTGTTCCCAGTCCGGATCATATTTACATTGTTTGCATGGGTAGCGACTCAAAGTGTCCGCGTTTCGATGTTGTGACCCAGGTCTATGCTCGATTTTCATGTCATACATTCCGAGCACTTCTATCCAGCGAGCAAGCTGCCCTTCTGGATTTTTGAAGTTAATGAGCCAACGGAGTGAGCCATGATCCGTCCTTATTCTAAATTGTCTACCATATAGGTAATGACGGAAATATTTGACATAGTGTACTACAGCCAAGAGCTCTTTTCTTGTGACGCAATATTTTTGCTCGGCTTTTGATAGAGTTCGACTGGCATAGGCGATAACTCTTTCGTTTCCATCAATGTTCTGACTCAATACAGCTCCGATACCTTTGTCACTGGCGTCTGTATCCAAAATAAACGTTTCTGTAAAGTTTGGATATGCTAAGATCGGTGACTCGATTAACTTGCGTTTCAAAAGATTGAAAGCGTTCTGACAATCTTCTGTCCACTGAAACTTGTTGCTATTTGCAAGTTTGTGCAATGGTTTTGCTATAGACGCAAAGCTCTTCATGAAACGTCTATAATAGCTGCAAAACCCAAGGAACGATCTAACTTCCTTTGCGTTTGTTGGCTCTAGCCATTTTTCAACAGTAGATATCTTATTCGGATCTGTGGAGATCCCTTCCTTTGAGACAACGTGTCCCAAGTAGTCAACCTTCTCGGCGAAGAGTGTACATTTTTTGGCCTTTAACTTTAAGCCTGCGCTTATTAAGCGATCAAAAACCTTCTTGAGATTTTGTACCATTGCATCAAATGACTTTCCCAAGACGATAATATCATCCAGATACACTTAACATGTATCCCATTTCAGACCATTGAGCACTGACTCCATTAGCCTCTCGAATGTCGCTGGGGCGTTACAGAGCCCAAACGGCATCACCTTGAATTGGTATAGACCACGCTTTGTTATGAATGCCGTTTTAGGTCTGTCTTGTGGCTCAACAGTGACTTGCCAATAGCCTGATGATAGGTCTAATGTGGAGAACCAGCATGCTCCAGCCAAGTGATCTAGAGTCTCATCTATTCTTGGCAGTGGGAAGGCATCTTTGATAGTTGAGTCGTTTAGTTTTCTGTAGTCTACACAAAAACGTGTAGTGCCGTCTTTTTTTCTTGCTAAAACAATAGCAGATGCCCAAGGACTGGTAGACGGCTCAATGACGTCTCTTTTGAGCATATCATCAAGATGTTCTTCTACAACTCCATCAAGATGAACGGGTGTTCTCCTCAAGCGCTGTTTAATGGGAGTTTTTGAGCCCGTGTTGATTGGATGCTTCACTAGATCCGTTCTCCCAAAGTCTTTGTCTTCTTTCGAGAAGACTGATACGTATTGCTGAAGTAGCGTCCGCAATTCCTTAGTCTGTTTGTTGCTAAGTTGCTTGCTTGATCTCGAGAGCAGATCCTGAACAGATTCAGGGAGTGATGTATTTTGGTGTATGTTCTCATTTGGAGTCTGGACATCTTTCACTGCCTCAGCTTGTGAAACTGTAGCAACAACAGTTCGTGCATTGATAACTGTCATGTCTTCTGAGAAATTCATTATCCTCAGTGGCACTTGTCCATCCATACTCACTAATGCTTTTCCGACAAGTCCTTTTTCTGAGCTAAGGAACATTTCATCCGGCTCAATGAGTCCTTCTCCAGAGAGTTTTACATGCTCAGGTAAGCAGATATTTCCTTTCGTGATGATCTCTGATCTAGGCGGTATCCTCACTGTATCAGCTAGTGCAATCTTAAAGACCCCTATGTGCCCTTGTGTAATTAATGGTACCGTGTTACCACTTAGTGTCATATTCTGATTACAAATGTCAATGGCACATGAGTTTTCTTTCATGAAGTCAAGCCCTATGACTCCCTCTACAGAAACATCTGCTACAAGTACTGGTGTACTGTATGATTTCCCAGCTACGGTAATTGATACTGTTGTAAGGCCAATGATCTTTAATGGCTCGTTGTTAGCTGTGAGGACTTTTCGTTTAACCTCCTGTAATGGAGCAATGCCTGGGATGGAGGAAATGTTGTTGTATACCTTCTCTGATATAAGGGACAACGTAGCACCTGTATCAATCAAGAAATGAGCTTCTAAACCTTGGATAAGAGCTTCTATAAAGACTCCAGCTTCTCCTTTGTCTATATTATATCCTACTTTGCTTTTGATATGAGACTGTTTTCCAGCTCCGAAATATGGTTTGCCCTTTTTGTCTTTGGCACGACCATTCTTTTCCTTCCTACACTCACGCATGATATGACCCTTTCCGCCACAGTTGTAGCATTCTGCATCCTTCTTCCAGTCTCGTGATCGCGGCTTATTCCTATTAAAAGGTTTTTCGGACCTACCCTTTTTGTCTTTCAGTTGGCTCAGCTGAGCTTTCATATCTTTCATTGATTTGGATAACTCGCTGACCATTTTTTGTAACTCGTCAATTGGACTAGGTGTGGTTTCCTCCGTTACCACTGTCTTTAGCATACCCTTCGTCTCGATGATTTTATTTTCAGCCTTCATGTAGGCTTCGAGCTCCACTGCATGACGAACGGCATCATTTAGGCTCTTAGGTCTCGCTTGTTTAATTCTGAGCCTTAAATCCGAATCTATCAAGGCATCAATAAATTGATCCTTTGCTAATGTTTCCTTGACGTCAGCTTGTACTGTAGGATACGCGAGATTAGTTAGTCTTCTCACATGTTGTGCAAGCTCGGGCAATGACTCAGAAGCTTTTTGTCTCCTCTCTCGGAGTTGTATACGGTATAACTCCATCTGGTCAGGAGGTGCAAATCTGTCGTTCAGTGCAGTCACCAGTTGGTCATAGTCCATCTGTGTAGCTGCAGAGAGATTACCAAGCACTCCCTGAGCAAGGCCTCTCAATGACACAGAAAGGAAAAGACCCTTTTCTGTGTAGCTCCATTTGCACAGTGTGGCACATGCCTCAAAATGTGATTTGTAGTCTAGCCATGATGTACTGCCATCATATGTTGCCGGTTTAATCTTTGGTACATCTTTACGTTGGTCATTAGTTGTCTGAGTCAAGGCTCTTGTTGTACTGCCTTGAGTGCTTGATGGGCGTCGCCTCGTTGTGATATTACCAGTGGAAGGGCTTCTATTGTCGTCCCTATTGAGGAATGGACTGAGGTCATATTTTCTGTCCAGGTCATCTGGCTTGAAGCGTACCGACTTTCGTTTGCCTCCTTTTGGTGTTGAGGTGCTTTGGTCGTCGCTATTTGCTGAGAGATCAGGCTGTTGCATCGTTCCAAAGCCTGAATCTGAGGACCTCAAATTGGCTCGCCTAGAAGTCGCTCCGTCTGCCATGTTATAGGCCAAAATCTGATCTTCGAGCTCTCTAATTGTTTCATCAATATCAGTTAGATCCATTTTAAAATTAGCTCAGTTTAAATAAAGAACACCGCTGCCGCCAAAAATTATGTAACGTGCAACCTTACAACACACGTCTCATAATTTGGATAGAGCTACTTGCTCCAACATTGATTTGTGGGAACCCCCAGAATATAGCTAGGGAACTGAGCAAATATATGCAAATGATTGTTACAAATGATTGGGGAAATATTTATGATCACCAAAGAATCAATATAAATTACACAAAAAGGAATATATCCAAAACGAGTCCTAATCTAACAATAAAACGAATTTATATAAAGGCTCCTATCCGTATTTATCTTATGTAAAAAATGAGCTGTGGCTCAATTTGACTCGGGCTCACTTCGGCTCAGTCTTATCACTGCTCGAGCTCTCCTTGACTCAAGCTCACTATATATAGCTCTACTAGCTCACTTTAGCTCTAGCTCATTATATTACATGAAGGGGATGAGGCTAAGATTACCGAGTGTACCTTTACCTAGCACTATCAATATGTATTAAATGACTATGGCTAAGGAAAGACTTATTCAGTCACGTCTTGAACCTATTACCTTCGCTTATACGATGTGTACTGTTGGAATACTTTCAACGGAATGGGAACCTGCCTCAAAGGCTGTCTGCCTTTTATATCCTGTGGTCTATTTTGATTGGTTAAAATGCTGTGATTTGATTGGACAAAATACAGGCATCTGATTGGTCAATAATTCTAACAGTTTCAATCCTACTTAATGATCTAAGTGGTAGCTCGAATTTACTCTGACACATATAAAATAATAAGGAAAGAAACGTACTGTACGTATTTATCCGGATTTGGATCCTATAATATCATACCGACTTTTAATGTCTTGTTAGGTAATGCTGAATCATTTTGTCACATATATAAACACAATTATTAGCCTAGATAGTATTAGAATATAGCAGGAAATTACCTACAGACAACGTTACATTACAATGTGATCGTAACATCATATGACGTCAAAATCAATGTAAAATATAGCTGACAATCCTATCTTCACATTAGTGTAGAATCGCAACGGGATGTCCGATTCTCAAAACTTAAATTGATTTATACTCTGTAAATCCTGTATTTTCAAAGTTCAAAGTTTGTCCCAATTTTGAAATTGGGCCGATTTTGGCCCTTACCGCCCCTTGCCCTTTAACTACTAGGTTGTTATCTCTGTTGATGGACAGTTCGTCACTGAGGATATCGTTCGCCTAGTTTTACTTTTCGTCAGCACTGACTTGAAATATATTTGGAAATTTTCTGATACTAAATTTGATAAATCATTCGGAAATTAAGGAGCATCTCCCTCATGGCATACATTTTTACATTTAAGGGTATATTTAGAATTTCGGTCTTTCTATATTCACTATTTGGATTTCCACTTTTTCTCATCACTGATGATGCATTATTTGTTTGTCTGCTTTGGTTCCTATTGTATCCCGATTTTTTATGCCCACGGTTTATAATTTTTGGAATTATGGATTTTGAATATTATCCCTCCAATGCTATTTTATACATAAATTTTATTTGGACATGCTACTGAATCGACCCTACAGGTCTGCAAAGTAAATGCATAAATTTAAATTCTAAAAATAAAACTAGAGGGCGCTAGTGAAATGAATTTGGACGGCCTATGAAAAGCACATTGGCTGGAAACATCACTGACGAGAATTTCCACAAGAATTTTTTTATGTTTAGCAGGCTTTGTGATAAATGGAATTAATAGTGTACCTCTAATTTCCTCATCGAATCTATTTAGGGTGTCGCCGCTTACAATCATGTTTGGCAATTTTCTTGTTCAAGGTTCTGATCGAGGGGACAATGAGCGAAACTCCCCCTTGTTTTTAAACAATTTACAAGAGAGAGAAATGGAAAAAAAAAAAAGATTTCAGCTTCTTTTGTAGTCCTACTTACTTAGATATTATACTTGCATCAGATATGCAACATGATTTATGTGCTATTTGATTGTTAAAACTTTTTAAATACGCATGACGCGTTCTAACAGCGCCACCAATAGAGCATTTCGCACTTGCAGTAAACTCTGAAGATTTCTCTAGTCTAGACTTATTTGTTCTTTCCTTCTTTTTTTCAATGTCTGAATTATTATTTAAATGCACAAGACGAAAACGCGGGAGTTCATTATCCGATACATTGTGCTGAAAATACACAACTGACTCTGCATAAATGAAATACAAAAAGCAAACATAGCTGTCATAATATTGACTTGGATATGTTTGAAGAATTGGTTATGCAAACATACAGAAGAATACAATTTTCGCTAATTTGAAAACCAATGAAGAAACTGATATCTAAGATGCTTTTTATAAACAAATTTCAACAAAAGATCTTTCAGAACCTTCAAGTTGGAACTAGAACCGTATTCAAATATCCTACCAAAATCAACATTTTTTTTTATATTGCATTTTCTCATTTAATTGTCACTGAGCATTAGTGAAGCCGAAAGTCCCTATATTTTTATTTTGCTCTTTGAGGGCAACGTTCAGGCTGTTTTTATTTCTTTTTGCTGTTTGCTGCTGCTGCTGCTTGCTGCTGCTGCTGGATATTGAAATATTGCTGCTGCTACTGCGGCTGAATATAGAAACATTTTTCATCCTGACGTATTCTGGCCTCGGGTTGGACAGTAACTTTTAATTTTTAGTATCCAATGACCCCGAACTACCCGCGGGCTGTATTGTACTCCTCGAACCCTTTCATTTGATATGTCACACGGTATACTTCTGATACCTTTGTTATTTTGCACCTAATGACCCCGAACCACCCTCGGGCAGTATTGTATTCCTCGAGACCTTTCATTTGATATGTCACACGGTATACTTCTGATACCTTTGTTATTTTGCACCTAATGACCCCGAACCACCCCGGGCAGTATTGTGTCACACGGTATACTTCTGATACCTTTGTTATTTTGCACCTAATGACCCCGAACCTCCCCCGGGCAGTATTGTACTCCTCGAGACCTTTCAATTGATATGTCACATGATATACTTGGAAAACCTTCCTATTTTGTACTAAAAACCTCGAACCACCCCGGGGTAAGGGTACATCTTGGGTCAAACTCAAGGGGGGGGGTTGACCCTTGAACATCCCCGGGCTTATATGTAGGGGTTCATCTGGTCAAGCCATGATGGTCGGAGTAGGTGTAGGGATCATCTCTGGTTACTAAAAGGTCACTTCCGGTCAGTGGAGGAGAGGTCAAATCTGGACCGGACCCTATGACGTCACTGAAACCTCACGACTAGTGAGGTTTCCCATGTTAGGTATCTGGCACAGAACCCTCAGAAATCCATGGTGGTCGGAGTAGGTGTAGGGGTCATCTCTGGTTACTAAAAGGTCACTTCCGATCAGCGGAGGAGAGGTCAAATCTGGACCGGACTTTGACGTCACTGCACCACAGTTAGGTATCTGGCACAGAACCCTCAGAAATCCACTACTCACAGCATTAACTTCTGCGAATAAAACTAACATACCGAGGAGCTAAATAAACTATATGATCTGAAGAGCGTTGGAGATCTCAATACGAAACGATAATATCTACAGGCAAATGTGGAACAATTAACGCCAAAGTAGTATCTATCATATATTCATATAAAAACCTAAAAGCAGAACACATGAATTCACCAAATTTCAATAATATATTTTGTTGAAAATATTGTTCAAATTATTTGTTTTTGTGACTATAATTTACACCACAATTTCACATTCAAATTCAGTGAATGAAAACACAAACGCGAAATCCACAAATCGCAATCAAAAGGCTTACGGTACAAAATGCACGTGTCTGGTGCATGTAAATTGGTTTGGAATTTTCTTCAAGAAGGAAGAGAGTTGGAACCCTTCGACATTATTAACATAGACACTTATTTCACGTTGCAGCGTGGAGCAGTTAAAATCGTTCCCCGAGGCCTGATGTTTGTCAAGTGTATTAATTACTTCTTTCCAGCTCTGTCACTCGAAAGAAGCTTTGTTTTGGCCTTTTATGAATGTGACATCATATATATTTTTTTGCTATTTCGGAAACTAGCCATTTTACCGATAAATATCATCGAAATTAAAGGAATTTAACATCTTAGCACCATCCTCCAATGCTATTTTGAACATAGATTTTATTTGGATATGCTACTGAATCGACCCTACGGGAAATTTGGAGCCGCGCGCTCTCTGTAATGTAATGTAATGTAAATGTAAACTTCAAAAAAATAAAGAGGGCGCTACTAAAATTATTTTTGGTGGCTCCGCTGAAAGCATCACTGATGAGAATTTAATATTCGAAACACGTGTCTGGTGCATGTAAATTGGTTTGGAATTTTCTTCAAGAAGGTAGAGAGTTGGAACCCTTCCCTTCCGTATTATTTATCACAAGAAAAGAAGAAATCGGACAAAACGGAGACATTAACAAAGCACCATAGAAGCATGAAGGACAACTTTATCTAACGTGCAAAGATAGAATTTATTATAGGGGGAGCTGTTAAACAACGCGCTACATTAATCAGATTCAAATATCATGTTGCAAGTTATGGTATCTTAGATAGTAGAACCGAAAAGGAAACTTTAAGCTTATCTAAACTTCTCTTTAGATGCCGTGTCCTTGCTCTCTCACGGAAAGAAGTACTTAGCACTTCATTTCAATTTTATATACATATGCCCTCAATCCAAATTCTGTGGAGTGCTACTTAAGTAAAGGAACCAATGAAAACATTAACTCCGCTACATTTGGTATTCTCGTCTTTTTATGAATTTTGATTATCACTGATGTATGGTTTATCCAATTTTATTTTGCAATATTTCTGCTATAAGTGGGGAAGTATCAGACCCTACTTAACTGGGAATCTGTATGTGAACAATCCACTTTTTCGCTGCAAAAATTCTTTTGACGATGTATATAAGTGATCAGTGAATGAAAGTAAAACACATAAACCATGTTCAGAATCCGAAATTCACAATCAATACGTATACATATATTTTTGAAAATATAAAACGGAACAGATATGGAAGTTATTCCCAACGGAGAAAAGTGTACAGTATTCTCACTCAGTGGCGGATTTAGAGGGGGCCCAGGGGGCCCGGGCCCCCCCTTTTTCACCCAAAGTTATTGATTCAGAGTACTCTTTTTATGCTTATTCTCTTTACTTTTGGGGAAATTTTCGGCTCGCTTCGCTCGCCACACTAAATTTTTCATTAGTTGTTAATTTTTTCGTCTTCACTTTGTCTTCAACTTTCTTTGTCATCGTGTTTGAACGGATTCATTTGTCATAAACATATACAAAATTCAAAATCAAATTGACACTTGAATAATTACCAAATGCTTCATTTTCATGGGTCGATCTAACCAGGTTGTGGAGTTGTAATGCCCTAATCTTCCCAACCTTCCCCAATTGGTCAAACAAAAATGGAGCATGGAAAATGAGAGAGAGATTGTATTCTTATGACAAAATATAACCATCTATTCCAAAAATTTTACGGCTCGCTCCGCTCGCCAATATAGAATAAAGTTGTTTATATACATGTACGGATGACTTAATTTGAAAACAAATGAAAACTTCATATCTTAAAAAAATTTTCTGGCTCGCTACGCTCGACAGTTTACCTATAAACTAAAGTAAATGAATCAACTCCCCTCCCCCTCCACACCCCACCCCACTTCTTAATTAGATCGGTAGTCTTGAGGCTCACGTTTTTCGTCTCGACTTTCTTTTTTTTTTCTTTTTTTTTTTTGCTTGTCAGTATTTCCGTGAACAATTTTCTTCGAGCTGAAACCTTGGGCCCCCCCTTTTATGAAATCCTAGATCCGCCACTGTCACTGACAAGGAAAAAGCGGACAAACAGACGGATACAATAGGAACAGTAAGGGCAAAACTATCTAATGAGCAAACCCCACACAGTCCAGTGTGAGAACGGAATTCGTCGTAGGAGGCGATGAAAAATACCCACGCTGTATTAATTAAAGAAATTGAAAACTGCCAAAATATAATCTGAGTAATAAATAACAACGAAAAACAAAAAATAAATAATAAAAAACTGCCAAACTATAATCTGAGTATATTGCCTTATCTAGAGAATGTACTTCGCTGTATACATACACCTGTATCAAGCCATAACACACAATAATCTTCACCTTAAAAACGAATACGTGGAAAGTGACTCTACCTTGAATAAATTCAATGAAGAAATAAAAACGTAAACTATGATTAACAAATGCCTTTTCGCCGATTTCAAAGGCTTCCAGACATACTATTTTTATAGAACACATTGAATTCTAAAGATTACTGCACCGACAAACAGTATGGAACATATAAAATACCCCCACAAAAAAGAAATAAATTTGATTTTAAGATTCCGTAAAGAAGCAAAAGTGAGTCGCCAATATACACATGATGGATATGAGATGATGTGCTCGGGGAAAGTAAGCATCTCCTGTTTACTAGCAACACCCGTCACTTAGGCCGTGCTGGAAAATGTTCCAATGAATTTGTCTAATTTAAAAGTGTGTTGAATGCTGGTTCTAACCTAAAGTACTTTCATCGCATTCGAAAATGTTATCAAAATTTCTTGAAATTTCTAAAGTGTGGGTCCCCACTTATCCTGCTAGGTCTTTCTGTACATTTTTGGTCATGATAACTATCTCCCTCTTTGGTCATATTACATTGTTTAGATTGAGGATCACTGACGACGGTTATATACCAGGAACGTACATGTCTGGTCTATGCTGCAAATCTATCTGTTCTTAACGATGCTAATGAATTTGAAGACGTTTAACATTTGTACCATTTGTTGAGTGTCACCGCTGTCAACTTCGGTTGATCGTTTGATCGTTTCTTCACGCATTCGAAAATTTCTGTCATCAAAGTTTCTTTAAATTTCTGATGAGGGTTAAGTACAAGAAACGCGGATGTAAAACGTCTTCAAATTCAACAGCATCATGAGTGTGAGGTGCTTCTTTATATAGAAGACTACCATCTTATTGTTCGCAGCGTACAATGTATGGGGATATTTTGGGTCGGGGTCACGCATCGAGGGACCCCAAATTTAGCGTCAGACGGCCGGAGTGACGAGTGTTGCTTACAAGGAGGAGATGCTTACTCTCCCAGGCACCTGATTTTATTTACCATTGAGACTGTCCGGATTGCGAAACAACCAGACTATGAAATGACGAAGTCCGTCCGTCCTTTAGTCAGTCCGTCCGCTCGTCATTTTGTCTGCGTTATTTTGGTTTTGCTGTTTTGTTTAAGTGGTTATACGGTTACAGGCCACGGTGAAGAAATTCTAACATAGCAAAAACTTGAACTTGACCTTGACCTTTGACCTTGAAAGTAGCAAAAACATAATTTGTGTGTATGCTGATACATGCAGGGAGAAAAAGATGATTAGTATTTAAGTAACCCCTTACTACATCCATTTCTTAACGATTGCTCTTCATCGGATTTACGGTCTTTAGTGGTTTATGGTTTATTTTGTAATGACAGAATAGTAGAAAGACAGACATAATTTTAGGTATTATATCAATTATGTTCTTACCAATAAATGCGCTAGGCAAAGTAAAAAAAAAACTATAATGCTGTACTGATTCTTTTAAAATGCTTCAAAAACATACGATTATTTTGACATACTAAAACTTTTGGATTTATTTGCCTAGATTGAGATAGGGACAACTAAAATTCAAATGTGCATGTATTGAATGATATTTGAAGCACAAGAGTACATTTATTTCAGGTTCAAAATAGGAGACTTGTTGTTCCTTAGCACACAAATTAAAAATGTGAATAAAAGAACGGTGGACAGGTCAAGCCACACCATTTCATGATATTCTCGCCTCTAACAAAAGGTGTATACATAGATAGGAAATCTTATGCTGATATGTAAATAAATCGTTGTCGTTGCCGCACAGCATCATGCGCAGAGTGCTTCCGTTTAATCGTTTAAGTACATATCTTATTCTCTTCATAACTTGCGGGTAATCGGTAGACTGTTCTTAAAATCAAGACAAATATTCAATTTTTACTCGACAAATACCTAATTATTGTGACAAAGAAAATTTATGCTGCTTCTCTCCTGCATAAATATTGAATCACGTCGATTTCAAATATCAAATATAATTTTGACATCATGGAGCGCAGAGCAATTTCTGTGGCCGGAATAATTTTCGTTTCATGCTTTGTTCTTTCAGTGAAAGGGTAAGAAAATGATAACATTGTTTTCTAGGATCCTTATTATGTTTCATGCATTTATTTCTTTGTATGGCATTTTCATACAGACTAAAAATTTCGATTTTCAGAGAAATAAAAAAAAACTTATTCATGATTTATGTAGCCCAAAAAAGTGAAATGAAGGAGCGCGTGTTTAAAATTGAAGTGATCTTATTGATGAAAGATAAAGATAGAACACTAATGATAAAAAATAATCCAAGACTGTTAATGCAAGTATCTTTTTTAATTCAAAATTATGGATTCTGTAATCAAGGCCTATGTTCAGAAAAACTGTATAATGCAAAACATTAGATGTGTTACACGTCTTCATATTCAGAACATCATTTAAGAACAGATAAATTTGCAGCATAAACCAGACATGCGGGTACTTAATCCTCGTCATTGATCCCCAATCCAAACAACGAAATCTCCGAGGGCAACACGTAACCAAATTCGATCAACATCGGTTGATCGTTTCTTCAAAAGCATTCGAAAATTGCTGGGTCCTGTAGCATCATATCCAATCCATCATTACTACGTCTTTCGGTACATTTTGGACTATACTTACTTTCAGCACACTTTGGCCATGTCACATTGTTTCGAAACGTGCATCTTTGGTCGATGCTGCAAAATCTGTTTTTGAATGATGCTATTAAAATTGAAGGCGTTTAACATGTAGCCAAAGACTGAAAGTTATGTCAAAATATACCGAAAGACGGCAGGACACACGTAAATAATGTCTGTATCTATTATCCTTTAGGGATTTTTTATGATAATTGTTTAATATACTGAGTAAAATAAGCACGTTCATGTGCATGTCCTTGCTACAATATATGGAACTCGTTACTCAGAAAATGCAGGAGTGACACGCAGTATTGGAACAAAATCATTCAGTGTAAATGCATCAATCCAAGGCATTATGTTTATGAGAGAAATTGATGGATAACGGTCTATGCGTACACAGAAATAACTTTTCCCGAGAGAGTTAAAACAATTCATATTCAAAGAAATAAGCTGTGAGGATTTTTATTTTGCATTCAACATTCTATCTATTATAAAATTGATGACAACAATCTAAAGAAGTGCTTTGAGATATATGATCTCATTATAAAATACTACTGAAACCAACAATCGACAAGATGGCAACGCTTTACCTTAAACCTTCTAAAACGTTTTCCTATTTATAGATCATGTGATACGAGTACTGGAATTGAATCTTATCAATGCACAATACAGCAGTCTTACAGACATACTGGATCAGCTAGTTGTGGCTTCCTGGGCTGGTCACGTTGTGCCACATACAGGTATGTAATGGAGGAAATTGTTACTTTAAGTAGGTCTCCTAAAATCTCAATGTAAAACAATAATTACATGCTGGAAATTCATAAACATACTTCATAATTTTACAGTCAAAAGATAGTAGGTTTGAACGATGATAGTGAATTGGTTTCTATGCTTGATAAATCAACCTGATGAGTTCCTTCAAAAACTTCACAAGGACTCGGTTGCAGCTCGCACAGCAAAATACCGGAACACCCAAATGCGAAAGCACATTGTGGATAAACATCAAAGAAGTACCTAACCGTTATTCAGTCTCAAAGTCGAGAAGGCAAGGCAAAATCGTGAGAATTTCAATCGAAACGGTTGCGAACCCAGGAATGAACAACAATTTCCGAAGTGAGACCAGGTGCCCGGGGAGAGTCAGCGTCTCCTGATTGCATCCAACACCCTTCACAATAGCTCCATGGAAACATATGTAAGGACAAATATGTAGGATGCACCGTTAAACAAAATCAAAAACAAGGCTAATAATTGTTTTAGTTCAGAACTTTTTTCTAAAAGGTACCGGTCCGTCTTTCCAGACAAGAAAAATAAAAAAAGGAAAACTGAAAACATTAAGAAAATATCGTTCATTATGTGAGATGGATAATTTTGACTTTATTTTGAGAATTTATCATTATTACCTCCTAATATTATAATTCAGGCATATTAGGTATTCACGATCATTAATTGAGAATTTCTTACCTGAAAATATATGTGTGTGTGAGGGTTGGAGAGGGTGTTTGTGTTTTTTTCCCTGAGCAATTCTCCTAAAAGGTTTCCGCCCGCGAACGTAAAACAAAAATGTAATATTAGTTTATGGCCTTATTAGTTTCTCGGATATGCGTCAGTTCTTAATACAGCTCTAACGATGAATTACGTTGAGAAAGATTTTGTTTATTTCTTACTTTCAATTCGTATATGCACATATGTACATTAATTCGAACATGTTTAACGTCTTATATAGTATCTTTCGATATTCTTGCACAAGTTCAGCAGTTCCTATATGAAATATCATTCGTAAGAAACGACTAGTTTACAATGTTGTGTTTGCCAATTTTTTGATAGTGCATAAATAAAGCTGTAGATTTTATGATTACTGAAGATTTAATGTTATTTTTTCCTTTCTCTAGTACCAGGTACCAAACTGGTTACAAGACATGTACCAGAAATTGCGATGGTAAGTATTCTCTTCCTTCTTTTAGCTTTCTTTATAGATTTTTTACAAGTTATCTGACATGACCTCTTGAGACATTACACGTGGTGTTTTGTTATGTAAGCGTTGCTATTAAGAATCAAATATAAAAAAGTTCAAAATCTCTAGAAAGCCTACATGATTTCGTGTTCGACTTTGTTGCCTGAAAGAAGCTTTGGTTTGACCCTTTAACAATTTGGCATAATTTTTTATTTTGCTATTTTGGAAATTTGATATTTCATCCCAAAATTTCATCTGAATTGAAGGAGAATAACATTCTAGCACCATCCCCTAACGCTCCTTTTGTCATAGACTTTTATGAATTATGCTACTGAATAGGCCATACGAGAAATATGATGCCACGCACTCTTTGCAAAAGAATCAAACAAGAGCGCGCCGCTCATATTTCTTAAGCTGTGGCTAAAAATCACTTTAGCATAAAGTACCACTGATGCGGATTTCGATCAACCAAGTTCGATCAACTTTGATTGATCGTCTGTCTCAATTCGCATTTGAAATTTTCTGTTACAAAATTTCTTGAAATTTTTAAAACATGGGTCCTGTAGCATCATATCCCACCCATTCCGCTACGTCTTTTGGTACATTTTGGACATAATAAGTTTCATCCTTTTTGGCCATATTACATTGTTTAGACTGAGGATCACTGACGAGGGTTTAGCACCCGAAACGTGAATTTATCAGGTTTTAAATGATGCCATTGAATTTAAAGACGTTTAACATTACTATCGCAAATACGTGTCCGGTGCATCAAAATTATTTTGAAATATTGTTCAAGATGATAATGATAATACGGAGTTGTTATGAGTTAATTGGGACACTCCCATTATCTACACTTATTTTCTTTTGCAGTGTGGAATACTTAATCACGCTCCCCTCGATTATATGTTTCAAAGTAATCGAGAAAGTGTACAAATTACTTTCTTCCCAGCTCCGTTACCTGAATGAAGCATGGGTTTTGTTCTTTATCAATTTGACATCATGTATTATTTTGCTATTTGTTTTATTTTAGAAACTTGTCATTTTATCTATTATCAAATTCAAAGGAGGTTAACATCATATCCCCATCCCTCCATCGCCCTTTCGGTCATGGGTATTATTAAACTTTGCTATAGGCTTACTTACTTCCAAAATTCGAAATATTCCATGATCAGAGAGTATGTAATGTTTTGGATTTTTGTTTTGCACTGACGACGAGACTTTATGACGAGCGCTCTCGAAATCTCATAAAAAAAAACACCTATCTTCTAGGCTGAGTGGTCAGGAGCTCATGTCAGCCCGCAGAACAGTAAATATTATGTTGTACATGCAACTTATAAATAAAAAATAATGTTAGGTAGAGCCCCTGCTATTAACTTTACAGTTTGAAATTGCAACCTGAAGAGAGGAGATTTTGGCTGATACAGCTGTACCTGTGTATCAAAATAGGTGGGGGGGGGTGTAAACATATAAAATGATAATTTGATGTTTGCTGTAAATATAAAAGACTGCCTCTCAAAGTTTATAATGTCTATTCATTTCCGCTTTGTCAATGTGTCTGTTGTAATTATAATTGGTAAATTGATGTTAATGATCTCGTTGGATTAATCGTTTCCTGCTGTTTGTAGAAGTTGATGTTTTGTCTGATGCAATTTGGAAGGTGTGTTTTACTGTTGTTAATTGAACTTTATTTCTTTTTGTCACGTAGAAGGTTTTCCCTCGTTCGCTAAAATTTAAAAGGGGATAAAAGTAGAATCTTATTAATTTATGTTAGAAAGGTAATTACCATTATTTTCAAGTCAATCTAAACGGAGCAACCATGATTTTGCGAAATAGATCATTAATAACGATGTTAGAAATAGATAAAGACTCCTTACTTATGATCTTTTAATAATGGTTTTTAGAATTTTCTTCTGGAATCCATAGAAGAAGGATGTTTTCGCAACCATTGTAAATGTACAACATGACTCAAGATTAAGATAAAGTTGAGAGGTTGCTAGCACACAGAAAAAATATGAATTTCATATTGTATTTTAGGCAATAGGATACCTTAATTCCGGTTCCAAAATACCAAGAAGTTGACCGAAGCCGCACGACTGTTCGGAACCATAAATGAACGAAACATTAAAAATATCGAATATCTGAAAATATGGAATATATGGTAGTTATGATTTCTAGCTTGTCAATGATATTGTTTTAATACCCCTAATAACTTTTAAAAATGATTAATACGCCAAATCGTACTCCCTAGTGAATGGTGGATGGTCTGGCTGGAATTATGGCTCTTGGGGTGCATGTAGCGTCACGTGTGGAGTTGGTTACAGGAGTAGAGCACTCACTCGTCAATGTAATAACCCAGTACCTAGACACAACGGACAACAATGTGCTGGAAACTCCACAGCAACCCAGACGGAGAGTTGTGACACACAGCAACCATGTCCAGGTAAACCAAAACGCGTATCCTTCAATGCATTTCTTTAAACAAGAGTACATAATAGTGAAAATAACATATATTCCTTCTGTTTTTTGTTGCCGACCCTTTGCCACAATTTATAGTTAATTTTCTTTGCTTCCTTTTGTCGTCAATTTATCGTTGTCTCTATTGTTGTATGGTGTTTATTCGTTAATCGTGATCATACATCTTGTGTTCAGCATTAGGAACTGCAGCATGGTCTTTTTCCTCATTTTTCATAGACTTTTTCAGTTGAACTTTTCAGTTTTAAGTTATCGCATTCAATTGATCAAAATTTAAATGAATATTTGAAGTAAATTGCACAGTAAAAGAATTTGTGGCCTAGCTCTTATTGAAGTACTCTAACTTGATCTTGACAAAAATTAAGACGCTTAGAATTTAGAAAATTAAAAGGTAAAAGGTTGGGATGCACTGAAACAACCTTTATTTCTATTTTATTTGGAACTGAAGTGATATTGATGTGGATTATAATGTGTAACGCGATTGTCTAGTGTGCCGTATTTAGCAATTTTGGCCATAAAGCTGCTGTGTATTGAAAAGTTAGAACACAATTTTTTTTCTACATTCTAGTTGACGGTCAGTGGTCAGATTACGGAGGCTGGAGTACATATTCTTCATGTAGTGCAACATGTGGAGGAGGAACCAAGACAAAGTCACGAACTCGCACGTGTACTAACCCGGCACCAGCACATGGCGGGAACGATTGCACTGGAAGCGATACGGAAACTGACACACAACCTTGTAATACACAAAACTGTCCAAGTATGTATAGCGTTTATATATATTGTATACAAGAAAGCATCGTCAGAGAATTGAATGGGAGAGGAAATTGCGTATGCCAAATTTCTCTCTTCCTACTAAATGTACGACTGTTTTGTCTGGATTGAGTTTCCCTGCTCTGCAATTACTAGATGTATCATATGTCCTGGTGAATCGAGCCTTATCAACTCTTATTATCCTTTTGAGTATTAGCAAGTACATTGTAGTCCTCTATAGCTGTAGGAAGTCAAAATCGCTTTTTAATACTTACAATGAAATTTGACAGAGAAAAATAATTTTGACGCCTCTTATTAAATTAGCCTCTACCTTGATTTTGACCGAAATTAAAACGCTTGGAATTTAGAAATTAATTGTTGGTATCCACTGAAACAGTATGTATTTCGATATTTCTTTGATTTGAAGTACATGTAATATTGATTTGGATTATAATGTCTAATGCATGTCTTATGTACAGTATTAATCAATTTTGTCAATTACTAAAAGATTACATTCTAGCAATAAAAGCTAACACTCACTGTTTCTACGTTACAGTTGACGGTCAGTGGACAGTTTATGGGGTTTGGAGTTCATACTCTGTATGTAGTGCAACATGTGGAGGAGGTACCAAGACAAAGTCACGAACTCGCACGTGCACTAACCCGGCACCAGCACATGGCGGGAACAATTGTACTGGAAGTGATACGGAAACTGATACACAGCCTTGTAATACACAAAACTGTCCAAGTATGTGCATTGCTTGTTTTCTATTTACTAAGCTGTGGTTATTGCTGTAAAGTTTTCTCGTGACACTATTTGGAAATGTTAGAAAGAATGTTTTATTATTCTAAACTGCTCAGAGGAGTAATTAGTAAATGCTTTCTTCGTAGTTCATGGCGGATGGACAGATTATACGCCGTGGTCCGACTACTCTGAATGTGATGTCACGTGCGGCGGAGGAATACAAATACGAACAAAGAATCGTACCTGTACAGAGCCAGAACCTCAGTATGGAGGACAGGATTGTGACGGGGTAATCTAGTGTTACCGAATCACAGGAGTGTAACGTCAACCCTTGTCCAAGTGAGTACATGTCAAATATTAGATATATCAGGGATGACGGTTCCAGACGAAAAGCTTCGAAAGTACAATTCCATGTTGTCTTATGTAAATCTTTTTATTAATTTAAACTTTTAGCTTTTTATTCTTAATTAAGATATTACATAAGATTAGGGAAGGAAAGTCAACACAAAACGATAAATCAGAGTCCGAAAATCACAATTAAATTCTTGAAAAAAAATTATGTCAGAAATTTCTTATGAGATGAAGAAAAAAAGACAATTAAATAGA
The DNA here is from genome assembly GCA_033119305.1 of Pinctada imbricata. Classification (NCBI taxonomy): domain Eukaryota; kingdom Metazoa; phylum Mollusca; class Bivalvia; order Pterioida; family Pteriidae; genus Pinctada; species Pinctada imbricata. The sequence goes on along the minus strand of VSWD01000005.1, from coordinate 103,100,000 downwards.
CGGAAACAATAGCACGGTTTCATAGAAACACGAAAGCCAATTCAATGTAATGAACAATATCCAGAGTCTAGTACAAGTACGGAATGCTTGTTTGGAGCATTAAACGCAGTGCGGAGCTCATATCACATGAATCATGGTACATACATGATTCAATTTATAGTATCTAAGTAAGAAGGAACAAAACTTCTTAATTTCTCTCCTCTTATTATTTAAAACAAGGAGGAAATTCGCTTATTGGCCCCGATATGGGAAACTAAAACTATCTAGAAAATTATTAGAAATGAATGTACCAGCGCCATTCTGAATCAATTCGATGAACAAATAAGATGTACACTTTAATTGAAAAATGTTAATCCATTGACCCCTAAAGCCAAACATAATAATTTCTTACTGAATCTGCTGTTATACAATGTTAGAAACTATATTCCAAAACAAATTATTCAATCAACATTTTGTTTGTTTAAATATCTTAAACTTTATACAAAGTTTCAGACTAATCAGAAGGGAATTAGATCTATAGCAGTGTACATGCGTACGGCGCCGCACAAATTCATTTTAACAGCGCCACAAACAATTGATTTAAAAACATATTCAAAATTTCTAAGGATAAAAAATGTTTATATAAACAAAACGTTTTAACGGCAAAGTTTTTGCCATAAATAATTTTCTGTTTGTTTTTCATTTAGACTTATGGTTTGTTACCGTAAGCTCATAAATGAAAAAATTAAGTCAATTTAATTAATTGTGCCAGAGAACGAAAAAGAGGAACATTCAAATCTAAACATGAAGAGATTGCATCTTTATATTAGTTTGAGTATGAATGTTTGCTACATTTCATAGACTGATAACTAAGCAAATTAAATGTAATTTGTACTTGATAGTTGATGGCGGTTGGACGGATTATACGCCGTGGTCCGACTACTCTGAATGTGATGTCACATGCGGCGGAGGAATACAAATACGAACAAAGAATCGTACCTGTACAGAGCCAGAACCTCAGTATGGAGGACAGGATTGTGACGGAGTATCTAGTGTTACCGAATCACAGGAGTGTAACGTCAACCCTTGTCCAAGTGAGTACAAATCATCAATATCAAACCAGACAAATATTTATATATCATGACATTCAAGAGATCGTATAGTAATTATGCTTTTTAATCCTACAAAATAGGATGTTGGATCCTTAACTAGCGTAAAGCCTTCGAGAAAGGAGGGGATCTCCAACAACACCTAGTTGCATCACCAAGAGCAAAACCCCAAAGAGAGTCATACAAATAATATCCAAATGCTCAGTTGAATGTCTATGTTATCTTTCTTTTTTTTTATGTATTGAATTTTGTTGATGTCAACCTTATCTAAGCATTGAATAAACCTCATTTATGACATACAGGACACATTTAAATAAGGAGATATTTTGTACGACATTGATCTGTTATTTTGTTATGTTGTCAGTTGACGGTGGTTGGTCTGAGTACGGTCCATTTGGAGAGTGGGGGGAGTGTTCAGTCACGTGCGGTGGAGGTCAGGAGTATAAATCAAAGAACCGTACGTGCACAGATCCCGAACCTCAATATGGTGGGGCTGAATGTGAAGGAGATGACGTGTTTACGGAAACCAGGGTCTGCAATAATTTTACCTGTCCACGTTAGTATATGCATTTCAATTTCTTTCCAACATAATGAGTTCTTTATGTTTATTCTAGATGCACATTTGTAATAAATCGAAAGATTTAAATACCGTTCAACTGTAGTATGGTCTACATAATTAAATAATGCGGAAGGGTTCCAACTCCATACCTTCTTGAGAAAATTTCAAAGCAATAGACCTCTTTCATATTACCGCTAGACTTGCATTTTAGACACGCCAAGACCCGACATGAAATCTTTTTGCGTAATTTTTAATTGTGACGTCATAAATCTCGTACGACGTCACAGTTAAAAGGTTACGTCAAATCTTGTGATGTCGGGTCTTAGGATGTGTAAAATGCAAGCCAACTGCGGTAATGTGAAAATCGTCTATTGTATAGTCCATTTTCAAGATCTTGGAATAGACCGTTAAAAACCTTTATTTTACACATCAGACAACCGACATCAAGTACCTTGGCAAACTTTTGAATTGTAACGTCATGATTCAGTGCTTTGTGTTTGACGTACGTCACTAAAATGTTGCCAAAGTATGTGATGTCCGTAGTCTAGTTATCAAATGAAACATTCGGAAATTGGTCAACCCTTCTGAACACGGGAAAAAATTGAGAAATTCCATGACGTCACAATGCAATTTCGATGTTTGACCGAGTTTCGAAGCTTGATTTTCCGAGGTAAAAGTATTGTGACGTCACGTAATTCTGCATTATTTTCCCGCAATCGGAAGGGTCAATCGTTTATAGAGAAAAAAATATTTTTTATTTTACTAGAGGATATCTGTAACGTGGCTGTAGATGGTTATGAAGGCTCATCCCAGGGACGCTGACAAGTACCTACATTGTGTCGATACCGTGGTCCATGTTTTAAATTGTTCTGCTAATCTTATATGGAATGACGAAATGCAGACATGCGATTGGCCGGATTCCGCTGGAGGTAAGTGTAAACGCGTTGTGTTGACAAAGTAATGCCCTGATTACACTAAGGTTGGGTATCGAAACCAAACTTTCGATACGATACAATACAATACAAAAAGTACCGATGTCCGGTATTTCGTATCTAATTGTCTATTTTGTTAAACGCACAAATTAACAATTCTATTCACTAATAAAAACCCTTTCCCAGATACAAAGTCAAACAGGTATATAGTGGTTAAGTCTAACTTATAGTTCTCGCGCATTTCTTTGTAATCTACATACAATTACGTTCCCTGAAGCTTTTTTATGTTATTATTTTCCCTTATTTTTCCTGAAGTCATAGATAGATCTTTTTTTCATTAGGTTGCAAACTTTCCCGTCAAATCCTTTTCAGAAATGTATTTTAGAGAAAATGAACACGTGTAGTCGGAGTTCGCATTCCAAAGCTTTCGAGATAAAAGTCGAAAGATTAGGTCGATATTACTTTGAAGTTTCAATAAATCACGAGTGACAAAAATATAACCTACATGCAGACTTTCCAATCAAAATTACATGTAATATTCCTTGATCATTAATCCTTAACCTGTTGTTATTCGTAGACTTCGAATCATAAAATAATTTGAATAGGTAGTATGAAAGGCAAGTACGCTCGATTTAATTAAGTTTTACGAACAAAAATATAAGATCAAATATATATTTTCATGAAAATGATTGTTATGAGATAACACATAAAAAGCATGTTTTGTGCTAAAGGTAACTGTATCTAAATGTATTGGAGCAAAAATATCGATACTCGTATCGATGACCAATATCGATAAGTACCGATTTATCGATATATTGACCCAGCCCTAGATTACACGAATGCGCATAAAATTTAATCCGTATTAGATTTGATGCACATTATTTTAATGCCAAAATGATTCGCATTGCGTTCACAATACAAATTCTAATGCGCATCAGATTTTGGTACTCTGCACTGATCAATAGCAGTATATTTCTCAAAACAGATTAGGGTAGAATGTATGCCAAATTATTGTATTCCTCACAATGCTATATTCCTCTTTGCAAGGATCATCCAGCAAGGCTAAAGTATAACTTAGCATGACGTCATCATAAGTGAACATGACGTCATAATACAACTTTACATAAATCGAGAGACGCGGTGCTGTGCTCGCAGTGAATGAAATCGTGTATTTTTACCTAACATTCTATATAAATAATAATAAAGCCATTTCATGAATATATGATATGATAACACGTTACATATCACTCTGCTTGAATGCGATTGGTCAAGTTTGGAAACCCAATCACATAAACTTTGACAAGTGTGACCTTTCAATATCGGTCGATTGTTACATTCAGACGCGGATTCAATATCAAGGATTAAAATTGTTGTAGAATTAATTATTGCATTAAAATACTGAACAAATTATAGATATCTTTTCTCTTACGCACATAGTATATCTATACGATGGGGTATTACTTCTTAAGGCGTAGCAGACGGCCTGTAGGTCACAACGTGGTTCGCCTCTTATTCTCAGAAATGTTGATACACATATTTTGACAATATAATGTGATAAAAAGAATCTGAAAATGAATTTTCATTTCGTACGATGTATTATTATGAAACTCGTTGTGCGTTTGTTGCCTTGGCGAGGGGATATAAAACCCACAATTCGTTTCATAATAATGCATCGTATGAAATGAAAATTGATTAAGAAATGAATCTTATATTTTTTCTGTTGATGCAGGTATCACCCGAAAATCCTCTGCTTACAGGACACACATTTTGTTCCCGAACTAGAGCCTTATATCGAGACTCAATGGGGATACCGATGTATTTTTAATTCATTCAGATCAAATTCAAGAGGGGTTGCCATATTGATTCAAAATAATTTTGAATTTAAATTACATAAGGAAAAAAAGGATTTAAATGGAAATTTACTTGCTTTAGATATTAGTATTAATGATAACAAAGTCACATTAATTAATCTGTATGGGCCAAACTCTGATAACCCAGATTTTTTTGAAAATGTTGAAGAAATTATCAAAGACTTTGACAACCTGTATACTATCATATGTGGTGATTTTAATATCGCATTAAACTATAATTTAGATACTTTTAATTATTCACATATAAACAACCCTCGTGCCCGAGACAAGGTTTTGCAAATCATAGGTGAACTAGATCTGTACGACTATTTTAGAGTACTTTATCCTGACAAAAAACTTTTTACATGGCATAAACATAATCCAATTAAACATGCAAGGTTGGATTTCTTTTTAACATCAGAAAACTTATCTAATATTATAGAAGATATAAGCATGAAATCTGGATACAGATCTGATCATTCGATTGTTGTATTAGAGCTTAAGTTTGATAATTTTGTGAGGGGGTCAGGCACTTGGAAATTTAACAATAAACTACTAGGTGATAAAGAATTCATTGATAAAGTTAAAACTACTATCTGTAGTACAAAAAAACAATATGCTAACATTATATATAACAAAGAAACTATTCAGGACATTCCCGAGAATGCGTTATGCCTAAACATTGATGACAGTTTATTTTTTGAAATACTTTTAATGGAAATCCGAGGCACTTCTATTTCACATGCATCTTACAGGAAAAAGGAAAGAAATTTATTAGAAAAAAATCTTATTGATCAAATAAATGAGCTAGAATCAAAACAAATAGATGCAGAAACAGACCTAGAATTACTTAAAGAAAAAAAGAATTTACTAGAAATAACACGTAAAGAAAAGTTACAAGGACATATGATTAGGTCAAAAGCAAAATGGGTTGAGGAAGGTGAGAAGCCTTCACAGTATTTTTGTGGCTTAGAATCAAGAAATTATACAAACAAAACTATACATAAATTGGAAATAAATGGTGAAAATGTAAATAATCAAAAAGAAATTTTGAAAGAATGTAAAAAGTTCTATGAAAAACTATATTCTGATAATGAAGAAAACATTGATAATATTGATCTGAATATCCTTCTAGACTCGTATGAAATTTCAAAACTTAGCAATTCTGAGGCATTACTTCTTGAAGAACCTATTTCTGAAACAGAGGTACTCAGTGTCATAAAAGGTATGCAGAATGGCAAGTCCCCAGGCTCCTCGGGCTTCACAACAGAGTTTTACAAATTTTTCTGGTCTGATTTAAAACATTTTATAATTAGGTCCATAAATGATGTATTTGATAAAAAGTCACTGCCAATCTCCCAACGTTTAGGTATAATTACATGTATTCCAAAGAAAGATAAAGCTAGACACTTCTTGGAAAACTGGCGTCCCATTACCTTGTTAAATGTATTCTATAAAATTATATCTGGTATTATTAGCAAAAGAATAAAGTCAACACTTGATAAACTTATTTCAAATTCTCAGACTGGTTTCATGAGTGGACGTTACATAGGAGAGAACACAAGACTGATTTATGATCTAATATCTTATACAGAAACAAAAAATATTCCCGGGTTACTAGTTTTAATAGATTTTGAAAAAGCCTTTGATTCTGTTAGTTGGTCTTTTATTTATAAAGTTCTTAGATTTTTCGGATTTCAAGATTACATTATTAATTGGATCAAAATTCTTAATACAGATATAAAAGCATCAATTATCCAATCTGGTTTTCTCTCTGAGCAACTACCTATACATCGTGGTTGTAGGCAAGGGGACCCTGTTGCTCCTTATATATTTCTTCTTGCGGCAGAAATCTTGGCAATTCTTATTAAAAATAATAATAGTATTAAAGGCATCATAATTAATAATGAAGAACATAAAATATCCCAGTATGCGGATGATACTTCCTTGATCTTGGATGGCTCACAGTCTTCTCTTTTCGCTGCTTTAGATACCTTAGAATTATATGCAAAAATCTCTGGTTTAAATATAAATAGTTCTAAAACTAAGATCATTTGGATTGGGTCAAAAAAATTCAGCAAAGAGGTGTACCATCATACTAGATGGAAGCTTCAATGGGGCTCAACTCAATTTTCTCTTCTTGGTATTGAATTTTCGGTAAATTTGGATGAAATAGTCTCTATTAATTATGATTTTCAGCTTCCTAAGATAAAATCCCTCTTAAATAGTTGGAACAGACGTATTTTAACACCTATTGGTAAAATTTCTGTTGTTAAAACACTTATAATTCCAAAACTAATTCATTTGTTTATTGCACTACCAAATCCTGATCCTAAATACATAAAAACTTTGAATAAAGACTTGTATAAATTCATTTGGGGATCTAACAGTAACAGAATTAAAAAAGTAGTTACAACACAAGAATATGAAAAAGGTGGCCTTAAAATGATTGACCTAGATCATCTTATTTTATCATTAAAATGTACATGGTTAAAAAGAGTTTTGACAGGTGGACAATCTTGGATTCATATTTTCAAGGCAAATTTTGGAAATGATATTGAAAAGTTTTTATATGATTTTGGAGACGATTATATTACACAACTCATTAATAATAGTAGTAACAATTTCTGGAAAGATACTTTTCTAGCATGGCAGAATATTTTGAGAAACCAATTACAAAATAAAGAATTTTATTCAGATGAAGAATTCTTACTATTACCAGTTTGGTATAATTCATTAATAAAAATAAATAAAGTTTCTATCTATAAAGAACATTGGTACAAGAAAGGAGTAAGGACAATCAAAGATTTTCTAGATGGTAACAGAATTCTGTCAAAATGCGAGTTTGAAACAAGATTTGGAATCTCTGGAATTTGCATATTAACATATAATGGAATATACAGCATCTTAACAAAATTATTTAGGTCAAGACAGATAACTCTTACTAACGATAAGTCAACATTTGCACCTTTCATCCCTCCTCTGTATAATATACTCGTAAAAAACGCAAAGTGCAATAAACCTATTTATAAATTACTAAATGATAGAGATATTACATTGTATTCCTACTGCATTTAATAAATGGAACAATACATTTAACTTTAATATAAATCCAAGAGATGTTTTCGATATATGTTTTAACACTTCAAAAGATACTTCTATCCAATGGTTGCAGTATAGGATCATAAACAGAATTTTACCTGTTAGAAAATATTTGAAGAAAATTAAAGCCGTAAATAATGATATTTGTTTTTTCTGTGATCATGATATTGAATCTATAGAACATGTGTTTTTCTATTGTGAAATAGCTTCGTCAATTTGGGATAATTTGGAATATATAATTTTTAATGTTACTAATCATGTAGTTCATTTTAACGTTAAAGATGTTCTATTTGGAAAAGTGCATGATGAATATGCCTATGTTCTTAATTTCATTATTCTCTTCACTAAACAATTCTTATACAAAAACTTGAAGAAGCACAGTCATCCATCTATGATGAGTTTATTGAACTATTTGAAATTTAATTATCAGATTCATCTTTATATAGCTCGTAAAAATAAATGTATAGAAAAATTTGAAGCTCATTGGAATACTTGGAAAGATCTTTTTGATATATAATTTATAATCTGTTTATCATGTTTACCCTTTTTTTTTTTCTCAAAACATTCTCATAACTATTGTAATTTAAGTATCACCCATTATAATTATACATATATTATATTTGTCTGTGTTGTGTAGTGTGAAAGTGTGAGTGAATGTGGCTCCCATCCCCTCTTTCCCCCATCCTTTTCATCTATCGTAAAAAACAGGTTTCATCATGATACTATCATCTTTATACTATATTTATCTATTGAAATGATGTACCGACAAAAAAAAAAAAAAAAGAAAAAAGGTATCACCCGAAAAATTGGACAGAAAATTGCATCAATGCGCGTAGCGCGTTGATGCAAAAGTTTTCTGTCCTATTTTTCGGGTGATACCTACATCAACAGAAAAAATATAAGATTCATTTCTTATCATTTAATTATGGAAAACATACTGTTTTCTTGGATCTAAAAATAGTCAATCACCGCACTATATTTGGTAAGTCGGAGGGTTTCGCAGTGATACGTCTGCCAAAACAAGTTATGGCAGCCGCCATGATTCAAACAGCGAACAATCGTCTCTCTATATCTTTGGAATAGGGACCAGTTTGAGCAAATTCTACATGCACTGTTAATTTTTGAGTAAGTAGAAAAGAAATGGTACCCTTGAAATGATAAGCAAACATCAACAAATTGTATTTTCAGCAACGAGTTCATTCGTGTTTGAGGGAACCCCCAGTTCTAAAAATAGTGCTATAAATAGACTTCCGTGAAAAATTGTGTTGATCGATGTATCAACAAAATTTCTCAGCCAATCAGAATCTTCGTTTCTTGAAAATGACAATGGAAATTAAATGATTTTGAGATCCTATATTTATTATAAACACAATTAGTCCTTTGACTAGTTTACATTGTGGTCCTGCATTATATATGGGCAAATTATTTGAGGTCCAAGGATGTTTAAAGGTACCATGCGTATATGTATTGTTGAATCCAAGAACACCATATACGCATGCGCTAGATTTAATGCGAATTAGATTCGCTTTGATTTCACACGACAGAATCTAATGTGCATTAAGTCTAATGCGAACTAAAGTAATGCGAATGAACGCAACCAGAATCTAATTTAATGCGCATTTAATTGCTTTTTCGGAAACTTGCCATTTTATCGAAAAATATCATCGAAATTAAAGGAGGTTAACATCTAAGCACCAAGTTAATTGCCTTGGACTTTTTTTAAAAAGATCCATTCATTAAATACCGGTATTATTATCATTTATCTAAACATGCACATTTTTTCATGAATAAATATGTTTAAACTAATGCGTCATTATATTTATTGGCTGTGCCAACTCGTGTGCCACTGAGGCTGATACCACGGATTTAATGGCCTGGATGTCACTATAGATGATGCAAATGATTTAATTGACTATGGTGCCACTGCGGGTAATTTCATCTTACATGTATAGCATGACTTTGCAATAACTAACTTAACGCAACTAAATTAGGTAAAACTGAGGAAGGTGGTACTGAATCAAAGCTCGGAGTATCACGGATGAAGGTGGAACATCCAAAGAAGTCACAATTGGTGCACTTCACAAGGCAGTTCTTTTTTCCACTATGCAATTATTTTATCCTACAATTGTCCTTACAGATTGTACTACGGGATCATACTATGAGCACAGTACCAGCTGTAACAAGTACTTACAGTGTGTTAACGGAGACCTGGTGGAGATGACTTGTTCCGGTGACCTGAGATGGGACAGTAGTATAAACAGTTGTAATCACAGGGATCAAGTGGACTGTCCACAGGAGGATGAGGCAGAGGAGGAAGCTGACACAACTACGCAAGGATCCCGTAAGATTTCAATATAGATATTAGATAGGTTTATTTGCAAGTGCTTTCAACGTGCACGTATGACTTACATGTTCACGTCATTGCTTGAAGTCACAATCCAAGACCGACATCAAGAACCGGAGTACGTCTAGGTAAAGCTATGACGTAAGGCGTAAAGCTTGCTTCTTTTCAATCAGTTTAATCTGCGGGAAATTCGTAAAACCTCGACGAAAGGAAATTTAGAATCCTAAACGTGCTTTACAATAGCAAAAATGGAAACTCGATCAATAAGAAGTGTGGAAGTTTTCAAAGAAGTTATCAATTCTGTCGTTACGTGTAGAACGCCGTTTACACGCCCATAACGTGTAGCTATGTTAAACGTCTTCAATTCAATAGAATCATTTATAAACGGATAAATTTGCAGCATGGACCAGACATGCACGTTTTGGATACTAAACCCTCGTCAGTGATCCTCAATCTAAACAATGAAATATGGCCAAAGAGGGTGAAAATTATTATGACAGATAATGTAGCGAAAGATATAGCAGGATGGGTGGGATATGATGCTACCGGACCAACGTTTTAGAAATTTCAAGAATTTTAGTACCAGAAAATTTTGAATGCGTTGAAAAGACAGACGAACAACCGAAGTTGATCGAACTTGGCTACATGTGCCCTGGGGGATTCCTGGTCCACCAGCAGTGACACTCACCAAGTAGTTCAAATGTTAAACGTCTTCAAATTCAATAGCATCATTTATAAACGGATAAATTTGCAGAATGGACCAGACATGCACGTTTCGGATACTCAACCCTCGTCAGTGATCATCAATCTAAACAATGAAATATGGCCAAAGAGGGTGAAAATTATTATGCGTCATGTCATGACGTCATTTGATCAAAGATCGCAGGAAGTGATGACGTCATACGTACAAGTTCCGCCGCTTACACTTGTAACTATACCTCTCTAATATAGACACAGGGGCTACCGCTGCAATTTAAAAAAAAATCCCCATAGACTAAAAGAATGTAGAGCATTTTTTTGTACGCAATCGCGGATTTCAATCCACGAGCTGATCCTATGACCCAGATGATGAATTGTCTCACTTTTTATAAGAAATATATTTTTTATGAAATTTCGAAATAAAGCTATTGGTGCATAAATATTTATTTATTTTTTACATTGAAACATTTTGACTTTCAGTACCATTGATTACGATTTATTATTTCGAAATAAAGCTATGTGTGTATAGATACATGTAATATTTTTTTATCTTTGAAACATTTTGACTTTAAGTATCATTTATCACGGTATATTACCTGATATATGTACATGAATGTTTGGTAAATCGTATTTAGAAAATTTTAGAATTTTCTGTCGAGATGGTAGATCCATGAAAGCAGGTTAATTATTTTGGCGGACAAAAGAAAAAAAAAACATATATGTCCCCATTTATATATTGACATTCGGTAATAAAGAATTGATAGCAAGTTAAAAACCGTTCATATTTTTCACACATGTATTTCTCACTCCCATATCGGGAGTTCGCTTCTTTTCATATGGTGGAGGTTTTTTTTTGTTTGCTTTGGTTCCTGATTTACCCTGATTTTAAAATTTCTAGTGAGTGTCACTGCTGGTGGACCAGGAGTCCCCGAGGGCACATGTAGCCAAGTTCGATCAATTTCGGTTGATCGTTTCTTCAACGTTTCTTAAATTTCTGTTATCAAAATTTCTTGAAATTTCAAAAACGTGGGTCCTATAGCATCATATCCCACCCATTCTGCTACGTCTTTCGGTACCCTTTTTCGACATAGTAACTTTCACACATTTTTTGGCATATTACATTGTTTAGAGTTAAGGACTGACGAGGGTTAAGTACCCGAAACGTGCATGTCTGGTCCATGCTGCCAATTTATCTCTTCTTAAATGATGCTATTCAATTTGAAGACGTGTAACATTTGTATGCCTTCGGTTTCTGATTTTCTGAATTATCGATTTTGTGCTGTATACGGGGATATGGTCATTATCCATATTTGTCATCTTATCAGACATTTCCATTCATATAAAAGATTTCTCATTGGATACCTTGAAAATTGACATTGCTGTACTTGTAACAAACTGCAACCCATACAATACTATTTTTTAGAATTATGGTATGTGTATTTACCAAAATATTTATATAGTGAAACACCCACGCATCCATAGTCCATCCACCCTTCTATTTCACTCCCTTCCTGAAAAATTCTAATTAAAAGGTTGAAGTCAGTTATATCGTCATGTAGACATACAGCATAATTTGAAAATATGTACACTTCACGTAATCTTTTCAAGTAGAACGGATAACAAAGTATGATATCTCTGTATTTCTTATAGAATCGGAAGAATTTGATTGTACTGATCGGGAAAACGGGTTTTACACTGACCCCTCAGACTGCCATGCATACTACCAGTGTGCTAGTGGAGTGAGGTATGGCCCGACACAATGCGCAACTGGCTTGGCGTTTGACGAGTCTTTAAATACTTGTAACTGGGAATATCTAGTAAGCGCTTGTGATTAGCCGTGTGTCAAACAGACAGGTACTGAGAAAACTATGGTAAGTCTTAGATGAATTGAATTATATGAGGTAAAACACCTGCCTAATATCAAAGAAGGGTGGAGAGGATCTCCATCCAGACCTGGTTGCAGTACCAACAACAAAACACCAAAACACCCGAAGCGAAAAAACAGAGAAGACAAAGACAGCAAGAAGTTGACTGTAATATTTGTAGAATTTCCAAAATGTCTTTAACTGAATAACGGTAAGCGATGATGTTTATTTAGCTAGTTTATGAAAGCGGAAACCTTGTCTTAAAAGTTTCTTCGTAATTTGTAATTCAGTAGGAGAAAAAACCCTAAATTTGTTAGTTTTGATTCCATAACGCAATAAGGATAATAAGTGTAAAATATTTTACATTTCAGACGTGCCTCGTCGTCTAAAGATGCAGGATATACATGCAGAAATAAAAACAATTGTTATTTCTTCCTTTTATAAGTTCTTATCTACGCACATATTGATTTAAGCGACATTATACGTGTTTTGCTAGACTTTATATCACTCAAAGTAGACCTCTTTTCTTCAGAAAAATGTTGTAAGCTATTTTGTTTAAATAAAAATCTACCAAGAACACAGAATCTTTTATATGTTCTAGACGAATGTTCATATTGCCGACACTGTCCTGAGATTTCGTGCAATCATAAATACTCCATAAAAAGGAAACTAAATAAAATACAAAGACAATCAACTTGTCTAATCCTTTTTATCAAAAATTGAATGTCAACCAAAAAAACCCTAAATCAGAATTCAGAAGTAAATCTCCAAAGGAGACGAGATCAGGTGCCTTGGAGTGTAAGCACCTACGTGTTGGCAACATTTTTTACTTTAGGCGTACAGAAAAGGTAAAACCCGATAAATGTGTCAAACTCGGTGTTTATGGATAGTTATTTCCTAAATATCTTTCCACATTGCGGACAACGTAATGTGTTTAATATTTTCTTTGTACCGTCCATATTTTTTGTAATGACAAAGTCAATCATATTAGTTTTTTTGTTAGTCGCTTTGCTCTCAGAGTGAAGACGTTGTAGCTTACTCTTGGATAGCCGCAGAGCGGCCAACGACACTTGGCTATTTGGTTCACCCCAACCAAGTTATTTTATATTACTATTTATTACTACTCAGAAAGTCATATTGTCATATATTGAAATATTTAGGAAACCATTGTCGACAAAACATGAGATCAAAAAATGAAGTGGAAGCTGTGCATTCAGTGATCCCTTTCACATCTAGCTTTTACGGATTGATTGTGCTAAAACAATCGTAAAGGATAATAAATTGAGAGTACCCACCAATGTATTATAGAATTTAATAGAAGCGCTGATGAAAATAAGTCAGAGAGGTTTGATGTATGGATTAAAACAAACCTAAACGTAAGCAAGCGATCAATGTGTTGCATTAAATTTATTTCAGACTTAATGTCAAAAGACATGATAAATATGTTTATAATCTAGTTTCAAAATTTCTCTACTCAGTTTATGTCTGTAAACTGTGAAACCGTTTGAACTATAGGTTTCCGATCGATCTTTCTGTCTATTCGCCAGTCTGTCTGTAGGAGGGATTAACAATTTTCAAAAAAGTTTTATTTGCAACTGTTTTAGACAAATTTAAATGAAATTTGATGTGGAACGTATGGGTAAGTAGTTACTTTCAATATCGACCTTTATTACTGTTGACATATTTTTTATAGGAGTTGTTACCCTTCAAATGGTTTTCTGCATTTTCGTCCAAATTGTTGCAGAAATTTGACTGGGATTTAGTGTGGAGCGTCATTATTGAATTACAGATCAGCTTTGACATAATATGAAGGTCTCTAACCTACTGATATGTCAAGATTTGCATAGTAATTACGTAAGTATCAATGAATGAAGGTCAAAAACAAAATCTAAAATGAGAATCCAAAACTCACAATCAATAGGCAAACACATTCTTGAAAATATTGAATCAGAAATGAAAAAAGTGACAAACACACAACCCCACCATTGAACATGAAGGACAACACTATCAAATGAACAACTTTTTATTGCAGTAAATTCCAAAAATGTAAATTTAATACCAAGTTAATTGTGATACAACAGAGATTACTCCTAGGTATCGTACAAGACGTTTTGTTAAGTGAGAGCTTGGTCATTGATCAAGAAAAATCCATTAATCCGTTATAATTTTGTTTTCAGTAAACGGACATACATCAGATCATTCAAGTCAGAGAAGTTTGCTTCCTTTTTCCTCATTAAAACCAGTCTCTTTCGTTCTCCTCTTTTCCATTTTTCGTCCATCTTGTTTCTGAAGTCCATCCTCTGTCGTTCCATTTTGATGGTTTTCTCTCACCGCCTGGCCTTTCTGGTCGTGACCTCTCCGGGAACACGGGAGAAGAAGTTATAATACGATCGCGATATCTGTACTGCCTTGTGAATTTCACTGATATTTCTCTTTCCAGTATATTTGTGCCATCGGAGACCCCGTTGCCGTTTGTGGTTTGTTCCTCATATAACCTGTTTTGAAACTGTAGGGGCGGATCCCTATCCTGCTTTGATGATTGTTCAGAAATGTTCTGATCCTCATCGGTAGTAACCCAGTATTCTTCACGTCTACGTATATTTTCTGACTCCACATTTTTACGCCAAAAGTACCTTGAATGATTAATGTAAGAATCAAATGAATATACGTATACTTGGTAACTAGATATGTAAAATAGCTTAAAATTAGTATGTCTATTGAGATACATAGGAACGGTCAGATAGTACGAAATGGTGTCTAGCATTTTGAAGAAATATATGTATATGTATATAAATCTAAATGATTGAACTTGCTTACTTGTTACATGTACGAAATACATTATTTATGTAATTGAATGACAAGGGAGCATATTATTTAATGAAAGGTGTTATTATTCAAATTAAATAAAAGTAAAGACTCCCGGGCACCTGATCCCACCTCTAGCTTGCTAGGGGTCCGTCGATGCTCAATTAGGTGCTCTATTGTGAGTGCTGTTGAGGATCTTCTTTATCTCATTTGAAACACAGATAGATGACAAATATGGATAATGACCATATCATGATAATTTGCTTCCTTTTTTCCTCATTAAAACCAGTCTCTTTCGTTCTCCTCTTTTCCATTTTTCGTCCATCTTGTTTCTGAAGTCCATCCTCTGTCGTTCCATTTTGATGGTTTTCTCTCACCGCCTGGCCTTTCTGGTCGTGACCTCTCCGGGAACACGGGAGAAGAAGTTATAATACGATCGCGATATCTGTACTGCCTTGTGAATTCCTCAACAGCACTCACAATAGAGCACCTAATTGAGCATCGACGGACCCCTAGCAAGCTAGAGGTGGGATCAGGTGCCCGGGAGTCTTTACTTTTATTTAATTTGAATAATAACACCTTTCATTAAATAATTTGCTCCCTTGTCATTCAATTACATAAATAATGTATTTCGTACATGTAACAAGTAAGCAAGTTCAATCATTTAGATTTATATACATATACATATATTTTATATACATATACATATATTTCATATGGATAATGACCATAGATGTTATAGAATAAAGATCACCCATGGGCTTTGAAAATTTATACTAAATTTGAAATTTTAACTCTTATTGAAAAAATATCGTTCATAATATTTATATTTTTATGAGTTAAAGATAGTAAGAGGATTAATTACATTCGTATTTTTTCGCCGATGATAACCATGGACAGTAAAACTGTAATTGATCCAATAGCTACCACCAGAGGTCGCCAGTACTGTGATAACCAGTCCTGAAATAATGCATACAAATAAAACTCAAAGATTAAACAAGTTGTGGTTTTTTTCGCTCAATTGATGACCGTGTAAATTCTTTGCATTATTATTTCGTTCTTTATATCAACCAAGTAATACAAGAATAACATGAATACATCCATTACCAACTTTCATCCAACTAAACTTCTTCAGTAGTTCTTGAGAAGAAGTCAAAGTAAGTGAAAGTAGCCTGACTCTCTCCTTTGTGACAAAGGGTACATTCGACAAATTAAAACTTCTTTCTAGGAAGTACATCGTCAATGCATGTAGAAATTCTGACAAACAATTTCCGAGAAACGAGGTCAAAATGTATTATAAAACAGATCAGGTAGTGGAGATTTTTGTTGATAAAAAAATTAATTATTTTACTATCACTCTGCAAGTTTTGACGGATCGTTTTCGCACCATTTTTTGAGAAGTCGATGATTAGTAGTTGACCTTGAATACTCGCTTCTTACAAGGTTTGATGATTTCTTTAAAGTTCAATTACAGTCGAATAATCAAATATTTGTTAACTAAACTGATCTATTAGAGACCGTCTTGCTTTATGGATAAATGTGTTTTATCTAAATTTTCTTTGAACGAAATAATATTCATTATTTACAGAATGTTGCGGAGAAGCATTCAATACTAGTAACTCACTGGCGGCTATATTGAAAGCTTAATTATGTCAATCGCGACAAAAAAATAGAAATTTGGCGACGAACCTTGATCACTTGCTTCCCTGCAGATATTAATCTGTATAATATATATGGTTCAACAATACATATAGTTCTTCCTTGTTTTAGATGATAAATAAAATGCAGAGAGAAATATAAATAAGCTTTGAACTTAATTTTGGTCCATTGTTTGCATCAAATGTGTAAGATGATTCATTTGATATTTGAAACTGTTTATTATATAAACTATACGGAACCGCCTTTAAAGCGCCACCTACAATGCATTCCGTACTTATACTGTTTATTAGAATAAGTTGTCCTTCGTTTTTCTATGAGACAGTGTCATTGCCTCCGTCTGTTTGTCCTATTTTCTTTTCACGTGAGAGAAGTCTGTTTTAAATTTGTTAAAGAATATGGAAGCCTTTTCATTTTGAATTAGGCACGGTCCATTTGATATTCTGGGGGGGGGGGGGGGGGGGGGGGGGGGGAAGGGGGGGGGGGGGGGGGGGGGGCTTGGGTTTTTTGTCGGAGCAAGATTATTTTTTTCGCCCCGGACCGGGGCAAAATTATTTTTTTCTCGCAAAGTTGGAGCAAGGAAATTTTTTTTCTAATAATTATTGATGTGTATACCCGGCATTAGGAATGCTTGTGTTTTTTCCAACAGAAATTCTTTATTTTTACTTAAATTGCTCTAAACATTACTAAATTCTTATGTAAAACTTGTATTTACCTCCAAACTGAGAGAGATATAAGATTTTTACAATGTGATTTAATTTTCAGTAAACAAAATGTATACAAGGTCATGTAACATGTAAGAGAGCCTGAGGGGAGGGTCTCCTTAAAGAAAAAATTTTGAATTTAGAAATGTAAACTAGTGAAAAACTTAATTAAATTCTCCTTCCAAAATTGTGTTTAGATTTTAGACTCTATGGTGATACATGTATCTACCGTATAACCAGAAATTTTCGCGAGTATCAAATTTCGCGTTTTAATGGTAAAATAGGGTGTCTTTATTTTCGCGAGTATAATTTTTCGCGATTCCTAAATTAGAAACAAATATGTTCATATGATGTTACTGTTTTGTACCTTTTAGTATTGAAGTATTAGTTATTTCTATCAGGAGAACACACTCAATTCACATCTCTTTACGTCTAATCAGGAAAAATGAACAATGACACACGTACAATATGAAGAAATGAAACGGAAATACCAATTTATGATCAAGATTATCAAACACAATTTTTCGCGAGAATATCTTTTCGCGATTCGATATCCCTCGCGAATATAGCGAAAATTAGTATCTCGCGAAAATTTCTGGTTATACGGTATTAATAGTGATAAATGAGATTGATAATGAATTTAAGCATTTAAGGAAACCCCTTTTTAGCTCACCTGAGCCAAAGGCTCTAGTGAGCTATTGTCATAGCGATCCGTCCGGCGTCCGTCGTCCGTCGTCCGTCGTCTGTCGTCTGTCGTGTGTCGTCTGTCTGTCGTAAACTTTTCACATTTTCGACTTCTTCTCAAGAATGGCTAAAGGGATTTTGATGAAACTTGGTAGGTATAAAGTACTAATGGTCCCCTACAAGTGTTGTTGTTTTTCGTCCGGATCCTCCCTCAACAGGTGGCGCCACCACAGGCAAAAGTAGGTAATGGGGGTACCCTCCTTTGACAAACTTCTTCTTCAGAACGGAAGCACGTATCGACAAACCGAAAGCATCAGGATGATCTAGAGAGATGTCTTAAGAAGTGTTGTTATTTTTGGTTCCACTCCGAACTCAAATTTTTGACGCTTTTTTGACGTCTCTTCGGACTTAGTCAGAAATGCAAATTTTTGCACTATTTCTTTAAATAACTCAATAAGTGTATGATTTTACACACTCATTTACTGCATATTTATCATATCTAACTTCCTTTTTTTCTTAGATTGTCATGAAACTTGGTAGGTATGAGGTACTCATGGTTCCCTACAAGTGAAAGAATTTTGTCAAGATATCCTCTTTTGGATTTTTACGGAAAAACATTCATAGGTACAATGTAGGTTTTCCATGCCCAATGAACCCAAGAGTAGTGGTTCAGACCCTGGCAGGACCCCACTTTTGCAGTTTTTTTCTCCTTTTTTTATTTATCGTTAGAACAGAAAGTGTGAAAGAATTCTGTCAAAATATCAACTTTTAGATTTTTCATGATTTCTTAAACAGACAAGCTAGTTTGGCTTTGTGTACTTATTTTCGTACGTCGAAATAACTCAAGCACATATGCAATCAAATATATACTTTGAATTTATTTTTGAGATGTTGACTTTTTCCATACATGCATATTATATAACAATTTCCCTATATAATGATTATTTTCTCCGCTTTATTTTTGTATCTATGGTAAACAAAGTCGCCATATATCTTGTGTTACAGATTTGATTGGTTAATTCCTCCACGCCCATTTAATAGTCACGGTGGGTAATCTCGCAACGCAGAACACTAGGTTTATCTAAAATTTCGTGTATTACAAATTATTTTTCACAAAAAGGGGAATGTGATGCAGTGTAAGGATGCCTTAGATACGAGTTTTATCGAAAGTAAGAGAGGTAATATCCTTTTATAAAGCCGAAAAACTATCGGTATGATTGGTGTAGATGAAAGTGAAAGTAGAACGCCGATCGTGTTTGTGCAATATAAAAAGCTATAATATCCACCTTATTTTGGATACAACTCATAGTTAGGACGTTGTTACACTGCATCACATTTCCCTTTTTGTAATAAATTATCTATTTTGCGCAAAAATATAGAAAAATAAATTGTTCTGCGTTGCGAGATTACCCACCGTGTTAGTACTGTACACGTGATACATTTCAGGAGATTAATAGATGATCTATCGTGCAAACAAAATAGTACTGCCGGTATTTAATAGATTTTATTTAATGTGCATATACTGGGAACACTTTCATGCTTGTTATTATTCATGTACTTGGAACAATTCCATACTTGTCATCATTTATAAACTTAGGTCGAATTTCCTTTGTCTTAGACTCTCTTAGATGAATTGTATACGGACTGATTTCTTGAAGAAATATCTAATGAGTAATCCCTTCCCGAGGATTTTGAGAATGTATAGGACATTTGATATATCTGAAATTCTTGAAAACAAATGAGTAATTAATTTCTTCCCGAGGATTTTGAGAATGTATAGGACATTTGATATATCTGAAATTCTTGAAAACAAATAGTTCAGTTCAGAGTTCTTGAAATCTTTCAATGAAATGTTGGACCACAGGAAGCTGTTGTTTTAAAAGAGGAAATAAATTATGATTCACAACCTTAAGCCACTGTGTTCGACATCTTGTATGTATACAACATTTCTAAAGATGAACACAAGAGGCTTTGAAGGTTGTGAATAATAAGACATTTGGGAATTTTTATCTGTCCAAATAATAGATAGAACATGAGTTTTTATCGGACCAAATGATTTTTTATCAGCAAATCCGATGCAGCTGATACTTTCATGAACTCTGTCAGCTAATAATTTGTCCGTGTAACAGTCCTATCACGAGGCGAAACATAGTTAACAGTAAATAACGATGTGGTAGGTCTGCTAGTTGGACAAGCTTTACAGTATCATGGGCCTATTAATTTGTTTCCCTAAAAGCAGCATACACCAGAGTATTAAGTGTATTTCATTGTTTTATTCTTTTTGTCTGTTTCTTCATCACTTGCTGCACATTAATGTGGAATTTTACAAAATGATTTTTTTGATGTTGAATAATTGAACTATACACTAGCTGGGCATATGACTTTGGATCACATTATCCGTCTATTCAAATCAGTAAAAAAGATAATGTTTTGAAATGTTACTATTTCTTCTTGTTTGTACTTTTAAAGGCTGTAAAAAAAAATCTTGTCTGCATCCGGCAAAAATCTTTTTAGAAAGAATGTAGGCTCAAATCGTGATACTGGCACTATCAATTTTACGTCTAATTCAATGTCAGTATGTCAATTAGAGCATCCATGGGTATCAGGTGAGCGTTGTGCCCTCCTGGGGCTCTTGTTTTTCAGTCACATGTATACTTTTGATATTTCTAAATATGAACTTGCCATTAAAGAAGAAAAGCATGGCGAGCGAAGCGAGCCAAAAAATTTTTTATATAAAGTGAAAACTGTGGCGAGCGAAGCGAGCCGAAAAATATTCAGGAATTTTTTAGTGAATTTTATGGTCATTCTTCAAATTCTGATTACTTGTAAGAGCAAGATTATTTTTTTCTGTCACACCATAAGCAAATTAATTTTTTTCATCAAAATTCAGAGCAAAATTATTTTTTTCGAAAAAAACCCAACCCCCCCTGAATATCAAATGGACCGTGCCTTACGGGTTTTTTGTTGGACTTTCATTCACTGATGCACAATAAATATGAATTAATAAAATTGGTGACAACTTGGAGGTTTAGATATGAATCCGGTACACATAATTGACCTTACTGAAATGTTTATGAATTTATATCCCCTTCCCTGGCCCATATTTGTTTGTGTTAATTAAAGAAGAAATTAGAAAATAAATACCTTGTTAATCTTATTCGGAACCACTTTCTTTTTCACAACCAGGGGAAATGGAAATCCGTAGAGATTTAACATATCTTCTTTTGTAACACCCTGTAGAAGTTTTCCCAAACTCTCTTGGTTCATAATTGTATTTCCGCAAACTAACAGAACAGACAGCTCGGTGTTGCCACTGTAATGATTCATTCATATATATTTTTTAAAGATTGTATTGTGCAAGTTTTATTTAAGAATTGAATGTTTATTTTTGCCATTTTATTGGATGATAAAATGTCAGTTGTCGTATCACAAATTGTGTAAAACCGCGTAGCGTAGCGAAGCGGTTTTACGCAAAATTTGTGATACGACAACTGACATTTCATCATCCAATAAAATGGCAAAAATAAATATTCAACACTTATAATTACCAAACATATGAATTTATTCCGAATTCGTACAAATTCTAAGGAAAATAAACGATTGAGTACGTGGCGTATGAAAATATTAAACTGGTACGAACTAGTTTCCTAACAACAAAAATATTCGAGAGGAAAAAAGCAAGCCGACATTTAATCTGAAAAAAAACATTTCCCCCTTGAGAACCTCATCATGTTTTACCTTTTTGCACTTACTGCTGTACTGTTATGACGTAATTTGTGACGCGTTGTTTATCGAAGGCAGCAGACATGACAGTTGAAAGTAGAACATGAAGCAATTTGTGTTGGGATTTATACGTACTCTCAGACAGCATTTCTTGTACCTGTAGATCTTATGTGTGAAGAAAAAACACGTTGTTAAGATCTACAGGTATCGGAATATCAGCTGTAAATTATTTCTTAGGAATCAGAACGAAATCGGCATGACAAGTTTGGTAAGTCGCGATTGCGTAGCTTTTGTTTCAGTACTTTCAAATTTATTCATCCTACATGTTGTATATCCATGTGTATTAGATTAATTCGATGATTTTAGAAAAATAAAGGACAAGTTTTTTCATGCATTTCTAATAGGTCAATCAAAATTTCCCTAGAAAAACAAGAAAACCGTCAACAAACTGCCGTTCATGTTTACTTGTTGCAGTTTTCAAATCATGCGCGTAGCAACCGATGTAATCTCTGCAAACATTCACAGTACTGTGCTGTGATGTTTATGAGTCGACACATGGAACTGTCTCTGGTTGTTTAATGGATTATTTGAGACCGTTTGTATTGTTTATTTCATGCGTTAGACAATTCTTGATTTCTGTTGCGTTAGTGTGAAAGTAGTTCCGGTCAATTTTGACATTTTATCATCTCATAACGGAAGTCACAATAAATGCGACCGACCAATCAAAATGCTTAGAATCAGATAAACAAACACATTTGGTAATTATAACATTACACATACATGTACATGTAACATATTTACGATAGATCAATATCTATCTACATGCAAGAGGGAATATAATACGAAATGCAAGAAATGCATGTAATAATGCCTATTAATGAGGAATATTATGTCGGCAAGTTGTGAAAAATTCGCAAAGTTACACAAGTAAGTTAAAATCAATTTGACATGTTTAGCATGCGCGATGGCAAAATGTAAGTTATAATACAATTACACTTTAAAGAATATATACGTGCATCATTCTTTGCAAAGTATTCTAGACAAGTCGACCTTTTAAGATTCTTGAAATCATTAACTTTCACAATGCTGTTAGGACACTCTGTGTTATTGAGGAGCTTGATGAAGCTTTCCCGGACATCTTCTTCCTGTTTCTTGTCCACGTGTCCTTCGAAGATGACGCTGAATGTTGACTCTGAAAACCATATTAGGATAGCGACATTGCTTAAACAAAGGAGCTGTTAAGATAAGGGATAAAATCAGCCCTGAAAAGTGGAATTTTGAAAATTGAAATTTCAAGAACTTATGCCCTGTTTACACGACGGGTTTAATGCGCATTAAATCGAATTTAATGCGCATTAGATTTTAGCTGCGTTCACACGGAGAATCTAACGCGCATTAGTTTAATTCGCATTAGATTTAATGCGCATTAGATTTTGTCGTGTGAACGCAAAGCGAATCTAATATTCGCATTAAATCTGGCGCATGCGTATATGATTTACTAGAATTCTACAGTACGTTTACATCATAACTGGGCACTTTTAATCATCCTTGGACCTCGAAACGTAAAATAAAAGGTAAAGATACTTGATTTCATTCACAATGGACACTGTACTACGTCTCCTATTGACTTACGTAGAGAAACATTGTATTATGACGTCATCTTATCTCAAAATGACGTCATGCTATGCATGCATTAGCTTAACCTACGAAGAGGTAAATAATTCTAAGAAAAACCAATATATAGGCATGCATTCGACCTTTTCACTATCTAAAGTATACGATTCTCAGTGCAAATGTACCAACATCTAATGCGCATTAGAATTTGTCGTGTGAACGCAACGCGAATCTAATTCGCATTAGAATAAAGCGTATCAAATCTTATGCGAATTAGATTTAATGCGCATTCGTGTGAACAGGGCATTAATTTTCTATGTAAAATGTATTCTTATACTGCATACCATCAGAATATGAAGTAAATGTTTTATCTGTTTTGCATATTAATGCTAATTTTGGAGTCAAAACTCCTCTTTTTCTCAAAAAAATCAATAGAAAACGGAAACGTTTTTTTGAACATTTTTTTCCCCCGGATATACAGAAAGCCACTTTTACTGGAGATGTATATCAATGATACAATTTTTTTTTTGGCAAAGTGGGGTTCTGTATCTCCGGTGGGAACACAACCCCATAGACGAAAAACCAAAAATGGAAAGGGGGTGTATTTTTTAAGAATCGACCTTTTCGACCATAAAATATAGCACATTTGACTATTTTTCCTCTTTAATCCATCAGAAAATGTAACCTAAAAATGACTGAATGAAATAAGCAAGAATGATGTTCATTTCTCCGCCAATGTGTATTTCGTGCTAATAGGCTTACATTGTAGCCATTGAATACAAAATGAGACCATATTCTAAGTTCCGGATTGCATTATTTACCGATTAAAGGAGATGGAACGTTCGAAATCTATTCCTGATACACAATGTAGACATATTTGATGTCTTTCAATTCATATTTATCCATTTTTGGTAAAATATTCTAAAATTTCTACGTTTTTTTGTCGATATTATCTGTTTTCTATACGTGTACCCCTACCTCTTTCGACCTTAATTTTAGAATCTGAAGGTTTCTTTAACGAAATGTAAAACATGTAAAAGGTCTGCAAATACATTATATTTCAGTAATGATTAATGTTTTTTCTGTATATGATTCGCCATGAAGAAGAAATAAGTCACGGTATTTAGGGCTAAATATGGTCCGTTATTTTAACAGGTCCTTATACTCTTTACACGATAAGTAATAATGGTATTTTTTTTTTTTCATTTTTTCCATGAAATGATCAAGAGAGGGGAATATATATATATATATTACTAAATCTGTCCTTAAGAATCGGACATAGTAGCAGTCAGTCACACACTCGCTATTTGAAAGTACATGTATACGCTATCATGGCTAAGTTCTTGAGTAAACTAGTTAATCCACTAGGATTACAAATAGAACACGGAAATTTTTTATTCCTAAAAGACATACTCGTTATAAAATGAATATGATACACGATAACATTTTATTAAGGGAATAACTAGTTTCTGACGTTATGTTTGCGGACGGTAATTGCTGATTTTACGGTCGCAAACTTAGTTTTTCTGGCGCATTAGCGGAACCACAAAAACGGATGTTTGTGTCGTAAAATCAGCATTTACCGTCCGAAAACATAATGTTAGTATCTAGTTATTTCTATTCTAATGCAATCTATATTTTTGGGAATATCAGACGAAATGTGACGTTAGCAACGTCAAAACTTAGTGTGTTCTCGTTTTACTGGCGTAATTAAGGAGCAAATAACCAATGAAATTCGACATTATAGCGAAATTGCATTAGATTTTTTTTTTTTTTGATAATAAAGACATCATTTCAGTTTGATTCCTCAAATATTCAAAATCGGACGCAAATACAAATACTTTGAACAAACTGCTCTTACCGACTTTTACTTGAGAACATTTTTCCCCATGGAACCCAGGAAAACATATCAAATTGCCATCATGGTCACAAACTCCTTCTACAACGTCAACACAATGCTTCGAGCAGTCATGTCCAAAAAAACCTTCATTACACACCAGTCGACCTGACTTATTACACATTCCATAATTATTATTAATACAAAACATTTCACATAAATCTCCATAAAAGTTTATATCACAATGTAGTGTTCCGTTCTCCATACAATATCCATGTGTGGTATTTTCACAGTGTACGTCACACAATGGGCCATAATAATTTGCATTACAGGTTAGTGTCCCCTTTGAATCACAGTATCCACCTTTGGTTCCCTGGCATGACACGTTGCACTTGTCTCCATAAAAGTTCTCATCACAATGTAGTGTTCCGTTATCCATACAATATCCATATGTGGTATTTTCACAATGTACGTCACATGAAGGGCCAAAATAATTTGCATTACAAGTAAGTGTCCCATTTGGATCACAGTATCCACCTATGCTTCCCTGGCATGACACATTGCACTTGTCTCCATAAAAGTTCTCATCACAATGTAGTGTTCCGTTATCCATACAATATCCATGTGTGGTATTTTCACAGTGTGCGTCACACAATTGGCCATAATAGTTTACATTACAAGTAAGTGTCCCATTTGAATCACAGTATCCACCTTTGGTTTCCTGGCATGACACGTTGCACTTGTCTCCATAAAAGTTCTCATCACAATGTAGTGTTCCGTTATCCATACAAGTTCCATGAGTGGTATTTTCACAATGTACGTCACATGAAGGGCCATAATAATTTGCATTACAAGTAAGTGTCCCCTTTGAATCACAGTATCCACCTTTGGTTCCCTGGCATGACACGTTGCACTTGTCTCCATAAAAGTTCTCATCACAATGTAGTGTTCCGTTATCCATACAATATCCATATGTGGTATTTTCACAATGTACGTCACATGAAGGGCCATAATAATTTGCATTACAAGTAAGTGTCCCATTTGAATCACAGTATCCACCTTTGGTTCCCTGGCATGACACGTTGCACTTGTCTCCATAAAAGTTCTCATCACAATGTAGTGTTCCGTTATCCATACAATATCCATGTGTGGTATTTTTACACTGTACGTCACACGATGAGCCAAAATAATTGTCATTACAAGTAAGTGTCCCATTTGGATCACAGTATCCACCTATGCTTCCCTGGCATGACACATTGCACTTGTCTCCATAAAAGTTCTCATCACAATGTAGTGTTCCGTTATCCATACAATATCCATGTGTGGTATTTTCACAGTGTGCGTCACACAATTGGCCATAATAGTTTACATTACAAGTAAGTGTCCCATTTGAATCACAGTATCCACCTTTGGTTTCCTGGCATGACACGTTGCACTTGTCTCCATAAAAGTTCTCATCACAATGTAGTGTTCCGTTATCCATACAAGTTCCATGCGTGGTATTTTCACAATGTACGTCACATGAAGGGCCATAATAATTTGCATTACAAGTAAGTGTCCCATTTGAATCACAGTATCCACCTTTGGTTCCCTGGCATGACACGTTGCACTTGTCTCCATAAAAGGTCTTTTCACAATGTAGTGTTCCGTTATCCATACAATATCCATGTGTGGTATTTTCACACTGTACGTCACATGATGGGCCATAATAATTTGCATTACAAGTAAGTGTCCCATTTGAATCACAGTATCCACCTTTGGTTCCTTGGCATGACACATTGCACTTGTCTCCATAAAAGTTCTCATCACAATGTAGTGTTCCGTTATCCATACAATATCCATGTGTGGTATTTTTACACTGTACGTCACACGATGAGCCAAAATAATTGTCATTACAAGTAAGTGTCCCATTTGGATCACAGTATCCACCTATGCTTCCCTGGCATGACACATTGCACTTGTCTCCATAAAAGTTCTCATCACAATGTAGTGTTCCGTTATCCATACAATATCCATGTGTGGTATTTTTACACTGTACGTCACACGATGAGCCAAAATAATTGTCATTACAAGTAAGTGTCCCATTTGGATCACAGTATCCACCTATGCTTCCCTGGCATGACACATTGCACTTGTCTCCATGAAAGTTCTCATCACAATGTAGTGTTCCGTCATCCATACAATATCCATGTGTCGTATTTTTACATTGTACGTCACACAATTGGCCATAATAGTTTACATTACAAGTAAGTGTCCCATTTGAATCACAGTATCCACCTTTGGTTTCCTGGCATGACACGTTGCACTTGTCTCCATAAAAGTTCTCATCACAATGTAGTGTTCCGTTCTCCATACAATATCCATGTGTGGTATTTTCACAATGTACGTCACACAAAGGGCCATAAGAATTTTCATTACAAGTAAGTGTCCCATTTAAATCATTGTATCCACCTTTGGTTCCCTGGCATGACACGTTGCACTTGTCTCCATAAAAGTTCTCATCACAATGTAGTGTTCCGTTCTCCATACAAGTTCCATGCGTGGTATTTTCACACTGTACGTCACATGAAGGGCCATAATAATTTGCATTACAAGTTAGTGTCCCCTTTGAATCACAGTATCCACCTTTGGTTCCCTGGCATGACACATTGCACTTGTCTCCATAAAAGTTCTCATCACAATGTAGTGTTCCGTTATCCATACAATATCCATATGTGGTATTTTCACAATGTACGTCACATGAAGGGCCATAATAATTTGCATTACAAGTAAGTGTCCCATTTGGATCACAGTATCCACCTATGCTTCCCTGGCATGACACATTGCACTTGTCTCCATGAAAGTTCTCATCACAATGTAGTGTTCCGTTATCCATACAATATCCATGTGTGGTATTTTTACACTGTACGTCACACAATTGGCCATAATAGTTTACATTACAAGTAAGTGTCCCATTTGAATCACAGTATCCACCTTTGGTTTCCTGGCATGACACGTTGCACTTGTCTCCATAAAAGTTCTCATCACAATGTAGTGTTCCGTTATCCATACAATATCCATGTGTGGTATTTTCACAGTGTGCGTCACACAATTGGCCATAATAGTTTACATTACAAGTAAGTGTCCCATTTGAATCACAGTATCCACCTTTGGTTCCCTGGCATGACACGTTGCACTTGTCTCCATAAAAGTTCTCATCACAATGTAGTGTTCCGTTCTCCATACAAGTTCCATGCGAGGTATTTTCACAATGTACGTCACATGAAGGGCCATAATAATTTGCATTACAAGTTAGTGTCCCATTTGAATCACAGTATCCACCTTTGGTTCCCTGGCATGACACGTTGCACTTGTCTCCATAAAAGTTCTCATCACAATGTAGTGTTCCGTTCTCCATACAATATCCATGTGTTGTATTTTCACACTGTACGTCACACGATTGGCCATAATAATTTGCATCACAAGTAAGTGTCCCATTTGAATCACAGTATCCACCTTTGGTTCCTTGGCATGATACATTGCACTTGTCTCCATAAAAGTTCTCATCACAATGTAGTGTTCCGTTATCCATACAATATCCATATGTGGTATTTTCACAATGTACGTCACATGAAGGGCCATAATAATTTGCATTACAAGTAAGTGTCCCATTTGAATCACAGTATCCACCTTTGGTTCCCTGGCATGACACGTTGCACTTGTCTCCATAAAAGTTCTCATCACAATGTAGTGTTCCGTTATCCATACAATATCCATGTGTGGTATTTTTACACTGTACGTCACACGATGAGCCAAAATAATTTGCATTACAAGTAAGTGTCCCATTTGGATCACAGTATCCACCTATGCTTCCCTGGCATGACACATTGCACTTGTCTCCATAAAAGTTCTCATCACAATGTAGTGTTCCGTTATCCATACAATATCCATGTGTGGTATTTTCACAGTGTGCGTCACACAATTGGCCATAATAGTTTACATTACAAGTAAGTGTCCCATTTGAGTCACAGTATCCACCTTTGGTTTCCTGGCATGACACGTTGCACTTGTCTCCATAAAAGTTCTCATCACAATGTAGTGTTCCGTTCTCCATACAAGTTCCATGCGTGGTATTTTCACAATGTACGTCACATGAAGGGCCATAATAATTTGCATTACAAGTTAGTGTCCCCTTTGAATCACAGTATCCACCTTTGGTTCCCTGGCATGACACGTTGCACTTGTCTCCATAAAAGTTCTCATCACAATGTAGTGTTCCGTTCTCCATACAATATCCATGTGTGGTATTTTTACACTGTACGTCACACGATGAGCCAAAATAATTTGCATTACAAGTAAGTGTCCCATTTGGATCACAGTATCCACCTATGCTTCCCTGGCATGACACGTTGCACTTGTCTCCATAAAAGTTCTCATCACAATGTAGTGTTCCGTTATCCATACAATATCCATGTGTGGTATTTTTACACTGTACGTCACACGATGAGCCAAAATAATTTTCATTACAACTAAGTGTCCCATTTGGATCACAGTATCCACCTATGCTTCCCTGGCATGACACATTGCACTTGTCTCCATAAAAGTTCTCATCACAATGTAGTGTTCCGTTATCCATACAATATCCATGTGTGGTATTTTCACAGTGTGCGTCACACAATTGGCCATAATAGTTTACATTACAAGTAAGTGTCCCATTTGAATCACAGTATCCACCTTTGGCTTCCTGGCATGACACGTTGCACTTGTCTCCATAAAAGTTCTCATCACAATGTAGTGTTCCGTTCTCCATACAAGTTCCATGCGTGGTATTTTCACAATGTACGTCACATGAAGGGCCATAATAATTTGCATTACAAGATAGTGTCCCCTTTGAATCACAGTATCCACCTTTGGTTCCCTGGCATGACACGTTGCACTTGTCTCCATAAAAGTTCTCATCACAATGTAGTGTTCCGTTCTCCATACAAGTTCCATGCGTGGTATTTTCACACTGTACGTCACATGAAGGGCCATAATAATTTGCATTACAAGTTAGTGTCCCCTTTGAATCACAGTATCCACCTTTGGTTCCCTGGCATGACACGTTGCACTTGTTTCCATAAAAGTTCTCATCACAATGTAGTGTTCCGTTCTCCATACAAGTTCCATGCGTAGTATTTTCACAATGTACGTCACATGAAGGGCCATAATAATTTGCATTACAAGTTAGTGTCCCCTTTGAATCACAGTATCCACCTTTGGTTCCCTGGCATGACACGTTGCACTTGTCTCCATAAAAGTTCTCATCACAATGTAGTGTTCCGTTATCCATACAATATCCATGTGTGGTATTTTTACACTGTACGTCACACGATGAGCCAAAATAATTTGCATTACAAGTAAGTGTCCCATTTGGATCACAGTATCCACCTATGCTTCCCTGGCATGACACGTTGCACTTGTCTCCATAAAAGTTCTCATCACAATGTAGTGTTCCGTTATCCATACAATATCCATGTGTGGTATTTTTACACTGTACGTCACACGATGAGCCAAAATAATTTGCATTACAAGTAAGTGTCCCATTTTGATCACAGTATCCACCTATGCTTCCCTGGCATGACACATTGCACTTGTCTCCATAAAAGTTCTCATCACAATGTAGTGTTCCGTTCTCCATACAAGTTCCATGCGTGGTATTTTCACAATGTACGTCACATGAAGGGCCATAATAATTTGCATTACAAGTTAGTGTCCCCTTTGAATCACAGTATCCACCTTTGGTTCCCTGGCATGACACGTTGCACTTGTTTCCATAAAAGTTCTCATCACAATGTAGTGTTCCGTTCTCCATACAAGTTCCATGCGTGGTATTTTCACACTGTACGTCACATGAAGGGCCATAATAATTTGCATTACAAGTTAGTGTCCCCTTTGAATCACAGTATCCACCTTTGGTTCCCTGGCATGACACGTTGCACTTGTCTCCATAAAAGTTCTCATCACAATGTAGTGTTCCGTTCTCCATACAAGTTCCATGCGTGGTATTTTCACAATGTACGTCACATGAAGGGCCATAATAATTTGCATTACAAGTTAGTGTCCCCTTTGAATCACAGTATCCACCTTTGGTTCCCTGGCATGACACGTTGCACTTGTCTCCATAAAAGTTCTCATCACAATGTAGTGTTCCGTTCTCCATACAATATCCATGTTTTGTATTTTCACACTGTACGTCACACGATTGGCCATAATAATTTGCATTACAAGTAAGTGTCCCCTTTGAATCACAGTATCCACCTTTGGTTCCCTGGCATGACACATTGCACTTGTCTCCATAAAAGTTCTCATCACAATGTAGTGTTCCGTTCTCCATACAAGTTCCATGCGTGGTATTTTCACACTGTACGTCACATGAAGGGCCATAATAATTTGCATTACAAGTAAGTGTCCCATTTGAATCACAGTATCCACCTTTGGTTCCTTGGCATGATACATTGCACTTGTCTCCATAAAAGTTCTCATCACAATGTAGTGTTCCGTTATCCATACAATATCCATGTGTGGTATTTTTACACTGTACGTCACACGATGAGCCAAAATAATTTGCATTACAAGTAAGTGTCCCATTTGGATCACAGTATCCACCTATGCTTCCCTGGCATGACACATTGCACTTGTCTCCATAAAAGTTCTCATCACAATGTAGTGTTCCGTTATCCATACAATATCCATGTGTGGTATTTTCACAGTGTGCGTCACACAATTGGCCATAATAGTTTACATTACAAGTAAGTGTCCCATTTGAATCACAGTATCCACCTTTGGTTTCCTGGCATGACACGTTGCACTTGTCTCCATAAAAGTTCTCATCACAATGTAGTGTTCCGTTCTCCATACAAGTTCCATGCGTGGTATTTTCACACTGTACGTCACATGAAGGGCCATAATAATTTGCATTACAAGTTAGTGTCCCCTTTGAATCACAGTATCCACCTTTGGTTCCCTGGCATGACACGTTGCACTTGTCTCCATAAAAGTTCTCATCACAATGTAGTGTTCCGTTCTCCATACAATATCCATGTGTTGTATTTTCACACTGTACGTCACATGATTGGCCATAATAATTTGCATTACAAGTAAGTGTCCCATTTGAATCACAGTATCCACCTTTGGTTCCCTGGCATGACACATTGCACTTGTCTCCATAAAAGTTCTCATCACAATGTAGTGTTCCGTTCTCCATACAAGTTCCATGCGTGGTATTTTCACACTGTACGTCACATGAAGGGCCAAAATAATTTGCATTACAAGTTAGTGTCCCCTTTGAATCACAGTATCCACCTTTGGTTCCCTGGCATGACACGTTGCACTTGTCTCCATAAAAGTTCTCATCACAATGTAGTGTTCCGTTCTCCATACAATATCCATGTGTGGTATTTTTACACTGTACGTCACATGAAGGGCCAAAATAATTTGTATTACAAGTAAGTGTCCCATTTGGATCACAGTATCCACCTATGCTTCCCTGGCATGACACATTGCACTTGTCTCCATAAAAGTTCTCATCACAATGTAGTGTTCCGTTCTCCATACAAGTTCCATGTGTGGTATTTTCACAATGTACGTCACACGAAGGGCCATAAAATTTCTCATGACAATGCAATGTCCCATTGTCTTCACAATAACCATTTGTCTGATTTACACAATGAATATTACACGAAGGTCCAAAATATTCGTTTTCACATCTTAATATTCCATTTTTAAGACACATACCATGCTTTTCGTTATTACAAATCATTGAGCAGTTTTCCCCATAATGATTTTGTATGCAGTGTTTATTACCACTCATGTCGCATGAACCATTTTTGTCCGTCAAACAGAATACTGAGCAGTTAACACCGTGATATCCTTGTTTACACTGCAGCACTCCATACACGTCACATAGACCTGTAGCTGTATTCACGCAAAACGTGTTACAATGGTCACCATACCAGTCTTTGTCACATTGTATAGATCCGTTTGACATGCAGTAACCGTGAAATATAGTGCTATTTTCACAGTATCGATTACAGTGTTCTCCATAGTAATTCGAGTCACAAACCCTCTGGCCTAGATTGTTGCATTCTAATTTGCCGTCTTGACATTCATAAAATGCCTTGAGAGTATATATTATTCTGTAAATATAAAAGTACATGCTTTTACAAAGTAATATTGAATTATTTCTGTCATTTCTCATCGCAAATACGCGCGCTGTATATTAAGATGTTTTGTTTATCGTGTCGCTTGCAAAGCATAGCGACACTTAGGGATCACTTTGTCCGTTGTCCGTCCGTCCTTCCGTCAGTCCGTCTGTCTATCTGTCACACTTTGGGTGTCACAGCCCATAACTTTTGACTGGTAAGTGATAGGGCTTTAATATTTCACATGTGTATTCCTTGTTATAAGACCTTTCTACACATGCCATAATTTTTTACCTAGTGACCTTGACCTACATATTTGACCTACTTTTAAAAAAAATTAAGAATGGATATATCTTTTGATCGGTAAGGGTTAGGACTCTGATATTTCACACATGCAATCCTTGTGGCAAGACCTTTCTACACATACCATAATTTTTGACCTTGTGACCTTGATCTAGATATTTGACCTACTTTTGAAAAAAAGATAAGATTCACTATATCTTTCGATTGGTAACTGATAGGGCTTTGATATTTTACATGTGTATTCCTTGTAACAACGCCTTTCTACACATACCATAATTTTTGACCTTGACCTACATATTTGAGCTACTTTTCAAAAATATTAAGATTGTATATATCTTTTGATTGGTAAGTGATAGGGCTTTGATATTTCACATGTGTATTCCTTGTGACAAAACCTTTCTACACAGACCATAATACTTGACCTTTTGACCTTGACCTAGATATTTGACCTACTACTTAAGAAAAGTCAAATTGGCTATATCTTTTGATTGGTAGGTGATAGGGCTTTGCTATTTCACATGTATTTTCCTTGTAACAATACATTTCTACACATACCATAATATTTTACCTTTTGACCTTGGCCTAACTATTTGATCTTTTTTTCTAAGAAATTAAGGTTGTATGTATCTTTTAATTGGTAAGTGATAGGTCTTTAATATTTCTTATAACAATACCTTTTCGTTACCAATTTTTACATAGGGACCTTGGCCTAGATGATTGACACTATTTTCTGAAAATTTGAGAATGACCATATCTTTTAATTTGTAATTAAGAGGTCTGATATTTCAAATGAATTTCATTAGACAAAACTTTTCTACTGTTACCAATAATTTTGATCCACTTTCTAGAATAATAATCAAGCCGCTTCGCAGGCGACACTAGCATTCCTTGGATTGCTATTTTAAATCTATATTAAACTATTCCACTTAAGGTTTTTCGGTACAGGCGCTATATCGAAGAAAGGAGAGGATCTCCAACAACACTCGGTTGCAGCACCAACAGCAAACCCCCCCCCCCCCCCAAAAAAAAAAACACACATTGCAAAAACACAAAGCAGATATGCATAGAATATGACAGAAATGTTACAATGAACGCAAACTAACATAGAAACATCAACCAAAAACAGGTCGAGGACACTTCATAATATTGAAGTCAAGCATAGCGGAACGACTGCGTCACATAATCAGTTCAGAGTGAGAGCTCTCTCATATTCAACAAATCGCTTCAATCAACATTGCATTATGGGATTACTATGATTCTAAAATCGTGCGTATTGTTTGGCTTTAGTAATGTCTTCCAAATTGCTTCGCTATCGTAGAAAAAGCGACTAAATTCCTTGACGTCTTTGTTACTTATATTGTAACAGGTGACTTTTCAATTATCCAGGACAGGCAGCTCCGCAATCTTCTCAAGAAAGGACCTAAGTACAGAATTCCATCCAAGTGTCGCGAAGAACTAAAGGAAGCCTTAGATAACTACACAAAAAGATGGTGTAAATCGGAAGGGGTCGAATCACATTCTCTGAATGACTGGAAGAATCTCATATTGGATATTACCGATATTCGAATAGATAACTTCCACAAAAATCCTCATCTTTTCGAAAATCCAAGTACTAAATCTGAAAGATATTTCAAATCCAAAGTACGCAATTTACACGAAAAATATGTCTTCGCTCCTGCAGACAAAGCAGCCAACAACACCATAATCATTTGAAAACGTTACTACATATCAACTTTGGTTTCGGAACTTTCGTCTACAAACACTTATATCAAAAGCAATGAAAGCGTTCCTAACATTTTGAACAAACACAACAGTGAAATTTCTTCATTCAAGATCCCTATTTCTAAACTGGATCTTCCTACACTATACTGCATACCAAAATTGCACAAGTCTCCTTACAAAATTCGATACATTGCTAATTCTAGCAACTGCTCAACTACAATTTTGTCTAGAAATCTGACGTCAGCACTCACGGTGATAAAGGAACACGTTGCAAAATATTGTGAAACTGTTCTAAACAGGAATGATGTAAACTTATTTTGGTCTATTAAAAATTCAGGGGATGTGATTGACAAAATGAAATCGAGAAATTTTCAAGCCAATTCGATTTCTTCGTACGACTTTTCAAATATGTACACCACGCTTCCTCACGATAAGATTAATGATCAATTGTCCAAACTCATTAAATGGTGCTTTAACCGAGAGGGTTTCTTTTCCAATACAGAATACAAATCATATAAATCATGGACATGTAGTGACCTTTGTATTGCCTTGTCCTTTCTTTTGGACAACATTTATGTAAGATTTGGTGAGAATCTCTACAAGCAGGTTGTAGGGATCCCTATGGGTACTAATTGTGCGCCTCTTGTTGCAGATTTATTTTTATTCACGTATGAAAAAGAATTTATCCAAAATCTTCAAAAACAAAGAAAACATGATGATGTGAAATGTTTCAATGGTACTTCTAGGTACCTGGATGATATCCTTACTATCGACAATCCTGTTTTTGAGAAGTATAAAAATGTCATTTATCCACAGGAACTGACTCTAAACAAGGCGAACGTCACAAACACAGAAACACCA
Organism: Pinctada imbricata; assembly: GCA_033119305.1. NCBI lineage: Eukaryota > Metazoa > Mollusca > Bivalvia > Pterioida > Pteriidae > Pinctada > Pinctada imbricata. The sequence continues at coordinate 103,063,490 of VSWD01000005.1, read as the reverse complement.
TTTTTGGACCTGAATATCAAAATTATTAATGGAGAGATTCATACAAGGGTGTATGACAAAAGAGATGACTTTGGATTCAATATAGTAAATTTTCCCTGGCTTGACGGTGATGTTCCTAGATTACCGTCTTATGGTATCTACATTTCGCAGCTCATCCGGTATGCTAGAGCATGTACTGATGTTTTGGATTTTCATGATAGAAATTATTGTCAACTACTTTTGAAATTCGGACCCATACAAGCAACAGAGTATATTACTTTGGGTATTTCGCAACCTGCATTTTATGGTGACATGATCAACAAAATTAGAAGGATCAAAGGTAGACAGAATTACTATCGAAAATGCGTCAGAATCATCAAACGCCTCTTATACCGTGGATATGATCCTAATGTCACAAGACGGACACTAGGCTTGGTACTTGACCAATCTACAGTCTTGTACCAGCGCATCCTTAATACTTGCACGCTGACTGACTGTGACGACGGGACTCCATGACGGGCCCTGTCCAAACCTCTTTAGAGAAGACAGGGCCCCGACCACCTGTCCTCTCTGAATGTCAGTCGGACTCCTCGGGTGATAACATACATTAGCTCGCTACAGCCGGCAGAGCACAGGTCGTATTACGCATGCCCTCTTTTTATATCAATTTACATATTCATCTGTGTTGCTTGGGCCCCTGCGTCTTGCGGTCTTGTTTGTGTGTGGTCATCTGACAGTGAGGAGGTTGTTTTACACCACAATTGTACGTTCTTCGAGACCTCTGGGTAATCGGAATAGTGGGAGGGTTGTGCGCATGTAATCCAGGATAACCACACCGTCTGCTACTGACGAGGCAGATGGCCGTCCTAAGTCGGCACCGTTTGCCCATTGGTCTCGTTGGTTTATGTGTAGTCATTTGTGTTTTATGTTTTTCTGTGATTTGACGTTCATTGTACTACTGCGTCTCTTTCTGTGCGTGTCATTTTTGTGTTTTACAGTGGGTGTTTTGGGAGGTTGCTGTTGATGCTCCAACTAGGTGTTGTTGGAGATCCCCTCCTTTCTTTTATATCTACACTTATTTCGTGTTGCAGTGTGGAGTTGGTAATACAATTCCCCGCGACCCGATGTTTGAAGTGTTTTATTTCCAAATCATTCTCTAACTTGACTGTGTTGTAGTATCTTCTACGCAGGATCTTAATTCACCTTTCTATCCTCGATTATTTCATTATGGCATTTCTAAGGTCGCCTCGTATTAAATTAAAACCTTGAGATTACCCTCTGTCACTACAGTCACGTTACCATCATCGACATTTAACAGTAATCAACTTTTTACCTCACCCAGAGTACATCTATTACCTCTTAAATTTATACCCCGTAGACGTATTACACCTACTACTCCATATGCAGGCTCTACATTTAACAACAAACACAGAGGGTTCTCAACCATTCGCCAGTGCAATGGAAAGAGATGTTCCATTTGTCCGCTCATCAATTGCAATTCCACGATTACATCTAGTGTTAATGGGCATACCTTTAAGATCGAGATTGATAGCGACGTTGATTGATCGTATCAAGATGTCATTTATGTTATTACATGAAACGCCAGGGGATGTGGCGCCCAATATGTAGGGGAAACAGGCCAGTCCTTAAAATCTCGTTTTCGAAATCATTCATATCAGATAAGAAACTCGCGTCACAAAAAGCACAGAAATTTCCTGTACCATCACTTCTTTAAATATAAACATTCAATTTCGGATTTAAGTATTACTCCAGTTCAGTCTTTCCCAAAACTCAAAAATCTAAGTAAAACTGAAATTAAAAAACGCCGACTACAAGCTGAACTTGCCTGGATCACTAAATTACAAACTACGTACCCCCTTGGTTTAAACGATCAAATTTACGGACAAGGAAATATTTCCTCGACCTCGACAAAGATCAATGTCTTTTCAATCCGCCCTGACGCTAAACGAAAGTTTAGGTCACACGGAAAAAGGCGAAACAGAAACCTTAGAAACAGAGCTAGAATACATCGTACCCTCAGAGATCTACTTATAATTGCACGAAACGGCGGCAGACATGAACTGCTTCATGCTCTCTCATCAATACCAGCAGTTCAATTGAAATCTATCTTGGATGAAGCAGAGGTTGCATTCTTAAGAAATACTGATTGATTCAAACTTAATATCATTGTTGCATTCGCACAGAATAAACTTTTTCCTGTCATTAAAAACATTCCCCTTAGAAGACGATTCATAAAAATTCCATTTATTAACAAAGGTTTCGATCTTCTTAACATCTCTAATATTTTTCGGGATCATCGCGTCCAAAGTGCTATTCCTCAATATTTTGAGAATTTTGAACCTCCTCTTATTTGTTACAAGTATAAAAAACCTATTCGAAATTTCGTATTTAACTACAATAAAGTAACATCAGATCCTAAAATTCTTGAATCAAGTCCTACTTCTTGAGAATGTGCAACTTCTGAATACCTTTATAAACCAGCTGGCCATATTGTAACAGGTGACTTTTCAATTATCCAGGACAGGCAGCTCCGCAATCTTCTCAAGAAAGGACCTAAGTACAGAATTCCATCCAAGATAGATTTTATCAAATGTCGCGAAGAACTAAAGGAAGCCTTAGATAACTACACAAAAAGATGGTGTAAATCGGAAGGGGTCGAATCACATTCTCTGAATGACTGGAAGAATCTCATATTGGATATTACCGATATTCGAATAGATAACTTCCACAAAAATCCTCATCTTTTCGAAAATCCAAGTACTAAATCTGAAAGATATTTCAAATCCAAATTACGCAATTTACACGAAAAATATGTCTTCGCTCCTGCAGACAAAGCAGCCAACAATACCATAATCATTTGAAAACGTTACTACATATCAACTTTGGTTTCGGAACTTTCGTCTACAAACACTTATATCAAAAGCAATGAAAGCGTTCCTAACATTTTGAACAAACACAACAGTGAAATTTCTTCATTCAAGATCCCTATTTCTAAACTGGATCTTCCTACACTATACTGCATACCAAAATTGCACAAGTCTCCTTACAAATTTCGATACATTGTTAATTCTAGCAACTGCTCAACTACAATTTTGTCTAGAAATCTGACGTCAGCACTCACGGTGATAAAGGAACACGTTGCAAAATATTGTGAAACTGTTCTAAACAGGAATGATGTAAACTTATTTTGGTCTATTAAAAATTCAGGGGATGTGATTGACAAAATGAAATCGAGAAATTTTCGAGCCAATTCGATTTCTTCGTACGACTTTTCAAATATGTACACCACGCTTCCTCACGATAAGATTAATGATCAATTGTCCAAACTCATTAAATGGTGCTTTAACCGAGAGGGTAAAACTTATATTTGTACATCTGAATCAAAGGGTTTCTTTTCCAATACAGAATACAAATCATATAAATCATGGTCATGTAGTGACCTTTGTATTGCCTTGTCCTTTCTTTTGGACAACATTTATGTAAGATTTGGTGAGAATCTCTACAAGCAGGTTGTAGGGATCCCTATGGGTACTAATTGTGCGCCTCTTGTTGCAGATTTATTTTTATTCACGTATGAAAAAGAATTTATCCAAAATCTTCAAAAACAAAGAAAACATGATGATGTGAAATGTTTCAATGGTACTTCTAGGTACCTGGATGATATCCTTACTATCGACAATCCTGTTTTTGAAAAGTATAAAAATGTCATTTATCCACAGGAACTGACTCTAAACAAGGCGAACGTCACAAACACAGAAACACCATTTTTGGACCTGAATATCAAAATTATTAATGGAGAGATTCATACAAGGGTGTATGACAAAAGAGATGACTTTGGATTCAATATAGTAAATTTTCCCTGGCTTGACGGTGATGTTCCTAGATTACCGTCTTATGGTATCTACATTTCGCAGCTCATCCGGTATGCTAGAGCATGTACTGATGTTTTGGATTTTCATGATAGAAATTTACAAATAACAAAGAAACTTTTAGGTCAAGGTTTTCGCTTTCACAAACTTGTCAAGACATTCTGGAAATTTTACAAAAATTATTGTCAACTACTTTTGAAATTCGGACCCATACAAGCAACAGAGTATATTACTTTGGGTATTTCGCAACCTGCATTTTATGGTGACATGATCAACAAAATTAGAAGGATCAAAGGTAGACAGAATTACTATCGAAAATGCGTCAGAATCATCAAACGCCTCTTATACCGTGGATATGATCCTAATGTCACCAGACGGACACTAGGCTTGGTACTTGACCAATCTACAGTCTTGTACCAGCGCATCCTTAATACTTGCACGCTGACTGACTGTGACGACGGGACTCCATGACGGGCCCTGTCCAAACCTCTTTAGAGAAGACAGGGCCCCGACCACCTGTCCTCTCTGAATGTCAGTCGGACTCCTCGGGTGATAACATACATTAGCTCGCTACAGCCGGCAGAGCACAGGTCGTATTACGCATGCCCTCTTTTTATATCAATTTACATATTCATCTGTGTTGCTTGGGCCCCTGCGTCTTGCGGTCTTGTTTGTGTGTGGTCATCTGACAGTGAGGAGGTTGTTTTACACCACAATTGTACGTTCTTCGAGACCTCTGGGTAATCGGAATAGTGGGAGGGTTGTGCGCATGTAATCCAGGATAACCACACCGTCTGCTACTGACGAGGCAGATGGCCGTCCTATGTCGGCACCGTTTGCCCATTGGTCTCGTTGGTTTATGTGTAGTCATTTGTGTTTTATGTTTTTCTGTGATTTGACGTTCATTGTACTACTGCGTCTCTTTCTGTGCGTGTCATTTTTGTGTTTTACAGTGGGTGTTTTGGGAGGTTGCTGTTGATGCTCCAACTAGGTGTTGTTGGAGATCCCCTCCTTTCTTTTATACTTAAAGTTACACTTGGTCTACTCAAGATCAAACAATGAACCAACTGTTTTTGTCAAATTATTAATGAAAGCAAGTCTATCATGCTTAGAAATTAGAAACTAGCTGGTTACAACAGTCACATATGCCCTTGCTACTTAGCTATGATCATCTATTGCTTATAAAATGGGTACCCTAATATAACCTACTTTTCTCCGTAGAAGACCGAATACGAATACATGTAAGCACTTATTTGCATAAGGCTAGTACTGCATCAAAACAAAACAACATGGCGGACGGATAACACGAGTGACGAAAATGAATCGACAATCCGTGTTATCAAAATCTGAGAAGAGAAATGTAATAAACGATAAAAGAAAAGAAATACTATATGGCTTGGCATTGGACAGATATAGACCTTAGAGGATGACCGTGACATTGAAAGTGAAGTCGGAGGAGAAATTAGCCAAAAAGAGCTACAGTGTACATGTACATATGTAGGTCTCATTTTTGTATTTATGAGATGTATAGATATAAGTTCGATGTGTATATATATACACATCATTTTTATATGTGTGTTTATCACATGATACACCCGTTATGCAGTTTCATAAAGCCATTTCATAAATATATGATATGATAACACGTTACATATCGCTCTGCTTGAATGCGATTGGTCAAGTTTGGAACCTAATCACATAAACCTTGACAAATGTGACCTTTCAAATATCGGTCAACTGTTAAATTCAGACCCGGAGTCAATATCAATGATTAAAATTGTTGTTGTTGAATTAATTCTTGCATTAAAATACTAAACGAAATTGAAATACTTTTCTCTTACGCACAGATTATCTATACGATTGGGACACTACTTCTCATTGCGTAGCAGACGACTTCTATATCACGGCGTGATTCGCCTCTATAGTTCTCGGAAACGTTGATTTCACGTTAGAAATACACATTTTTAGGCAATATCATGTGATAAAAAGAATCTCAAATGAATTTTCATTTCATACGATGTATTATGAAACTCGTTGTGCGTTTTATATCCCCTCGCCAAGGCTCGGGGATATAAAACCCACAACTCGTTTCATAATACATCGTATGAAATGAAAATTCATTTGAGATCCTATATATATACTATATATATTTACAGTCTATATCAAATATAAAAAAAATTAAAATTATAGCTACATAAAGGCTAATCTTCATTCAGGATTTTGTAAACAAACGCACATGTACATAGCAGACTACACCTGCCTTCCATTCAAGCCGTCATACACGCTGTAAGTCATTTGAAAGTGTTCGATTGTCCACGTTCGACATGGTTTTTTAACGCAACGTAATATCTATACATGTTGCAATTACTGAAATACATGTATTAGTACGACCTAAAGTAAATGAATTGTTATTTTTCTTTTTTTGAGAATTTTAAAAAGACAGTGAATAAGTAAACATTTACACGTGGATTACTACATGTTTCGTAGTAATCCCACTATGTAAAGTTCATTCAAGCGATTGGCTGATCGTGGTAGCGTGCTCACTCTGACCTTAGTATACGTGGCATATTTCTATATACTGTATATGCAAAATTATAAAAATTTCCGACGTTTACCGAAATTGTGTGAGTCCGAGAATGAAAACGTCTATAAACAATAATGTGAGAGATAATTTATGCAAGTAATATGTAGATGTTCAAATGGCAGTATTTGAAATTCATTTACGGTAAAAATTCGTTATTGACCGTTTAATCCCTGCGAAACTATTGTTACTTTAAGAGGTATATTTATCGATTCCAAATTGCATTTTAAAAAACATTGATGTCTAAGACCGTTAATCGAGGTGTGAAGATCATACTCTTTTGAATAGTTCAATGTGTGATCTCAATGAAAATTGTGATATATTATTCCATTAACACGTTCTACATTAGCTTAAATCCTCTCTTTCGCAAATACAAAAGAGAGAGAGAGAGAGAGAGAGAGAGAGAGAGAGAGAGAGAGAGAGAGAGAGAGAGAGAGCATAGATTGGCCCTGGATGAGGAAGGAGAGGCACGTTTCAGAGAACATTAACATCGTCACTGAGGAAGTTCTACGGTCGATACGGGGAACTCGACATACACTATGATGTCTAATTGTCCAGAATAGTGAATGATATTCCGTCTTAGACTATTTGAACCATCCAACCAAGACTATACTTATATCTTCCAAAATGGAAGTTACCGGATGTGATATTTCTGCTGAATTGAAGCGACGGATGTTGCATGCAAGCAGGAAATTCTTTCTGGGCACCTGGTCTCACTCCTAATTAGGAGTTCGCTTCTTTTCATGTGGTGGAGTTTTTGTTTGTTTGCTTTGGTTCCTGTTTATCCTGATTTCGTATGCCCTTGGTCTCGTTGATTTATGTGTAGTCTTTTGTGTTTGATGTTTCGAATTCTGTGTTGTGCGTTGGTGTTTGCGTTGGTGTTCCTTGTCCCTTTTGCGTCCCTTTCTGTGCTTGTATGCTCTGTGATTTTGCATTGGGGGTTTTAGGGTTTTGCTTTGGGTGGCCTGGTGTTGTTGGAGATCCCCTCCTTTGTTGGGTTTGTGATTTCCTGTACTGTGATCTTCTTTAACTCATTGGGATATGGTCATCGTCCATATTTGTTATAAAAAGAACCATCCCGGCCTACTTTTCCAATTTCAATAAAACTGTAATATCTCTCAACCCAACCTTACATCGGTACTGAGAAATGAATCATGTTCAAATGAAAATTTACAAGTGAGTGGCGCCGCCAACAATGTACATGTACAATAATTTTGATAGAATAATATTAATTGTGAGAACATGATTTTAACTAAGGCCATGTACATCTAAAGTATACTCCTGAATAAATAAGGTTGTAAGCGCAGCTCCAAAGGGGGGGGGGCAGATACCTCTCTAGAATACCAAATTCTTATTCTCCCGTTTATATGTAAATATTTTTTCAGACTCAAATGTTGACCCTCCTGACAGGATGGAGCTCCCCCCCCCTTGGAGAAAATGCTAGATTTGCTGATGGTGTAGGAACGGTGGATGTCAACTTCTTATTTATTGTTCAATAAATTCGATTACTTATTGTGCTTTTTCGTGACATTTCTATATATATTTTTTTCAAATTAGTACATACATGTAGTACATACCGAACAGGGGTGTAAACCCATGTCTTGAGAAAATAAAACATGCATTAGGAAAAATTATGCACTTTCGGTAAGTACCAGGGGGTACCTGACAAATTCTTCCTCAATCCCTGCCATTTATTTAAAAACAGTTTGCAATCTATACATTAGAAACACATTATTCTTCAATATTCGATGTTTTTATATTCAAAAACGTAAATTATTACATGTCTAGTATAGAAAAAAAAATCCTTGTATGGATCGATTTTACGACGATATGTGTAAAGCCAATACAAGTCGTTATTAGAAATGTGCCATTTTCTCATCTTAATATCTGAATTTAAAGTTAGAATTTTTAAAAATGCAACATGACATTGATAGATATACCTCTGAAGTATAAGTGACAAATATGTCAAGGAAAATCATTGCGATTTCTGCTATGACGGAGCAATTTTTATGACAATACTAAAGCCAAAATATACACATGATTTTACTATCAAAGTAATCCCATAATGCAAAGTTCATTGAAGCGATTGGTTGAATATGAGAGAGCGCTCACTCTGAACTGATTATGTGACGTAGTGTCTCCGACTGATAAATGACTACACTTAAACCAACGAGACCAACGGGTAATCGTTGCTGACGTCGGACGGTCATCTACCACGTCAGTAGCAGACGGCGTGGTTATCCTGGATTACGTGCGTATAACCCTTCCACTGTACCTATTACCAAGTCTCGAAGAACGTACAATTGTGGTGTAAACCAACCTCCACACTGTTAGATGTCCACACACAAATAAGACTGCAAAACGCATGCGCCCAAGCAACACAGATAAATATGTAAATTAATATAAAACGAGGACGTACGTACATGTAATACAGTCTGTGCTCTGCCGGTTGTAACAAGCTCATGTATGTTATCACCCGAGGAGTGCGACAGACATTTAGAGAGGACAGGTGGTCGAGGCCCTCTCTTCTCAAAAGAGGTTTGGACAGGGCCCGTCATGGAGTCCCGTCGTCACAGTCAATCAGATACAAGTCTTAAGAATGCGCTGGTACAAGACTGTAGATTGGTCAATACCAGGAACTGGTGATATTAATTAACATCATATCCACGGTATAAAAAGCTTTGATGATTCTGACACATTTTCGATTGTTATGCTGTCTACCTTTGATCCTTTTTATTTTGTTAATTATGTCACCATAAAATGCAGGTTTTGAAATATCAAATATAATATACTCTGTTGCTAGTATAGGTCCGAATTTCAAAAGAAGTTGAAAATTTTTTTTAAATTGTCAATAACGTTCCACAAGGAACAAATAATTGAAAACTGTTAAAAAGAACTCTTTTTTACCGACGTTTCGGCCTTAAAGGCCTTTTTCAAGGTTTAACGAAGTCAAAATCTAGCGTCACATTTTCACTTCATTCGAATTGCAATTGTTTGTGAGTTTCTCCCTTATGACGTCACAGTATTGACGACGACGTCGTGGCGGGAATGCCTTCTCGTATGTGCTGTACTGTCATAGTCTGGCCAGAGGATTCCTAATTTTGATTTTATGTTGAGTCCGAATGGCACGAAAGTGTTTAATTTTTCCATCCAAAAGATTTCCCGTCCTTTCCTATAATATATTGAATTAGAATAACATTTTTCAAGAATAGTAAACTTTACATCTTTCTCTGAAGGATCTGTTAAACTAAAGTGATTGGCCACTGTTTTGTTCCTTTTATGCATTATATCCGCTAGGTGTTCCTTTGCTCTTTCGGCTAATGTTCTTTCTTTTTCCCCTACATACACTATTTTATTACATGATTTACATTTTATACCGTATGCCATGTTCGTTATTTTGCAGTTTTCTCCATGATCCAGAATCTCGCATATCACGCAATCGTCTCCACACCTTCCGTTTGAATTATCTGTTGCTTTGAATATTCTGTTAAGTTTACAGTGCACCAGAATATCTATTAAGTTCCTGTCCCGTTTAAACGCTACTATTGGTGGATCGAAAATATTTTTTCCATATTTGGTGACTTATGCAGCAAACTCAAATGATTTCTTGTTATCCTTTGTTTGTTCGGTAGGTGTTTCGAATATGTTATTATATAAATTTGATATTTAGTCAAAGTATGTGAAAATGAAGCAAAAATAAGGTATATTTTTAGGGTCATCTTCTGTCTGTTTTTGACTATTTTGAAGGTTAAAAACAATAATTTGGCAAACGTTATTGGTATTTGATGTCACCTTGATCATGTCATTTAATCCAAAACGTACGCAGTTTGGATTTTGGTGATCCAGGCAAGTTCAGCTTGTAGTCGGCGTTTTTTTTAATTTCAGTTTTACTTTGACTTAGACTGAACTGGAGTAATAGTTATATCCAAAATTGAATGGTTATATTTAACAAAGAGATTGTAAAGGAGATTTCTAACGCGAATTTCTTATCTAATACGAATGACTTCGAAAACGAGATGTTAAGGCCTGGCCTGTTTCCAAGTTACGTTTTCCGTAAAACGAGTACATTTTGATATGATTTACATATTCTAAAAGCTAAGTTTAAATACTTTTCTTAGGTGTACCAAACGACTTTAATATCATTATTCGTCAAATATTATATTGCTTAAAAGCAATTTTAGTAAGTTGAATAAGTCGTCCCATCTACAATATTTATCCTTAAGAAATGCATTTTTTGGTCAGACTGATACGCTAGCACTTTCAGGCTTATATTTAAATTTTCATAGCAATTATCAAGCAATGATCTGTATTTCCAATTTTAGTTATTTGGCGCCATTTAAAGTAGCGCCCCTCCCCTACAAAGAATTTTGATGTTAATGTTACAAATGGATTCGCAGGGGTTTATATGTCGATGACGAAGTTTTACGGTAAATGGGTTTTAAATACTACTATTTGAACATCCATATATTACTTGCATAAATTATTGATCACAATATTGATTAACAGACTTTTTTTTCTCGAGTACACACGATTTCGGTAAACTTCGGAAATCGCCATTTGCATATACAGTATGTAGAAATATGTCCCGCATTCAGGTCAGAGTGAGCACGCTACAGCGATCAGCCAATCGCTTGAATGAACTTTATATCGTGAGATTACTACGAAACATGTAGTCACCCACGTGTTAAACTTCTCACAATAGAAATAAAGCCTACGCTATTTTGGGGCTAAAAATTTATTTATGGGTGAAAACATTTTTAAAATTCATCGAAAATCCATTTTTGGTCAAAATGTCTTGAAATTTCATATGCTTCAAGAAAAAAGATACATTCTTTCACATATACAACGGGTTTTTAATTCCTTGTCAGACAATTGAGAAATTATGTGGAAGAGGAAGAGGGTCAATAGATGCCTATTTTTAACTTGTAAACAAGATAGAACCCAAACCAGTTGAGCCAGGAACTTGAATTTTACCATGTGGATTAAGTATACTGAGACGATGAGGCCTATTGATTTTCAAGGTCAAAAGTAAAAAGAAGGGAGGAGATCTCCAACAAGACCCCGTTGCAGCATCAACAGTAAAACACCAAAACACCCGATGCAAAAACACAAAAGACGAGTACAGCACGAGACGGAAAAGAGACACACCACATGTAAACATCAAACACAATAGACTACACATAAACCGACGAGACCAATGGGTAACCGGTGCCGACTTTGGACGGCCATCTGTCACGCAAGTAGCAAATGGTGTGGTTATCCTGGATTACGTGCGCACAACCCTCTCACTTCTCCAATTACCCAGAGGTCTCGAAGAACGTACAATTGTGGTGTAAAACAACCTCCTCACTGTAAGATGACATCACACAAACAAGACCGCAAAACGCAGAGGCCCCAGAGACACAGATGAATATGTAAATGGATATAAGAAGAAGGCATGCGTAATACAGTCCGTGCTCTGCCGGCTGTAGCGAGCTCATGTATGTAATCACCCGAGGAGTCCGACTGACATTCAGAGAGGACAGGTGGTCGGGACCCTGTCTTCTCTAAAGAGGTTTGGACAGGGCCCGTCATGGAGTCCCGTCGTCACAGTCAGTCAGAGTGCAAGTCATCTCAAGGATGCGCTTGTACAAGACTGTAGATTGGTCAAGTACCAAGCCAAGTGTCCGTCTGGTGACATTAGGATCATATCCACGGTATAAAAGGCGTTTGATATTCTGACGCATTTTCGATGGTTATGCTGCCTACCTTTGGTCCTTTTTATTTTGTCATATCACCATAAAAGACAGGTTGTGTAATACCCATAGTAATGTACTCTGTTGCATGTATAGATCCGAATTTTAAAAGAAGTTGACTGTAATTTTTGTAAAATTTCCAGAAAGTCTTAACTAGTTTATGAAAGTGGAAACCTTGACCTAAAAGTTTTTTGGTAATTTGTAAATTTCTACTGTGAAAATCCAAAATATCAGTACATGCTCTAGCGTACCGGATGGGCTGTGATATGTAAATGCCGTATGACGGTAATCTTGGAACATCACCGTCAAGCCAAGGTAAATTTACTATGTTGAATCCAAAATCATCCCTTTTGTCATATACACTTGTATGAATCTTTTCGTTTACAATTTTGATATTTAGGTCCAAAAAGGGTGTTTCTGTATTTGAAAGGTTTGCCTTGTTAAGGGTTAATTCTTGTGGATAAATTTCATTCTTATATAATGCAAAAGCAGGATTGTCAATGGTAAGAATATCATCCAGATACCTAGAAGTATAATTGAAACATTTCAGCTTATCAAATTTTCTTTGCTTTTGAAGATTTTTGATAAATTCTTTTTCATAAGTGTATAAAAATAAATCTGCAACAAGAGGTGCACAGTTAGTACCCATAGGAATTCCTACAACCTGCTTGTATAGATGCTCACCAAATCTAACATAAATATTGTCCAAGAGGAAGGACAAGGCATTACACAGGTCACTACATGTCCATGATTTGTATGATTTGTAGTCTGTCGAGGAAAAGAAACCCTTCGATTCAGATGTACAAATGTAAGTTTTTCGCTCTCGATCAAAACACCATTTAATGAGATTAGATAATCGATCATTAATATTGTCATGAGGAAGTGTGGTTTACATATTAGAGAAGTCGTATGAAGAAATCGTATTGGCTTGGAAATTTCCAGATTTCATTTTTTCAATCACATCCCCTGAGTTCTTAATAGACCAAAATAAATTTACATCGTTCCTGTTAAGAACCGTTTCACAATATCTAGTTATGTGTTCTTTAATAGCAGTAAGTGCTGACGTCAGATTTCTAGACAAAATTGTAGTGGAGCAGTTACTAGAATTAGCAATAAATCGAAATTTGTAAGGAGACTTGTGCAGTTTCGGTATGCAATATAGTGTTGGGAGATCCAATTTAGAAATAGAGATATTGAATGAAGACAGTTCACTGTTATGCTTGCCTAAAATGTTAGATGCACTTTCATTGCTTTTGATATATGTATTAGTAGACGAAAGTTCCGAAATCAAAGTTGATATGTAGTAACGTTTTCAAATGATAATGGTGTTGTTGGCTGCTTTATCAGCTGGTGCAAAGACATAATTTTCATGACCATTTCAGGTTAATTTTGTGGCTTTTCATGATATTTGTAATTCATGATAAAAATATAGGAAGGAGGCTATTTATCGAATTTCAGGATAAACTATTTGTCATTACAGATTACTCAAGTAAACTTTTCAACTAATGACTAATTAATAATTACTGGCGTATCTTGGTGCGTTATTTTGAAATTTCATATGCTTCAAGACAAAAGTAAAATCTTTTACATATGTAACGGGTTTTTTAATCTTTTGTCATAAAATTGAGAAACTATGCGGAAGGGGAAGGGGGGGGGGTGTTCAATATATGCATACATGTAGTTTTTTTCCAAAAAAAGGTCGATAAAGTTCAAACTGTTGAGCTAGGAATTTCAAATTTACCATGTGTATTGATTATATTTAGACAAAGAACTCTTTTGATTTTCTTGAACGAAAATAGATTTTGACATAATAATTTTCACCCTCTTTGGCCATATTTCATTGTTTAGATTGAGGATCACTGACGAGGGTTGAGTACCCGAAACGTGCATGTCTGGTCCATGCTGCAAATTTATCCGTTTATAAATGATGCTATTGAATTTCAAGACGTTTAACATTTTAATGAATTTGGAAAATATTTTCACCCAAAAATCTATTTCTAACCCCAAAATGACCTTGACCTTTGACCTTGAAAACCCATAGGGTTCTTCGTCTTATTACACTCAATCCCCATGGAAACTTTTAATTTCCTAGCTCAATAGGTTTGGGCTCTGTCTCGTTTACAAGAGTACGGACGGATGAAGGGACATACAGACATCGTTGTACCATAATATACATGTACGTCCCGTTTTAAGACGGGCGTATAAAAATAAGTATGCTATACTCGCTTCCATGAAACACTTGACAAAATACTTTCATATATTCATAGTTTGATCCTTTTGATACCTTTTGTAACTTCAAACTTAACTTCCTTCATATACAGTGCATGCATTTTCAAAAGGCGCCACTCTGAGGATAGTTCATTAGATAGATTTTCCTATGTATTCTATGGTTATGTGTTATCGTTCAAGTTAAAAAATTCTGCTTCGTATTTTTTTCAAAAATGTGTAAGCCCGTTGATTGCGATTTTTTAATTCTGATATTTAGTTTTGAGTTTGACATTAATTACTGATTAAGAAAAAAAATCCTTTTACCTTCCTTTTCCACTTAAATCTTTTTTTTCTCTATATGGTTGTGCAATGTTTAAGGAATCGCTGAATTGGCTCAAAGTAAACGTTTCCGTATATAGATATTCGAGTTTTATTCGAGACTTGTCTTTGTATCCCATCACACCTATGGAAACATCAAACTTTAGCTCCTGAATAATTAGAAAGCTCGTGTTACATCATCGGGTTTCTAGTTATATAGTTGAGACAGCTTAGTAACTGACAAAGTACGTTAAGTTAACTTGATGTATTTGAAGATGTTAAACATTTGTACCCCTTGGTAAGTGTCACTGCTGGTGGACCAGGAGTCCCCGAGGGCACATGTAGCCAAGTTCTATCAATTTCGGTTGGTCGTATCTTCAAACGCATTTGAAAATTTCTGTTATAAAATTTTCTCAAATTTCTAAAACCTGATTCCTGTAGCATCATATCCCAGCCATCTTGCTACGTCTTTCGGTATATTTAGGACATAATTTTCACAGATTTTGGCCATATTACATTGTTAAGATTGAGGATTACTGACGAGGGTTTAATACCCGAAACGTGCATGTCTGGTCCATGCTGTAAATTTATCTGCTCTCAAATGATGCTTATTAATTTGAAGACGTTAAATTTTTGTACCACTTGGTGAGTGTCACTGCTGGTAAACCAGGAGTCCCGGAGGGTACATGTAGCCAAGTTCGATCAATTTCGGTTGGTCGTTACTTCAAACCTTATCATACCGCCTCCATTAAGCGAAAGTCAGCCTTATTTTTAGATTATAAATAATACATAGAGTGAAAGTTTATTAAGTTTTACTCTAAGCTTCATTTTCGGTCCTTCGTACTAAGATACTATACCTTGCATCATATGAACATGTTTAAACTGTACTAATTGACACAATATACTTTTTTAAAAGCATTATCTACAATGCATCTTCGTGTTTCTATGGAACTGTCTTATTGTCTTCGACTGTTTGTCCTATTTTTCTTTCTCTGTTTATATTTTTCAAGATTTTGTAAACATTTCGATTTTGAATTATGGAATCTGATGTCCGTATTTGACTTTACTTCACTTCATCCGCTTCAGCCAGCAGAACACGGACTGTTATACGCATGCCATAATTTTGTTTAGATCCATTTACATAGAATCTTTGTTACAATCGACTGCTGCGTTAACTATCTTGTTTATGATGTGACCTTACAGTGAGAAGTTTTATGCTTATACAACAATTGTGCGTCTATGGAGACCTCTGTGTATCCTGATAAGTAAAATGGTTATGCGCGCGTATTCCGGATATCCACACCATTTGCTAATAGCATATGGCCGTCCAAATTCGGCGCCGGTTGCACATTGGTCTCATGTGTTGTCATTAATGTTTGATGTTTTTGTACGTGTGTTTCGGTTGTTTTGTATGATGTTCCATTGAATATGGTTGTGTCTTTTTGTGGTCTTTAGTTTTGTTTGACGCCATTAATGTGTCACTTTCTTGTCGGTCTGTTTCACCGGGTAAATGCAGGGAGGTCATGCTGGAGATCCCTCCCTTTTCTTTTCACTGATTAGTTAACATTGTTTTACTAGATAAAAGATTTATAACAGAATTGATTGCAATTTTCGTATAAGTAAAAAAGAACATCATAACATAACACATTTTACCTGTACAAGACATGTCTAAACCATGGTGACCGATTATGTGACATTAGAACTGATCTTATGCCATGTTCTTCTTCGTTACTAAATGGGATATTAAATACGCGTATTCTATAGAAATTGTGATGCATCTTCAGTGCTTTGCATAGATAGATAAAATTACATGATTACTACTGTAACAGTACCTTTGTCAATCTGAAAATAATAGGGTTAGACATGTTGCTCACTACGTTGTCGAATGTCCATGGCTTGGACGTGGTAACCACGCTCTGGAAATTTGGAATATTTCTGAAAATGAATAAGAGACAATTACACTAACATTGCAATACTGCAAAACACTCATTGTTATCTTTCTTGGTAATTTCTCTGGAGAGTACATTTAATTCATTTATTTGTGGTAGACTTATATATAATGTACATACGATATATTGACGACGAGTATGACTGTGTGAGGAGCAGGATCATAGAACGCAATCTTCTCTAGTTGTAATGATAATATCTTGTCTGTATCTTCTTTCTAGAAAGACGGTATCAATTATCATAGTATACATTGTCTATGATGTAAAATAATGCTGAATTATTTATCTATTAATGTTGTCAGATAGTAGTCTTTCCCCCTAGCCACCCCGACCCGGAGAGGCTTTTCCCACCGGAAAATCTAATACATAGTAGTTTTCCCCGGGGGGAAATTCTGCTACATAGAAGACTTCCCCATGTTATAGTAGATAAACTGCTATGTACCCATTTTACCCCCTCGAATGGATTCCGTAATTTGATTTTTAAATCCGTGTTGTTTAAAACACGAAAAAATCCTTCTATTCCAAACATAGCATAACTAGGGAGAAGATTGGCTTTGACATTGACCTTGAGATTTGATATTGTCTTCGAAAAATGTTATTTTGAGTCATGAAATACATGTATCATATCTTCTTGGAAAAAGAAAATAATGAGTTGACTTAATTCAGGTATTGACCTTGACTTAGACTTTTGACCTTGAAAATACAATTTTGAATTTGAAAATTTCTTATTAATGTACATATAATATATCAAAAATTTTGTTTAACGTAGCTCGTACCTTTGGTCATGAGAGCTTATATTCTCCGTATGATCACTTCTTTTTTGCAATTTTCTTATATAAAAGTTTTCAAATAAACCCAAGATTGTAAGGATATCTTTATCATCTATAAATTTGAATGACACGAACTCTAACATTATACCCTATTAAAAATAAAATAAAATGTTATGATCGCTGAGCGATATAGTCCCCTACCGGCGGCATATATATTTATGTCCTGCAACTCTGCCTATGAATTACTCTTCAATTAAACATGTATGAGTTTTAATTAAACTTACTGTCTGTGCAGATCAGTTCTGAGGTTTTATCTGCTTTAGCATGATCGATTCGAAAAAGAGGTCAAGCGTGACGAAAGTTTAACTTGCTCTATATAACTATCCAAGACTAAGCTAAGTATCAAATTTTACCTGAATATCTCTATTTGTTGCAGAAAAAAGTCTGTAGAAATGACAAAAACTGAATTTTGCAAGTCATCAAGGGGCATAACTCCTCGAAAAATGGATCAAGCGTGACGAAAGTCAAACTTGCTCTGTAACTATCCAAGACCAAGCTGTGTATCAAATTTCACTTGAATATTTCTATTTGTTGCAGAAAGAAATCCGGAAAACTAACAAAAACTGAATTTTCCAAGTCAGCAAGGGGCATTTCTCCTCGAAAAATTGGTCAAGCGTGGCGAAAGTCCAACTTGCTCTGTAACTATCCAAGACCAAGCTGTGTATCAAATTTCACTTGAATATCTCTATTTGTTGCAGAAAGAAGTCCGGAAAACTGACAAAAACTGAAGTTTCCAAGTCATCAAGGGGCATAACTCCTCGAAAAATGGGTCAAGCGTGACGAAAGTCAAACTTGCTCTGTAACTATCCAAGACCAAAGTGTGTATCAAATTTCATCTGAATATCTCCATCCGTTGCAGAAAAAAGTCCGGAAAACTGACAAAAACTGAAGTTTCCAAGTCATCAAGGGGCATAACTCCTCGAAAAATGGGTCAAGCGTGACGAAAGTCAAACTTGCTCTGTAACTATCCAAGACCAAAGTGTGTATCAAATTTCATCTGAATATCTCCATCCGTTGCAGAAAAAAGTCCGGAAAACTGATATTCGGACAGACGGACAGACGGACGGACAGACAGACCGAGAGGAAACTAAGAGTCCCCTTCGGCGTTGCCGGTAGGGGACTAAAAAACAACATTTATTACATTGTTGAAACATTTCTAACCAAAAATATATTTGAAACCTAGTTTTTCCTAATATGCAATAATATGAAAAGAAAATAAGGGTTATTCATGGATAATTTTGGACCAGAGGTACAATCTACCTTAAACTTGGCGATATTACATTGTTCATATTGGTCATATTACATTGTTTAGATTGAGGATCACTGACGAGGGTTAAGTACCCGAAACGTGCAAGTCTGGTCCATGCTGCAATTTAACCTGTTCTTAAATGATGCTATTGAATTTGGAGACGTTTAACATTAGCAGGTTGACCTGATTTCAGATATTACCCTTGACCTTGAGATTTGATCTTTACCTATTGAATTACACTTAATAGTACCAAAACTTATATCACACTTACATCGAAACTTTGCAAAAAAAAAACTTATAAGGAATTTCAAGTTTCAATGACAAATGATGATTTATCATGTTATAAAGATGATTTATCATGTTATACACTAAATGATAAGAAAAGGTGATGATCTCCAGCATGACCACCCTGCACTCACCAAGCGAGACAAACCCACAAGAAAGTGATGGGTACATGACATCAGACAAAACTACAAACCACAAAAGACACGACAAAATTCACTAGAAAATCATACAAGACAATAAAACTGATGTACAGAAACATCAAACATTAATGCCAACACATAAAAGGCTGGAGACCAATGTGCACCCGACACCGACTTTGAACGGCCATCTGATATTAGCAAATGGTGTGGTTATCCGGATAACGTGCGCACAACCCTCCCACTAATCCGGATGCACAGAGGTATCCATAGACGCACAGTAGTTGCATTAGCATAAAACATCTCACTGTAAGGTGACATCACAAATAAGACAAGATAATCATTAATAATCACTAAATGATGTTAGTGCATCAAATGATTATTCCTTGGAATTCCATTGGTTGGACACACGAAGACTATGAGAGAATAATGCCCGGCGAGCGGTCACTATTGCTTTTTTTGTTTTTCAGAGTTACGCCAATAGGAGAGTAACGAGTTATAGATGTCGCCACTTCCTTGTAAAATAGCTTTTAAAATTAGTATAAAAGTCAGACTTTCTGATATTGCTATCTAGGTATTGCGATGCACTAAAGTATTACATATAATGCCCGTTTGTGATTCATTTGGAAGATAATGAGTGCCCTCGTTGGCGCTCGGGCACTATACCTTCCAAAAGAAATACTGTGAGAAAATAGTACCCACACGAACGGACATAAATAGGTACTTAAAAAATATCATTATATCCGTATTTCAACAAGTAATGGGTTATCGCAGTGGTAGCGCACTCGCTTTTCACCTCTAGGGTCCCTGTATGGAATACCTGATTCGACAAAGGAGTCTTATGTGGGAGGATGTGGAGGTCGCCCACCCAGCCCTAGGAGGTTTTTCCCGGGTACTCCCGTTTTCTCCTACTCTAAGGACTCCCTCACGCCAACATCTTAGCCAACGTGAGACATCTATAACTTGTTTGTTACCTTATGTATCCTTAGTGAGCACTCTGACTGACTGTACTGTGACGATAGGACTCTATGACGGGCCCTGTCCAATTCTCTTTAGAGAAGACTGGGCCCCGACCACCTGTCCTCTCTGAATTTCATTCGGACTCCTCGGGTAATAACATACATGAGCACAGACTGTATTTCGTACGCCTTTTGTCTTTATATCAATTTACATATTCATCTGTGTGTTTCTTGGGCCCCTGTGTCATGCTTTTTGTTTGTATGTTTATTTTACAGTGAGATTATTTTACACCAAAATTGTTCATTTTTCGAGACCTCTGGGTAATCGGGGTGGGAGAGTTGTGCGCACTTAATCCAGTATAACCAAACCGTCTGTGTTTACGTGGCAGATGGCACTCCAAAGTCGGCACCTGTAGTCCATTAGTCTCGTTGGTTTATGCGTGGTCTTTTGTGTTTCATGTTTCTATGGTGTGAGTTGGTGTTCCTTGTCCCTTTTGCGTCTCTTTCTGTGGGTGTCTGTTCTGTGTTTTTTCATTGGATGTTTTTGGGGTTTTTTTTGTTCTTAGTGCTGAAACCGAGTGTTGTTGGAGATCCCCTCCTTTCTTAGTTATGTTTAAGATCGAAAGAAAGAAAAGCTAAAGTGATTTCATGAAGAGTGAAGTCCTTAACATTACTTATTCTTTGAGACCTCTCGAAAAAAGTGGAAGGTTGTGCGCACGTTATCTGGATAACCACACCATTTGCTACTTAGTGATAGATGACCGTCCTAAGTTGGTAACTATTGTTCATTGGTCTCGTTGGCTCATGATGGTGATTTGATGCCTTTATATTATTTCTAGACTCTGTGCGTATTTTGTTGTGTATGTCCACTATTTCTTTGCTTTTGGATGTTTTGTTATGGGCTCTATAACCGAGTCTTGTTGGAGATCCCCTTCTTTCTAAAATGTTTACCAAAATCCATCAGGGAGATACCTCTTAGTTTTAGGATAATTCGTTGAATTAAGTATCAGAAAATTTACAGATTTTAGCCAATAAAGATATAAATTGAAACTAGGCATATGCTATTCTCAAGGACTAACAGTCCCCCTACATATTACAATATGGTATATCTATATATATATGCACAACCAATGTATATCCCTGAGATGTTACTATTGAAAGAAACGTGCTGCAATTCGTGTATTAACACTCGTGACGTCACAATGCATAAGATCTAAAGAACATGCCGCGACGGCTGTTCTAACCTGCAAACTGAGCCCGCGGTGACCTGAATTTTAACGTCGCCCTTTTACCTAGAAAACGCGATTTCAGAAAACAAGAATGAAATAGACAACTATGGTGCATATATATAGAATAAATGTCATTATTTGTGTTTTGTTACGGGTATACAACACACAGCAAGTGCATTTATCGCATGAAATGCGCTAATGCGCATTACATGTTCGATAAATGCACTTGTTGTGTGTTGTATACCCGTAACAAAACACAAATTAAGACACTTATTCTCTATATGTACCGTAAACATTCAGTGCGCCATATGCCTATTTCAAAAAATTGTTTCATCGGTGATGTTCGAGTCCGAAAAGGAGGAAATCCTAAAATCAATGCATATCAGAGAAACATTCATTCCTTAGCAATTTTTATTAATTTCATGTTATGTTTTTGTCATTCCTTTCTCTGAGAACATGGTTAAGAAGAACCATCAATTAACTTCAGACATTTCAGATTCAATCACTTACATGATGAGAGCAGGAAAAAGTTTGTGGTACACAATGTGTTGTACAGTTCCCATCATAGTAATCATTGCTGCATGAATGGCTTCCATCGGCATTACAGTGTTTAAATTGATGAGGAACACAAACTTTAGTGCAGTTAGGACCATAATGGTAAAGCTTACATTCTATATCTCCCGTTTTGTTACAGAAAGCATTCTCAAAAGGAACACAATGTTTAGAGCAGATCGGCCCATAGTAATTATGCTTACACACTATGTCCCCAGTACTGCTACAGTGAGAATGTGTATATGGCTTACAGTGCTTAGTGCAGTCTGGACCATAGTAGTGTTGTTCACATATCGTGTCACCTGTTCCAGAACAATTCTTATGTACATTTGGAACACAAACTTTTGTACAGTTTTCTCCATAATAATTATCATGACAAACAGATGTACCGTCTTTGGTACAGTTTTTAGTGGAATGACGTAAACAATAAGTACTGCAGTTCGAACCGTAATAATGCTCGTCACATTGTAGTTTACCATATATATCACATTTACCATGGTCTGCATTGATGCAGTGTCTTGTACAGTTTTCTCCATAATGGTTTGATTGACACTGTCTGGTTCCATCAGAAAAACAAGAGCGTGTTCTATTGTCCGGTTTACAATAGATAGAACAGTCATCACCGTAATAGTTTTCCTTACATACTCGATACCCAGTAGAATTACATATTTTGTTGAGTGTACTATTGCAATGCCTCTCGCATTGTTCTCCGTAGTAATCCTTCTTACATTCGAGTACGCTTCTTGAATTACAGCTCATATAATCTTTATTTGAAGCTTCCTCTTCTGACAAACGAAGCTCTAATCTAACACTTGGGCCCTTTCCTCTGAAAAAATCAAATCAAGAATCAAAGATATCAATAATTTTAATAGAGTAAGTTAGAGTAAGTTCAAGTGAGCTATTATCGGGAGTTGAGTGTTCTGTGCCTTTTGTTTTACAAGCATTAAGATATGTATATACGTACATTTTGTATCATGAAATGATAGAATTATGTTCACGTTAGAAATAATCATGTTTGAGCCATTGTCAAAAAACAAATCTCAGAATATCAGGAAAACTCCATACAAAAAGAACTTTTGAATGATGTAAATTTCTTTTGGTCTATTGAAAATTCAGGGGATGTGATTGAGAAAATGAAATCTAGAAATCTTCAATTTTCAAGCCAATACGATTTCTTCATACGACTTTTCAAATATGTACACCACGCTTCCTTAATTAATTAATTATCAATCGTCCAGAGTAATCAAATGGTTTTTAAATCGAGAGGGGGAAACTTATATTTGTACATCTGATACAAAGGGTATCTTTTCGGCTACAGAATACAAAGCATACAAATCATGGTCATGTAGTGACATCTGTATTGCCTTGTCATTTCTCTTGAACAACATGTATGTACGATTTGGTGAGAATCTCTATACCTAACTGTGCGCCTCTTATTGCTGATTTATTTGAAGACGTTTAACATTTTTATACACGTATGAAAAAGATTTTATCCAAACTCTTCAAACGCAAAGAAAACATGATGATATGAAATGTTTCATTAGTAGTTCTAGGTACCTGAATAATATTCTTAGTATCGACAATCCTGTTTTTGAAAAGTAGAAAAATTTTGACGGTGATGTTCCTATATTACATGTACCGTCATACGGTATCTACATTTCACAGCTCATTCGGCATGTTACAGCATGTACTGATGTTTTGGATTTTCATAGTAGAAACTCATAGGTCAAGTATCTCGCTTTCACAAACTAGTAGACTTTCTGGAAATTTTACAAAAATTATGATCAGCTTCTTTTGAAATTCGGACCCATAGAAGCAACAGAGTATATTACTTTGGGTATTTCACAACCTGCATCTTATGGTGACATAATTAACAAAATAAAAAGGATAAAAGGTAGACAGTATAACCATCGAAAATGGGTCAGAATCATTAAACGCCTTTTATATCGTGAATATGATCCTAATGTCACCAGACGGACACTAGGATTGGTACTTGACCAATCTACAGTCTTGTACCAGCGCACTCTTAAGACTTGCACTCTGACTGACTGGGATGACGGGCCTCCACATGGGCCTTGTCAAAACCTCTTTAGAGAAGACGAGGTGCCGACCACCTGTCCTCTCTGAATGTCAGTCGGACTCTTCGGGTGATTACACACATGAGCTCGCTACAGCCGGCAGAACACGGACTGTATTACGTAAGCCATCTTATTATAGCCATTTACATATTGATACTTTCCTAGGATCTATACAAGCAGGTTGTAGGAATTCCTATGGGTACTAATTGTGCGCCTCTTGTTGTAGATTTATTTTTATACACTTATGAAAAAGAATTTATCCAAAATCTTCAAAAGCAAAGAAAATTTGATGAGCTGAAATGTTTCAATAATACTTCTAGGTATCTGGATGATATTCTAACCATTGACAATCCTGCTTTTGAATTATATAAGGATGAAATTTATCCACAAGAATTAACCCTTAACAAGGCAAACCTTTCAAATACAGAAACACCCTTTTTGGACCTAAATATCAAAATTGTAAACGGAAAGATTCATACAAGTGTATATGACAAAAGGGATTACTTTGGATTCAACATAGTAAATTTCCCCTGGCTTGACGGTGATGTTCCAAATTTACCGTCATACGGCATTTACATATCACAGCTCATCCGGTACGCTAGAGCATGATATTTTGGATTTTCACAGTAGAAATTTACAAATTACCAAAATACTTTTAGGTCAAGGTTTCCGCTTTCATAAACTAGTTAAGACTTTCTGGAAATTTTACAAAAATACAGTCAACTTCTTTTAAAATTCGGATCTATACATGCAACAGAGTACATTACTGTGGGTATTACACAACCTGTCTTTTATGGTGATATGATAAACAAAATAAAAAGGATCAAAGGTACGCAGCATAACCATCGATATTGCGTCAGAATTATAAAACGCCTTTTATACCGTGGATATGATCCTAATGTCACCAGACGGACACTAGGCTTGGTACTTGACCAATCTACAGTCTTGTACAAGCGCATCCTTGAGACTTGCACTCTGACTGACTGTGACGACGGGACTCCATGACGGGCCCTGTCCAAACCTCTTTAGAGAAGACAGGGCCCCGACCACCTGTCCTCTCTGAATGTCAGTCAGACTCCTCGGGCGATTACATACATGAGCTCGCTACAGCCGGCAGAGCACGGACTGTATTACGCATGCCCTCTTTTTATATCCATTTACATATTCATCTGTGTCTCTGGGGCCTCTGCGTTTCGCGGTCTTGTTTGTGTGATATCATCTTACAGTGAGGAGGTTGTTTTACACCACAATTGTACGTTCTTCGAGACCTCTGGGTAATTGGAGAAGTGAGAGGGTTGTGCGCACGTAATCCAGGATAACCACACCATTTGCTACTTGCGTGACAGATGGCCGTCCAAAGTCGGCACCGGTTACCCATTGGTCTCGTCGGTTTATGTGTAGTCTTTTGTGTTTGATGTTTACATGTCGTGTGTCCCTTTTCCGTCTCGTGCTGTACTCGTCTTTTGTGTTTTTGCATCGGGTGTTTTGGTGTTTTACTGTTGATGCTGCAACGGGGTCTTGTTGGAGATCTCCTCCCTTCTTTTCCTATGTCGCCCCGAAATACATTCATCTCATTTTTGTTTCATTTCAAATGCAATCCTTGCTTTCTTTCAGTTTTATGCTGTGAGTCTATTTTTCTATATCATTGAGTTTTATGTGCTTGTTATTACAATTTATGCAACAGAAGCTATAACTTCTTATTTACTTAAGGATCTTGAAAATCTCTCTTGTTATCGGTTATCTTCATAACCAATTCCTCTTATGAAAGTAGACCGATGATTGTTCATAGAGTGTTTTGGAAATCGTTATAAATTTCGCATTTCAAAGAAAGGACCTGGGAGTTTGCATAGAGTGTTTTGTGAATGATAATTATAAATTTCGTATTTCAAAGAAATGCTTACGAAATTCATGAATATGAATATACCTACAAAAGCAAGTTGTACGACAGTCCATTTGCATCAGAGAGTGGGATATCCGGTGTTAGTGAATGGTTAGTACTGTCCAATCCCGCTGATATTCCAAATTTTACGGATATTGAATCATCCTAGTAAAATACGTTATAAATCAAATTCAAAAGAGAGTAGAAGGTCACCGGAAATATAGAAAATAAGTTAATTATTAGAAATATTTACAAGTACGAAATGTGCTGTTTATCTTTATTTTGTTTTGTACAAATTCATTCCATTTGAAGAAAACGTTTAAAAATTTGTTAAAATGGGATGTAAGTTAATCGATATATTTTGATTGAAGAAATTATAGGTAGAGAAAGAACTGATTTGAGAAGAAGAGGTGAGAACAAAACATTTCCTTTAAGAAACGATATCGCAAGGTAATGCCACAATGAGCGATTTTTTTCGACTTTAAAAATGTAAATCAGTGGATGAAAGTCAAACACAAAACCCGAATTCAGATACTGAAAATTACAATCAAAAGGCTGGAATTCTTTAAAAAAAACAACCCAGAACTTCTCAGAACAGAATTTAAGACTCGGACAAACAAGCGGAGACAATAGCACAGCTCCATAGAAACACGAAAGACAACAATGAAATGAACAATCCTCAGAATCCAGTACAAGTGCGGAGTGTATTGTAACATTTTCAATTATTCACATGAATTATGCCACTATGCGATACATGTTACAAAAATTATAAACAAAGCATGCAGATGGCAGTGACATTTTACTACGATTCTCGAGTTTAAAACCATTCATATGTTTCCTTGGTGATCTGGTTTCGAATGACTGATAATTACAAAAACAAATTACATGTGTTTATGGTAAACGCTTTCGGAGAATCTATGTTAAATGTTAAACGTCTTTAGATTAAATAGCATCATTTAGAACAGATAAAGTTGTAGCATGGACCAGACATGCATATTTCAGGTACTGATCCTTAATCTAAACAATGTAATATAGTTATAATGTGAAAGTTATAATGACCAAAATGCACCGAAAGACGTAGCAGAATGGGTGGGGTATGATGCTACAGGACCAACGTTTTGGAAATTTCAAGAATGTTTGATAACAGAATTTTTCGAATGCGTTGAAGAAACGAATAACAGAAGTTGATCGAACTTGGCTACATGTGCCCTCGGGGACTACTGGTCCACAAGCAGTGACACTCACCAAGTGGTACAAATGTTAAACGTCTTCAAATTCAATAGCATCATGTAAGAACAGATAAATTTGCAGCATGGACCAGACATGCACGTTATAGGTAATATTATACGACTGACGGCGCTTTGCCAAGCTCAGACGAAAAGTTATTTTAATGATGCCTTTCTGCTTCCAAAGTGAGACTTTTAAGAATATTTCCATCTTATTACGGACATACTTTGAAAACATATAATTGTAAATCTAAACTTAACTATGTCAGACACACCTTTATGAAGAACGAAAATATATATGGAGTGCACGGCCATGACCTCGAAGTTTTGTCACTTATTTTGCCTTTTTCCACCTTGAAAGGGACCATTTTTCTAAGATGATCAGACTCTCCGATTCTGAAAAAGAGGGAATATATAGACATCTTTTACAGTCATTTTGCATTAGTTCCCCTGGATCTTTGAGTCCTGAGCTACATATACTTTCATCTTATGTAGATTACAAAGGCTTGTTTTCTTACTAAGAACTTTTACAAATTCATTATACCAGTTTGTTGAATATAAAAGCTTGTATGAAAAGCACTAAAAAACATGAAATCTTATTTTATCACTTTCCTCACCCGCTAAAGACGACATAGCACTTACTGTCTGTCGTACACCTTATGCTTTTTATATCCATTTACATATTCATCTGTTTGTTACGTGGACCCGGCGTTTAGCTGCCATGTTTGTGTCGTCATCTTTCAATGAGGAGGCTATTAAACACAATATTTGTGTATTGCCTTGTCTTTCCTCTTGGACAACATTTATGTAAGATTTGGTGAGAAACTATTAAAGCAAGTTGTAGGAATCCCTATGGGTACTAACTGTGTGCCTCTTGTTGCAGATTTATTTTTATACACGTATGAAAAAGAATTTATCCAAAATCTTCAAACGCATAGAAAACATGATTTGAAATGTTTCATTGGAACTTCTAGGTACCTGGATGATATTCTTGCTATCGACATTCCTGTTTTTGAAAAGTATTAAAATGTTATTTATCCACAAGAATTGACTCTAAACAAGGCAAACGTTACAAACACAGAAACACCATTTTTGGACTTAAATATCAAATTTGTTAATGGAGAGATTCATACTAGTGTGTATGACAAACGAGATCATTTTGGATTCAACATAGTAAATTTTCCCTGGCTTGACGGTGATGTCCCGAGATTACCGTCATACGGTATTTACATTTCACAACTCATCCGGTAACATGTACTAATGATTTGGATTTTCATAGTAGAAATTTACAAATAATGTCGAAGGGTTCCAACTCTATACCTTCTTGAAGAAAATTCCAAACCAATTTCCATGCACCTGACACGTGTTTCGAATATTAAATTATCATCAGTGATGCTTCCAGCGGAGCCACAAAAAATAATTTCAATAACGCCCTCTTTAAAACGTTTTAAAAAAACAAAGAAACTTTTCGGTCAAGGTTTTCGCTTTCATAAACTAGTAAAAACGTTCTTGAAATTCTTCTGAAATTTGGACCAATACAAGCAACAGAGTATATTTCATTGGGTATTTCACAACCTGCATTTTATGGTGACATAATCAACAAAAAAAAAGAAGGACCAAAGGTAGACAGAACTACCATCAAAATTGTGTTAGAGTTATTTTATATCGTGTTTATGATCCTTCTGTCAAAAGACGGACACTTGGCTTGGAACTGGACCAATCTACAACCTTGTACCAACGCATTCTTAAAAATTGCACTCTGACTGACTGTGACGACAGGACTCTTTAGAGGGCCCCGACCACCTGTCCTCTCTGAATTTCAGTCGGACTTGTCGGGTGATCACATGCAAGAGCTCGCTGCAGCCGACAGAGCACGGACTGTATTTCTTATGCCCTGTTTTTATATCCATTTACAAATCCATCTGTATGTTTCTTGGGCCCCTGCGTCATGCTGTCTGTTTGTATATTCATCTTACAGTGAGGAGGTTATTTTACACCACAATTGTGCGTTGTTTGAGACCTCTGGGTATTCGGCAAAGTGACAGGTTGTGCGCACGTAATCCGAATAACCTCACTGTCTGCCACTTGCCTGGCAGATGGCCGTCCGAAGTCGGCACCGGTTGCCCATTGGTTTCGTTGGTTTACATGTGTTCCTGTGTTTGCATGTTTCTATGTTGTGCGTTGGTGTTCCTTGTCCCTTTTACGTCTCTTTCGGTGCGTGTCTACTCTGTGTTTTTGCATTTGGTGCTTTGGAGTTTTGCTGTGGGTGCTGCAACCTACTGTTATTGGAGACCCCCTCCTTTGTTCTAGTCAACTGGTAACGGAATAAGTAGGAGGGTTTTGCGCAAGTAATTTGGAACTTACGGTAGGCTGTCTTAAATCGGCAACGGTTGCCCATTTTTCTCGCTGGTTAATGTTAAAAGTATTATGATGTCATCTTTGATATTTAGTATCTTGTCCCTTTGGTGTCTCTTGTGCTTGCCCCTACGTGTTTTTGCATAAATGTATGTAGGTCTTTGTGGGTGCTGCGACGACGTGATGTTTGAGATCCCCACCATTTCTTAACAAGAAATTCTGAACTCAGAGTTGAAGAACCTCAAACCGTTTATCAAATGAATAAATAGAAAAAAAAATCGATATCTATATTTGCTACATATGAAAAAGATGTTATTTTAGCATCGAGAAATGCACAACGCCCAGCAATAATTTTCACTAAAGATGATACTTACGTGATAGTAATGTAGATATATGCCAAACTTCTAACTGAATCCCCTGTAGTGAAGTCAAGCAGTCTAACTTCGAGACTTCTTCTCTTTGGCAAAATCTAAAGAAAAGAATTTGTTTTTCAAAATCAACAGATAAAACATACAATGACATTATCCAGAATTACAATCATTCTACTTATCAATAATCTCCTCTGAAAACCAACAAGTCCTTATTTTAACCATTCGATATCTACTGTCCTATTCACTAAATCCAGAGCACCCTGTTTTAGCGATCCATTCTTACGTCAGAGGAAATTTCCTATGATGGTAGTCGACCCATAGCTCAATTTGACACCGATGTAACCTAAGTTGACGACTTTGCGAGTAGGGGATTCCAAAACAAAAAGTGGCATCAAAATTTCATGAATTTCAGTTTTAGAGAAATGCTCATTAATGTACATATTTTTGAAAAGGTCTTTCCAAGACGCGAAGCAGTCATTTTGAAATTTATTTCGGTAAAATCGGACTTACAACAAAAAAGTTAATATGAATCAAGGCAAAGCCTTTTTGTGCGAGCGGAGAGAAAATAGATATGATTATATAAGATAAAAAAAAAGATTTTTCTTTTTATTTTGACTATGATGGTTTATCTTACCTTACAAAACTTTCTATTTGATGATTGCCAAAAAGGTAGTATAAGGCGAGTGGAAACACGGAAGCATTGGTAAAATTGATCTAGACCAGCAAATGAAAATTTTAAGGGGGGGGGGCTTAAAAAATATGGTTCTTTAAAAATATGGTTCTTTATAATTCATTTTTATTTTGTAAGAATAATGTTTAGGCTAGCTGAAAATAAATTACTTAAGAACAACAGGAAAAACAAACATATTCTTCTGACTTCTGACAGTACGAAACCACCGAGACGAGAAAAGCAATCAGAGCGAAACGTCTCGTTTAAAACCGGAAATGTCGGATTTCCCGTGGTTACGCCGCCTTGTTGATGCTTTATCGTTACCTGATTTAGGAAAAATAATTTCAATAAATTTAACCTATAAACAAAAATTGAGTATAACATATACGTCTACTTGGAGTCGAAAAAAAAATTAAATGGCAATATCAAGCATCTCCGCAGCAACTCTGTCTGCGAGGGGACGAAAGTTTTTGAAAGCTTAGTAGTACATTCTCATTCTTTGATTCAGCATATTTTCTCAATAAGATATGTGTATACGCGTTACCATAAGGACGAGCTTCGCTCGCAAAGGCCCTTCGGGCCTTTGCAGCGAGCTCCGCTCGCTATTAGCAAAATGAACTTTGATGACCAAAACAATTTTAAAAATTGCGTGTGGATTTATTTCTAAGATTATTGTCGTGTTGGTATCAAATGAATTAGAATGAAGTCCTGCAGATAAAAATGAAAAGAAAATGCAAAAAAAAGCGTTGGAATTAACAATTTGTATTTTACAGCTGAGTTTGTTGGCGCATCAAAGGTTACCGATCGTTGCCTAATATCAGTATACCATTAGCATATCATTAGTCGTCGGCAAACAGCATAATTTTGAGCGGAAGTAGGCAGTTATGGATTTACTACCTTAATTATTGTTTCCTTCCGAGAATTGACCTCCTTTAGTCGTAACTGGAAATTAACTTCATCTTACTCTATCAGCTGCATGCAAACCGCAATATGAAAAATAAAATGTCTACGGAAAATTGTCATGTAAATTCCAAGCAGCTGCCATATTGTTCTCCGTGTCAACAATAGTAAACAGCGAAGTCAAAGCGTCAGCTGATGTCACACAATTTCAGTGATTATACTATAGAAAATCCCCGTAGACATTATATTTTCCGCTTTATTTCTAACTTGATTGACGTACATCCAAGACAATGGAATTTTCTATTAATAGACATTTTTCATCGTGACGAACTTCGCACTTCGAGCTTCGTGCTTCGCACTTCGAACATTGAAGAATAAGTGGCATAGCTGCCGTTCGCGTATAAACTCATAAGCAGATTGATCTACATTGTGATAAGTATACTCAATGGAATGGTATATTGGACTTCCTGTACAACTGGCGCGCTTTTTGCGGCAACCAACTTATGAAATTAAAGTGCGAAGTTCGATGTGCGAAGTGCGAAGTTCGTCACAGTGAAAAAAGTCTATTACGACTAAAGGTGTACTTTAAATATGGATAATGACCATATCCCTATATACAACACAAAATCGATAATTCAGAAAATCATAAACCGAAGGCATACAAAATCAGGATAAACCAGGAACCAAAGCAAACAAACAAAAACCTCCACCACATGAAAAGAAGCGAACTTCCGATATGGGAAACCATGTGCCCAGGAAGAGTCAGCTTCTCCTGCTTCAATGCAACACCCGTCGCTTCAATTCAGAAGAATTGCCACATCCGGTTACTTCCATTTTGGAAAATTTAAAGTATAATCTTTGGTTGGATGGTACAAATGGTCTATGACAGAATATCATCCACAATTCTGGAGAGTGTGACATCATAGTGTATGACAAGTCAGTGGCAATGTTAGTCGGTCACATACGTATCCCTGACTAAGAAGGCATAGCGTACCAACTGAGATATAAACACGCCGTCAGCTGGCGATTAAGGGATGTTGCTACTCAGAAAAGGAAGGTTTATGATGCTAAAATTGAAGTCGTCACGTTTGTCATAAAGTGAGGTGTTCATGTGACCATCAGTGTCGTATGACAACATTATGTGCTAATAGAAGAAGATGACAATATCATATTATAGAGAAAACTGGGAAAACATGGTGCTCCGGATTAAGTGAACAGGACGGTAACATTTTTTACAGAGCAAACGATTGAATAATCTCAACACAATCTATTTTAAACAAAATTAACCCAAAGGACTGTTAAGACCTTGGATATTATACTTGAATCAGATACTCGTATGGTACATGCTTTATGTGATATTTGAAAAATAATTTTGAGCAACAAATACACAAAAATACTTTCAAAAATGAAGCGCCCCATCTTTGACCTTTGACCTCTGTCCTAGAAAATCGAAAGTTTCCTTCTTTTCGA
The DNA here is from genome assembly GCA_033119305.1 of Pinctada imbricata. Lineage (NCBI taxonomy): Eukaryota > Metazoa > Mollusca > Bivalvia > Pterioida > Pteriidae > Pinctada > Pinctada imbricata. The sequence continues at coordinate 103,030,643 of VSWD01000005.1, read as the reverse complement.
ACTAGTTAATCTACCTGAACTTTAAATCAATGGGAATCTTTTAATCATTTACCCAGTCTTCATTGCAAACTATCTCTCTATCGCTTTGGTCACTATCTAACTTACAAAGGGACGAACGGACGGACATCGCCATACCAAAAAAAAACCGTCCTGTCTAAAGACGGTCGTGTAAAAAAAGATTAAAAGATTATATTACATCATCCTTTTTATTTCAATATGATTTGTTATGTCTAAATGTTTTGAAATACCATTTTACCTACCTTTGTAGCAGCACATGGTTCTCCAGTGCGGAGTGCATCACAAACATCTCCATGCCGTAGTTTGTTGCATATCTTTTCACTTGCAAAATGATCTGGACAAAGTCGCCCACATTTTTCTCCATAACGTTTCGGAATGCAGATAATTTTGTTTTGTGCATCACATGTTTGATTTTCGTTTGTTTGGTTACATTCGTAATAGACGCGTAGAATAAACTTCAAATTAAAATGATAAGATGTCGTGCTGAAAAATGTAAAATAGCTATATTATATTATCATTAAACCTTCTGAAAACATTATAACTTCTATGCTAGTATCATGGATGGATCAGTTACTCAGAGCATTTACATATTCTATTCTTATAGCTGTAACAAAGATATTGAATGACAAGGAAACTTTCAAGAGGCCTCAAATAAAATAAAGGCTCTCCATCAAGACTCGGCTACAGAACCAACAGCAAAACACAGAAACATCCCCCTGCAAACAACACATCAAGAGACTCAGAAGGGACATGGAACACTAAACACATCATCAAAATACCAGACACAAGAGCTACTCATAAACCAACGAGACCAATGAGCGATGGGTGTCGACCCACGACGGCCACCCGCCACTCCAACAGAAAACGTTGCCGTTATCCGGATTATGTCTTAATACCCCTCCCACGTACCTTGTTACCCAAATGTCTAAAAAAAAAAACGTTAGATAGACTTTATAGTAGAGGAATATTAGGACGTTGTGCTAAAGAAATGACAGCGCACGTGAAAGAAGTATATTTACCTTTGAGCAATCCTTGAATTTGAAGACGTTTAACATTTGAACTACTTGGTGAGTGTCACTGCTGGTGGACCAAGAGTCCCCGAGGGCACATGTAGCCAAGTTCGATCAACTTCGATTGATTGTCTGTCTCTTCAACTTATTTGAAATTTTCTGTTACAAACTTTCTTGAGATTTCTAAAACGTGGGTCCTGTAGCATCATTTCCAACCCATTCTGCAACGTCTTTTGGCACATTTTGGACATAATAATTTTCATACTCTTTGGCCATATTACATTGTTTAGACTTAGGATCACTGACGAGGGTTTAGTACCCGAAACGTGAATGTCTGGTCCATGATGTATTTATCAGGTCTTAAATGATGCTTTTGAATATGAGGACGTTTAACATTTGAACTACTTGGTGAGTGTCACTGCTGGTTGTCAAGAGTCCCCGAGGGCACATGAAGCCAAGTTCGATCAACTTCGGTTGATCGTCTGTCTCTTCAACGCATTTGAAATTTTCTGTTACAAAATTTCTTGAAACTTCTAAAACGTTGGTCCTGTAGCATCATATCTAACCAATTCTGCTACGTCTTTTGGTACATTTTGGACACAATAATTTTCATACTCTTTGGCCATATTACATTTTTTAGACTTAGGATCACTGACGAGGGTTTAGTTCCCGAAACGTGCATGTCTGGTCCATGCTGTAAATTTATAAGGTCTTAAATGATGCTATTGAATTTGAAGACGTTTAACACTTTAAACGTACTGTGGGGATAATACATGTATATTCGATATGGGATCGCGACCAAGCCTATGCACGCACGATATAAAATTACAACTTTGATTTTGGAAATTGACATTCATGACGTGCTTACTTTTGCTCCTTTTGACATATCTAAATATTTAAGGGGATATCTAGTATATGACAAATAGGGATAATGACCATATTCTTGTATACATCACAAAATCGATGATAAAACAGGAACCAAAGCAAATAAACAAAAACCTCCACTATTCATGCTATTCATACCAAATTTCATCAAATCCCTACAGCGATTCTGGAGAAGACACCTAACATATCAGAAGTTTATACCAGATAGACAACGGACAACTTGCGTTGACAATAGCTCAACCGAGCAGTTGACTCTGGCGAACTAAAATTATAACAACATTTAAAAATACGTAACAGAAGTACAGAAAGACTCAACACAAAACAGTATCTCTATCTGATATTGGTTGAAGACCATCAATATAGCACATTAGTTAGTTTTTCATACCTGTTTCCGAAATTCAGAGTTATAGGAACCGCTGTCCAGTTTGAGGATTGGAAATGACTGATTGAGTATGTTGGAGATTGAAAAGGATTCCCATTTGCGACAACTTTTAATTTAAATATTGGTGTCTGTAACAAAATATATACTAGTATTTAAAATCGATTACAAAATCTCTCTCTCTCTCTCTCTCGTGAAATCAATCTTACCTTTTTCATTTCAAAATCGAGTTCCACTGGGTTCGGCGAATTTCCAATGGTATTGCTAAATGATGTGGTATCTGATGTAAGCTTTGGACGGATTGATATTTCCTTACCACATCCAACATCAGTGGGCCTGCACAAATAAAACATTCATCAACAATCAGATTTTGGTAACCGTTATTCAAAGGAGCTGTTAAGATAAGGGCTTGATTTAGCCCTGAAATCACTAGATTATTTCTCGTGCGCTGTCCTTCTATTTCAGGTAAAAAGTGGTCGGGATTAAAATATAAAGTATTGGAAGATTCTAAGTAGGTATTTTATTCAAAAAGATTTAGTGAAAGATGTTATAATTACGGGTTGAAGAGGTAGGGGTACTGATGAGAGAAAACGTCAAATATGGAGCGAAAATTCACCAAAAAAAATGCATTAGTTTACACAAATTTGATGTTTATTATACTTCTCTACCTTTTAATGTAAAACTTGGATAAGAGAAATTAACCTTGATGTTATTTTATTATAATCGGCGAAAATCGCAATCCGGAATCTGAAAAACGGTTATATTTCGTATTTATCAGCCACAGTACATATGTAGCTTTCAGGCGCGAAATACGCACAGTGAAGAAATAGACAACTTTCTCGTTCATTTCCTTCCTAACGGTTAATCATTTGATCTGAACACACTCTGAATAGATTGTTACATGATATTAAAAGAAAAAATGGCAATTTTAATTTATTTTACCGCTCTAAACACTGATTCTAAAATAGTGATCCATCCCCCCTTTTTTTCGTTTTTCGCCTGTGGGACATTGTTCCCCCCCCCCCCCTCGGTTCAGAACCCCACTTCGTCAGAAAATTTGTTTTATTGATATACACCTTTGGTAAAAGTGGCATTCTGAATCGAGGGGGGAACAATGTTGTAGAAAAACTTTTCCGTTTTCCATTGATTTCTATAGGAAAAACGCTTATTTTTACCCAAAAATCGGTCTTATTTTGAATAATTTATCCAACCTGATAGAAGATTCATATCTGTACCAAGTAACTTCTTATTTTTACCGAAAATTTTTCTCAATTTTAGCATTTTGAAATTTCGACTTTTCAGGGCAGATTTTACGCCTTATCTTAACAGCTCCTTACGAGGCTTGGGTTACATTATACAACTATTGACTTTTGATGATGCCGAGGGCCAAGGTTAACCAATGCCTGACCAGGTCGAAATAGTCACGAGTAGACCGAAATCAAAAGTCAATAACTGCTTTATTAAATTATCAGGATTTTATGATATTAACATTTGCATTTTAACGATACACAAAGTCAAAAATCTTGCACTACAAAAATCAACGCACGTGCTGGACACGCACGCGCGTTAATCCCGAATAGACCGCTTTGGAGCATTCTGAGGTACGCTCTATCAAACAGCGTCTCCACCAATCAGAAATAAGCAAATCCGCAATAATATTATCGTAAGATGAGATGCCGTTTGATTCATGACTTGTATTGGTTATAGCATTTTGAAATATTTAAGAGATGGGCGTGTCGCTTATTTCGTAAAAAAAAACACAACAACACATTAATGGAAATATTTCAATATTCTATCGAGAACGCTTGATAATGACTTTAATAATTTATCTATTTATAGAAATCAAAACAGAACGTAGATGCTTTTTTCTCGTTTGTTCGTTAATATATCTAAACACAAATGTCACTGCCAGCATTTTTAAAAGTTTTAAATACACCTCATTGAAAAATGACATGAAAGAAAAAATAATGAATATTCAGACAAAGCCATATCCCTATTAAGAAGTACAAAATAATTAATCGAAAACTAATCTAACTATAAGGGCATACAAAACCAGGATAAAGCCATTACTAAGGCAAATGGAAAGAAATTTTAAATGTACCATATGAAGAGAAGTGAACGCCCTGCGAAGGGGTGATTTTTTTTATTCTCAAATTGTTTATGGATGTTCTTATTACTTGGTATGCAGTGTTTCGGCAAACGTCGGATTGTTATCTGCACATAAAGTATGTAGAATTATGTCACATTCTCAGGACAAATTGAGCGTGCTACTGCAATTAGCCAATTGCATGAATGAAAATATAGATGACAAATATGGATAATTGCCATATTCCAATACTAAGTACAAAATCGATTATTGAGAAAATCATAAACCGAAGGCATACAAAACCAGGATAAAACAGGAACCGAAACAAACAAAGAACAACATCAACCATATGAAAAGAAGCGAACGCCCAATATGAGAATGAGACCAGGCGCCCTGGAAGAGTCAGCATCTCCTGATTGCATGCAACACCTGTCACTTCAATTTGGTAGAATTGTCACATCCGGTTACTTCGATTTCGGAAGATACAAGTATATTCGGTGGTTGAATGGTTCAAATGGTCTAAGACAGAATATCGTCCACCATTTTGGAGAGTGGAACATCATAATGTATGACGACTTATCGACCGTAGGACTTCCTCAGTGACGAGGTTAGTCGGGCTCAAACGTATCCCTGACTGAGCTGATTTAAAAGACGCCTAGTTCTGGCCTAGCCAAAATATGTACATTTGGCACTTGCTCTGACATAGCGTATCAACTGAGATATGAACACGCCATAAGCAGGCGATGAAGGGATGTTGCTACTCAGAAAAGGAAAGTGGTGTTGAAATTGAAGTCGTCATGTTTGTCATAAAGTGAGGTGTTCAAGTGACCATCAGTGTCGTAGGACAACATTATCTCCAGATAGGATGCTGGATTATTTGTCTCTGTAGTTTCTTTGACTTCAAGCTCCGAAGGATAAATTCTGCTGAGGTAATCCGCGAATTTTGGATTACTGATTGACAGCACATCGTCTGTGTATCTGTGAGTGAAGTTAAAGTTAGAAGCTACGTATCTGTTCCCTTCAGAGACCAAAGATTGAATGAATTCAGCTTCGTACGAGTAAAGAAAAATGTCGGCAAGGAGTGGGGCACAATTGGTTCCCATTAATTGGTATTTCGAAAATTTGCTGGAAGACTTTTCCTCAAAACACCACAAAATGTTGTCTGCTTCAGTGTACTTATTAGAGAAGACAGGGCTCGACCACCTATCCTCTCTAAAAGTCAGTCGTGTTCCTCGGGTTATACCATGCATGAGCTCGCTACAACCGGTAGAGCACTGACTGTATTACGTACACCCCTACCCCTTTTTTATCCATTTACATATTTATCTGTGTTGTTTGGGCCCCTGCGTATTGCTGTCCTGTTTGTGTGGTCATCTAACCATGGGGAGGTTGCTTTACACTACAGTTGTGCGTTTTCGAGACATTTGATTAACTGGGAGGAATTTTGCGCATGTAATTCGGAAAAGCACAGCATTTGCCACTTGCGCAGCGAATAGTCGTCCTAAGTCGGCGCCGGTTACCCATATTGGTCTCGTTGGTTTGTGTGTAGTTTTTTCTGTTTGATGTATCTGTGTCGTGTCATTTTTGTCTCTTGCTGTGCTCGTCTTTGTGTTTTCGCATCGAGTATTGATAGTTTGCTAGAAATTTGTTGAGAAAAATTTCACATTTGTAACAAAAATATAAAAAAAAATGCTCAAATCCACTCCTTTGATTTTAATTTAAGTTTTCCTTGTTTCCCAGGTCAAACAAAAAAGTTTTCGAAACATTTTGAAAGGGTTTCAACTAAGTTCTGTCGAAACATTTTTGGTCAATCGTTTCGATACATTTGCAGTAAAAGGAAATGTTTTAAAACGTTTTGACAACATTTAAGAGTCTATCTATTTCAGGATTATTTCGAAATGTTTAAATAACATTGTTGAAACATCTGTATAAAATGTAATAAGACTACATTTGTGCAATAAAACAGGACAAATGTTTTCAAATGTTTTAAGAACATTATAACAATAACCAATAAGTCAAATTCAATAAGATCATTAAAGAAGAGATAAATTTGCAGCATGGACCAGACATGCACGTTTCGGGAACTTAACCCTCGTCAGTAATCCTCAATCTAAACAATGTAATATGGCCAAAGAGTGTGAAAATTATTATGTTCAAAGATGTACCAAAAGACGCAGCAGGATGGTTGTGATATGACATGGTTTGGATATGAAATAAATGACATGGGTGGGATATGATGGATGTGATATGATATATGTGGATATAGGTGGGATATGAATATCACATCATATCCAACTCATCCTACTCCTACGTCTTTCGGTACATTTTTGGACATAATAATTTTCACTCTTTGGCCATGCCCATACTACATTGACGATTAAAAAAGGGGCCTTAATTACCGGGATCCTTTATCCGGTATCAGTGTACGTATTAGAGAAGTCAGGGCCCGACCACCTATCCTCTCTAAAAGTCAGTCGTACTCCTCGGGTTATACCATTTATCTGTTCTAAGATGATCCTATTGAAATTAAAGATGTTTAATATTTCGTCTGTTAGTGTTTAATATGGATTCTCTGTAAAAACCTAAAACAGCTGGCCACGACATGTCATGGATTTTGATGAAACTTTCTGTAATTATCATACTAAATGTAAAAACAATGAAAACAAACGATATTGTTATATTTGAACAACGGTTGCCATGGTAACGGGGTCAATCTATTTGACACCCCAATAAATATGAGAGATAAGACATATTGTGGCATTATGTTGCCATGGAAACCATGGTCAAAATTTACTTTATGAACACAAAAACTTTTCTTTGTAAGTTTAACTCTGACAAGAATAACTTTTTCGGGGGAGGGGGTTATCAGGTAGTTGTTGATCATCAGTCAAATTATGTGAAAATTTAGCAAAAATAAGGTCTTATTCTAGGGTCATTTTTGGCCTGTTTTTGATTATTTTGAAGGTTGAAAACCATTATTCGGTGAATGTTATGGGTATTTAACATCACCTTGTCAAAATAAATGTCTATGGCTGGAAAAAATCAAGAAATAAAATTTATGGTGAAACGCACCATTTTGTCATGAATGCCAATCAAAATCCGTTGCTATAGCAACTTGGAATCCATATTACCATATACCGCATATTTAAAAACATTGTTTTTCCTCATGTTTGAGTCCTATGATTATGAAATAGCATACCTGTATACAAATTGTATTTATCATTATCAATTGATCTTCAAATCATTTCAAGGTCATCTGTCCAAATCTCAAGGTCATTTCTAACTTTAGACTGAAATTAAGACAAAAATCAGGATTTCCAATTAATTTAAATTGATTTCTCTAACTTATTTCATTAGATATTTTGATTTTAAATATTTACAGTTGAACAACCGATCAAAAGAAGTAGATTCATCACAATATTGTTAAATTGTATTTCACTTCTATGTATGACATACTTTCAAAAGAGCATAAAATTGCGATTTTCTAAAATTTTCTCGTAAAATATGTGACATTTTTTGGGGTCTTCATTGGAATCTGATAAATGTGATACTCATCCCAACAAATAATACATTTATCATACTTTTACCCATAATTGATTGTTTTGCCAAGGTTCCATACTGTTTACTGTTAATCGTGTCTCTTTTTAGTGAAAAACCACAAAATTTGGCCTGAAAATAGCACATATTTTTAAATGACCTTGAAAATTGAGCAAATGACCTTGACATTTTCTCAAGGTCATGATAGCATCAAATGGTCTTTAATACATCTACATACCAAGTTTTGTAACAATAACAGGCATACATCTGTAGAAATTAGCTTTTTACTTATGACAGGTATTTACACCTTCGTACCAAATGTTGCCATGGTAACCTATTTCAAAGGCATGTAAACAGAAAAATCTCACTTCTAGATAAATTTCCTTCGATTCCCATGAAGTCCTAGGATAATACTCTTCAGGAAATAGTCAACTGTATTTCAAATCTTGTGCAATTGCATTATCACTCTTGTCAAATGTAAGTAAAATATAGGTAAAATTAGGCCTAAATTGGCCGAAAATGGCTCATTTTGAATAAGCAATTTATCTTGAAATTGAAGCAAATTTACATGACACACAGAAAGAAGGAGCATCGAAAAATCAAACTGTATCAACTGAAGAGGATTTGAATAATCTTTTCAGAAAATTACACATACATTCAACATTTGTTTCCATGGTAACGGGATGCATAAAAATGCCTTGTTTAAAGGTGTTTTTATACAAAACCGTGGTTACCATGGCAACGGAACGTCGGAGAAAAAAATGGAAGGTCAATTCGTTCTGAGGACATCATATTTACCTTATACACAAAAGATATCCAAAATCTGAGACATGTCGTGGCCAAACACATCTGATTTTTTAGGTTTTTACATAGAATCCATATTAAACGTTCACATTCTGCAAAACTTAAAGGAGTGAATGAATATCAGACACAAACACCAAACACAGATTCCAAAAACCACCATCGAAAGGCTAACAACTTTTAGGGAAAAATATCAAACAGAACTTCCTCACTCGAAAAGAAAAAAATGGACAAACAGACGGAGACAATAACACAGCTACACAGAGACAAAATGGACAACATATCTAATGAACGGTCGTCAGTACAAGTATGGAAGGTATTGTAGAATGTATTGTTGGTGTTGAGAAGTAGAGCTCCATAATTATTTCATATTTCTTACCCTATACAAATGATAAACGTTGTATTTTCATCCCTGCCGGTGAAGGTATCAAATCGTATTAGTACTACTTTCTTTCCAGAGGAAAGCTGGAATAAGAGGAAAGTTACATAATTACATGTATAGGCGTTCGTAAATTCTTACATAACTTGGATCAATTGGAATTGCAACACCTGGATTGAAAAAATGAAATCAAGAAATTTTAAAGCAAATACGATTTCTTCATACGAATTTTCTAATATGTACACCACGCTTCCTCGCGACAAAATAAATGATCGACTGTCCAAACTCATTAAATGGTGTTTTGAGAGAGGTTAGACATCTGAAACGAAGGGTTTCTTTTCCGCCACAGATTACAAATCATACAAATCATGGACATTTGGTGACCTGTGTATTGCCTTGTCCTTCCTTTTGGACAATATTTATGTAAGATTTGATGAGAAACTCTACAAGCAGGTTGTAGGGATTCCTATGGGTACATATTGTGCGCCTCCTGTTGCAGATTATTTTATACACGTATGAAAAGGAATTTATACAAAATCTTCAAAAGCAAAGAAAAAATGATTATGTGAAATGTTTCATTGGTACTTCTAGGTACCTGGATGATATTCTTACTATCGACAATCCAGTTTTAAAAAAGTATAAAAATGTTATTCATCCACAAGAATTGATTCTAAACAAGGCAAACGCTACAAAAACAGAAACCCCATTTTTGGGCCTAAATATCAAAATTGTTGATGGAGAGATTCATACAAGTGTGTATGACAAAAGAGATGATTTTGGATTTAACACAGTAAATTTTCTCTGGCTTGACGGTGATGTTCCTATATTACCGTCCTATAATATCTACATTTCATAGCTCATCCGGTATGCTAGAGCATGTACTGATGTTTTGGATTTTCATGGTAGAATTTACAAATTACCAAGAAATTTTTAGGACAAGGTTTTCGCTTTCACAAACTAGTAAAGACTTTCTGGAAATTTTACAAAAAATATCGTCAACGTCTTTTGAAATTGGGACTAATACCGGCAACAGAGTATATTACTTTATTTCACAACCTGCATTTTATGGTGAAATAATTAACAAGATAAGAAGGATCAAAGCTAGACAACATAACTATCGAAAATGCATCAGAATCATCAAACGCTTTTAATACCGTGGATATGTTCTTAATGTCACCAGACGGACACTAGGCTTGGCACTTTACCAATCTACAGACTTGTACCAGCGCATCCTTTTAAAGCTTGCACTCTGACTGACGGTTCCGATGACTTTACAATTGAGATGATTAAAACGCTATGTGAAATGACTCAATTGTACAACGGATACCTTAATAAAGGGCAAAAACAACGCTTCTTTCATGTGACAGACCTGGAAAGAAGTAATTAATACACTTAAAAAACATCAAGTCAAGAGGGAGGAAAATTTTTATGCTCCACACTGCAACAAGAAATAAGTATCTATGTTAATAATACGAAATAATTTCGAACCAATTCATGGGCAGGAACACGTTACGTCGCCTTACAGTACCGTTGTCAGAAGTATTTAAAGTTCTGCACTTAAAACCGTCCGTTGACATTATGCAACAGGTGAGGATATGTTGGAAACCATCCGTTGTCATGAAAATTATCGACAAAATTTCAGTAAAATCACAAATAAATCATTAGGTAACCGGTGACTTCTTTTAAAAAGCCAACGGGGGGTAGCCACACGCTTAAGTAATACATTATTACCATGAAATGAATAAAACTCCTTTTATGTTATGAGGAGATCTAATTGGCGATGACCTACTGTCAGCAACGAAAACGGAAATTTGAACAGGAAAACTATCCTGTCTCTTAATCATTTGATTTTATATACCAATTTTATGTAGAAAATTATCGACAACATTATACAAACAATATATGTGAATGGCCGTCTTTTACATTGTATATTTATTGTGTACTTTGATTATTTGATAAAGAATGTCCGTTGTTATGACAAGACAAGAAGATATGGTCCGTTGTCATGACTCTTAACGGTATTTGGGCATGAATGGAGAATAGAATCTTTATTTAGAATCTAAGGCTGAGCAATTAAATTAGCTTAGTTAATTCTTAAAGGATTCAGCTCTACTTTTTTGTAAAGCTGTAAAGGAGGATATCATGTAATTTTCAGGTTACGTGAACATAGATGTATAGAATAGATTTAAAATTGAAAATATGATTCATGAATTTGAAGAGGTGTAGGATGAGTTCATGACTTTATACATTGATCAATTAAACAATAATTGTTAAAGGGATTTTGAAGTCATATATAGCGGTAATCGCTCTTTGATCTAGAATTTTCGCATGCTTTTTTCCAGAAACAATAAGATTCTTACCTACAGATGGGTTATAAGGCACCGTTTTATCGAAGGGACAAAATGATATCAAATGCACAAAAACGAATATAAACGTACGAAGTAATAAAATACTTGTAATAAATGGTCATGATAATTTTGCCCATAGTAGCTCCCTATAACTGTTATACACTTACTGGAGAAACCCCCCCCCCTCCCCCCCCACCCCCCCGGCGAAAAAAACCCACAAAACTTTATTGTAGTCTTTGAAGTCCACTAAAGCAGATTTCCCTCGCCTACCATTAATGGTTTGAATTTTCTTTTTGAAACATTAAATTTATAATTTTACATTCAGTAGAAATCTTCGATGGGGGTATGATATAGACCTTACATGTATATCTCATGTGATGATGAAAATTGTAGTTAATATGTTAATTACATTTGTGTATGTCTGTATGTAAGTTTGTGTGTTTTTATGTCAGCGTCGATATCGGTGTCTCCGTCTTCCTGCGAGTGAATTCTTTTGTCCGCGTTTGTGTCTGTATGTGAGTGAGTGCATCTGTCTGTGTCTCTTGTGTGAGTGTCTGTCTTTATACATGCCTGTCTGTCCGTTTGTTTTTGCGTATGTCTGTGTATACCCTTTGTCTGTCAGTCTGTCGTTTTGCGCATGTCTGTGTATGTCTTTCAGGATGTTCCTTTCAGGATGTTCATGTTTGTGTTTTGATCAGTGTCTGTCTTTGAGTCTGTCTGTGTGAATCTCTTTTTGTTTCTCCCTGTGTCTGTTTTTCAGTGAGTACTTGACTATGTGTGTCTATCTGCTTGACTTGATGAGAGGTTTTTGTCAAGAAAGAGATATTGGCCTAGTCTGATTTTTCGTCTGTCTTGCATGCTGTGATAAACTGTGGATTTACTGAAATCAAAGCCAATACATGTTTTTGTTTGTGCGTGTGTGAGTACATCTGTGTATGTCTGTCTACCTGTCTATCCGTCTGCCTATGTACATCTTTCTGTATGAGTGTGTCTGTTGATGAATGTGTTTGTCTGTATATATGTATTTGTCAGAATATATATGAATTTGTCTAAAACCCCATATATGTGTGAGTGTCTAACCCTCCCCCCTCCCATAAACCTCTTACATATTCTACAAAAGAAAAAATAGGAATAAGGTCAAGTGTCCGGGAAGAGTAATTATATCCTGCTCTGTTGAAGTTCTGTGTGTTTGCTTTTATTACAGCACCCCATCTGTCTTCCGCCAGTCTGTAAACTTTTCAAAATGTCGCGTTCCTTCTGCAGAACCGATGATGAAAATCAAATTATAAAGTCAATTTTTCAAGAGTGATAGAGTCTATTGGTTGGTAAAGAGGAGACATGGGTGCAATATATATATATACTAGTATATATATGTAAAACCATTGGAGCATTTTTCATGTATTTTGCAATACTGGAGGCCAATGGAAGGTAAACAAAATACGGACTGAACTGGGGGAAAATGGTTATATAACATTTCTTCTCTATGGGGAAATTCCATGCTAATATGAGGAAAGTCTGATATACATGTATAGCAGAATATCTCCAAGGGGAAGAAACCTCTAATATAGCAAATTTCCCTATGAGAAAACTACTGCATTACACCGGTTTATAATACACTTATAAAGTAAGATACTGTATACATTCACATTTTAGCCTCCATTTATATTTTACCATTTTCACCCATAGCTCAGAAGATGAATTTAAGACGGGACGAATAAAATTTAATGTTAAGGATATCTTAACAAAACGGATGATTCGGCGAATTCAATTCTGGGCAAATCAGGCTCCATTCTAAATTGGTTGAAAATTAAATTGTGCGTATTGATTGATGACTTTTAATGATTAGTACAGGTATCAAAGTATCATTCCATCCATTAAAATACAAAAGCAGACAACGGACATCTGACAACGGACAGAACTTTCGCAACATGGATTGACAACGGACTAATTTGAGAAAAGTCCAAAAAGGGGGTTCAAAATTGAATTCGTCATCATGACACTACCAGAGGAGCATTATATAGACTTCATATTTATTATTAGTATATTTCTGGAATAAGATAAACCTGAATATTCAAAGATTTCAAGAAAAAGGAAGAATAATAAATGTGCAGGACGTGGTGATCAAAGGACGCCAACCCCCCCCCCCCCCCCCCCCAATTGAATTTTCGAGTGTATCACTTTTAAAATTTCAACGTTTATTAGAAAATCATACTTTCCACACATGCTCATTGTCACGACAACGGATGGTTTCCTTCATATCCTTACCTGTGGCATAATGTCAACGGACGGTTTTAAGTGCAGAACTTTAAATACTTCTGACAACGGTACTGTAAGGCGACGTAACGTGTTCCTGCCCGTGCAATTGTCATTCACCAACGTGTCCGGTATTAAAAATCCTCATCGGTGATGCTTCCAGCCAAAGTGATTTTGAAAAGCCGCCTTTATTCATTTCAGTAGCGCCATATCGGCATATGGTTATATTTTTTCAATTTAAATTTCTGCATTTACTTTACAGAGATTGCGCAGCTCGAAATTTCCTGTAGGGTCGATTCAGTAGCATATCCATATGAAATATATGTTCAAAATAGCATTGGGGGAAAAAAATATATGTTTAAAATACTAGTGGCAATGGAGAGAATAAGAAATTTAAAAAATAAAACTAGGTTCGCTTCTCTTAACTTTTTAAAAATTATTTGGCTGAAAGTACCAATGATGAGGATTCAATATCCGAAGCATGCATGTCTGGTGAACAATATTTTAAAGAAAAAGGTAAGAAAAGGTACTGTTAACAGGGATATAAAGGTACAGAAACTCAGACATAATAGAAGCCTAAATCCATGTCAAACAAGCAAAGTACATATCTATAATAAAAGGGGAAAACATTGCAAAGAGACATACCTGAGTAAAAAATGTGATGCCTAGTAATATAATCAAACGCTTTGTAATACTAGTCATGATTTGTCTTTCATTTGTTGTCAAACAACATATCATAACCCGTCAGAATTTCCATTTTATGCGAAATGACAAGTTTAGCTATAGGTTAAGGAACTTGACCTATATCTGATTTAGTTTTCTAAACAATGGTATAGGTATGTTATTCTATTGTTATTTGGTTTCATTTATATTAGAGTACATCTGATATCTATATAACAATAATGCAGATAAATTTGATCTACAACAATTCATCTTTATCTTATCTCAGTATTGTATAATTACATTCTACGCTATATTTATACATACTTCGATTCATTAAGGTGTACATCGTGTGTAACCCCCGGAAAAGATCAAACCACATAAACATCTTGGCAAGCAAAAAACGAAGGCCCTTGGAACTAATCAATATTCATAAATATAGCCACGCCCTAGCGTACAATGAATGCAAATGAAATAAAGCCATTTAGCAACAATCGTCAAGCCTTCGGAGTTCTAATAAACTGAACTTCTTTTCCCAAATTTGTCTTACGCTTTCTTTTCAAAGTCATTTGTAGCACTTACTTTTAGCCATTTGATGCTTAATACGACCGCATTACTGAAAAAATAAGAGTAGAGTTATAAAATGATACACATTTTAAAAAGAAATCGGTCATCACATTCTTTGTTATAATAACATTTTTGTTTCAAGTCCGATCTTAATAAAATAATCCAAAATGACAATCTCAGAGTTGATATTTATTATTTATTCATTTTGACTGCCATTTCATTTTATTTCTTGAATTGTATATTATGAAGGCATCCTAGATATCAGATAGGACTTTATCATCTTTTGAAGAAATGTACCTTTGTTTTTCCTTTGAATCATCATCTTGTATAGGTATGAATAGTTGGTTGGTCGAGTCAACGGTGTTTTCATTTATTTGTAAACACATTGATTTCCTGGAAAAAAACCATGACCAGTCCTTTAGTATTGTGCTTAGCACCCCTGTATTATTAATATTGGAGTACATAATACATGATAATGATAATTATAGGTGATACATGATGATTAAACTTTACCATAAGTCCAGTCAATCTAGCGAAAAAACGGTCAATTTGGCAACTACATGTAATTGCAACAGTTTCACATTCAATAGTTATTTGTTTATTAAAGTTTATTAAAGTAAATGAAGCATCCCCCAAAAAAGCTGTTTATTTGACGATAAAAGTTTTGTTTTAATCTATTCATAGAAACGCTTCTGCTTGATGCGAAAAATCCGAGTACCTCGGTCACGCGATATTCCGCGCTACGGAGTTTATCGTTCAGATATCTTTTCCATTTCAATATTTTGACTTTAATTAGTTAAACTTGAAAAAAAAATTCACTTCTAATTTGGCAACTGAAATCTTTACCATGATATGTTTATAAATATAACAAGTCTTATCTCTCTATTTTTATTTTGGATTAGGACAACACCAGGCTGTAGCACCCACAGCAAAATTCCAAAACACCCAATGCAAAAACACAGAGCAGACAAGCACAGAAAGAGACGCAGAAAGGGCAAGAAACGTCAACACAGAAACATCAAACACAAAGGACTACACATAAACCGAAGAAACTAATGGGCAACCGGTGCCGACGGAAATAACAGAAGGTATGGTTATCCTGGATTACGTGCGCATAACCCTCCAACTTTTCCCATTACCCAGAGGTCTCGAAGAACGTACAATTGTGGTGTAAAACAACCTCCTCACTGTCAGATTACCACATGCAAGAAATACCGCAAAACGCAGGGGCCTAAGCAACACAGATGAATATGTAAATGGATATAAAAAGAGGGCGTACGTAATACAGTCCGCCCTCTGCCGCCGCGAGCTCATGTATGTTATCACCCGAGGAGTCCGACGGACATTCAGAGAGGGCAAGAGGTCGGGGCCCTGTCTTCTCTAAAGGCTTTGGACAGAGCCCATCATGGAGTCCCGTCGTCAAAGTCATCAAGTGCAAGTTTTAAGCATGCGCTGGTACAAGACTGCAGATTGGTCAAGTACCAAGCCTAGTGTCCGTCTGGTGACAGGATCATATCCACGGTATAAAAGGCGTTTGATGATTCTGACGCATTTTCGATAGTTATGGACCATACAACGTTATTTTTTAAAAGATACATGATACGATGTGATACACGCATGATACGATAGGATACACGCATGATACGATGGGATACACGAACGAACACGATAGACCTGATACACGAAAGGATATGATACGATGCACGTTACACGATACACGATACGAAAGGATACATGTTACACGATGCGAAAGGATACACGTTTTACTATGAATGACACGATAGAATAAACGTTAAATAATGTATATTAGCTTGCATCATACGGCGCATAAACACGATAAAGTAAAGAATTTAACTTGTACGATACGATAGGATACAAAATGTGTGAGTTATGTACGTTTATTGTTAATATTTGTATGATAATAATTAGTATTCGTATTAGTAAAAAAACACACAAAAAAAAAAACACACACACACACACACACACAATTGTTTCGTTTATCAAATCCGTGACTTGGAGTCTATTATTTTCATTTACTCTACCCAAGTCGCCATTAAATGAAAATAAAACGCGACATGATTGGCAGGGCATATTACCAATCAAGCGAGACGAATTGACTGTATGTTAGTAAAACAAAATAAATGTATGTTAATTAATGTGTATGTATGTAATAGTACTGACGTAACTTAGATAGAAGGATATATCCTATGCATGATGACCATGTATTATGTAACATTTGAAGTCATCGATCGGTGAGGTATATTTTCCGGCTATTCTACACCTACCTTTAAGTTGTTTATCCCCTATTGCAGTAAAATTAAGTATAAAGAAGAACATATATGTATATCTATTATTCCTTAACAATGCATCCTTTCACTAAAAAACCATAAAGAAACAATGCATCCTTTCACGAAAGAATCCATATTGAAATTTAAAAAAATCCGAAAATAAACCCCATAAACGGAACGAAATTCCGACGATTTCATTGGCTACCTGATACTTTAGGATACACGTTACACGATACGATAGGATTCACGATACACGATGAACGATAGGATACGATAGGATAAGATACGATATGATTCACGTTAAACGAAATTATAAACGCACGATACGATACGATGCATGCATGATACGATACGATAAACTCGGGATACGATAAGATTAAATTGACAAAAAATAATGTTGTATGGACTTTAGGTTGTCTATCTTTGATCCTTCTTAACTGGTGTGGTGGATGACTCGAGGAATCATCGTAATATCTATTTGGTTCATCGAGGTATCAACACCAAAAATTGAGGAAAAACTGAATCGTGCGATTCCTCGCCACAAAATTATTGTCTAAACTCATTGATGGTGTTTTGATTGAGATTGGAAAACTTATATTTGTGCATCTTAATGGGTTTCTTTTCCACTGCGGGGTACAGGACATAGACATGTGGTGGCCTTTGTGTTGCTTAATCCTTCCTCTTGGATCCCTGCGGCCTGCTTTTGAGGATTCTCACCATAAGTTGTGTTAAATGTTGTCCGGGGGAGGGACGCTACATGTCCATGGTTTGTGTTCTCTAGCGGAAAAGAAACACTTTGATTGTGATGAGATAAAGGGGATCCAGACGACGGCACTAGCGGCGCTGGCAGTGAAGCGTCGAATTTAATCAGATGTGCAAATATAAGTTTTTGTGTTTTTGATGAGTTCAGGTGGATGATCGTTGCTTTGGCGTGAAGAGGCGGCTGGCCGTCGTTTTTAGACCTAGATGTCGTAATTGTTGATGGAGGGATTCATGTGGGTGTGTGTGGCAGGAGGGATGATTTTGGGTTCGGCATGGCGAGCTCTTCCTAGCTTGGCGGTGATGTTACTGGATTGCCGTCGTGTGGTGTCTACATTTCGCTGCTTATCCTGTATGCTAGATGCTAGATGTGCTGATGATTTAGATTTTCATGGTGGAGGTTTGCAGGTTGCCGGGAGGATGTTTTTAGGTCAGGGGTTTTGCTTTTGCAAACTAGTAAAGACTTTCTTGAAGTTTTGCAGGACGTGACGTGACATGACGTTAAAACCAAGACACTTTAGGCAAAGGCAGAATATTAATAAGTTCTGTATTTTCCATTAAGATATGATGTGGGCATTCGGATGTATTTCGAATTATAAATAATCACTGAGAATTTTAAAAGAAATTGTCGAAAGGAGATAAATTTATGCTTATTTTCAGAACGTCTTTGAGATGTTAATTTTTGATAATAACTTCCGTTTATCTGAAACCCTATCATTTATTTATCGTAAAAACTTGATATTATCCTCTTCAAATGTTAAGTGAAATACAGATAATTTCCTATTGAAATTTGATCATCAGTTTTTAAGTTATAGTGATTTTGTTACCCCCTCCCTCCAATGCCGCCGTTTCTATAATGACGTCAAAATTGATATTGAGTTTTCCGATGGGTTTCTTTCGGATACTGTTTCGGATTTCTGATCTAGTGGAGTTTTGTTATTCGAGACAACGTAAAAGGTGGGTGGACTTTTTTAACAATTCGTCTTCAAATCGGCTAAGTACAAAAAGATTAACAATATTTTCTATTCATCTAATGGAATAAGCTTCACTGAGCGCAACTCAATTTGATAAACAACATTTAAGGATTGTTTTTCAGCTTTTGCGCTTTATCGGAGTGTATTGGCAGTAGGGAATGGAAACAAAATATGTAAAGCACGAAGGGAATGAATACAAAATATGTAAAGCACGAAGTGCTTTTCATGAATTTTGTTTCAATTCCCTTCTGCCAATACACACCGATAAAGCGCAAACGCTGAAAAATAATCCTTATATTTACATTTAACGTGTTAATTAAGTTATTTCTGCAAATTTTTCATTTTCGTTTCTTTACATTTGAAATATCATTGCGGAGGGAGAACGTCACTTGACGTAACAGCAAACGAACGTTCGACGTTTTTCGATAGATTTGAAGTAGTACCTTCTGTACGGAAACGTTGTTGACAAATGAGAAACTGAATTTTGTCCTTTGGCTGTATTTTGAATATTTCAATTAAATCTGAAAAAAAAATTGAATCGTGAAAATTCGTTACTTTTGTCCAACATAATTCAGACATAGCGGAGTTTGAAACTGGAAAAATCTCACAGAACTTCGAGGGAAAACATTTGAAAATTCACTTTAACACACTGTTAAAGTGTTTACATCCATGAAATCAATCGGTGTTTATTATACAAACTTCTGTAAATTACCCCATTTCCTCTGGGTGTAAAACAAAGGAGGGGATCTCCAACAACACCAGGTTGCAGCACCCACAGCAAAACCCCAAAACACCCAATGCAAAACAAAGCAGACAAGCACAGAAAGAGACGCGTAAGGGACAAGGAACGTCAACGCACAACACAGAAACATCAAACACAAAGGACTACACATAAACCAACGAGACCAATGGACAACCGGTGCCGACTTAGGACGGCCATCTGCCACGGAAATAGCAGAAGGTATGGTTATCCTGGATTACGTGCGCACAACCCTCCCACTTATCCGATTACTCAGAGGTCTCGAAGAACGCACAATTGTGGTGTAAAACAATCTCCTCACTGTCAGATGACCACACACAAACAAGACCGCAAAACGCAGGGGCCCATGCAACACAGATGAATATGTGAATGGATATAAAAAGAGGGCGTACGTAATACAATACGTGCTCTGCCGCCGCGAGCTCATGTATGTTATCACCCGAGGAGTCCGACTGACATTCAGAGAGGACAGGTGGTCGGGGCCCTGTCTTCTCTAAAGAGGTTTGGACAGGGCCCGTCATGGAGTCCTGTCGTCACAGTCAGTCAGAGTGCAAGTTTTAAGAATACTCTTGTGTACAAGACTGTAGATTGGTCAAGTACCAAGCCTAGTGTCCGTCTGGTGACATTAGGATCATACCCACGGTATAAAAGGCGTTTGATGATTCTGACGCATTTTCGATAGTGATGTTGTCTACCTTTGATCCTTCTTATCTTGTTAATAATGTCACCATAAAATGCAGGTTGTGAAATACCCAAAGTAATATACTCTGTTGCCTGTATTGGTCCGAATTTCAGAAGAAGATTACAATAATTTTTGTAAAATTTCCAGAAAGTCTTTACTAGTTTGTGAAAGCGAAAACCTTGTCCTAAAAGTTTCTTGGTAATTTGTGAATTTCTACTATGAAAATCCAAAACATCAGTACATGCTCTAGCATACCGGATGAGCTGTGAAATATATATACCATAGAACGGTAATCTGGGAACATCACCGTCAAGCCAGGGGAAATTTACTATGTTAAATCCAAAATCATCTCTTGTGTCATACACACTTGTATGGATCTCTCCATTAACAATTTTGATATTTAGGTCCAGTGAAATCTATTGTTGATCTAAGGATCCATGATACCCCCGCCCAGCATATTTTACATTTAATCAATGTATAAGAAGTTAGAAGGTGCCCAGCATATTTTACATATATGCAATGTATAAGAAGTTAGAAGGTGCACAATTCAACACAAAATTGAGGAACATGACCCTTTATTTGAACTTGACATGCATTTCTCAATGTAAAGCTATATCTAAGAAATAAATATATTCCCTGTTACAGTTTTCATTTAAATGTCAGGCAAGCATAAATAAAATATTGATTTTCCAAGTTTGAAGGGGAACAACTCTGCATGAAATTGAGCCATATTCAAACCTAACTTGTAATTTTTGGTATAATAGCTACATTCAAGAAATGAATTTATTATCTGTAACAGTTGTCCTTCTAATGTCCAGAAACCACAAAATTTTGAATTATTCTAAGTTTCAAGGGGCATAACTCTGCACATAATAGAGGGACATCACCCATATTCAAACTTGACCTGTATTTCTTGGTGTAATATCTATATGCAAGAAATGTATTGATTATCTGTTACGGTTTTCCTTTAAACATCTGGAAACCACAAAATTTAGAATTTTTCTAAGTTTCAAGGGGCATAACTCTGCACAACATTGAGGGACTTGACCCATATTCGAACTTGACCTGTATTTCTTGGTGTAAGAGCTATATCCAAGAAATGAATTGATTATCTATAACGGTTTTCCTTTAAACGTCTGGAAACCAGAAAATTTTGAATTTTTCTTAGTTTCAAGGGGCATAACTCTGCACAAAATTGAGGGACATGACCCGTATTCGAACTTGACTTTTTTTTTTAGTGTAAGAGCTATACGCAAGAAATGAATTGATTATCTGTTACGGTTTACCTTTAAATGTCCGGAAACCAGAAAATTTTGAATTTTTCTTAGTTTCAAGGGGCATAACTCTGCACAAAATTGAGGGACTTGACCCATATTCGAACTTGACCAGTATTTCTTGGTGTAAGAGCTATATCCTAGAAATGAATTGATTATCTATAACGGTTTACCTTTAAATTTCCGGAAACTACAAAATTTTGACTTTTTCTAAGTTTCCGGGGGCATAACTCTGCAAAAACTTGAGGGACATGACCCATATTCAAACTTGACCAGTATTTTCTGGTGTTAGAGCTATATCCAAGAAATGAATTGATTATCTATAACGGTTTACCTTTAAATGTCCAGAAACCAGCAACTTTTGAATTTTTCTAAGTTTCAAGGGGCATAACTCTGCACAAAATTGAGGGACATGACCCATATTCGAACTTGACCTGTATTTCTTGGTGTAAAAGCTATATGGAAGAAATGAATTGATTATCTGTAACGGTTTACAATGTCCGGAAACCACCAAATTTTGAATTTTTCTAAGTTTCAAGGGGCATAACTCTGCACAAAATTGAGGGACATGACCCATATTCGAACTTGACCAGTATTTTCTGGTGTTAGAGCTATATCCAAGAAATGAATTGATTATCTATAACGGTTTACCTTTAAATGTCCGGAAACCAGCAACTTTTGAATTTTTCTAAGTTTCAAGGGGCATAACTCTGCACAAAATTGAGGGACATGATCCATATTCGAACTTGACCTGTATTTTCTGGTGTAAGAGCTATATCCAAGAAATGAAATGATTATCTGTAATGGTTTTCCTTAAAATATCCGGAAACCACCAAATTTTGAATTTTTCTAAGATTCAAGGGTCATAACTCTGCACAAAATTAAGGGACATGACCCATATTCGAACTTGACCTGTATTTCTTGGTGTAAAAGCTACATGCATGAAATGAATTGATTATCTGTAATAGTTTTCCTTTAAATGTCCAGAAACCATAGTTGGGACGGACGCACGCACGGACACACGGACGGACAAGTGCATCACTACATACCCCCACCATTATATGGCGGGGGTAAAAAATGGTGTTTCTGTGTTTGAAACGTTTGCCTTGTTCAGAATCAATTCTTGTGGATAAATAACATTTTTATATTTCTCAAAAACAGGATTGTCGATAGTAAGAATATCATCCAGGTACCTAGAAGTATCAATGAAACATTTCACATCGTCATTTTTTCTTTGTTTTTGAAGATTTTGGATAAATTCCTTTTCATACGTGTATAAAAATAAATCTGCAACAAGAGGCGCACAATTAGTACCCATTGGAATCCCTACAACCTGCTTGTAGAGTTTCTCACCAAATCTTACATAAATATTGTCCAAAAGGAAGGACAAGGCAATACACAGGTCACCACATGTCCATGATTTGTATGATTTGAAATCTGTGGCGGAAAAGAAACCCTTCGATTCAGAAGTACAAATATAATTTCCCCCTCTCGATCAAAGCACCATTTAAGGAGTTTGGACAGTCGATCATTTATTATTTTGTCGTGAGGAAGCGTGGTGTACATATTAGAAAAGTCGTATGAAGATATCGTATTTGCTTCAAAATTTCTTGATTTCGTTTTGTCAATCACATCCCCTGAATTTTTAATAGACCAAAAGAAGTTTACGCCATTCCTGTTCATGACAGTTTCACAGTATTTTGCTACGTGTTCCTTTATAGCCGTGAGTGCTGACGTCAGATTTCTAGACAAAATTGTTGTTGAGCAGTTGCTAGAATTAGCAATATATCGAAACTTGTAAGGAGACTTGTGGAGTTTTGGTATACAGTATATTGTAGGGAGATCCAATTTAGAAATATGGATGTTAAAAGAAGAAATTTCACTGTTTTGTTTGTTCAAAATATTTGGAACACTTTCGTTGCTTTCGATATAAGTATTAGTAGAGGAAAGTTCCGAAACTAAAGTTGATATGTAGTAGCGTTTTTAAATAATTATGGTGTTGTTGGCTGCTTTGTCTGCAGGCGCGAAGACATATTTTTCATGTAAATTACGTAACTTGGATTTGAAATATCTTTCAGATTTAGAAATTGGATTTTCAAAAAGTTGAGGATTTTTGTGGTAGTTATCTATTCGAATATCGGTAATATCCAAAATGAGGTTTTTCCAGTCATTCAGAGCATGCAATTCGACTCCTTCCGATTTACACCATTGTTTGGTATAGTTATCTAAAGCTTCCTTTAGCACTTCGCGACATTTAATAATATCTATCTTGGATGGAATTCTTTACTTAGGTCCTTTCTTAAGAAGACCACGGAGCTGCCTGTCTTTGATAATTGAAAAGTCACCTGTAATAATATGACCAGCTGGTTTATATAGATATGCAGACGTTGCGCATTCTCAAGACGCAGGACATGATTCAAGTATTTTTGGATCTTGTGTAACTTTGTTGTATTTAGAAACGAAATTTCGAAAAGGTCTCTTATATTTGTAACAAATAAGAGGAGGTTCTAAATTTTCAAAATATTGAGGAATGGCACTTTGTACGCGATGATTCCGAAAAATATAAGAGATGTTCAGAAGATCAAATCCTTTGTTAATAAATGGAATTTTTATGAATCGTCTTTTAGGGGAGGTGTTTTTAACCAAAGGATAAAGTTTATTTTGTGCGAATGCAACAATGATATCTAGCCTGAATCAATCAGTGTTTCTTAAGAATGCAACCAGTGCTTCATCCAAGATAGATTTTAATTGAACTGCTGGAACTGAAGAGAGAGCATGAAGCAGTTCATGTCTGCCGCCGTTGCGTGCAATGATCAGTAGATCTTTGAGGGTACGATGTACTCTTGCTCTTTTTCTGACTTTTTTGTTTCGCCTTTTACCGTGAGACCTATGCTTCCTTTTAATGTTAGGGCGGATTGAAAAAAACATTAATATTTGAAGAGGTCGAAGAAATGTTTCCTTGTCCATAAACCTGATCGTTTAGACCAAGGGGGTACGCAATTTGCAGTTTAGTTATCCAGGCGAGTTCAGCTTGTATGCGGCGTTTTTTAATTTCAGTTTTACTTTGATTTTTAAGTTTTTGGAATGACTGAACTGGAGTAATTGTTATATCCGAAACTGAATGGTTCTATTTTACGAAGTGATTATATAGGAAATTTCTTTGTTTTTTCTGACGCGAGTTTCTTATCTCATACGAATGACTTCGAAAACGAGATTTTAAGGCCTGGCCTGTTTCTCCTACATATTGGGCGCCACATCCCTTGGCGTGTCATGTAATGACATAGATGACATCTTGATACGATAAATCAATGTCCTTATCAATCTCAACTTTAAAGGTCTGCCCATTAACACTAGATTTAATTGTTGTGGAATTGCAATTGATGAGCGGACATATGCCGCATCTTTTCCCATTGCACCTGCAAATGGTTGAGAACCCTCTATGTTTGTTGTTAAATGTAGAGCCTGCAGATGGAGAAGTGGGTGCAATATGTCTACGGGATTTTAATTTTAGAGGTGATAGAAGTACCTTTGGTGAGGAAAAAAGTTTCTTACTGTTAAATGTAAATGATGGAAAAGTGACTGTAGTAATAGAGGGTAATCTCAAAGGAGTTAATTTGATACGAGGCGACCTTAAAAATGCCATGATGAAATGATCGGTGAAAGGTGAATTATGATCCTGCGTAGAAGACACTACAACTTAGTCAAGTCAGAGAACGTAATGGAATTAAAACACTTCAAACATCGGGTCACGGGGAATTGTATTACCAACTCCACACTGCAACACGAAATAAGTGTAGATATAAAACAAAGGAGGGAATCTCCAACAACACCAGGTTGCAGCACCCACAGCAAAACCCCAAAACACCCAATGCAAAACACAAAGCAGACAAGCACAGAAAGAGACGCACAACACAAAAACATCAAACACAAAGGACTACACATAAACCAACGAGACCAATGGGCAACCGGTGCCGACTTAGGACGGCCATCTGCCACGGAAATAGTAGAAGGTATGGTTATCCTGGATTACGTGCGCACAACCCTCCCACTTATCCGATTACCCAGAGGTCTCGAAGAACGCACAATTGTGGTGTAAAACAATCTCCTCACTGTCTGATGACCACACACAAACAAGACCGCAAAACGCAGGGGCCCATGCAACACAGATGAATATGTAAATGGATATAAAAAGAGGGCGTACGTAATACAATCCGTGCTCTGCCGCCGCGAGCTCATGTATGTTATCACCCGAGGAGTCCGACTGACATTCAGAGAGGAATGAGAATAGTGTAATTAGAATAGTACAAAAGTCGAGTACAGCCGTGGAAAACACGAAAACTTTCGACATTTTCATGACTTACCTCAACATAATGGCTCAAGTCAGTCAAGATTCGCTGATACTAGAAATATTTCTGATATTACGATTCCATAAGAAGCAAAGATAAATTCACTTTTGATAAATGACACAAGTGAATCAAATCCTCATCCTAAAATACTGAATATTTGATCCACTGCTGCCTGAATATTCGCTCATCCAAACACGGCATCTTTCTGCAGACAGCAATGCAGTTCGTCCTTGAACTTCGTCTACTGACGCGTGATCGACTTACTACGTCACACCTCTTGAAAGTGTACATGTGGGTGACCTAGATTTTGACACATTAATCACTGGGGGTAGACGGTGTCGTTTGATAATGGATACGTGTTTTGAATCTGTTTCAGCAATTAAAGGGAAACGCAGTAGGAATGTAAATATTAAACAATATAAAATGGCCAATTTCTACATCGTGTGTATTAAGCACCGGAAAGCTTGCAATATGATTGTCAAGAATGGAATATAACAGTTTTCAGTTTCCGGATAGCGGGCTCACCGATTATATTGATGTACCATTTACAAATCTCCTCCTTTATCCTTTTTAACACAAAACGGGATCAAAACATAATTCACAAATCACATTAATGTAAAGTAATGGTTTTGTGTATTTTTGTTCCTATTTGATGTTTTCATACTTTTGTTACCCTAGCTATTCAAACCGTAATTAAAAACTCATTTAATAAATCTTTCTTCTATAAAATAGATAAAAGAATAATCTTATACATTATATTTTTTTTTCCTTAAAAACTTTTACCTTCAAGGAATGGATATCACATAATAGAAATAAAAGAAAATTGTGGTTTTCGGGCTTAAGGTAGAGTATCCCTCAGGTCAGAATTTTGAAAAGTTTATGCCTGGATACCCTATTTTTTCTCTTCAGAATATTGTTCAGAGTATCAAACTGACATAGTTTTGGGAAAAGAAAATTTCATAGTTACATTTTATCACCTCTAAAATTGGTATTTTCTTACTTTTCCCATAGGGTCCAATGTTAAAGTTCAGACTCCTTACATTCTCACGATAATCATGAAACCACAAATTTTATTTGGTTTGTATATAAGGTCTAGCACAAATTTCGAATATATGATAAAGAAAATATTGTAAAAGTTGAAATTTTGGAAATATTAGCATCTGAGACCTGAGGGATGCTCTACCTTGAGCAAGACCTTATTCCTACAGCTCCTTTTTGTATTTTGTTTAGAATGTGATATTTTACGCGGTAATTAAACATTGAACAGAGATACATTTATAGCTCTACTGGTCAAAGACCAGCCGAGTTACGCGATCGGCTTTGTGTCCTGCGTCCGTCCGTCTGTCCGTCCATTCACCTTTTCTCGTGAACGCGAATCCTCTGAATCTGTGAATGGTAAGAAATTAATTATTTTTGTATTATAATGGTCCAGTCTAGTTTTGCACCTGCTATTTTGTTTGAGCCCCTGACCCCCAGGGTCTTGGAAATGAGTGTGGTCATTTTCTCCTATGCAACACAATGTAATCTTGTGAACACCACTTCTCAGAAACTATAATTGATAGGAATTAATTCTTTTTGCATTATAATGGGTTTATGGTCTAGTTGTGCACATGATATTTTGTTGAGCAAATGACCCCTAGGGTCTTGAAAAATTGTTGCGGTCATTTTCTCCTATATAACTCAATGTAATCTTGTGAACTTTATTTCTCAAAAGTAAAAATGACAGAGTTAATTATTTTTGCATTATGATAGGTCTTTGGTCTAGTTGTGCACCTGATATTTCATTGGGCCCCTGACCCCCAAGGTCTTGGAAAATGGGTGTGGTGATTTTCCTCTATATAACTCATGTAAACTGTTTAACATTTAAATTCTCAAAAAGTGAAGATGATAGAAAGTCAATTCTTTTTGCATTATAATGGGGTTGTAGTCTAGTTGTGAACATGATATTTTGTTTGAGCCCCTGACCTCCCAGTGTCTAGGAAATGGATGTGGTCATTTTCCCCTATGTAACTCAATGTAATTTTGTTAACACCACTTCTTAGAAACTATAATTGATAGGAATTGATTCTTTTAGCATTATCATGGGTATAACGGTCTAGTTGTGCACATAATATTTTGTTTGAGCCCCTGACCCACAGGGTCTTGGAAATGGGTGTGGTCATTTTCTCCTATGTAACTCAATTTAATCTTGTGAACACCTCTTCTTAGAAACTATATTTGATAGGAATTACTTCTTTTTGTATTATAATGGGTTTTTGGTCTAGTTGTGCACCTGACCCCCATGGTCTTCGACAATAGATGTGTCATTATAATCTTGCGGACTTCAACTCTGAAAGTGTAATTGATAGAAAATGAATTCATTTTGCATTATAATTGGTCTGTGCTCTAGTTGTGTACATGCACCTGATATTTTGTTTGAGCCCCTGACACCAGGGCCTTGGAAAACGGATGTGGTCATTTTCCCCTGCATAATTCTTTGTCTGTGAACACCAAGAAATGATAGAGAGTTAATTATTTTTGCATTATAATTGGTATATAGTATTATTGTGCAACTGATATTTTGTTTGAGATTCTGACCCCCAGGGTCTTAAAAAATGGGTGTGGTCAGTTTCTCCTATGTAACTCAATGTAATCTTGTGAACACCACTTCTCAGAAACTATAATTGATAAGGAATTAATTCTTTTTGCATTATTATTGGTTTATGGTCTAGTTGTGCACCTGATATTTTGTTGGCCCCTAACCCCCAGGGCCTTGGTAAATGGATGTGGTCATTTCACCCTGCATAGCTCTTTATCTTTGAACACCAAGAAATGTTACAGAGTTTATTCTTTTTGCATTAAAAACGGTATATAGTGTAGCAGAACGGATCTATGTCATCAATATTAATCTATGACAAATATGGATAATGACAATATCCCTGAATACAGCACAAAATCGATAATTCAGAAAATCAGAAACAGAAGGCATACAAAATCAGGATAAAACAGGAACCAAAGCAAACAAAGAAAAACCTCCACCACATGAAAAGAAGCGAACCCCCGATATGGGAGTGAGACCAGGTGCCCAGGAAGAGTAAGCATCTCCTGCTTGCATGCAACACCCGCCACTTCAATTCGGTAGAATTGTCACATCCGGTTACTTCCATTTCGGAAGACATAGAGTACAATCTTTGGTTGGATGGTTCAAATGGTCTATGACAGAATATCATCCACCATTTTGGAGAGTGAGACATCATAGTGTATGACGAGTTCCCCATATCGACCGTAGAACTTCCTCAGTGAAGATGTTAGTCGGTCACAAACATATCCCTGACTGAGGAGCTTATCTGAAAGACGCCTAGCTCTCAGAACAAAATCCGTATATTTGGTACTTGCTCTGGCATAGCTTATCAACTGAGATATGAACACGCCATAAGCAGGCGATGAAGGGATGTTACTACTCAGAAAAGGAAAGTTCGTAATGCTGAAATTGGAGTCGTCACGTTTGTCATAGAGTGAGGTGTTCAAGTGACCATCAGTGTCGTAAGACAACATCATGTCCAAATAGGATGCTGAATTATTTGTCTCTGTAGTTTCTTTGACTTCAAGCTCCGAAGGATAGATACTGCTCAGGTAATCCGCGAATTTTGGATTATTGATGGACAGCACATCTATTTCATCCTTACTTTTAACTTATACGCTATTCATAGATACATAGATAAGAACTGTTATCTTTAGCCAATAAGATTAATCGTTATACATGTATCTCACAGTTCGGTAACTGCCATGTGATCGAGTAGTATATAAAGCGAGCGTTCAACGAGCTCAGTGCAGTGACCTTACAAAGCCTCTCCAGTCGACTTCCGACTAAAGGTAAGGAAATAGAAACATTTTGTGTCTTTGGTTTATTGGTTATTTAGTGAAATTGACTTTGGTCACATGACCTTGGATATAGGTGATCTGAAACCTACATTGTATGGAGCATGAGCAACAAAGAACTGAATTAGTGATGGTATAGACGGTTCAAAACATATAGCCTGAATATAATAAGCATAGACAATTTCAGCCTGGAAATGATTAGCATATCAAATTTCATTACTAAAGTAAGAAGTGGCCTTAATCATGTGACCTAGTGACAATGTGATAAGAAACATTTAGTTCTGAGAAACTACATAATAAAATATGAAATCAATTGTAAGAAGGATTCAGGAGATATAGCCCAGACAAGATTAGTACGTACAATTTCATTAAAAAGAACTCAATGATCTTGACTTTGGGCACATGACCTTGGGTCAAGATGATAAGAAACCATTTAATCCTGAGCAACAGCATACTAAAGTATCAGAGTGATCCAGTATACGATTCCAGAGATATAGCCCAGACTCAATAGCATTTATTACTATTTCATTAAAAAATATAATACTTGACCTTGATCTTAGCCATATGACCTTGGATCAAGGTGGTGTGAAACCTTTGGGTCATCAGAATCATCATACTAAAATATAAAAGTGATAAAATCAGGGTTCAAAAGATTAAGGCTGGACATAATACACGCAACATATACAATTTCATTTAAAATATACTAATTGACCTTGACCTTGGTCACATGACACAGGAACATCGTGATGTGAAACCTTTGGATCATTAGCAAAAACAAACTAAAGCATAAGAGTGATCTGATAATCAGTTAAAGAGATACATGTATAGCCCCAACAGAATAGCATGTACAATTTCATTAAAAATGTACTAATTGCCTTGATCAAATGATCTCGGGTCAAGGTGATGTGAAACCTTTGAGTCATGAGCAAATACATACCTAAACCTGAAATCAATCCAGTAAGCGGTCCAAGGGATATAGGCTAGACAGGAATGTATGAGTATGTACAATTTCATTAAAAATGCACTAAAGGACCTTGACCTTTGTCACATGACCTTGGATCAAGGTGATGTGAAACCTTCGAGTCATAAGCAGCAATATACTAAAATATAAAAGGGATCGGGTAAAAGGTTCAAGAGATATAGCTCGGACAGGAAAGCATGTAAAATTTCATTAAATATAAATATGAAAGTTATCCGGTAAACGGTTTAAGAGATAATGCCGGTTATAACAGGAACGTATACTAATACGGAAGGGCTCAAACTCTTTACCTTCATGAAGAAAATCCCAAACCAATTTTTCCTGCACCAGACATGTTTTTCGAATATCAAACTCTGATCAGTGATGCTTCCAGTATGTACAATTGCATTAAAAATGTACTAGGTGATATTGGCAATGATCACATGACCTTAAGCTAAGGTGATGTGAAACCTTTTTATCATAAGCAACAACATACTAAACGGGTACATAGTTCAAGAGATATTGCCCAGACACGATAGCATGTACATTTTCATTAAAATGAACTAAGTTACCTTGACCTTGGTCACATGACCTTGGGTCAAGGTGATGTAAAACCTTCAGGTAATAAGCAACAGCATACTAAAATATGAAAGTGATCCAGAAAACGGTTCAAGAGATAAAGCTCCGACAGGAATGTATACATAATTTCATTACAAATGCACTAAGTGACCTTGACCTTGGTCACATGACCTTGGGTCAAGGTGATGTGAAACCTTTGAGTCATAAGTAAAAACATACTTTAATGTAAAAGGGATTAGGCAAAAGGTTAAAGAGATTTAGCCCAGACAGTAATCCATGTACAAATCTATCGAAAATGTACTTAGTGAGCTTGACCTTGGTTACATGACCTTGGGTCAAGGTGATGTGAAACCTTCAGGTCATAAGCAACAACATACTAAAATATGAAAGTGATCTGGCAAAGGGATCAAGAGATATAGCCCGGACAGGAATGTATGCATAATTTCATTAGAAATGCACTAAGTTGGGTCAAGGTGATGTGAAACCTTCGGGTCATAAGCAATAACAAACTAAAATATTAATATGATAGGGCAAACGGTTCAGGAGCTATAGCCCGGACACGATGTGTGACAGACTTACAGACGGACAGACGGGCGGACGACGAGAGCAAAGCCAATATGTCTCCTCCCCGTTGGGGGGGAGACATAATCATATTGTTTTGTCTGATTTACATGCACCATCACTCGGCCACTACTACAATACTATTATTGTGCAACTGATATTTTGTTTAAGATTCTGACCCCAGGGTCTTGGAAAATGGGTGTGGTCATTATTACTTTACGTTATCTTGCGAACACCAATTTTCAGAAAGTATAACTGATAGAGACCTCATTGTTTTTTCATTATAATCAGTCTGTAATCTAGTTGTGCACCTGATATTTTGTTTGAGTTCCTGACCCCAAGGGGTTTGAAAAATGGATGTGGTCATTTTCTCCTATGCTGCCCTGGGTGTTTACATGGATGCTACCAAACAACCAGGAAAGCTTCTGTCTCTTCAATGACCTCTAGTTTATAGCGATCTGGTCTTTATTCATATTTGTCATTTATTTATATAGGTAAATGGTCATTATCAATACTTGACATTTATATATCGCAGTCACTCCTTCACACACATTCATACACATTCATACAGTACACACTTCATCCGCAGAATTACATAGGTTCATTCTTGATTTATGTATTGGGGAGTCTGATTTGATAGTGTGTTGGAAAGTTTTGTGTAGGTGTTGTTGTGTGCCTCGTTGTCCTTGTTGGGTCGTTTGCCTGATGTCGTAGTTCTGTGTTGTGTTCCGCTGTGGTAATTGTTGGGTAGTAGTCTTACTAAAGATCTCTACATTCTCCATATCAGTGTGGAAACACTGAGAAACTAGGTGAATGATATCACCAACCTACTGGTTGAAACTATCGATATTGCAAATTTGTATTCTATCTTAATTATTCCATTGCAGAATACCTTTATCATTCCCTTTTCCGTAAAATGTTTAAAACCATACCTATTTGTATTATATTTTCGGACAAACAAGAGTAGAGAATAAAGAAGATCCTGACGACAAACAGCACTCACAATAGAGCACCAAATTGAGCATCGACGGACCCAAGCAAGCTAGAGGTGGGACCAGGTGCCCGGGAGGAGTAAGCATCCCCTGTTTGGCTAGCCGCACCCGCCGGCGATGCTCACGCACGAAAATGGACAAAATATCCACAAAACATGCGCTGCCTGAGGCTATGTCTATTTGGGAAGTGCTATGGGCACAATATCAGGGAAAAACATTTAAAATACTAACAGATGATAAACGTAAATTAAAATATAAGTTAACAAAGTTTAATAATGGTAAATATACATGTAATACAAAACAGTGCAGTAGCTAAATATACCCCAACATTATATGGCGGGGGTATAATAATAGTTGTCTGATCAATTACAATAATACACCAAAAGAAAAATAGTATTATTAGTAAGAATTATATGAGTATTTTGCGAGGAATCAGAGATATTTACAGAAACTTCCGTTCCCAAAGTCAACTGACCTGGAGGTCGATTGTGACGCCATCTGCTGCAATTGATAGCAGTCCTTTTCAGATCATCGTAAAACAAAGATCCATATCTAAAGAAATCGAACCACGTTATTGTGCCTGCTACCCTCCATGGTCAACTTATCAGCGAATTAAAGTCAATCACAAAAACCGAAATCAGATTGATTTGATTGATTTTGAAAGGTAAATATCACAAAATGTCTCAAGAATTAAGTGTGCATGGTAGAGTCATGTAAGGTAAAGAAAAGGATCTCCAGCATGACCAACCTGTACTCTCGAATCAAACCCAGAAGAAAGCGATACATAAATAACATTATATAAAACTATGACCGCAAAAGACCCAATAGTCACATCATGCAAAATTATCAAAACAGACGTAAAGAAACAAACATTAATGACAACACATAAAAAGAAGGAGAGCAAAAATTGTATGAATTTATCTTATAACTAATTTAAGCTTACTAACGAACCGTGAATTAAGCGTTCGATGTTTATCGCGAAGTATGGATATTCAAGCGTTTTACAAACATTTTAATATTTAAAGCGAAAACGAGGATATATGATTTTTTTAAATCAAACCTTCTGTTTGCTAATCATTTTATTTATGGACGCATATATACCATCCTGGATGGTTTTCACATGTCATTCCTTGTTTACAAATGACCGATTGACAGTCATCAACGTCCGTTTCACATCTTTGTCCTGTCCAAAACTGCACACAATCACAATGGAAACTACCAACGGTGTTTATACAGCGACCATCATGTAGACACGTGTTGCGAATTGTTAAACATTCATTGACATCTTCCTGACAATACCTACCAGTGAAACCGGGATCACAGATCAAAATTCCATTACCGCTACATCTTCCATGTGGTGTATCGATACATTGCTTGTCACATTTGCTACCAAAGTAATGACGATCACATATGAGATCCCCACTGCTGTTACACGAGCCATGTGCCTTTCTTATGCAGTATATATCACAGGTTGGGCCACAGTAATTTTCATCACAGACGAGTCCATGATGTTTGTCGCATTTGCCATGTTGGGGTTGAATGCAAAACGTGCTGCAATCATCACCTACGTACCCAACATCACAAATTAGAACACCGTTAGCATTGCATTTTCCATGTGTTGTATTAACACATCTGGTATCGCAGGATGTTCCATAGTAATCTTTGGCACATATCAAATTTCCGTTTTCATCACAATGACCATTGGTTGAGTTATTGCAATACGTGTTGCAATCATCTCCAGAAAATCCTGTTTTGCATACGATGTCACCCGTAGCATTACAAACTCTCCTCGGAAGTCCTTCTGAACTGCAATATTTTGAACAGTCATCAAGATAGTAATGATCTATGCACTCAACAGTACCTGCATCGTTACAGCGAGTCGTTGTAGAGTTTGTAGTACAGTTCAAGTAAGCTGCAAACTTCAAATGAAATCTAAAAGCAAGAATGAAAAGATAACTAAATATATTAAATGAGTCGACTATCAAAGTTTAATGACAGAAAAACATCGTACCTTATTACGATTCATACATCCAAACAAAACATAAATGATACAAGCTGTTTTTCCATTACAACAAAACTGTCCCTGACAACTCTTCACAATTTATAAGGTAAAACGCACATGCAGCTCCTGGTATGCATCCTCATATTAAACAAATTGTAGAACCCTATTTGTGAAATAATCCCTTTTACATGAAAAATATCATCGCATATCGTTCCTATTGTCTTGATGATAACATCAATATTTATTTAATTATTTCAAGCTCATTTGCAATTCACTTAAATAAGTTCAATCTTGATGCTTTTAATAAATCAAAATAATCTCATGATATAAAGACGGTTTGCAACCGTTCGAATGGAAATTGTGATAATTTTGCCTTGCGTTCTCGACTTTGAGAATGAATAACTAATAGGTACTTCTTTGATTTTTATATTGGCTTGTCATATATATTTTGTGTATGAATCGACTTAACAAAATTTCTTTGAAAGGCATTTACAGAGATTATGTGATCAAATATGCAGATCTCTGTGTATATGCCACTGAGAGAATTACAAACCATTCACATTTTAGTGCTTTGGACGTACTTACATTTGACATTCATTTCCCAGTGTTACCGGGTAAACTGTATGTCCCAGAATAGAGTTGTCCACTTTCGGAATGGTAAAAATATCTCGAACATATCCCAATGGACTAAGTAGTGTAACAGTCACAAAAGTGCCGACCTGAAAGTGAAATTAATTTTAAACCCAGGTCACACTGTGTCGGCTTAGCTGCCCGACTCTCCCCTCTCTCGGGGATAGGTCGGCATAAGTCGCAGTGAGTCAGGGAGGATCAGGATAGGTCGAGAAGGCACCCGAACAAAGCGTTATATGTAATACTTAGTGGGGGTCTATCTCTGACTTATTTCAGTTGGGGCTAAATCGGAGTAAGGTAGGTGTAAATCGGGACAAGACGGAACTTAATCTTGGTAGATCGGAGCTAAGTCTTGCTGAAGAGGGATCAAACGTTCCTCCCGACATAACTACGATTCATTCCGACTTCCTTCCGACTTAGCCAAGACCTCTCCGATCAGCGATGACCTTATACCGATTGTCCTGACATAATCCCGACGGAGCCCCGACTAGGGCCAGTTTTTCCAAACTGTTTCAACCTGAATTACCTGGTTTCATTATTACAAAGGCATCCAAGAGATCTAGAGGCTGAGAAATAAATTCCAAAACTCGCACATTTTGGAATTCCAAGTCGTTGGACACATATCAAAACCTGTTAAGTATCCGAAACATGCATGTCTGGACCATGCTTCATATTTATGTGTACTTGACTGATGCTATTTAATATGAAGACGTTTAACATTTGTACCACTTGATAAGTGTCACTGCTGGTGGACCAGAAGTCCCCACGGGCTTATGTAGCCAAGTTCAATCAACTTCGGTTGATCGTTTCTTCAACGCATTCAAAAATTTCTGTAATCAAAATGTCTTGGAATTTCTAAAACATGGGTTCTGTAGCATCATATCCCACCCATCATGCCACGTCTTTAGGTGCATTTTTAGTCATAGTAACTTTCACACTCTCTTGCCTTATTACATCGTTTAGATTGAGAATCACTGACGAGGGTTAAGTAACCGAAACGTGCATGTCTGGTCCATGCTGCAGATTTATGTGTTCTTGCATGATGCTTTTGAATTTGAAGACGTTTAACATTTGTACCACTTGGTGAGTGTCACTGCTGG
This sequence comes from Pinctada imbricata, assembly GCA_033119305.1. Classification (NCBI taxonomy): domain Eukaryota; kingdom Metazoa; phylum Mollusca; class Bivalvia; order Pterioida; family Pteriidae; genus Pinctada; species Pinctada imbricata. The sequence continues at coordinate 102,993,957 of VSWD01000005.1, read as the reverse complement.
TGGATCAGGAGTCCCTGACGGTACATGTAACCAAGTTCGATCAACTTCAAAAACTTCTGTAATCAAAATTTCTTGGAATTTCTTAAACGTGGGTCCTGTAGCATCATATCCCTCACATCATGCTACGTCTTTCGTTCCATTTCGTATGTCATAACTTTCAAACTCTTTGGCCACCTTACATTATTTAGATTGAGAATCAACGACGAGGGTTTAAGTACCCAAAACGTGCATGTCTGGTCCATGCTGCAGATTTACAGCCCCAACCAGTCGAAAGTTTAACGCCGAGGTAACGAAATTTTGAAAGCTAAATGCGAAAGTTTCGTTCACTATTCGTCAGCATTTTTTGAAAGCTACTGAGATGACGAAATTTTGAAAGCTCTAAAAAGCTTTCGACAAATAGCTGACACAAATTTCGTTTACTAATCTTGTGCTAAGAGCTTTCAAATTTTCTTCATCTCGGAGCGTTCAAAATATTTGAAAGCAATCGCTGACGAAATTTTGAAAGCAATCGCTGACGAAAATTTTGAAAGCAATCACTGACGAAAATTTTGAGAGCTATCGCTGACGAAAATTTTCAAAGCTATCGCTAACGAAAATTTAAAAAGCTATCGCTGACGAAAATTTTGAAAGCTTTTTGGACGCTCGGGCGCCATATTGTATTTGCAATGGCTGCGGCACGCCTCGGGCCAATTCCTCAATTCCACAGTTTGGAGGATGAAAGAAGCTGTCTCATTATTGGCGTGGCACTTTAAAAATTCACCGATTGTGGAATATATTTCAAAGCTTCCGACAGTCACAGAGAGGTCAGGATATATGAAGTATTATGTAATTAAAATCTAGTTCGATCTCGGAAACACAGAATCTTTAAATAAACTTATAAGAATAAACAAGATACAATATTTCATTTCATCCAAGAATATATATTCTCATAATTTAATCTGAATAAACATAGTTATTAATACTATTTATCAAGCAGATTATGAAGATAATTGCTTTGAATTCGGCCATCTTAGTTTTCTCGACACAAAATAGCTTACGAGAAAAGCTTTCAAAACATTTGGAAGCTAGTTAACGAAATGTTCGTCAGCAATTACCTTACAAAGATGTTGAAATGACAAATATGGATAATGACCATATCTCTGTATACTGCACAAAATCGATAATTCAGAAAATCAGAAACCGAAGGCATACATAATCAGGATAATGACAAATATGGATAATGACCATATCCCTGTCTACAGTACAAAATCGATAATTCAGAAAATCAGAAACCGAAGGCATACAAAGTCAGGATAAAACAGGAACCAAAGCAAACAAAAACAAAAACCTCCACCATATGAAAAGAAGCGAACTCCCGATATGAGAGTGAGACCAGGTGCCCAGGAAGAGTAAGCATCTCCTGCTTGCATGCAACACCCGTCGCTTCAATTCGGTAGAACTGTCACATCCGGTTACTTCCATTTTGGAAGACATAGATTACAATCTTTGGTTGGATGGTTCAAATGGTCTATTACAGAATATCATCCACCATTCTGGATAGCGGGACATCATAGTGTATGACGAGTTCCCCATATCGACCGTAGAACTTCCTCAGTGACGATGTTAGTCGGTCACAAACATATCCCTGACTGAGAAGCTTATTTGAAAGACGCCTAGCTCTCAGAACAAAATCCGTATATTTGGTACTTGCTCTGGCATAGCGTATCAACTGAGATATGAACACGCCATAAGCAGGCGATGAAGGGATGTTGCTACTCAGAAAAAGAAAGTTCGTAATGCTGAAATTGAAGTCGTCACGTTTGTCATAGAGTGAGGTGTTCATGTGACCATCAGTGTCGTAGGACAACATCATGTCCAAATAGGATGCTGAATTATTTGTCTCTGTAGTTTCTTTGACTTCAAGCTCCGAAGGATAGATACTGCTCAGGTAATCCGCGAATTTTGGATTATTGATGGACAACACATCGTCTATGTATCTGTAAGTGTAGTTGAAGTCAGAGAAGCTAAGTATCTTTTTCCTTCTGAGACCAGAGATTGAATGAATTCAGCTTCGTACGAGTAAAGGAAAATGTCGGCAAGGAGTGGGGCACAATTGGTCCCCATTGGAATTCCGACAATTTGCTGGAAGACCTTTCCTCCAAACACCACAAAAATGTTGTCGATCAGAAAGTTTAACATCTGAATAATGTCTGTTTCAGTGTACTTATTTTCAGAATCTGACTTTTCTTTTACAAAGTAGGTTTTGTCATAGTTAACAACAATAAATTTGTATTTGCGATTACCGTTCTTACTTGTAAACGCATTACTTATAATTTTTGCGAGTCTTTCTTTCAATTTAGAATGTGGAATTGTAGTGTAAAGTGTCGAAAAATTAAAGGCTTTGATCGAATGGACTCCACTAAAATGAGTGGATTTCAGATGTTCTAAAAGTTCCTTCGAATTCTTTAAAATCCACATCTGGTTGATACCTCTGCGAGAATATACTGTCGAACAATATTTTTGTAGCCCAGATTTGATTTCAGATAAAACTTTGGTGAGTAAGATCGATACTGATTTGGTAGAACATTTTGAGGAACCAGCGATGAAACGTTGTTTCTACGGATTCTTATGCATTTTAGGTATGCAGTATAAGTATGGTAAATCTAAATCTAAATTGGTAGTGTCGAAGCCAAAGGAAGCAAGAGCTGATTTGTGGTTATCTATTATGTCAGAGGCAGAAAGGTTTGTTGGGGTGTAAGTGGGATTTCCAGGTGTCGAATTTAAACCAAACTCTTTAACTAGACTGTCGAAATAGTACTTTTTGCAAGTAAATGTGTAATTATTTGAGGCTTTGTCCGCTGGTGTGATGACATAATGTTCTTGGAGGTAGGTAAGTTCTGTAATAACATCAGGGTCTTTAAATATAGACAGGAATCTGGTGTTCACAGTTGATTTTAATCGCTTAATTCTAGATAAAAGTAATCCTCTGATTGATTTTATCCATTCGGAAAGGGTGTCGAGCTGTACATCCTCTTTCTTTGCCCAACGTCTTGCATATTCCTCACAAGAGTCCATGATAATTTTGACATTTTGGTTCCATGTAAAGGACATACTTTCTCTGTATTTGGGACCCTTTTTTAACAATTCTCTCAATTTGTCGTTCTTGACTATACTAAGGTCACCAGTAATAACGTGTCCACAAGGAGAGTAGTTGAAATCCGATGAAGAGCATTCGCAGGGAAGTGGATGTAGTGAGGGATTACTTAAATCAATACACTGCAGGAATCGTTTGTAATTGTAAATTTTAGATGCAACTGTTGATGTGTAGCTATAGGAAATACAAGGAGTTTCTTTTCTTTTGAAATATGGTGGGATTTTTTCTGTGACAGTTTTGTGATTCAAAATTTGACCAAGATTCAAGTTATCAATACCTTTGTTTGCAAATCTTACTTTAATGAAAGGGCGGTTTGTTTTCTCCTCTGATTTATCTGATCTAACTGCTTGAAATAAACGAAAAGTAGAAATGTCCAAGATGACTCCTTGTAGTCTGTATTCTGGGGAACGTGTATCGGTATATGCGAGGTCCTTCGTATAATCGTAGATTTCGTGTAACTTCCGTAAAGGAACAGAGTATAATTTGGTACGAATATAATGCAGGCCTAGAGGCTCATTCAAAAATGGAACCAAGTCATCGAAAGAGAAACTATGTATCTCAGGCCTATTATATTTTCGAATGCCATGACTTCGAGGTCTTCTTTGTGATCTGTTGAATAAGCTAGTCACATTTACCGATTGACAACCGGGACTTGTTAAGTTTCCTATAGTGCTGATGTTATCGTTGCACCCATAGGGCGCTGCAGTGTTAAGATTTTTTATCCAGAACTCTTCTCTGTTGCGACAGAGAGGTGTGCTCAAATTGGGATTGTTTGTGGGGTGATATATTTTCTCCAGGATTCTGACTCTCATAGATAAAAACAGAATGATCCGCCTGGTCAAAATGTCGATAAAGGAGTTGACTTCCTTTATTATTTATTTTTGACCGGTGTCAAAAACAGGAACCAAAGCAAACAAACAAAAACTTCTTCCATATGAAAAGAAGCGAACTCCCGATATGGGAGCGAGACCAGGTGCCCAGGAAGAGTAAGCATCTCCTACTTGCATACAACACCCGTCGCTATGGTTAACAAACAAAGCTATAGTTCGTCAGCGATTAGCTTTAAAAAAATTTGAAATTCCAAACGTCTTCAAATTCGTTAGTATCATTTGAGAGCAGATAAATATACAGCATAGACCAGATCGTCAGTGATCCTATAGTTAACGAAATTTTCGTCAGCGTTTAGCTTTCAAAAATTTTGAAAGCTATAGCTGACGAGATTTCGTTAATTATAGCTTTCAAAAATTTTGAAAGCTAATTGCTGACGCAATTTCGTTAACTATAGCTTTCAAAATTTTTGAAAGCTATCGCTGACGAAAATTTGAAAGCTAGGGAATCGCTGACGAAAATAAGTTGACGAGAAATCGCTGACGAAATTTCGTCATCTCTCGAGTATTCAAAATTTTGAGAGCAATACGCTGACGAAATTTTGAAAGCTCAGCTTTCAAAAAATCTTTCAATTCGTTTACGAATTGAAAGCGAATATTAAACTTTCGACTGATCGGGGCTGTATGTGTTCTTGAATGATGCTATTGAATTTTAAGACGTTTAAAACATGTTACAAGTACTTTTAAATTGACATGTGAAAGATTTGTAAATTGACATATGAAAGATTCGCATTTAAAATATATATGCCTTCTTTATATGTATAATTTGTGTTGTAGGTCGGAGTCAAGCATGGTTGTCGTCATTAGTCGGCGCTATGACAAATATGGATAATGACCATATCCCTGTCTACAGTGCAAAATCGATAATTCAGAAAATCAGAAACCGAAGGCATACAAAATCAGGATAAAACAGGAACCAAAGCAAACAAAAACAAAAACCTCCACCATATGAAAAGAAGCGAACTCCCGATATGAGAGTGAGACCAGGTGCCCAGGAAGAGTAAGCATCTCCTGCTTGCATGCAACACCCGTCGCTTCAATTCGGTAGAACTGTCACATCCGGTTACTTCCATTTTGGAAGATATAGAGTACAATCTTTGGTTGGATGGTTCAAATGGTCTATGACAGAATATCATCCACCATTTTGGAGAGTGAGACATCATAGTGTATGACGAGTTCCCCATATCGACCGTAGAACTTCCTCAGTGAAGATGTTAGTCGGTCACAAACATATCCCTGACTGAGGAGCTTATCTGAAAGACGCCTAGATTTGGTCTTATTGATTTAAACTCACAAGCATGGAAGAAATATAAAGAAAAATATACCTATTAATGAAATGAACGCTCCTAAAAGTAAGCAATAGTGACATTTAAATGTTAGAGACATTCTTATTGTCCCCCGAAAGCGCGGGGACATTAAAACCGTCCCGTCTGTCTGTCCGTCAGTCACAAAAACTTTAACCTTGTCCATAACTTTTGCATGGTAAGTGATAGGGCTTTGAAGTTTCACATGACTGTGTAATCGTCGTGACAATTTTTTTTTCTTGTGCCCTTGACTTTCGAGTTTTACCTACTTTTCAATAACTTTCGAGTTTTACCTACTTTTCAATAACAATAACTTTTGAATGGTAATTGATAGGGCTTTCATATTTCACATGTGTATTCTTTGAATGATGCGACCTAGGTAATGAAACCTTCGCCTCGCATCATGAAAAGGTCGAGTAATAATGTAGTTAATTTCTTTCTCTTATGTCAGTCTCGCGATATCTCGTTTTCTATTATTGCAAAAATAATATGGTATTTTCTTCCCAAAAATCTTCAAATAATAGAAAAGAAGGGAGGAGATCTCCAACAAAACATTATGTCATGAATTACTGGCACATGGCGACCGTTTCTCATATTAATTAATCTCTGTAAAGCAGATGAAATTATAGATGCTAAGAACATTACAGCCATGTTTTTAGCATCTACATTTCTGGACATTATTTTCTATATGCGGTGCATCAGACATGAATAATGACCATATGTTCATACACAGTACAAAATCAATAATTCAGAAAATCATAAAACGAAGGCATACAAAATCAGGATAAAACAGTAACCATAGCAATCAAACAAAAACCTCCACCACATGAAAGAAGCGAACTCCCAATATTGGAGTGAGACCAGAGGTGTTATACGTGCCTTTATATCATGACCTGAAATTGAATAGTTGAAGTTTTAACTCATATATTGACCGAAAAACGCACAGAAACCTAATAAATTTGAAGTTAATATAAGACACAATCCTTGGCTATCCGTAGCAACCCGTAGGAGAGTCGTAACAATCCGTAGGAGAGTCGTAGCAATCTGTAGCAGAGTCGTAGCAATCCGTAGCAGAGTCGTAGCAATCCGTAGCAGAGTCGTATTGCTATTTTTATCACAAAAATGGTCCCGGATTGCTACGGATGCGCTACGGGTTACTACGACTCCCCTACGGATAGCTACGACTCCACTACGGGTTGCTAAGACTCCCCTACGACTCCGCTACGACAAATCTATCCGTGGGAAATTTTGAACATGTTCAAAAAATTACTGTCTCATCCCGGATAGCTACGGATTGCCAAGGATAGCTACGACTTGTCACGACTAGTGCCGGATCGAGCTACGGATTGCGAGGAGGAGTCAGCATCCCTTGCTTGCATGCAACACCCGTCGCTTCAATTCCATGGAGTTGTCACATCCGGTTACTTCCATTTCGGAAGATATAAGCATTTTCTGTGTTTGCATGGTTAAAATGGTCTAAGACAGAATATTATTCACTATTCTGGACAATGGGACATCATGTGTTTGTCGAGTTCCCGTAGAATGAGTTAAAGAAGATCATAACCATAATCTTAACAGCACTCACAATAGAGCATAAAATTTAAAAGCATCGACGGACCCCTAGCAAGCTAGATGTGGGACCAGGTGCCCGGGAGGAGTAAGCATCATCTGTTTACTAGCCGAACCTGCCGTCGATGTTCATGCACGAAAATGAAAACAATATTTAAAATGCATTCACTGTATGATGTTATGTCTATATAGGAAGTGTAATGGCGACCATGCCAGGGGAAAATATTCAAAACACTTACTGTCAAACCTCTCGCGGGGAACTTTTTTTACGAGCTCCACATGGCAAAGGGCATACGTGTGACACAAATGAGTTAAAGAGGATCCTGAAGATAATCTCAACAACACTCACAATAGAGCATAAAATTGAGCATCGACCAAATCAAGCAAGCTAGAGGTGGGACCGGGTGTCCGGGAGGAGTAAGCATCCCCTGTTGACTAGCCCCACCCGCCATCGATTTTCATGCACGAAAATGAAAACAACATATAAAATGCATAAACTGTCTGAGGTTATGTCTATATAGAAAGTGTTATAGCGACCATATCAGGGAAAAATATTAAAAACACTTACTGCCAGATAGGCAGCTTCAAATTTTGTTATGAATTTAGAACAACCGAGTAGATAAAACATTGCTTTTTTGAGTTATTCAGAGAAATAGCAGAAAAAATATGAAAGGTGTCAAGAACGGGTAAATTTGATTTCGAAGTGGAACATCCTTAAGATAATTCTAGTTACATGTACCCGTCTCATGTATTATTTCGATTGATAAAGAATTTGTCCCATCTATCATATACTCAGTTTGCATTGAAGCCCCTCCCAGTGATGAATGTTGAAAATTACCTAAGGCAAAACAATACTGAAATGGAATAAGTTCTAAACTGTAGGTTAAATGATGTCGATGTCAATGTAGGACCATAAATTGAGAAATTGACCCTGGCTTCATAGTCTGAAATGAAATATAAGCATCAACAAACAAGTATAAGTCGAGCGTGTTTGTACGTATACCTAGAATTCTGAGGAGGGGGTCAAGTTTATTGTATGCTTGGCTCTTTCACTACATACTTAATAGGTGAAAAGATGTATGTCGATTTCAGAAATCAATGTAACTATTCAAAACCAGTTACATGTAACTTACCGACAGCTCATCAAATCTGAAAAGAAACGGCTCGCTGACAGGCATATTAGCATCTAGGACAGGAGAAATTTCCTCAGTGGTGGATTTCATGTAACATGGTCCTAGTTCTTCTTTGCTGTATAAATAAATAATCACAGAATTGAGTTTGACAAAAAACAGTATGTTTCAGTAACTATCTTTAGATTGGTATGAAAAGAGGGTCGAACAAGATATTTGAAAGGTTAAAATACCCAGCAGAAACCAAATCGATTGGCATCTTCGCAAGCAAAGCGTCCTATTTGTTTTTATTCATTTTTTATGCCTCCTTTTAATTACGCTTAAAAAAATTCAATGATGAATAACAAGTTACATATGTATTGATCGCCGACCACCATACGTTTATATCCAGTAACTCTGCTAAAATGATTCAATTGGAATGAAACTATCATTTGAATTGTTGCCGATTAATCTGTACTTACATACAAAATTTCAGCTCAACATCCTTAAAGAAAGCGAAAACTATCCAAGAAACTATAATGATTGACGGACAGACAAACAGGCAGACAGACAGACGGATTGACAGACGTTATTAGGAGACTAAATCGTTGAGAATGGAAGGCTGGGATGGAACCCAATGGAAAAAGCGTATCTGTATTCTGATCAGTTAACCCTGCTTTATAGCTATTGACAGACCGCGAACGTCAGTCGGACTCCTAGGGTAATTGTACGCATGAGCTCACTCCAGTCGGCAGATCACTGACTGTTTTGCACTCTCTGCCTCTTTTATATTCATTTAAATGTTCATCTGTGTGTTACCTTGGGGTCTGCGTTATGCTGTCTTGTTTGTGAGGAGGCTATTACATACAGGAGTTTAACATCTTAGCACCATCCCTCCAATGCTATTTTGAACAAAGATTTTATTTGGATATGCTACTGAATCGACCCTACAGGAAATTTGGAGCCGCGCGCTCTCTGTAATGTAAATGTAAAAATCTAACTTCTAAAGATTAAAGAGGGCGCTACTGAAACTATTTATGGTGGCGCCGCCCAAAGCATCACTGATGAGAATTTAATATTCGAAACACGTGTCTGGTGCATGTAAATTGATTTGGAATTTTCTTCAAGAAGGTAGAGAGTTGGAACCCTTCGACATTATTAATATAGACACTTATTTCACGTTGCAGTGTGGAGCAGTTAAAATCGTTCCCCGTGGCCTGATGTTTGTCAAGTGTATTAATTACTTCTTTCCAGCTCTGTCACCTGAAAGAAGCTTTGTTTTGGCCTTTTATCAATGAGACATAAAATATATTTTTTTGCTATTTCGGATACTAGCCATTTCACCGATAAATATCATCGAAATTAAAGGAGTTTAACATCTTAGCACCATCCCTCCAATGCTATTTTGAACAAAGATTTTATTTGGATATGCTACTGAATCGACCCTACAGGAAATTTGGAGCCGCGCGCTCTCTGTAATGTAAATGTAAAAATCTAACTTCTAAAGATTAAAGAGGGCGCTACTGAAACTATTTATGGTGGCGCCGCCCAAAGCATCACTGATGAGAATTTAATATTCGAAACACGTGTCTGGTGCATGTAAATTGATTTGGAATTTTCTTCAAGAAGGTAGAGAGTTGGAACCCTTCGACATTATACAATAATTGTGCGTTGCTAGAGACAACCGAGTAAGCGGACAAGTTCGAGGGTTGTATTAACCACACCATTTGCCATTAATGTTGCAGATGGCCGTCCTAAGTCGTACATGTAACCGTTTGCCAGTGGTTTCGTTAGTTTTGAGGTACATTTTTGCGCGCCGTCCGTCGTCCGACCTTAACTTTTAACAATTTCGACTCTTCAACTGCTTAACAGAATTTCATAAAACTTACAGGAAGCAAGTACTTAAGGTGCTCTACAAAGTTTTTGTTTTCCGTGCCGATCGGTCAAATATACAAATATGACCATCGAGGGTTCTGTTTGGCTAACACATTTTCGACTTCTCCTCTGCAACCACTGCACAAAATTTCTCAAAAAAACAAGAAGCAGGTACCCAAGGTCCTCGATCAAGTTTTTGTGACTATTGGTAATCAAATTTGGCTTTCAAGGGCTCTGATAGTTAGAAACATTTTGGCTACTTTAACCCATGTCTTTAAGACACCTCATGGGTAGGTAATATCTTACTCCCACTTGTCGGATTTCAAACGTATCACTCGCCACTATAAATTCGTCCATTTCAGTGGTTCCGTAGTAAGGTAGACCGGACCAATGAGATTCGACCTTAGGGGTCCTGATTAACATACCAAGCAAAATTAAAGGTTTAAATGACAAATATGGATAATGACCCAATATGGGAGTGGGACCAGGTGCACAGGAAGAGTCAGCATCTCCGGCTGGAATGCAAAACCCGTCACTTCAACTCTTCGGCATTATTCAATTCGGTATAATTGTCACATCCTGTTACTTCCATTTCGGGAGGTACAAGTACATTCGGTGGTTGGATGGTTCAAATGGTGTAAAACAGAATAATGTCCACCATTCTGGAGAAAGAGACATAATGCATGACGAGTTCCCCATATCGACCGTAGAACTTCCTCAATGACGAGGTTAAACGGTCACAAACGTATCCTTGACTAAGAAGCTTCTCTTAAAGACGCCTAGCTCTCAGAACAAAATCTGTATATTTGGTACTTGCTCTGGCATAGTTTATCAACTGAGATATGAACACGCCATAAGCAGGTGATGAAGGGATGTTGCTACTCAGAAAAGGAAAGTTTGTGATCTTGAAATTGAAGTCGTCGCGTTTGTCATAGAGCGAGGTGTTAATGTGACCGTCAGTGAAGTTAAAGTTAGAAGCTACGTATTTACGATAGGGCGGTGCAATTTTAAATCCGTCGAATATGCTATAGCGAATTTCATTAGAGGGACAGGCGTATCACGCATCTAATGTTTGATAGATACGTCTAGGTAGGTACTTGGTTATGTACCAAAATAGAATGAAAACTATCGAGATATGTTTGCCAATTTAATTTAATTTAATTTTGAATGCTCACAAGGCAGCGCTAAAAAATCAAGAGAAATTTAAAATTTCTAATTTGATATCTGTCAAGGAGTAAGATATTACGAACAATTGCCTCCAGAAGATTCTTTTAGCACTTAGTCTGCAACTCAGGTGAGCGATGGTCCCCTTGGGCCTCTTGTTTGTGTTTGGTGTGTGGATATCGTGTTTTATGTTCATTGTTCCTTTGACGTCTTTCTAGTGATTATTTTCCTGTGGGTGATGCAACCCAGTGTTTTTGGTGATCCCTCCCTTCCCTTAACAATATGCATTGTGATTTGACGTGTTCATTTGAGGTGTCAACAACATGCCAAGGAAAGCATTTGTAAAACAAAAAATAGAGTTTTGCTTGAGTGAAAACGAAAATTGAACAAATAAATATTTACTGTCAGCAAAGCATCTCATCTTTAAGTGACAGTGAATATTGATAGATAAGAAAGCAAAATACTCACTGCCACCAAAAAAAATGGGAAGCTCTGCTGACAGCATATATTTATCATTAAGTTTCATGTATCACTTTCGAACAAAATCCATTGCTGTCTTTATCACTTTTTACTTTCATGAACGTAATTGTATGACTGTCTAATATTTGATAAAAAGAATTAAGCGTAAGACTTTATACAAAAGCAAGTTCATAAACTTATCAAAAGAAGCCTTTTCAGGCAGAATTAAGCTAATAAGGGATTCATATTATGATGATTATAATGATAATATACTCTATTGCTAGGTCGTTTTGATGGCACATAATATTAATACATGTACTTCCTAGTATGCATATTGTCTCGTTTATTGTATTTTGTATTGGATTAATCTTTGATTAATTTCAAGGTAAACTTCCAATAATACACCGTTCTGTCAACTTATCATTGATATGCTTAGATAACAAGAAATGGAAATATCAATTATAATTGGTTGAAAATACCTGAAGCACACATTAATCTTAAATGGACTCCTTGATGAGGATGTATTCAGACATCTGGCATACCTTCTAACAGAACTTATAGCAACTGAAAATATTGCTACTGATCCAATCTGTAAATAGTAATATGAAACATAAATCAACAAAAAATACCATGTTAGCAATAAATGTAACTGGAATGACAGGCAATAAGTAAAACAAACTTATGCATGCAATAAACACCTTCATGAAACGACCATGTTAAGGAATAATACATGTATATATTCTATGACAGTGCTAGAATTATAGAAATCGAAAACATTTTGACGTTGTTCTCTCTTTATTTTTCTACAACTGTCAAGAAAATCTTATATTCTCAACACTCAACAACATCCACAAAAGGAAATAACATATATTTTTAAAAGGGAAAATAAATCAAATGCGAAGCGGCTTTTGGTAAAAAAAAAAACCGCATGTGCATCAACGTTTTGCAAGAGTATGTCTCTGGATGATATTTCAAATATTGACTACCCACAAGAAAGCTAACACAGAACAAAAACTTGTGCTTGTGTGTTTTGTCATCAGGCATTTGTTTATGTCATATATATTCCATTCTATGGAAATAATGTTTATGTGTTCCGCTGAGATTGATGCAGCGTGATCTTCTTTGAGATCTTTTTCAAAATTTATTTTATCATGGAAATTTTCTTTCCAGCTCCATTGATTTTCGAATTTCATCGATATTTCTTCATCTGTATCTATTTAAGAACCTGTATTGAATAGGCAAGAAACCTGCCAAAAATGATAAATTTCAAAGTACTTCTTCAATTTCATGAGAATTTTGTGTTAGAGGGTTCTTTGCACAAATATGCTCATTGTCTACAATTGACAACGGTAGGGTATTATAATGCTAATAGTCCTCAATTTCAATAGCATTATTTAAGAACAGATTAATTTGCAGCATGGACCAGACATGCATGTTTCGGGTACTTAACCCTCGTCAATGATCACCGAGAAACATAACACCACTTACATGCATATCTTAGATGTAGTTCCATAAAACAATTTTTTTGTGAAAGCGGAGTTGTGTTTCTTTGGGATACAATACACAAACAGTTGGGTACATTATACGGCTGTCAACATATTTAGTTCTTTGTATGTATCAGACATATAAAAGCTACAGTATTAATTTCTACATAACGCTTATAATTCTTATAGAGGCGTCATAGAAATTTCTTCTATTCTGTACGTGGAATCACAAGCACACACATACACCCTCATGAACACACCATTTTAATTTGTACCATGTGATGGTGTTGGAATAACATGTTATATGCTAGTTAAGCTAATGGCTGTAACTGCAAGATGTTTTGTTAGAAAATAGTCGGCCGTCTGGATAGGATCCCAACGTCACCAAAAGAACACTGGGCATGGTACTAGAACAATCTACAGTTTTGCACCAGAGTCTTTCCCAACGTTGCACTGGCCAACCGTGACGACGGGACTCCATGACGGGCCTTGTTCAAATCTCGTAAGAGAAGACTGGTCCTGATTCTCTGTCATATCTGAAAGTTGGTCAGACTTCTCGTGTGATTGATCTTGAGCTCGCTTCAGCCAGTAGAGAACAGGCTGTTATGTACACATGCCACAGAATTTTTTAGATCCATTTATATAGAATTAGTGTTACAAGCTTTAAGAGGCCGCTGCGTTTAACTGTCTTGTGATGTAACCTTACAGTGAGAATTTTATGTTTATACAAAATTCTGCGTCTATGGAGACCTCCTAGTGTCCGGATGAATGGGAGGGTTGTGTGTACGTAATCCAGATAACCACACCATTTCCTAATAGCAGATGGCCGTCCAAGGTCGGCGCCAAGTGCACATTGGTTTCCTTCCTTTTATATGTTTTGCCATTAATGTTTGATGTTTCTGTACGTATGATGTTCTAGTAGATATTGATGTGCCTTTTTTTGCCGTTTGTAGTTTTGTCTGACGTCATTTATGTGTCACCCTCTTGTGGGTTGGTTTCGCTGAGTGGTCATGCTGGAGATCATTCCCTTTCCTCGCTGTCACTGAAGGAATAATCTACAATTTCGAAATAAATTTCATCTCGTTTTGTCTTTTTAAAATTGTTTGCAATTTTTATTTTCAATTTCTTAGTTCCAAGTTTCAGAAGAATTACAATAATTTACCCAGTTACAGAGAATCTGTGTAACTAGAGCCACTATAAACATCTCGAAAATCTCGAAGAATTTAATGTCCCTACCCTATAGGTATATAAACGAACAAAATGAGTCAGAGTCCGATGGACTTAGACGCAAATTCAAAAAAAAATACCTAAGTATGAATCTTAAGTTCTAAATTTCTAGAATCAACAAATAAACAAATAATTTTTAAAAGTTGATAAAGTACTTACCTTTTGATTGCATTTCGATTTATTGCAAAAGATGTCACAACCGTCACCAAAGAAGTTGGTATGACACCGCAACGTTCCATCCTTCAGACAAACACCATGACTAGTATTCACGCAATGAATGTCACATAAAGGACCATAATACTCTGTTTTACATTTCAAAGTCCCATTCCAATCACAATATACACCTGTTGTCTCATTGCACGAAACACTACAATTCTCTCCATAAAAGTCCTTATCACACTTGAGTGTTCCATTTTTCAGACAAACACCATGACTTCTATTGACGCAATGTATGTCACACAAAGGGCCAAAATACTCTGGTTTACAATTGAACTTCCCATTCAAATCACAATATCCACCCGTTGTCTCATTGCACGAAACACTACAATGCTCTCCATAAAAGTTCTTATCACACTTGAGTATTCCATTCGTCAGACAAACACCATGATTTCTATTGACGCAATGAATATCACATGAAGGACCAAAATACTCTGGTTTACAATTGAAAGTCCCATTCAAATCACAATATCCACCCGTTGTCTCATTGCACGATACACTACAATTCTCTCCATAAAAGTCCTTATCACACTTTGAGTGTTCCATTTTTCATACAAACACCATGACTGGTATTCACGCAGTAAATATCACATAAAGAGCCATAATAATCTCTTTTACAATTTCGTGTTCCATTTGGAAGGCAATTGCTTTGTTTTGTTGTAAAGCAAGCTATTGAGCAATTCACATCAAAGTGGTTTTCTTTACAGTGCTTTTTACCATTGATATCGCATGTCCCATTTGTGTCTGTTAAACAGTACCTCATGCAGTCAATTCCGTGGTAATCTTTTTTACACTGCAATACACCGTACCTATCGCATGTACCGGTGTTCTCTTCTACGCAGTATGTGTCACAATGTTCTCCGTACCACTTTTCGTCGCAGTGTATCGATCCATTTGACATGCAGTAACCGTTCAAAATGTTATTGCTATCACAATACCTATTGCAATGGTCTCCATATTGATTCGAGTCACAATGTCTGTCGCCATTATTGTCACACATGAAGCTTCCCTCTTGACAATCATAATATGATTTAAGAGTGTATGTCATTCTGAAAGATATGAAAATAACTTCAAAAACTGTCTGAAGTACTTGTACAATGTATGTCTGTAATATCTATACAGTGTTATCGTCATGACTTACACTTTCATTTTAGGAACACACTCAGAACTTTATTTCACTTCAGTGAAAAGAACTTAACAAGGGTACGTAAACACCTTCAGATGGGTATATCAGGATAAATCCTATGAAAATAGGTCAAACTCAATAGAGAGTTTAATCCCTCTTTAAAAACTGGTATCTGTAGACAAAGACATTTCCCTATGAATAGAATTGGTGTAACGAAATGTAAAGTAAGTTTCGTTTAATTTTGTTTACAATTCACCCATCTTAATAATAAGAACGCCCTAAATAAATTCTACGTTTAACGTCCAGGGTCAATCTTCAAACCAACGAGGGAGGGAGGAAAATAAAAAATAAACGAAACTTTCAAAGGGGTATGGTCAATTCGTACCATAACCAACTCGTACCTGCCACTTCGTACCATGCCTTACTACCAACTCGTACCAAAACCATTTCGTACCATGACCAACTCGTACCATAAATTCTACCAACTCGTACCATACATAAACTCGTACCATTACCAACTCGTACCATGGTACCAATACTCGTACCATAAACTCGTACCATGCATAAATTCGTGTCATCCATAAACTCGTACCATGGAACCAATACTCGTACCATAAACTCGTACCATGTATAAATTCCCATCCCTACCAACTCTTACCATGGTACTCGGTAAATTGTTCTCTGTAAACTCGTACCTGAAATAACTTTTTTCGGACCTTGACAACATTTTGCATTAATTTATATTGATTAAGCGTCACCAGACATGCATGTTTCGAATATCTTATCCGCATTAGTGGAAACTTACCATACATTGTAAAGAGTTAAACTAATTGTTCATAAACGTTACATCTATTGGTGATTCGAGTATGTTAATGTGTATGAGATTCTGGGTGATTCGAGTTGGTTATGATAAGAGTCCATGTCAATGTCATATTAATGGTACGAGATTATGTGTGGTACAAGTTGGTTATGATTCGAGTAAATGTTAATGGGTACGAGATTCTAGGTGATTCGAGTTGGTTATGATATTTTAATGTCAATTGGTACGAGGTTATGTGTGGTTAGAGTTGGTTATGGTACTACTACATGTATGTAATGGTACGAGTTGAAATAAAATTAGGTACGAGATGGTTATGGTACGAGTTAATGTCAGTGGGTATGAGATTCTGTGTGGTACGAGTTGGTTATGGTACGAGTCTGTTATGGTACGATAGAATAGAATTGGGTACGAGTTGTACCCATGATTTCGCAATGGGTACGAAATGACTTTTTATTTTGATACGAGTTGGTCATGGTACGAAATAGATATGGTACCAGTTGGTAAATTTTGGGTACGAAGAGACCAAGTTACGAGTTGGTTATGGTACGAAGTGATCATAAACCCTTTCAAACAAGCCTTGCTTCAATAGAAATTTATGATAAGATATTAAATTGATTAAAAATTATGTCGTGACCTTTTTCACGAATTGACATGAAAACCTATAAGCAATATATAAAAATTATTTAAGTATGCAGAATAAGGCTCAGACAGACAAAACCTTGCCCATTCTATTGTAAGCATTATGTTTGAAATTGAATCATGACAGTATCAAGAGTTGCCATAAAATGATTATATGAATTAAAATGATCATAGGACATCAGCTTGCATGAGGTGTATTATTGGGGATATCAAAGGAGGGAACAGAACCCATGACTTACAAATTCTTGCAAGTTTGATAATGAGGCTCCCGGGTGAACACTAAGTCCTTTCAGAGATGTCGAAATCTGTCAGACATTTTAGTAATTTTGTCAGTTTGAACAATGAAAAGAACTGCAAACTTTTGTCAGTCCGTAAGAATATTTGTCTGACATTTCCGAGGCTTTTGACAGGACTGACACTTCTCGACATCTCTGGTCCTTGGCAGAACATTATCTCTACTGTTGGCAGGTAGATGCCAAGAAGCAAGACTTAGATCCTGAAATTTATATGTGACACTTGCACAATTTACAGGTACAAGGACCATTAAACATCATGCATGATCATGAAAATAAAATATCACTTCTCTTTGATTTCCATGCAATTAATCTTGTATCAGGATATTATGCAACCTTCTGCACACTATATTATATTAACCCTCGCTGTTTTTAAAGACAAAGGTTCGTTTGTGAAGGCTCAAACGTCTTAGAAAGACAAGAAAGATGCTTGATGTTCTTTATGGAAACCAGAAAGTGAATGTAACATAAAGAATTGTGACGGTTACGAAAATCCGGATAGCACAAGTCGGGATTTTCAAAATGGTTTGTTTTTTTTTATTCTTGGAAATTGTCCAAAACCTACGCGCGAGGTGGACGTTAAACATAGAATTTATTTAGGATGGCCAAACATACATATCAATGAATTTTCATTGTAACGACAATTCTTATTGGTTTAAAAATACTAAGTATACTGCATATATGAAAAAAAAATCTATAGCTAGCATATTTCTTGAAAGGTTCATGTAAGAAGTGGTGCGTGGTTCAAGTCAACGGAAAATTAAAAGCCCGTATGTAGGAATATGTAGGAATAAAGTTAAATGATAAGTAATGACTCTAATTTGATTTTCGTTCGATGATGGTCTACCACAAAAAACTTTCGTAGCAAGCATATGACGCGTAATGATACTGATACCTCATTCTAACGATCAAGAATCGAGTCGAGTTATAACAATGTCATACTTTCCTGGTATGTTCAAAGTATCAAACTTAACTTGAATTTGTTACACTCAGATGCTCTAGTATCACTGTGTAGCATCACGTAATTTAAGTTGGTGAAACCACGAATAAATAAATTTATGAATTGCAAGCGATATAAGTCCCCTACCGGCATTAATCCATGTCCTTCAACTCTGCCTTGACCTGTACTTACACCAAAAGATGAATCCAACTTACATCAAAATAAGTTCAATGACAAATATGGATAATGACCATATCCCTGTATACAGCACAAAATCGATAAGTCAGAAAATCAGAAACCGAAGGCATACAAAATCAGGACAAAACAGGAACCAAAGCAAACAAGCAAAAATCTCCACCACATGAAAAGAAGCGAACTCCCGATATGGGAGTGAGGCCAGGTGCCCAGGAAGAGTAAGCATCTCCTGTTTGCATGCAACACCCGCCGCTTCAATTCGGTAGAAGTGTCACATCCGGTTACTTCCATTTCGGAAGACATAGAGCACATGCCCTGGTTGGATAGTTCAAATGGTCTATGACAAAATATCATCCACCATGCTGGAGAGTGGGACATCATAGTGTATGACGAGTTCCTCATATCGACCGTAGAACTTCCTCAGTGACGATGTTAGTCGGTCACAAACATATCCCTGACTGAGAAGCTTATCTGCCAGACGCCTAGCTCTCAGAACAAGATCCATATATTTGGTACTTGCTCTGGCATAGCGTATTAATTGAGATATGAATACGCCATAAGCTGGAGATGAAGGGATGTTGCTACTCAGAAAAGGAAAGTTTGTAATGCTGAAATTGAAGTCGTCACGTTTTTCATAGAGTGAGGTGTTCATGTGACCATCAGTGTCGTAGGACAACATAATGTCCAAATAGGATGCTGAATTATTTGTCTCAGTAGTTTCTTCAAGCTCTGAAGGATAGATACTGCTCAGGTAATCCGCGAATTTTGGATTATTGATGGACAACATATCGTCTATGTATCTGTAAGTGAAGTTGAAGTGAGAAGCTAAGTATCTTTTCCCTTCAGAAACCAAAGATTGAATGAATTCAGCTTCGTACGAGTAAAGGAAAATGTCGGCAAGGAGTGGGGCACAATTGGTTACCATTGGAATTCCGACAATCTGCTGGAATACCTTTCCTCCAAACACCACAAAACTGTTGTCGATCAAAAAGTTTAACATTTGAATAATATCTGTTTCAGTGTACTTATTTTCAGAATCGGACTTTTCTTTTACAAAATAGGTTTTGTCATAGTTCACAACAATAAATTTGTATTTGCGATTACCGTTCTTACTTGTAAACGCATTAATTATAATTTTTGCGAGTCTTTCTTTCAATTTAGAATGTGGAATTGTAGTGTAAAGCGTAGAAAAATCAAAGGCTTTGATCGAATGAACTTTACTAAAATCAGTGGATTTCAGATGTTCTAAACGTTCCTTCGAATTCTTTAAAATCCACATCTGTTTGATACCACTTCGAGAATATACTGTCGAACAATATTTTTGAAGCCCAGATTTGATTTCAGATAAAACTTTGGTGAGTAAGATCGATACAGATTTGGTAGAACATTTTGAGGAACCAGCGATGAAACGTTGTTTGTATGGATTCTTATGCATTTTAGGTATGCAGTATAAGTATGCTAAATCTAAATCTAAATTGTTAGTTTGGAAGCCAAAGGAAGCAAGAGCTGATTTGTGGTTATCTATTTTTTCAGAGGCAGAAAGGTTTGTTGGGGTGTAAGTGCGATTTCCAGGTGTCGAATTTAAACCCAACTCTTTAACTAGACTGTCGAAATAGTACTTTTTTGCAAGTAAATTTGTAATTATTTGAGGCTTTGTCCGCTGGTGTGATGACATAATGTTCTTGGAGGTAGGTAAGCTCTGTGATAACATCAGGGTCTTTAAATATAGATTCGAATCTGGTGTTCACAGTTGATTTTAATCGGTAAATTCTAGATAAAAGTAACCCTCTGATGGTTTTTATCCATTCGGAAAGGGTGTCGAGCTGGACATCCTCTTTCTTTGCCCAACGTCTTGCATATTCCTCACAAGAGTCCATGATAATTTTGAAATTTTGGTTCCATGTAAAGGACATAATTTCTGTGTATTTGGGACCCTTTTTTAACAATTCTCTCAATTTGTCGTTCTTGACTATACTAAGGTCACCAGTAATAACGTGTTCACAAGGAGAGTAGTTAAAATCCGATGAAGAACATTCGCAAGGAAGTGGATGTAGTGAGGGATTACTTAAATCAATACACTGCAAGAATCATTTGTAATTGTATATTTTAGATGCAACTGTTGGTGTGTAGCTATAGGAAATACAAGGAGTTTCTGGGATTTTTTCTGTAACAGCTTTGTGATTCAAAATTTGACCAAGATTCAATTTATCAATACCTTTGTTTGCAAATCTTACTTTAAAGAAAGGACGGTTTGTTTTCTCCTCTGATTTATCTGATCTAACTGCTTGAAATAAACGAAAAGTCGAAATGTCCAAGATGACTCCTTGTAGTCTGTATTCTAGGGAACGTGTATCGGTATAAGTGAGGTCCTTCGTATATTCGTAGATTTCGTGTAACTTCCGTAAAGGAACAGAGTATAATTTGGTACGAAGATAGTGCAGGCCTAAGGGCTCATTCAAAAATTTACGAATGCCATGACTTCGAGGTCTTCTTTGTGGTCTTTTGAATAGGCTAGTCACATTTACCGATTGACAACCGGGACTTGTTAAGTTTCCTAAGCTGCTTATATTATTGTTGCATCCATAGGGCGCTGCAGTGTTAAGATTTTTATCCAGAACTCTTCTCTGTTGCGACGGAAAGGTGTGCTCAAATTGGGATTGTTTATGGGGTGATATATTTTCTCCAGGATTCTGAATCTCATAGATAAAACAGAATGATCGGCCTGGTCAAAATGCCAATAAAGAAGTTGACTTCCTTTATTATTTATTTTTGACTGATGTCCTGACATTCTGGTTCGGAGCTTACCTTTGGTTTCATCCACATAAATCAATCCACAAAGTGAGCACTCTATTCCGTACACAACATTAGATGTCATACAGTTTAGGTTTTCAAAACTACGCGTGTTAAATGTTTGTTTTGTGAGATTACTTGAGAATGAAGTGTCTGTTATTGGGATGTTACAAGTTTTGCAGTTCTTCATGCCGCACTTAGAAACTGAGCAATCGCTTGGTGAATATTGGTGCTCTTTTAGTATATCGACCAATTCAATCTTACAGGGCTTCATTTTAATATTCCCATCTGAATGTTTGTACCAAAATTCATGGTTTCTACATACTACAAATGTTTCGTCTCTAATGTCATGTAGATTAATTCTAGGGACACCTAAATTACCTGTTGCGTATGTGTCCGTAGACGCAACAGGTTGGGGCCTTTTTATAGTGGGCGACGCCCCAGCCACTTTGTAGGTCTCTTGTGTACCATCCATTGAAGCAAAAGACTGCCCGACAAGTGCCCTCGGGGAAAATTGTCCAACAGCAGTGACACATGGACAGTGGTAAAAATGACAAATATGGATAATGACCATATCCCTGTATACAGCACAAAATCGATAATTCAGAAAATCAGAAACCGAAGGCATACAAAATCAGGACAAAACAGGAACCAAAGCAAACAAACAAAAACCTCCTCCACATGAAAAGAAGCGAACTCCCGATATGGGAGTGAGACCAGGTGCCCAGGAAGAGTATCTTTAGTTCCGATTGACCTATTTTTACAAGAGTTATGGCCCCTGGCCAATTCTCAGTTTTCCGGACTTTTCTTCCAAGGTATTGCAGATATCTGATTTGATTCCAGGTGCCCAGGAAGAGTATCTTTAGTTCCGATTGACATATTTTACAAGAGTTATGGCCCTGGCCAATT
Source organism: Pinctada imbricata (assembly GCA_033119305.1). NCBI lineage: Eukaryota > Metazoa > Mollusca > Bivalvia > Pterioida > Pteriidae > Pinctada > Pinctada imbricata. The sequence goes on along the minus strand of VSWD01000005.1, from coordinate 102,971,818 downwards.
CTCAGTTTTCCGGACTTTTCTTCCAAGGTATTGCAGATAATATCTGACAAACAAATTTTAGAAAAAGGTCTGGAAAACAGGAAAATTTATTGAAATTTGCTATGAAGCCATACGTTTCGTAAGAACAAATAGATCAAATAGGCATGAAAAGACTGGAAACTGAGAAGCCCAGAGACCATAACTCCTGGAGAAATGGGTCAATCAAATTGAAACGTAAACTTGATTTGTATGACGCTGCGATATATTCACATACCAAAAATGATTTCAATATCTGCAATACTATGGAAGAAAAGTCCAGAAAACTGAGAATTTCATGAAATTTGCTAAGTCCAAGGGACATAACTCTTGTGAAACTAGGTCAATCAAAACCAAACTCGAACTTGATCTGTATAACACTAAGATGTAATCACATATTATAAATCATTTCAATATCTTCAACAACAGCCAAGAAAAGTCCGAAAAACCGAGAATTTCATTAAATTTGCTAAGTCCTGGGGCCATAACTCTTGTACAAATAAGTCAATCGGAACCAAACTGTAAATTGAGCTGAATAACACTAAGATGTAATCACATATAAAAAAATATTTCAATATCTGCAATACCTTGGAAGAAAAGTCCGGAAAACTGAGAATTGGCCAGGGCCATAACTCTTGTAAAAATAGGTCAATCGGAACTAAACTCGGAATTGATCTGTATCATATTGAGATAAACTCACATCTTAAAAATGAGATCAATATCTGCAACGACAGCTAAAAAAGTCTGGAAAACTAAAGTGTGACGAACAGACGGACAGACAAACGGGTCGGAAACTATAAGTCCCCTCCGACGAGTCGGTAAGGGACTTATAAAAAGCTCAGTTGGAGGAAAGAAAACAGGAACTGCAATACTTGCTTTGATTAAATATTATCTTTTCATAGATTATATCCTTGTCTAAACTGATACTTTTACAATCATGGACTCGCTAGTAAGTAAAACGCCGTTATTTCTACAACCATTGTGACAAAAGCTGTAGATTTGTGCGTGGAAACCACCACAACATGGTGTTTAATATATTTCGACCATGACTTTCCTTTCGTCAGAATGTTTGTAAAAACTACAATGATTTCTTGATTGACAAACAAGGAATCATCAAAGTATCATTTTTTACAAGGACATCGGCTATGAAAAGATAAAATTGAATCAAAATAACCACCACAGTACCCATTTTCTTTCCTCCAAATGAGCGGCAAGCCTTCTTTTTGTGTTCGTGGTTTCACCAACTTAAGTCACGTGATGCTACACAGTGAGTATACATGTTGATCTTTCCAAAAACTACTAGTATATGTAAAAGGACACAGGTGTGGACCCGGTAAACTACTAATTCAATTTTCCCGTTCGCTTAGAAGAGAAATATGTAAAAGAATATTTTCGCATATCTTAGCCTGTCTATGGATATGCGTCGTTATCGCAGCCTTCCTGGGTGCTTATTGCGCGTCCTGGGTCGTGACGATTCCCCCTCCTTTATGACGTCATATAAACAAAGTCAACGCATACGTCAATAACCGTCATCATCCGCAATAACCAAGATGTCAATTTCGTCGGGAGAAGCAAATTGATAAAACTTCGCAATAGCTAGACAGAATATCGTGGCAAACAACAAATATTGCTCAAACTTGCTGTGAAGATGAAGAAAAGGACATCAAACAGGAAGACTAAAAGCCCATACGCCAGACAAGAAGAGAGGGCCGAAGACTCGTCATCCTCACAAACTTTGCAACTGAATAAGGAAACAACTGGGACACAGAAACCCCAGGGGACAACTACAATGACTACAGAGGAGGTGCAAACAAGTGATCAACCGCCTTCAATACCAGCAGGTAGTGAATCTATTAATGATATACAAATAAATCTTGCCAACTCTGTCAATACCCCGCAAGTTTTGCAGGGTACATCATTTAACTTAGGTTTTAATGTTGACGTGTCCATCAGAAACAAAATTATCGAGGGAAAATATATAGATTTAGCGCTATTATTAAAGACTGATGCAAATTCGTCAATGTCAAATTCCTTTCAGTTATCTCCATCTGGCGAATTGATAATTAAACCAAAGACGAATCAGAAAATAGCTACAATAGCTAGATGGACTGACGCCATCCTAACATTTAGTAGTAATTATCTTTCGGCTCATCCTAAAAAAACACAAGAAATTCTCAAATACATGCATGACGTCAGAATTGGCGCAGAGAGGGGAGGTAATTTCATTAAGTATGACGAACAGTTCAGACTTCGTCAAAGCTTTGAGCAATCAGCGTCATGGGAGAACATAGATTCCAAGTTATGGCTCATGTACATGTCGGGAAATTCTCATACAAATACGCCCCAGACACAAACAACAAAAGGAAAATGCTTTGCATTCAATTTCCAAGGATCATGTACAAAATCAGAATGTATCTATGCCCATTTATGTATGAAATGTGGCAAGCCACATAGCGCTAATTATTGTACTCTCGGTCGTGATAACAATGTACAACAGATAAGGCCTCACTTGCAGCCTTTTCGTTACCCAGGACAGAATTTCCAACGTTTTCAATCTAGAGCAAGGCCAAGGTTTATGGGACCTCGGGGTTTCCCCTATCAAAATTCAAAACGTTGAACCATTGTTGCAATTTTACACCGATCGGAAAGCTGAATTTGATTTAAAGGAAGGTCTAAATTACGGTTTTGCTCTTTTATACGAAGGTCCGAGAAATGTTTTTTTTTTCAGCAAACTTAATCTCGGCAAAAACGCATTCGAATGAGCTAATGTCAAAAATAAACGAAGAAGTTGAAAAAGGTAGGATTTGGGGACCAGCTACAGATTTACCTATTCAAAACTTGCATCTATCACCTATAGGCGTAGTGCCAAAGGCCGATGGGGGTTGGAGAATGATAACACACTTGTCTCACCCGCCTGGCGGAGGAATAAATGCATTTACTCATCCAAATAATACATCTGTTCGTTATACCTCTTTTGATCAAGTTGTCGACACAATAAGTGCCTTAGAGAATGCGCCATTAATAGGCAAAATGGACATAAAAAGTGCTTTCCGTTTGTTGAGGGTAAGACAAGAAGATTTTCATCTCCTAGGTTTCCATTTCGAAAATAATTTCTACATCGACAAATGCTTGCCATTCGGATGTTCAATAGCTTGTAGCATATTTGAAAAATTTTCAACTTTCCTAGAATGGGCGATAAGAGAAAAATCGGGCGTGCAAACAATTCATCATTATCTGGATGACTTCATCTTTATAGGTTCAAACAGCACGCGCGCAGAAGTTATGTCCCAATTCAAGGAACTGTGCAGTCATTTAGGGGTACCGTTAAACGATGCCAAAACAGAGGGACCATGTCATAAATTAACCTTTCTAGGATTGGTAATAGACACCCTATCGAAAACTATAGAAATTCCGCATGATAAAATGCTTGACCTTAGGCACGATCCATTTGATATTCTGGGGGGGGGGGGGGCTTGGGTTTTTTTCGAAAAAAATAATTTTGCTCCCAATTTTGATGAAAAAAAATATATTTGCTTATGGTGTGACAGAAAAAAATTATCTTGCTCTTACAAATAATCTGAATTTGAAGAATTAATATAAAATTTCGCAAAAATTCTTGAAAATTTTCCGGCTCGCTTCGCTCGCCGCAGTTTTCAATTTCTTTAAAAATTTCGGCTCCCTTCGCTCGCCACAATTTTCTATCAAAACATTATGCTTAAAAGCTTAAATATATTATCAATATCTATGTATTGCTATTAATACATGTTGCAAGTAGCCCACAGAGTCTAATTTTATGTTCTTGTAAGCTTGGAAGGAGAATTACTTCAGTTATCATGGTTATTCACCAATTTACAATTCTACATTTAATAAAACTTTGTCTAGGAGACCTTCCCCTCAGACCCTCTTATACATATATATGTTATATACATGTACCTTATATAAAATGTTGAGAATAATGTATTGTAAAAATCTTTTATCTCTCTGTTTAAAAGTGAATTAAATACTTGCATATAAAAATAAACTAATATATTGATATTTAGAGTTTTGAGTAAAAATTTAATAATTTCTATCGATAAAACACAAATATTCTAAATATGCGTATCACTTTGTTAAAAAAAATTTCCTTGCTCCAACTTAGCGAGAAAAAAATAATTTTGCCCCTGTCCGGGCCGAAAAAAATAATCTTGCTCCGACAAAAAACCCAAGCCCCCCCCCCCCCCCCCCCCAGAATATCAAATGGACCGTGCCTTACATCATGTTTAAGAAATCTGTCCAATCAAGAAAAACAACACTTAAAGAACTTCAATCATTAGTAGGAAAGCTGAACTTTATAAGTAAAGCAATACGAAGTAGCAGGGCTTTTAACAGAAGGCTCTACAATGCAACAATAGGGGTATCAAAACCATGGCATCGAATACGTATTACATCAGAATTAAAGTTAGACATGCAACTTTGGCTCACTTTTCTCAGTGATTACAATGGAAGTATATACTTTCCGGAGCGAGATTGGGATTCGAACTCTACACTGCACTTATTTACGGATAGCGCAGGAAATGCTAAATTAGGTTGCGGGGCCATCCTCTGAAATCATTGGGTTAATCTCAAATGGCCGGAAGCCTGGGAATCGTCAAAAATTATTCGAGAAATAACATTCCTAGAGCTTGTTCCAATAGCCCTGGCTATTTCTATATGGGGAAATTTGTTGAAGAATAGGAAAATTATCTTCCACATAGATATTGAGGCGTTAGTTAACATAATAAATTGTCAAACTTCAAAATCGCGCAATGTAATGACCCTTCTGCGTCCTTTGATATTAGCCTTAATGAAATCTAACATAACTTTCAAAGCAGTTCATATTGAAGGCGCAAAAAACAATGCTGCTGATGCCTTGTCCCGATTTCAGTGGTCAAGATTCCGCCAAGAAATGCCAGGCGCCGACACAGAACCAACGTCGATCCCAACGGAATTTCTCAATCTGCTTTGGACGGTGAAATAAAGTTTTTGATCGAGTCGTCGGTAGCAATTAATACATCGAAGGCATATCACACGGGAATTAAGATGTTTGAAAATTTTTGTTTCAGCCAGAAGATTTCGCCTATTTGGCCTCCAAATTTAGTAGCAATTTGTAATTTTAGAGGTTATCTGTCACTCGAAGGTCAAGCGGCATCTACTGCCCGAAGCTATGTATCAGGTATCAGCTTCAAGTGCAAAACAGAGCACGATTTTGATCCAACAAATGCTTTTGTAATAGCTAAGTTATTAGAGGGATTCAAAAGAACAAATCTGACAACAGATTCACGCAAACCTATTACGTTACAAATTCTTCACAAAATCATAGAAATGTTGCCTGTAGTTTGCCAAAACCGCTACGAAACAAAATTGTTCGCTTCGGCATTTACGCTGGCCTTTCATGGCTTTTTACGGGTGGGCGAGTTAGCGATTAGTAAAGGGAACAGTAAAGATACCATTTTAGCAATTAACGATATACCTTTTTCAAAAATGAAAATGGTCATTCATATCCGTAAATCCAAAACAGATCAGCATGGAAGGGGCGCCATAAGGGAAATAACAGCAACGTGTGATAGTGCATGTCCAGTAAGGAATGGCCTGGATTTTCTGGAAATTAGACCCGGCTTTTCCTGGTCCATTCTATTGTCATATTGGGGGACTCCCACTAACCTCATATCAATTTGTCTTAACTAAATCAATAAAAGCCATAGTACTAGACCCAAAATTTTATAAGACACACTCTTTTAGAATTGGAGCGGCATCAGATGCCTCATCAAAGGGGGAAAGTCCGGAAAAGATTTAAAAAGCAGGAAGATGGAAATACATACATCAGGCAATAGACAAATGTAGTAAGCTATCGTAAATGGTATTTTCTAAAATTATATTTAAACTTGTAGAAAGCTCAGACTTTCATAATGAATTTTCAGATGCCATGGTATGGTTAGTCGGCTCATCCATAATAAAACATGCGCACAGATATGCAGCTAAAAGTGCAATTGGTAGCGATCTTGGCACAAATACAGAAATATGGTGGCAAGGATACAGCGGCCTTCGATTAACCCAGGTCAAGAATAAATTGCGTTAACTTCCTAAATTTGGAGATTAACCTGATGTTATAATTATTCATTGTGGGGACAACGATATCGGATTATATCAGACCCAAGAGCTGCTGAAGTGTATATCAGATGTTTATAATTTTCTGAAGTATAGTTATCGAAATTTCTTCAAATTTCTAAAATGTGGGTCCTGAGCATCATATCCCATCCATCCTGCTACGTCTTTCGGTACCCTTTTTCGACATAGTAACTTTCATACTTTTTGGCATATTACATTGTTAAGATTTAGGATTTAGGATCACTGATGAGGGTTAAGTACCCGAAACGTGCATGTCTGGTCCACGTTGCCAATTTATTTGTTCTTAAATGATGCTATTCAATTTGAAGACGTTTACATTTATACCACTTGGTGAGTGTCACTGCTGGTGGACCAGGAGTCCCCGAGGGCACATGTAGCCAAGTTCGATCAATTTCGGTTGATCGTTTCTTCAACGCAATCTAAATTTCTGTTATCGAAATTTCTTCAAATTTCTAAAATGTGGGTCCTGAGCATCATATCCCACCCATCCTGCTACGTCTTTCGGTACCCTTTTTCGACATAGTAACTTTCATACTTTTTGGCATATTACATTGTTAAGATTTAGGATTTAGGATCACTGATGAGGGTTAAGTACCCGAAACGTGCATGTCTGGTCCACGTTGCCAATTTATTTGTTCTTAAATGATGCTATTCAATTTGAAGACGTTTACATTTATACCACTTGGTGAGTGTCACTGCTGGTGGACCAGGAGTCCCCGAGGGCACATGTAGCCAAGTTCGATCAATTTCGGTTGATCGTTTCTTCAACGCAATCTAAATTTCTGTTATCGAAATTTCTTCAAATTTCTAAAATGTGGGTCCTGAGCATCATATCCCACCCATCCTGCTACGTCTTTCGGTACCCTTTTTCGACATAGTAACTTTCATACTTTTTGGCATATTACATTGTTAAGATTTAGGATTTAGGATCACTGATGAGGGTTAAGTACCCGAAACGTGCATGTCTGGTCCACGTTGCCAATTTATTTGTTCTTAAATGATGCTATTCAATTTGAAGACGTTTACATTTATACCACTTGGTGAGTGTCACTGCTGGTGGACCAGGAGTCCCCGAGGGCACATGTAGCCAAGTTCGATCAATTTCGGTTGATCGTTTCTTCAACGCAATCTAAATTTCTGTTATCGAAATTTCTTCAAATTTCTAAAATGTGGGTCCTGAGCATCATATCCCACCCATCCTGCTACGTCTTTCGGTACCCTTTTTCGACATAGTAACTTTCATACTTTTTGGCATATTACATTGTTAAGATTTAGGATTTAGGATCACTGATGAGGGTTAAGTACCCGAAACGTGCATGTCTGGTCCACGTTGCCAATTTATTTGTTCTTAAATGATGCTATTCAATTTGAAGACGTTTACATTTATACCACTTGGTGAGTGTCACTGCTGGTGGACCAGGAGTCCCCGAGGGCACATGTAGCCAAGTTCGATCAATTTCGGTTGATCGTTTCTTCAACGCAATCTAAATTTCTGTTATCGAAATTTCTTCAAATTTCTAAAATGTGGGTCCTGAGCATCATATCCCACCCATCCTGCTACGTCTTTCGGTACCCTTTTTCGACATAGTAACTTTCATACTTTTTGGCATATTACATTGTTAAGATTTAGGATTTAGGATCACTGATGAGGGTTAAGTACCCGAAACGTGCATGTCTGGTCCACGTTGCCAATTTATTTGTTCTTAAATGATGCTATTCAATTTGAAGACGTTTACATTTATACCACTTGGTGAGTGTCACTGCTGGTGGACCAGGAGTCCCCGAGGGCACATGTAGCCAAGTTCGATCAATTTCGGTTGATCGTTTCTTCAACGCAATCTAAATTTCTGTTATCGAAATTTCTTCAAATTTCTAAAATGTGGGTCCTGAGCATCATACCCCACCCATCCTGCTACGTCTTTCGGTACCCTTTTTCGACATAGTAACTTTCATACTTTTTGGCATATTACATTGTTAAGATTTAGGATTTAGGATCACTGATGAGGGTTAAGTACCCGAAACGTGCATGTCTGGTCCACGTTGCCAATTTATTTGTTCTTAAATGATGCTATTCAATTTGAAGACGTTTACATAAATACCCAGATGCAAAACTAATTTGGTCGGAAATTCTCCCTAGAATAAAATGGTGGTATTCTACAAATAATAAAGCAATGGAAAAAACTAGGAAAAGGCTCAACAGGCAAGGGAGAAATGTTTTCTTACACAATGGGGGCGTCATACATCATCCTCAATTCAGTTCCGACTTGTCTTTTATGTTAACTCAGGACGGAGTCCACCTATCCTCTAAAGGAAATACAAGGTTTTGTGACAATTTAAGTGAGGCCCTGATAGGTTTTCTTTCGTAAAATATGTGCAACACACTGGAGGTACGACATTCAGACACTTATAAATGGCTTGCGGTGGACTGATTGAGTGATCCTTGCCATCTTGAGGATGCCATCGGGTAGACATTGAACTTCCTGTAGGAAGTGACTCGGGGTTTCCCTCTAGATTGCGTGATCTGCCGATCATGTGGCGGAAGAACCACTCAATGGATAGAATTATTTCATTCGTAATGTAAAAAGTGATATGTTTTACAAGAGTGGAACATAAACTTCAGAGTTTGAAGTATGGATCAGATATATTGGATGTTATAGTGAATGAAAAATATAAACAATTTATTTAACTTTAACTTCAAATAAATGTTATGCCGGTGTTTGTCCTTGCCAATTGGCATTCCCGGCTTGTGTGTACATATTTTGTTTGTTCAAATATAATATTTTATTTTATCCAACGCGGCCAAATTATTGCTACTACATGTTATAAATAATGAAAAGTAGTTGTTCTCATGTTGATATGTTCAAATATATTTTATTGAAGAATTTATCTAGTCATAATCAACATTACTTAGTCATAGGAGACCAACAGAATGTTGCACAGCAAAAAAATATTCGAGTTTCATAAATTGATTGGATGTGTTAAAAATCACAAATTCCGGATACCTCTTCATTTATATGTCTGTCACTTATTTGCCACAAAACAAGGTCTCCTATTTGTTTGTCTGTCGTCGTATCTCCTGTCTAATATGGTCTGCGATAATTTCGCATATCTTAGCCTGTCTATGGATATGCGTCATTATCGCAGCCTTCCTGGGTGCTTCTTGCGCGTCCTGGGTCGTGACGCTTCCCCCTCCTTTATGACGTCATATAAACAACGTCAACGCATACGTCATTAACCGTCAGCAGACGCAATAACCATGAAGTCAATTTCGTCAGGAGAAGCAAATTGATAACCCACCCTCCCTCCCCTGAAAAATCCTTCGATTGACATTTAATGTAAAGGCTAAATGCAAAGGCATTATTAACATTATTAAATAATTTAAATGATTTTTGCTTTTTGAAAAGAGATACTGCCGAAGTTTATTTTTTGCAGGCTCACCATAATAAAGTTTTGCATCAATTGACCAAAGATGTCCGTCGCGGTGGATGTATAAAACGGACCATTTCTGCCAGAATTCAGTCTTGATTGGACGGTCACAGACTTAGCAACAAACGGACCACGGGGATGCGGCAACTCACTTGCGACTTGACCCTTGTGATGTTGTTAGCATCCCTCTTTACCTCCAGTTTTGGCGGAAGAACCACTCAATGGATAGACTTATTTCATTCGTAATGTAAAAAGTGATATGTTTTACAAGAGTGGAACATAAACTTCAGAGTTTGAAGTATGGTTCAGATATATTGGATGTTATAGTGAATGAAAAATATAAACAATTTATTTAACTTTAACTTCAAATAAATGGTATGCCGGTGTTTGTCCTTGCCAATTGGCATTCCCGGCTTGTGTGTACATATTTTGTTTGTTTAAATATAATATTTTATTTTATCCACCGCGGCCAAATTATTGCTACTACATGTAATAAATAATGAAAAGTAGTTGTTCTCATGTTGATATGTTCAAATATATTTTATTGAAGAATTTATCTAGTCATAATCAACATTACTTAGTCATAGGAGACCAACAGAATGTTGCACAGCAAAAAATAATCGAGTTCCATTAATTGATTGGATGTATTAAAAATCACAAAATTCCGGATACCTCTTCATTTATATGTCTGTCACTTATTTGCCACAAAACAAGGTCTCCTATTTGTTTATCTGTCGTCGTATCTCCTGTCTAATATGGTCTGCGATAAAAGGGTTTCTATCTGAATTGTGAAAACCTGTCAATCTTACCTTTACTCCTTTGACTAATGTGTATATTATTGTTTAACGAGAGCCGTTTTGACCGATTTGGTAGTGGGGAAAATATTTTCTCTTAATTACGAGAAACTTTCTCGTAATTACGACAAAAAGAAGTCGTAAGAACGAGAATTTTTCTCGTAATTACGACAAAAAGAAGTTCTCGTAATTACGAGAAAAAATCACGTTATTACGACTTTTTCTCGTAACTACGAGAAAAGATTCTCGCTAATATGAAAAAATTCTTCGTCATTACGAGAAAATATTTTTTCCCACTGCCATTTTGAATGAGCCTAATCGGCTTTCGTATTGCTCAATCTGTAGAGTGCAAAGAGAATCTGAAATGAAACTGACTTCGGTTTTCGTCACACCAATTTTTAAGAGAATATATATTTTTTGAGAAACAAATTATAAAAATTGGTTCAAATTATGTCAAACAAATTTATAACTAGTTGCCCATATGGAACATAAATTCCTGATCACTTTAAATAAACAAAAACTGAAGACGACGCTTCTTTATAAGAATGTATAAAAAAGAGATCTCCACCAAGACTCGGTTGCTGCAGTCACAGCAAAAACATATCGAAACACAGTGATATACAGCAAGCGACACAAAAAGGGACAAGGAACACCAAATACGACATCAAATACCATGTACAAAGACTACACATACACTAACCAAATATGCAGAATGCATTATTGTTACAAAATTCTTGAAATTTCTAAAACGTGAGTCCTGTTGCATCATATCCCATCCATTCTGAAACGTCTTTTGGTACATTTTTGGACATCATAATTTTCATATTTGTTAGCCATACTACATTGTTTAGACTGAAGATCACTGACAAGGGTTTAGTAACCGAAACGTGCATGTATGGTCCATGCTGTAAATTTATAAGGTTTTAAATGATGCTATTGAATTTAAAGACATTAAACATTTGAACTACTTGGTGAGTGTCACTGCTGGTGGACCAAGAGTCCCCGAGGGCACATGTAGCCAAGTTCGATCAACTTTGGTTGATCGTCTGCCTCTTCAACGCATTTAAAATTTTCTGTTACAAAATTTCTTGAAATTTCTAAAACATGGGTCCTGTAGCATCATATTCCATCCATTCTGCTTTTGATACATTTTTGGACATAATAATATTCATACTTTTAGGCCATATTACATTGTTTAGACTAAGGATCACTGACGAGGGTTTAGTACCCGAAACGTGCATATCTGGTCCATGCTGTAAATTTATCGGGTTTTAAATGATGCTATTGAATTTAAAGACGTTTAACATTTTATGAACGATGTAATGAGGAGAAATAAGAAGAAAGAAATCTAGTTACAGGATGAAAAACTAGAACTGTCCTTAAAGTAACGAATTATATCCCCGCGGGACGTTATTCTCTAAACAGATTCATTTGTGACACAACAAAGAGAGATCTGGTCATAAGAATATATATGTGAAATATCAAATCCCTACTCTTATATATTAAAGTAGGTAAAATATCAAGGTCACTAGGTCAAACGACATGGTATCAAATGAAAACTCTGGCCATGAGGAATCTATATGTGAAATATACCCCAATCCCGTGTATTTAAAAGAAGGTCAAAGGTCACTAGGTCAAAGGCTTGGTATCAAATGAATGCTCTTTAAGAACTTCTTAATCAAAATATAACTATCAGGTTCAAGGTCAAGGTCAATAGGTGAAATGACTTGATATCAAAATGTAGTACTTATTATGATGAATGAATGTATGAAATATGGAAGTCCTATCACTTACACTTGAAGAGTTATCTGCTTTAAGAACTTCTTAACCGGACGGACAGGTTGACAGACGGACAGGGTGTTTCCTATATACCCCCCAAACTTTTCGTTTCGTTTTCGGGGGAGGGTGTAATAAAATATGAAGACAATTTTAATCATAACATTATGAAATAATTGGTTTTGCACACATACAGACAGACAATATCGATAAGTAAAATCGAAAACCAACTGCTTCAGAATAACAAAAATATCAGATCTGTTCTCTCTCGCAACCTCCCTTCATAGTTTCAGTGTGATGAAACGTTGTAAGAAGGACAATCAGTAACAGTCTACTGTTATGCTAATGTGTATTGATCATTGTGTATCGATGGATTATTTAATATAATGTAATACTATCAAATGGAACATTCCGTGGTATCCTGATCACCCCTATCATATTGGATCCTTCCCAAATAAAAAGGACATTCCTGGGGCTGAGAGTTCAGTTCTGCCTTGGAATTTACAGTGATTGCTGAATTAACTAGAAATACCATGTACTAATATGAATGCATAATTATGAACAATTTATCAAATACAGATGAATTAAAAGATAATTGTCCAGGCCTGGAACAGTGACAGCTAAGTTTGATTAATGTGATTTATCTACCTAAATTGTTGATTATATTGATTTCATATGTGGTCTATTTGATTATGTGATTTGATTCTTATTTTATTCATTTGAATAAAATATTGAAATTGTACATTCTTATGTTTCACTGAATCATAGGTGATCTCTGGCCTGTAACGTCTACCATAGTTAACGAATACAAATGTCGCAATCCTACAGCACAACTCATGTAATTCATCATTGATTGTGCCTTAGAAAACACGTTTAACTTCTGATTCATTTATTTAAAGCATAGATGCTTACTATATAACCCCCCGTTTACACTATGTTCCCGGCGGCTACGGAGGCCACGTTTCAAGCCACCGTGGACGAAACGTGGTGACCGTGAGACAACGTAAGGGAACGGGATCGACAAACGTAACTAGCCGTGGTTGCCGGGGCTGACGGGGCAAATGTTTAAACTGTCAAAACATTTGTCACGGCAGCCCACGGTGCAGATGGCCTACTTTGGAAACCGTAGCAAAACGGATCGAACGCAACGCAACGTGACAGAACGTTACAGACCGTAACAAAACTTGGGACAGTGTCCGTAGCGGAACGGGAAGCAAAAGTATGACTCGGCAACTTACGATACTAGTGAAGTTGAGTTACGGTCTGTCACGTTCAAGTCCTGTTCAATTGCAGCTGCTTTAGGGCAGATGCGCGTTTTATCAAGGTGTGCCAAGATTTCTCACGGCGAGCAAAGGAGTGCGTTAGCCGTTTCGTCACGTTCAATCACGGTACGTTCCGGCTTGTTACAGTATATTTCAAGTTCTACTACGGTCTGGCACGGTACGCTCGATAATACTAGAAATATAACAAGCCAAACCCTTTTATGCAGCTTTTTGCGTCTCCTTTTCCCGGCGGTCACGGTTAGTAGACGTGGCCAACTTGATTGGATCGTAACAAACCGTGACAGACCTCAGAACGTGGCAGGTCGTGAGGAAACTTACAGAGGACCGTAACAAGCCGTAGGTTGAAACGTAGTGCGCCTTCAGGTCTCCGGGAATCAGGAGCCACGGCTCGTCACGGAAACAAACCGCCCTTTCATTAAAGTAAGATTTGCAAACAAAGGTATTGATAACTTGAATCTTGGTCAAATTTTGAATCACAAAACTGTCACAGAAAAAATCCCACCATATTTCAAAAGAAAAGAAACTCCTTGTATTTCCTATAGCTACACACCAACAGTTGCATCTAAAATTTACAATTACAAACGATTCCTGCAGTGTATTGATTTAAGTAATCCCTCACTACATCCACTTCCCTGCGAATGTTCTTCATCGGATTTCAACTACTCTCCTTGTGGACACGTTAATACTGGTGACCTTAGTATAGTCAAGAACGACAAGTTGAGAGAATTGTTAAAAAAGGGTCCCAAATACAGAGAAAGTATGTCCTTTACATGGAACCAAAATGTCAAAATTATTATGGACTCTTGTGAGGAATATGCAAGACGTTGGGCAAAGAAAGAGGATGTACAGCTCGACACCCTTTCCGAATGGATAAAATCAATCAGAGGGTTACTTTTATCTAGAATTAACCGATTAAAATCAACTGTGAACACCAGATTCGTGTCTATATTTAAAGACCCTGATGTTATCACAGAACTTACCCACCTCCAAGAACATTATGTCATCACACCAGCGGACAAAGCCTCAAATAATTACACATTTACTTGCAAAAAGTACTATTTCGACAGTCTAGTTAAAGAGTTGGGTTTAAATTCGACACCTGGAAATCCCACTTACACCCCAACAAACCTTTCTGCCTCTGAAATAATAGATAACCACAAATCAGCTCTTGCTTCCTTTGGCTGCGACACTACCAATTTAGATTTAGATTTACCATACTTATACTGCATACCTAAAATGCATAAGAATCCGTACAAACAACGTTTCATCGCTGGTTCCTCAAAATGTTCTACCAAATCTGTATCGATCTTACTCACCAAAGTTTTATCTGAAATCAAATCTGGGCTACAAAAATATTGTTCGACAGTATATTCTCGCAGTGGTATCAACCTGATGTGGATTTTAAAGAATTCGAAGGAACTTTTAGAACATCTGAAATCCACTCATTTTAGTAGAGTCCATTCGATCAAAGCCTTTGATTTTTCGACACTTTACACTACAATTCCACATTCTAAATTGAAAGAAAGACTCGCAAAAATTATAAGTAATGCGTTTACAAGTAAGAACGGTAATCGCAAATACAAATTTATTGTTGTTAACTATGACAAAACCTACTTTGTAAAAGAAAAGTCAGATTCTGAAAATAAGTACACTGAAACAGACATTATTCAGATGTTAAACTTTCTGATCGACAACATTTTTGTGGTGTTTGGAGGAAAGGTCTTCCAGCAAATTGTCGGAATTCCAATGGGGACCAATTGTGCCCCACTCCTTGCCGACATTTTCCTTTACTCGTACGAAGCTGAATTCATTCAATCTTTGGTCTCTGAAGGGAAAAGATACTTAGCTTCTGACTTCAACTTCACTTACAGATACATAGACGATGTGTTGTCCATCAATAATCCAAAATTCGCGGACTACCTGAGCAGTATCTATCCTTCGGAGCTTGAAGTCAAAGAAACTACAGAGACAAATAATTCAGCATCCTATTTGGACATAATGTTGTCCTACGACACTGATGGTCACATGAACACCTCACTCTATGACAAACGTGACGACTTCAATTTCAGCATTACGAACTTTCCTTTTCTGAGTAGCAACATCCCTTCATCGCCTGCTTATGGCGTGTTCATATCTCAATTGATACGCTATGCCAGAGCAAGTACCAAATTTACGGATTTTGTTCTGAGAGCTAGGCGTCTTTCAGATAAGCTTCTCAGTCAGGGATATGTTTGTGACCGACTAACATCGTCACTGAGGAAGTTCTACGGTCGATATGGGGAACTCGTCATACACTATGATGTCCCACTATCCAGAATGGTGGATGATATTCTGTCATAGACCATTTGAACCATCCAACCAAAGATTGTACTCTATATCTTCCAAAATGGAAGTAACCGGATGTGACAGTTCTACCGAATTGAAGCGACGGGTGTTGCATGCAAGCAGGAGATGCTTACTCTTCCTGGGCACCTGGTCTCACTCTCATATCGGGAGTTCGCTTCTTTTCATATGGTGGAGGTTTTTGTTTTTGTTTGCTTTGGTTCCTGTTTTATCCTGATTTTGTATGCCTTCGGTTTCTGATTTTCTGAATTATCGATTTTGTACTGTAGACAGGGATATGGTCATTATCCATATTTGTCATACATTGATAGACCGTGCGAAAACGTAACGAGACCTAACAGAACTTGAAGACGAAGATAAAAACTGCCAAAAATCCTACGGCGTGCTACGTTTTGGGCCGTCGTGACTGTCATGGTCTCCGGGAACATAGTGTAAACCTAGGGTTAGGCTTTGCGAATGCAGAAAAGAAGTCGAAAATGCATGAGCTAGGATCAGGTTGAAATAAACAGTACAGAAGTACCCATCAGTTATTCAGTCTCATAGTCGAGAAGGCAAGGCAAAATCACTAGATCATGAAACAAATTGGTATTCGACATTGAAGTAACTTTTGATTAAACAAAACACGAATGCCCAACTGTGCTGACAGAGAGCAGCCTTCAAGACAGAAATTTCTTTAAAAGACGGTGCACAAGACATGAATTAAAGTACTTCTATCAGTTTCTTTGAGAATGATTTCAAGGTTATTTATTATTAACTCCAAAATATTTTCTCCATACCTCCCATTTCCGATGGCAAGAATTGCATTCTGAGGATATACTGTTGCGCTTTGTAATGAACTGCTGAACTTTGTAAGTGTGAATGTTTTTGTATACCAATACTTCAGTGTTGATGGATTTTCATCTTTATATCCAATTACACCTACGGTAACACTGAATCGTTGTTTCTGAAATATTCAAAAGACGGACCTATGATATTCCCATGACTAACATAAAGTCGTGATTTTTAGTCCCTACCGACAACGCCGAAGGGGACTCTTAGTTTTTATAAAAAAAAAACTTTAAAATTCATAGGATGACCGTATCGCTGTCGTGCGGCTACCATACAAAACCGATCGAGTTACGTCAAATATCAAGAACATGTGCTTATTAATTTTACCTGGAATAAAGATTAAGAAAAATTACCTGGGAGAAAATAATTTGGAAAACAGGAAATTTTGAATAAAAATTCCAAGTGCAAAAATAAAGATATGAACAAAAACTATTCAGTTATTTCAAAAATATATAATAAACTCTTCCTTTTTCAGCCTACTGAGATCATAAAATCTAAAATTAAATTTTCTCATGAAATTCTTTCTTATAAGCATGTAATTGTTTTTATAAAGCTAAAATCAACGGAATTGTATTAACATAGCTAAATGCCCTGTCACACTACAGTGCTCTTGACAACGTGTCGCGACGTATGAAACATGTTTGCCACACGCTGCCGAACGCTGGTGTGGGCGAAACAAGATCAAAGGAAAGCCGCTTTCTTAGCGTTTGCCCAAAGCACAATGTGTAACAGACTGCGTGTTGGAGCGTTTTATACAGACTTTTCAATTTCTCCGTGCTGAAGTACTTAATATTCGATTATACAAGGAAAGTCCATACAAAAAGGAGAAGAAATCTAATCCATGACATTGGTTTTTTTTCCTTTCTCTCTTCCTTTGTCGTCTGATTTTTCTAACTTTTACCACATATGATGCCAGTTCATTTAGATTATCATGATGTTAGAACCCAACAATGTTTACCTCATTGTTATAGAACTATCTAGTGTTTAGACATTTTTCATCATGACGGACTTCGCACTTCGAACTTCGTACTTCGCACTTCGAACATTGAAGAATCAGTGTCGTAGCTGCCGTTCACGTATAATAGTGGAGTGCCTTATGTAAGAAAATAAGCTGCCGTGGGAATTTTATGATTAAAGCAAACCACTATGATAAAGATATTAACTATGGGCTAGTATTACAGAAAAAGTTTGATACACCTCTGAGATATGTGGCAGTTGCGATATTTTGGGGGTAAAACACCCTTTTCTATGCAAAAATCATGAAAAACTGGAAATAATTTATAACTTTTGCATGAAAAATGTTAACAAAAATTAAAAGATGTAAATATACTTAAATTCTGTTGTTTTTTCGAATAAAATAAGTTTCAAATTCAAATTTTGATATCAAATGTGGTTTTTCGGGCAAAAAAACCTTTTCTAGGCTAAAATCGTGAAAAAATGGAAATAATTTATAAATTTAACGTATTAACTGATTTCAAAAATTAAAAGATGTTTACATATTTAATTTCTGATGTTCTTTTGAATGAAATGAGTTTTCAAATCAGATTCTTATATTAAATGTGTTTTTTGGGGAGAAAATTCCCTTTTCTATGCCAAAATTATGAAAAATTGGAAATGAATTATAACTTTTACATGAAAAATGATGACAAAAATTAAAAGATGTTAATGTACAAAATTCCTTATGTTCTTTCCACTGAAATGAGTTTCCAAATCGAATTCCTATGTCAAATGTGTTTTTTGGGGTAAAAACCCATTTTCTATGCAAAAATCATGGAAAACTGGAAATAATTTATAAGTTTTGCATTGAAAATGATAACAGAAATTAAAAGATGTAAATATACTTAGTTTCTGATTTTCTTTCATATTAAATAAGTTTCAAATTCGAATTCCTACAACAAATGTGGTTTTGGGGCGAAAAAGCCCTTTTCTGGGCTAAAATCACGAAAAATTGGAAATAATATATAACTTTAGCATATATACTAATTTCGAAAATTAAAAGATGTTTATATATTCAATTTCTAATGTTCTTTCACATGGAATGAGTTTTCAATTCAAATTCTTATGTTGAATGTGTTTTTTGGGAGAAAATGCCCTTTTCTAGGCGAAAATCATGAAAAACTGGAAATGCTTCATAACTTTAGAATAAAGAATAGTAACAAAGTTTAAAGATGGTTATGTACTTATTTCTTATGTTCTTTCAAATAAAATGAGTTTCCAATTTGAATTCCTACATCAAATGTATTTTAAGGGGGCAAAAATCCATTTTCTATGTTAAAATAATGATAAAACTGGAAATAATATATAACGCTTGCATAAAAATGATAACAGAAATTAAAAGATGTAAGAATTCTGAATTTTTTGTGTTCTGTCGGATGAAATGAGTTTCATTTCATATGACTATATCAAATATGGGGGGGGGGGGGCAAAAAGCCCTTTAATAGAAAAAACATATGAAAATTGGAAATACTTTACAACTTTAGCAAGTGATCTGATTTGAAAATTAAATTATAATAAAAGATGATTTTTTACTTAATTGCTGATATTCTTTCGAATGAAATGAGTTTTCTGGGCAAAAAAAAAACCATGGAAAATTGGAGATAATATATGACATTCAATGTTCTTGACAAATAAATTTTGAATCCTATTTTCTATGCTTTATAAAAAACATAATTTGTTTACAATAAAATCTCATGTAGCTTATTATTGGACATTGTTTTTACTCTAAAACACATGTGTATTGATCAGGGCTCTTGATCAGCCTAATTTGGGCCCGATATTTGGCCTAATTCTCAATGCAATATAGTATCTATTTTGAGACTAAATGTTATACATTTTTATTTTTATATACCCATGAGACATTACTTATTGAAATGTTCTTATGATACACTGAAATTTTACAATAGAACAATCATATAATTTAGTATTTCAATTTCATAGTCCATATTAATGGACCAATTTTCCCAAGCGAAAACCTCTTGGAAAACAATAATAAAATCCCCAGGAGGTAAAAGCTCTATATTTCAACTTCAAGTGAAAAGACATTCAAATTGATTTATAATTTTACCGATCTTTGATTAAATGCTGTTGTTTTTCCCAATTTCAAAGGCCTCTTATACAAGAATTCAAATTTGAAACTTATTTCATCCAAAAGAAGATAAGAAATTAAGTACATTTACATCTTTTAATTTCTGTTATCATTTTCTTATGCAAAAGGTATAAATTATTTCCAGCTTTTCATGATTTTTGCATAGAAAATGGATTTTGTCCCCCCCCCACACATATATGACGTAGGAATTCAAATTGGAAACTCATTTCAATGGAAAGAACATAAGGAATTTAGTACATTCACATCTTTAAATTTTTGTTACTATTTTTTATGCAAAAGTTATCAATTATTTCCAGTTTTTCATAATTTTGGCCTAGAAAAGGGCATTTTCTCCAAAAAAACACATTTGATATAAGAATTTGAATTAAAAACTCATTTCATTCAAAAGAATATTAGAAATTGAAAATATAAACAGCTTTTAATTTTTGAAATCAGTAAAAATGCTTAAATTATGTATTATTTCCAATTTTTCACGATTTTACCATAGAAAAGGTCTTTTAGCCCCAAAATACACATTTGATACAGGAATTCGAATTTGAAACTCATTTAATTCGAAAGAACACAAAAAATTCAGAATTCTTACATCTTTTAATTTCTGTTATCATTTTTAATGCAAAACTAATAGATTATTTCCAGTTTTTCATGATTTTTGCATAGAAAATGGATTTTTGCCCCCATAAAATACATTTGATGTAGAAATACGAGTTTTAGACTCATTCCAATTGTAAGAACATAAAAACTGATGTATACTAAGATCTTTTAATTTTTGTTATCTTTTGTTATGCAAAAGTTATGAATTATTTCCAGTTTTTCATGATTTTGGCCTAGAAAAGGGCATTTTCTCCCAAAAAACACATTTAATATAAGAATTTGAATTGAAAACTCATTTCACTGGAAAGAACATCAGAAATTGAGTATGTAAACATCTTTTAATTTTTGAAATCAGCTATTATGTTTAAGTTATGAATTATTTCCAATTTTTCATGATTTTAGCCCAGAAAAGGGCTTTTTCGCCCAAAAATACACATATGATATAGGATTTCGAATTTGAAACTCATTTAATTCGAAAGAGCATCAGAAATTAAGTAAATTTATGCCCTGTTCACACGAGTGCGCATTAAATCTAATTCACATTAGATTTGATGCGCTTTATTCTAATGCGAATTAGATTCGCATTGCGTTCACACGACACATTCTAATGCGCAGTAGATTTTGGTACATTTGCACTGAGAGCCGTATACTTGCCTGTATGTTGTTTTGCTCATAATAATTTACCTCTTCGTAAGTTGGGCTTATGCATGCATTGCATGACGTCATTGTGAGATGAAATGACGTCATAATTTAATGTTACTCTACGTAAATTAAGAGACGCAGTACAGTTACTTAGAGGGTTCATTTTGAATGAAATCAAGTATTTTTACCTCTTATTCTATTTTTCGAGGTCCAAGGGTGATTAAAAGTGCCCAGTTATGATGGAAATGTACTGTAGAATTCTAGTAAATCATATACGCATGCGCCAGATTTAATGCGAATTAGATTCGCTTTGCGTTCACACGGCAAAATCTAATGCGCATTAAATCTAATGCGAATTAAACTAATGCGCATTAGATTCCTCGTGTGAACGCAGCTAAAATCTAATGCGCATTAAATTAGATTTAATGCGCATTAAACCCGTCGTGTAAACAGGGCATTACATCTTTTTATTTCTGTCATAATTTTTAATGCAAAACTTATAAATTATTTCCAGTTTTTCATGGTTTTTGCATAGAAAAGGGGTTTTTGCTCCCAAAATATCGCAACTGCCACATATCTCAGAGGTCTATCAAACTTTTTCTGTAATACTAGCCCATAGTTAATAACTTTAGCATAGTGGTTTGTTTTAATCATAAAATTCCCACTGCATTACATAAGGCACTCCACTATAAACTCATAAGCGGAGTCATCTACATTTTGATAAGTATACTCAATGGAATTGGTATATTGGACTCCCTGTACAACTGGCGCGCTTCTTTAGGCAATCTACTTATAAAATAAAGTGCGAAGTTCAAAGTGCGAAGTGCGAAGTTCGTCACGGTGAAAAAAGTCTATTGATACTACAGCATTTGAAAAATTGCTAATACAAATAATAACAATTATACCAAATTGGTTTTCATTAATTATTTAATCGTTGATTCTACCAATGATTTGATTCAACTTGAAGACAAAATCTCTGAGTTATTGAGGTGATTTGGTCGCTACTCGAACGTTTCGTACACACCAAGAACGTCATGTAGTCATAAGAGACACGACCCGTACACGTTACGAACACGTTGTGCGAAAGCTAGACTATCGTCAAACTTATTGTCGTGTTAGAAACATGTAGCGTATAATATAACTATTACAACGCGTGTATAAAGACTGCATTGCGTTCGTTTAACGAAATGGGGTATGTAACCAATACGCTGCCAATTTTGTGCAAAAGAAAGTGTGTTGGATAGCGTATAGCTCCATTAGAGAGCGTTTTCGCAACGTCCTTAGCGCGACCCCGAAACGTGTACAACGATCGTTCAGCGTGTGTATTATGTTAGGTTTACACCTAGCCACGATGCCCTAGGATGTCCATGATTGAGCAAAATCGTGGAGCTCCACGATTCTATAAATGAAATTGGTCTTCAAACGCTCTCCGACGCTCCACCACGCTCATAGTACGATCAGATACGCGCTGTAGCGATTTGTTACGATTGTAGATAAGATGTGTTACGATTTTCATCCCGTTCTTGCCAGCTTTGTTACGTTCCCGTACGGTTACCACGATGAGCTATTACGCTCTGCCACGCTCTATCACGGTTTCCTACAAATATAAAATTTTGTTGCGATCTGTTACGATGCAGGTCTACGATGTGATAAAAAGTACCGCGATATAACACGATTTGATATGAAATAGTCTACCAGTTTCAATACCACATGCAATATCCGAACAAGATTAAGCTTAACATACAAGAGATGAAGATTTCATATCGCAAAAACACAGGAAGTGACATTGATGAACCTTATTTTCTCTTTCTTTATTCGATTATTAAAGGAAATATTTTTTGTTGAGCAATTCAAATCTTTGATTGCGTGTATATATTTACATATGTAACTCGTTCGATGACAGTTAATGCAACACCTCACTGACTAACAAGTCTTCTTTTTTAGGCTTCTTCAGATGTAAGAAATTGTTGAGGATGTTAAAAACTGTTGTAATCCAACAAAAACAGGTTGTCTTATAAAAACTTTTTATTATAGGAATATTGAAATCGCAACATATCTTGTAGATCGTGGACTGAATCGTGGAAACCGTAACAAATCGTCAAAGGCGTGAGTAAAATCGTAGTGGATCGTTGGAGATCGTTTTTCACCAAGATTTACTACGATCGGATATTACGATCTGTTGCACTTTGTCAAGGTCTGTCACGCTCTACTACGCTCCATCACGTTTACTACGCTCCATTATGCTCTCTCACGATGTAAGGATCAATCGGGACAATCGTAGCAAATATTTTAGAATAAAAAAATTGCCATGATCTCTGCGATTTCGTACGATTATAATGATTCCACCACGCTCTCTTACGATCGTCACGACGATCCCAACGAATCACCTCAATCGGGGCGCCAGCAACCTTACATGCTGTCAAACGCTGTAGTGTGACAGGGCCGTAAACAAGGGTAAAATAATAAGAGATAATTCAAGTTTGCTTTCGAATAACGGAACAAGTCGAACAAAGTTATCGGATTTTAAGGAAATACCATTGAAAAAATTTGTATCATTCAGATACTATCATTCATATTCATATCATATTTCAGTCTCTGGAGGAGACTACTTAATACCAATCTAATTTAACTGTGCCGATAATTATGGACTGTCGATAGTTGTAGAAATCGATCTAGTTATAAAGCATCCAAAAATGGCAAGGCAAATCCTGTTTTCAATACCAGAAGGTTATAGTATACATAGTGTACCAGGTATAGAATTTGAATCTTTACTGCTTTACGTTGAGTATACAATTATACCTACCCATAACAAAAGGCTGCCCACGGGGCATATCATCTTGTAGATTGTGTCAATGTTTAACAATAATTTGAATTTTCAAAAGATGAAATAAATGTTATAATTGATTTTCGAACGAGACCCAAAAAGGGTGGAAAAATGCTATGAAAAATTTCCGATATCCGTTACCTTTGGTAATCTGAAAATGATAGGATTTGATACGTTTCCCACTGAATTGTTGAATGTCCATGGACTAGCCGTAGTCAGCACGCTTCCAAAGCTGGGTACATCCCTGGAAAGAAAGGATCTGTTCAATAAAAAAAAACTTCCATAGTTGAATATATTTATTCAGAAAATAAAAGGGAAAGATCTCCAGCATGACCACCCTGCACTCACCCAGTGAAACAAACCCACAAGAAAGTGACATATGAACGATATCAAACAAAACTACAAACGGCAAAACGACACAACAATATTCACCAGAACATCATACGAATAAGACGTACAGAAACATCAAACATTAATGACAACATATAAAAGGAAGAGGACCAATGTGCACCCGGAGCCGACTTTGGACGGCCTTCTGCCAATAGCAAATGGTGTGGTTATCCCGATTACTTGCGCACAACCCTCCCACTTATTCGGATACACATAGGTCTCCATAGACACACAATTGTTGTATAAACATAAAACTTCCCACTGTAATGTTACATCACAAACAAGACAGTTAAACGAAGCGGCCTCCTGTAACACAAATTCTATGTAAATGGATCTCAAAACTATATGGCATGCGTATAACAGTCTTTGCTCTGCTGGCAGAAGCGAGCTCAATACCAATCATCCGAGAAGTCTGAGAAACTTTCAGATAAGACAGAGAATCAGGACCAATGTTAAACGTCTTCAAATTCAATAGCATCATTTATAAACGGATAAATTTGCAGCATGGACCAGACATGCACGTTTCGGGTACGCAACCCTCTTCAGTGATCCTCAATCTTAACAATGTAATATAGCCAAAGAGGGTAAAAATTATTATGTCAAAAAATGTACCGAATGATGTAGCAGGATGGGTGGGATATGATGCTACAGGACCCACGTTTTAGAAATTTCAAGAATTTTAGTACAAGTCTTCTCTGATGAGATATAATCAAGACCTGTCAGGGAGTCCCGTCGTCACGGTTGGCTAGTGTGCAACGTTGGAAAAGACACTGGTACAAAACTGTACATTGGACCAGTACCATGCCCAGCGTTCTTTTGATGACGTTGGGATCATATCCGCGGTAAAGCAGGCGACTATATTCTTACGTTTGTGGTTTAAGTTTGATCTGCCTCTGATCCTTCTGATTTTGTTTCCTAAGTCACCGTAAAATGAAGGTTATGAAATTCCCAATGATACATACTCTGATGCTGGAGTTGTCCCAAAATTTTAAAGAAGTTCAGAATAGTTATTGTAAAATTTCCAAAATGATTTTACAAGTTTATGATATCTAAATCCTTGATCAGGAAAAGATAAATCGGAAGATAGTATTATCCATCAGTTTTTCTTTTACATTGATGTATATTAATGACATGTGAATATCATTACCAGTTTGTATGTAATCCTATATTCTGATATAACATTTATATATAAGCATACATTTTATTTAGTATTTCTGAAATTCCAACAAATCACATATTGTATCTATTTGAGAATCTATGGAACGCCATCGCTGTCTTATGATGAGATATTTCAATATATTGGATGGTTTAATCAATATATGCGGTGGTAAGTACGTTATATGCGGTGGTAAGTACATTATGTGCGGTGCTAAGTACATTATATGGAGTGCTTAGTACATTATATGCGATGTTAAGAACATTATATGGGGTGGTACGTACATTATATGCGGTGCTAAGAACATTATATGCGGTGATAAGTACATTATATGCGGTGCTAAGAACATTATATGCGGTGGTAAGTACATTATATGCTGTGCTAAGAACATTATATGCGGTGGTAAGTACATTATATGGAGTGCTAAGTACATTATATGGAGTGCTTAGTACATTATATGCGGTGTTAAAAACATTATATGGGGTGGTACGTACATTATATGGGGTGCTAAGTACATTATATACGGTGCTATGTACATTATATGGGGTGGTATGTTCATTACATGGGGTGGTTAGTGCATTATATGCGGTGCTAAGTACATTATATGCAGTGCCTAGTACATGATATGCGGTGCTAAGAACATTATGTGGGGTGGTGAGTACATTATATGCGGTACTTAGTTCGTTATGTGGTGATTTCGTTATGATAAACATTCTGATGACCAAGATTAAACATTTTTGAGACTCGGTTTATCATTAACCAAAAAGGACACATAAACACAAAAGGATTCAACATATTTCCCAGCTCTATCATGGGGTGGGGGGGGGGGGAGAAAAGACCGGTATTTGGGTCAAAATAAGCATTTTTACAGAGAAAACAATGGAAAACGGAAACGCTTTTACACAACAGCGCCCCCCCCCCCCTCGCTTTACAATGCCACATTCACCAAAGGTGTATATTAATAAAACACATTTTCTGGATAAGTGGGGTTCTGAAGCGAGGGGGGAAACAATGTCCACAGGCAAAAACGAAAAAAGGGGGATGGATGACTATTTTAAAATTCATCTCTAGAGCGATATTAAAAGTAGGTTATAATTGCCATCTTTTTCTTTTTACATGTATATCATTGAACAATCTATTCATAGTGTGTTCCGATCAAATATTTAACCGTTTGGAAGGAAATAAATTTGTCTATATCTACACCGTGTGTATTTCGCGCCAGAAAGCTACATAAGTGGCCGAGAAGAAAGAAATACAACCGTTTTTTTTTTTTCAGTTTCTGGATTTCAGAGATTGCCGATAACATTGATATTCTTAAAACAGGGTGACGTGAAAATTCTATATCATTATTTTTTTTATTCTAATTATTAGAATAAAAAAAATAATGATATAGAATTTTCACGTCACCCTGTTTTTTTTTCTCTCTCTCTCTCTTAGACCACGTAAATTGAATATCACAAGCTAAAATAAAAATTATAATTTATATATTAGTAACGTATTGTTACAGAATTAATCTACTCTTTACTAATATCACATAATTTATCTGTACTGTACAAAGCTCTTCTAATATGTAAAAGCATATACAATATACGGAAACAATGCCTATTGATATCATGGTGCCTCTCACTTTAAAAAAAGCAAGAACTTTGTAAAAATTTTGAAAAATAAAATGTACCCGATGCCAGGATCGAACTCGCGACCTTGGAAGATGCAGTCCTGCGTCTTCACCACTACGCCACCGCACCCTTGCGCGAATGTGATGAAATTGTAGAATAGATTTCACTGATTGCCAAAGATTTAATCTTTTCACTTTTTTGAATAAAATACAATGAAATATAACTTAATTAAACAACATAGTAATTATTTTATCTTCTCAGATAAATGTTTGTGTTTAAAGGCCACAAAAACGTAAAAACGAGGAGCTGCGATCCGAGTCTCAGTAATGTTTAATCTTGGTCATAAGAATGTTTATCATAACGAAATCACCACATAACGAACTTAGCACCGCATATAATGTACTCACCACCCCATATAATGTTCTTAGCACCGCATATAATGTACTTAGCACTGCATATAATGTACTTAGCACCGCATATAATGTACTAACCACCCCATGTAATGAACATACCACCCCATATAATGTATCTAACACCGCATATAATGTACTTAGCACCGCATATAATGTAATAACCACTCCTTAAAACATTGATGTGACGTCATGCCTTTGTTCGAACAGTCCGAAATTTACCTTTGACTGTCCAATATCATATCTAGGTCGCGTTTATTTGAAAAAATATACGCGACCTAGATTAAATATTGGACAGTCATAGGTAAATGTACTTTGACATCTACAGGACAACCGTTACAATCCTTATTTAGAAATCACGTGACAAGAATTCCATGTATCGTGGTACTGACTATTCCAGTTTTTGCTATTTTTCCGAAGTTGACAAAATCCAGCACAATCTTCTATAAATCTAAAGATCGGAAATGACAGTGTAAGAGACACTATAGTTCAGTCCGTTTTTTCTTTATATTTTTTTTTCTTTTTTTTTTTTTATTTTCGTCGGTCTAATTTTATCCCATCATCTTTTTAATTTTACTTATAATTAAGATTTTTGCTCGACTTTTTCTGGTCCGAACAAACCTGACCTAAATCCAGCCTTTGATGATTATTTTTACCCAGCCCCCCCCCCCCCCCCCCCCCCCCCCCCCCCCCCACCACCACCACCACCACGGTGCAATTAACCGTCAAAAGCTGAATTTAGGTCAGGTTTATCGAACTAGACTCCTTCAAAATATCTTCCTGAATTGTTTCTTTCATTTAACCTGGCACATAGTAAGTTGAACGTCCCCATGATTTCTTTTCGGTATTTTTTTCTTGCTTGTCCGGTAAACGACACTTTTACAGACACGCCCTTTTATTCTACATGTATATTTCCAAAGAAACTTCAACTAAATCGTCAAATTGCATCCAATTTCGTCTTGGTTTACGGAATCTTTGTCATTATTTGTCACAACTTTTTTTTAAATTGTAAATTTCATCTCCGTTATCTTCTTATATAAACGATTCGACTCCCTACTGCAAGTAGCGAGGATGTTAGAACCTGGGGTGATTACATTTCGTTACAGTAAAGGCAATTAACATAATAAGAACAAAGTCATAAGTCATGCCACTTTGAATAGTGATCAATGTTTTAAGTACGATATACGCCTCAAACAATTCATTCTTAAAGATATTGGACAGTTTTCGGCCCTGCGGGCCTCAAACTGTCCAATATCTTTAAGAATGAATTGTTTTCGGCGTATATCCAATACATATAATGTACTAACCACCGCATATAATGTTCTTAACACCTCATATAATGTACTTAGTACCGCATAAAATGTACTAACCACCGCATATATTGTACACCGCATATAATGTACTTAGCACTGCATATAATGTACTTAGCACCGCATATAATGTACTAACCACCCCATGTAATGAACATACCACCCCATATAATGTACTTAGCACCGCATATAATGTACTAACCACCCCATGTAATGAACATACCACCCCATATAATGTATCTAACACCGCATAAAATGTACTTAGCACCGCATATAATGTAATAACCACTCCATATAATGTACTAACCACCGCATACAATGTTCTTAACACCTCATATAATGTACTTAGTACCGCATAAAATGTACTAACCACCGCATATATTGTACTTACCACCGCATATAATGTACTTACCACGGCATATAATGTACTTACCACCGCATATATTGATTAAACCATACCAATATACCATCATAAGACAGCGATGGCTTTCCATAAGAATCTGTCAGTTTTTTTTCTAAAGAGTTGTCTTATTTACTATACGTACGAGATATTGACAATCAGCTTGACAGTACTAGAAGCAGCGTCATAGACTTGTATCTTCTGTAGTTGTAATGATAGTATCTTGTCTGTATCTTCTTTCTAGAAGGCGGTAACAAATTATGATAGATTACATTGTTTATGATATATTCATAAGAAATTCTTATACGATAGTATTTCTTCATTGTTCATTTTGATTTGTTATTCTATTTCTGAGAAAAAATGCTGAGAAGAACTTTGAATCAACTTTTAAAGACATTTCATTTCAAATTCAGTGACTTACATGACGATAGCAGGGAAATGTTTCTGGTACACAATGTATTGTACAGTTTAAACCATAGTAATCTGTGCTACATGTATGGCTTCCATCGGCATTACAACTTTTGTGCTTGTGCGGAACACAAACTTTGGTGCAGTTAGGGCCGTAATGATGAGAGTGGCATTCTATGTCTCCGGTGTTACTACAGAAAGCATTCATAAATGGAACACAGTGTTTAGAGCACTTCAGCCCATAGTAATTTTGCTCACACACTATCTCCCCAGTACTGTTACAGTGAGAATGTGTATATGGCTTACAGTACTTAGTGCAGTCTGGACCATAATAGTACTGTTCACATATCGTATCACCTGTTCCAGAACAATTCTTATGTACATTAGGAACACAAAGTTTTGTACAGTTTTCTCCATAATAGTTATCATGACAAACAGATGAACCGTCGTTTGTACAGTTTTTAGTGGAATGACGTAAACAATAAGTAGTGCAGTTCGTACCGTAATAATGCTCGTCACATTGTAGTTTACCAGTGATATCACATTTACCATGGTCTGCATTGATGCAGTGTCTTGTACAGTTTTCTCCATAATGGTTTGATTGACACTGTTTGGTTCCATTAGAAAAACAAGAGCGTATTCTATTGTCCGGTTTACAATAGATAGAACAGTCATCACTGAAATGATTCTCCTTACATACTCGATACCCAGTAGAATTACATATTTTGTTGAATGTACTATAACAATGCCTCTCGCATTGTTCTCCGTAGTAATCCTTCTTACATTCGACAACGCTTCTTGAATTACAGCTCATGTGATCTTTATTTGAAGCTTCCCCTTCAGACAAACGAAGTTCTAATCTAACACTTGGGTCATTTCCTCTGAAAAAATCAAATCAAGAATCAAATATATCATTGATTTTAATAGAGTAAGTTCAAGTGAGCTATTATCGGGACTTGAGTGTTTTGTGCCTTTTGCTTTACAAGCATTAAGATATTATATACGTACATTTTGTATCATTAAATGATAGAATTATGTTCACGTTAGAAATAATAATGTTTGAGCCATTGTCAAAAGAAATATCAGAATATAACTTTTGAATGATGTAAATTTTTTTGGTCTATTAAAAGTTCAGGGGATGTGATTGAGAAAATGAAATCTAGAAATTTTCAATTTTCAAGCCAATACGATTTCTTCATACGACGTTTCAAATATGTACACCACGCTTCCTTACGACAAAATTATTAATCAATCGTCCAAACTAATCAAATGGTTTTTAAATCGAGAGGGGAAAACTTATATTTGTACATCTGATACAAAGGGTATCTTTTCGGCTACAGAATACAAAGCATACAAATCATGGTCATGTAGTGACATCTGTATTGCCTTGTCCTTTCTCTTGGACAACATTTATGTACGATTTGTGAGAATCTCTACAAGCAGATTGTAGGGATCCCTATGTGAACTAATTGTGCGCCTCTTATTGCAGATTTATTTCAAGACGTTTAACATTTTTAAACAAGTATGAAAAAGGATTTATCCAAAATCTTCAAACGCAAAGAAAACATGATGATGTGAAATGTTTCATTAGTAGTTCTAGATCTAGTTAGGTACATGAATAATATTCTTAGTATCGACGATACTGTTTTTGAAAAGTAGAAAATGTTGACGGTGATGTTCCTATATTACATGTACCGTCATACGGTATCTACATTTCACAGCTCATTCGGAATGCTAGAGCATGTACTGATGTATTGGATTTTCATAGTAGAAACTCTTAGGTCAAGGTTCTCGCTTTCACAAACTAGTAAAGACTTTCTGGAAATTTTACAAAAAATATGATCAACTTCTTTTGAAATTCGGACCATACAAGCAACAGAGTGTATTACTTTGGGTATTTCACAACCTACATCTTATGGTGACATGATTAACAAAATAAAAAGGATCAAAGGTAGACAGCAGAACCATCGAAAATGCGTCAGAATCATCAAACGACTAATGAATATGATCCTAATGTCACCAGACGGACTCTAGGATTGGTACTTGACCAATCTACAGTCTTGTAACATCGCATTCTTAAGACTTGCACCATGACTGACTGTGACGACGGGACTCCACACGGGCCTTGTCGAAACCTCTTAAGAGAAGACAGGGCGTCGACCACCTGCCCTCTCTGAATGTCAGTCGGACTGCTCGTGTGATTACATACATGAGCTCGCTGCAGCCGGCAGAGCACGGGCTGTATTACATTAGCCCTCTTATTATGCATGTAGCCATTTACATATTGATACTTTCCTATGTCGCCCCGAAATACATTCATCTCATTTTTGTTTCATTTCAAATGTAATCGTTGCTTTCTTTCAGTTTTATGCTGTGAGTCTATTTTATATCATTGCGTTTTATGTGCTTGTTATTACAATTTATGCAACAGAAGCTATAACTTCTAATTAACTTAACGACCAAACCTCTCTTGTTATCGATTATCTTCATATTTACCAATTCCTCTTATGAAAGTAGACCGATGGGTTTGCATAGAGTGTTTTGGAAATCGTTATCAATTTCGTATTTCAAAGAAGGACCGGGGAGTTTGCATAGAGTGTTTTGTAAATAATAATCATAAATTGTGTATTTCAAAAAAATGATTACGAAATTCATAAATATGAATATACATACAAAGGCAAGTTGTACGACAGTCCATTTGCATCAGAGAGTGTGATACCCGATGTCAGTGAATGGTTAGTACTGTCAAATCCCGCTGATATTCCAAACTTTACGGATGTTGAATCATCCTAGTAAAATACGTTATAAATCAAATTCAAAAGAGAGTAGAAGGATGTATGATAATAGAGTAAGTCACCGGAAACGTCGAAGAATAAGTTAATTATAAGAAATATTTACAAATACGAAATGTGCTGTTTTTCTTAATTTTGTTTTGTACAAAGTCATTCCATCTGAAGAAAACGTCTTTGTCGTCTAAAATATGTTACAATGGCATATAAGGGAATCGATATAGTTTAATTGAAGAAATTTGAGGTAGAGAAAGGACTGATTTGAGAAGAAGAGGTGAGGACAAAACATATCGTTTAAGAAAAGACATCGCAAGGTAATGTCACATAGTGCGATCTTCACGACTTCTAAAAAATATAAATCAGTGGATGAGCACAAAACCCGAATTCAGATTCTTAAAGTCACAATCAATTGCTTGAAATTCTTTTTTTAAAAATTCTCAGAATAGAATATCTTACGAGAAAAGAAGAATATGACAAACTGACGGAGACAATAGCATAGCTCCATAGAAACATGAAAGACAACAGTTAAATGAACTATCCTCAGAACCCAATACAAGTGAGGAGTGTATTGAAACATTTTCAATTGTTCACATGAATTATGCCACATATGCAATACATGTTACGATAAAAATATTTGTGAATTGCAAGCGATACAAGTCCCCTACCGGCATTAATCCATGTCCTTCAACTCTGCATTGACCTGCACTTACACCAAAAGATGAATCCGACATCAAAATAAGTTCAATATGTGTATTAGAAAAAGGTCTGGAAAACAGGAAAATTTAATGAAATTATGGGGCCATATCTTTGTAAGAACAAATAAATCAAACCAAACTTCAACTTTTTTTTCAACTTCAACTTATTCTTTTTCATACTTTAATGAATCTGCACACCAAAGGCATGAAAAGACTGGAAACCGAAAAGTTCATGAAATTTGCTACGTCCAGGGGCCATAACTCCTGTAGAAATTCGTCAATTAAATTGAAACACGAAATTTATTTGAATCAAAATATGAAAAATTATTTCAATATCTACAACAACAGGCGAGAAAAGTCCGGAAAACTGAGCGTTTCATGAAATTTGCTTAGTCTAGGGGCCATAACTCTTAAAGAAAATAAGTCAATCGGAACCAAACTCAAAGTTGAGCTGTATAACACTAAAATGTATTCATATATAAAAATCATTTCAATATCTGCAATACATTGGAAGAAAAGTCCGGAAAACTGAGAATTTCATGAAATTTGCTAAGTCCAAGGGCCATAACTCTTGTAAAAATAGATGAATCGAAACCAAATTCAAACTTGATCAGTATCACATAGAGATAAACTCACATACCAAAAATGAGTTCAATATATGCAATGACAGCGAAAAAAAAAAGAAAACTAAAGTGTGATGGACAGACAGACTGACGGACGGACCGACAAACGGGGTGGAAACTATAAGCCCCCTCCGGCGAGTCGGTAGGGGACTAAAATTATAAACAAAGCATTTTTAAATGCAGGTGGCAGAGACATTTTACTACGATTCTCGAGTTTAAAACCATTCATATGTTTCCTTGGTGAGCTGGTTACGAATGACTGTTATTTACAAAAACAAAGTACATGTTTTTATGGTAAATGCTTTCGGAAAATTAATGTTAAATGTTAAACGTCTTTAGATTGGATAGCATAATCTAAGAACAGATAAAGTTGTAGCATGGACCAAGTAAGCATGTTACAGGTACTTAATCCTCTTTAGTGTTCCTTAATCTAAACAATGTAATATGGACAAAGAGTGTGAAAGTTAAAATGTCCAAAAATGAACCGAAAGCTGAAAGACGTGACAGAGTGGGTGGGGCATGATGCTACAGGACCCACGTTTTAGAAATTCAAGAAAGTTTGATTACAGAAATTTTCGAATGCGTTGAAGAAACGAATAGCAGAGGTTGATTGAACTTGGCTATATGTACACTCGGGGACTCCTGGTCCAAACGCAGTGACACTCACCAAGTGGTACAAATGTTAAACTTCTTCAAATTCAATAGCATCATTTATGAATAAATTTGCAGCATCGACCAGACATGACCGTTTCAGGTACTCAACCCCCGTCACTGATCCTTAATCTAAACAATGTAATATGGCCAAAGAGTGTGAAAGTTATTTTGTCCAAAAATGTACCGAAAGACGTAGCATGATTTGAGGGATGTGATGCTACAGGACTCACGTTTTAAATTTCAAGAGATTTGAAAACAGAAATTTTCGAATGTGTTGATGGAACGATCAACCGAAGTTGATTGAGCTTGGCTGCATCTGCCCTCGGGGACTCCTTGTCCACCAACGGTGACACTCACCAAGTGGTACAAATGTCAAACGTTTTCAAATTCAATAGCATGTTAAACGTGTTTAAATTCAATAGCATCATTTAAAACCTGATAAATTTACAGCATGGACCAGACATCACTGAAGAACAGATTTTGCAGCATGGACCAGACATGCACGTTTCAGGTGATATATTTTACGACTGACGGAGCTTTGCCCAGGTCAGACGAAAAGCTATTTGATGATGCCTTTCTGCTTCCAAAGTGAGACTTTTAAGAATATTTCCATCTTATTACCGACATACTTTGAAAACATAATTGTGTATCTAAGCCTAAGTTTGTCAGACACACCTTTATGAAGAACGAAAATATATATGGAGTGCACGGCCACAACCTCGAAGTTTTGTTAGTTATTTTGCCGTTCTCCGCCTTGAAAGGGACCGTTTTTCTAAGATGATCAGACTCTCCGATTCTGCAAAAGAAGGAATATTTAGACCTTTCCCTAATTGCATTTTTTACAGTCATTTTTCAAATAAGTTCTCATGGATCTTTGAGTCCTACTTTCATCTTATGTAGATCGCAAAGGTTTGCTTTCTTATTAAGAACTTTTACAAATTCCTTTTACCAGTATGTTGAATATAAAAGCTTATATGAAAAGCACTTAAAAAAATGAAATCTTATTTTATCACTTTCTTCACCCGCTCAAGACGACGGAACACTTACTGTCTGTCGTACACCTTATGCTTTTTATATCCATTTACATATTCATCTGTTTGTTACATGGGCCCGGTGTTTAGCTGCCATGTTTGTGTCATCTTACAGTGAAGAGGCTATTGAACACAATAATTGTGTATTGCCTTGTCCTTCCTCTTGGACAACAATCATGTAAGATTTGGTAAGAAACTCTAGCAGATTGTAGGAATCCCTATGAGTACTAACTGTGTGCCTCTTGTTGCAGATTTATCTTATACACGTATGAAAAAGATTTTATCCAAAATCTTCAAACGCAATGAAATAATGATTTGAAATGTTTCATTGGTACTTCTAGGTACCTGGATGATATTCTTACTATCGACAATCCTGTTTTTGAAAAGTATTAAAATGTTATTAATCCAGAAGAATTGTCTTTAAACAAGGCAAACGTTACAAACACATAAACACCATTCTTGGACCTAAATATCAAAATTGTTAATGGAGAGATTCATACTGGTGTGTATGACAAACGATATAATTTTGGATTCAACATAGTAAATTTTCCCTGGCTTGACGGTGATGTCCCGAGATTACTGTCATACGGTATATACATTTCACATCTCATCCAGTATGCTAGAGCATGTACTGATGATTTGGATTTTCATAGTAGAAATTTACAAATTACATATAATGTCGAAGAGTTCCAACTCTCTACCTTCTTGAAGAAAATTCCAAACCAATTTCCATGCACCAGACACGTGCTTCGAATATTAAATTCTTATCAGTGATGCTTCCAGCAGAGCCACCAAAAATAATTTCAGTAGCGCCAACTTTAATTTTTTGAAGTTAGATTTGTACATTTACAGCACATAGATTGCGCGGCTCCTGTAGGGTCGATTCAGTAGGATAACCAAATAAATTCTATATTCAAAATAACATTGGAGGGATGGTGCTAAGGTGTTAAAATCCTTTAATTTCGATATGTATCGGTGAAATGGCTTGTTTCCGAAATAGCAAAAAAGGTATGATGTCACATTGATAAAAGGCCAAAACAAAGCTTCTTTCAGGTGACAGAGCTGGAAAGAAGTAATTAATACACTTGACAAACATCAGGTCACGGGTACCGATTTTAACTGCTCCATGCTGTAACGTGAAATAAGTTTTTATATTAATAATTTCGAAGGATTCCAACTCTATACTTTCTTGAAGAAATTTCGAAACTAATTTTCATGCACCAGACACTTGTTTCGAATATTCGATGTTATTTTAACACATCGCCCAACAATAATTTTCACTAAAAATGATACTTACGTGATAGTAATGTATATATATGCCACACTACTAACTGAAACCCCTGTAGTGAAGTCAAGCAGTCTGACTTCAAGGCTTCTTCTCTTTGGCAAATTCTAGAGAAATGAATTTGTTATCAAAATCAACAGATAAAACATACAATGACATAATCCAGAATTACAAATCATTCTACTAATCAATAATCTCGTTCGAAAACCAACAGGTCCTTATTTTAACCATTTGATAACTACTGTCCTATTCACTAAATCCAGAACACCCTGTTTTAGTGATTCTGACGTCAGAGGAAATTTCCTACGAAGGTTGTCAACCCATAGCTAATTTTGACACCGATGTAACAAAAGTTGACGACCTTGCCAGAAGGGGATTCCGAAAAAAAAATGGCATCAAAATTTTATGAATATAATTTTTAGAGAAACCTCATAAATGTATATATTGTTGAAAAGGTCTTTCCGAGACGCGAGACGATCATTTTGAAATTTATTTCGATAAAATCGGACTCAAAAAAGTTACCAGCAAAAAGAACTTAATTGACCAAAACAATTAAATTACGTGTAAATTTATTTCTAAGAATTAAATTGGAGTATTGTTGTCGTGTTTGGTATCACATGAATTAGAATGAAGTCCTGCAGATAAAAATGAAAAGAAAATGCAAAAAAACGTTGGAATTAACAATATGCATTTTACAGCTGAGTTTGTTCGCACATCAAAGGTTTCCGATCGTTGCCGAACATCAGTTTACAATTACCATATCATTAGTCGTCTGCAAAAAGCGTAATTTTGAGCGAAAGTGGGCAGTTATGGGTTTACTACCTTAATTATTGTTTCCGAGAATTGACCTCCTTTAGTCGTAATTGGAAATTAACTTCATCTTACTCTATCAGCTGCATGCAAACCGCAATATATAAAATATAATGTCAACGGGAAATTTTCATGTAAATTTGAAGCCGCCGCCACATTGTTCTCCGTGTCAACACCAAGGTCAAAGCGTCGGACGTCACGCAATTCCAGTGAATATACTATAGAAAATCCCCGTAGACATTTTATTTTCCTCCCTATTTCTAACTGAATTGACATACAGCCAAGACAATGGAATTTTCTATTACGACTAAAGATGTACTTTAAAATTGCT
This sequence comes from Pinctada imbricata, assembly GCA_033119305.1. Classification (NCBI taxonomy): domain Eukaryota; kingdom Metazoa; phylum Mollusca; class Bivalvia; order Pterioida; family Pteriidae; genus Pinctada; species Pinctada imbricata. The sequence continues at coordinate 102,934,138 of VSWD01000005.1, read as the reverse complement.
ATCTTGTTTGAATGACAAATATGGGTAATGACCATATCCCTATATACAGCACAAAATCGATAATTCAGAAAAAAATAAACCGAAGGCATACAGGATAAAACAGGAACCAAAGCAAACAAACAAAAACCTCCATCACATGAAAAGAAGCGAACTCCCGATATGGGAAAGAGACCATATGCCCAGGAAAATGCAGCATCTCCTGCTTGCATGCAACACCCGTCGCTTCAATTCAGATGAAGTGTCACATCCGATTTTGGGAGATATAAAGTATAATCTTTGGTTGGATGGTACAAATGGTCTATGACAGAATATCATCAACAATTCTGGAGAGTGTGACATCATAGTTTATGACAATAATGTCGAAGGGTTCCAACTCTCTACCTTCTTGCAGAAACTTCTAAACCAATTTACATGCACCAGACACGTGTTTCGAATAGTAAATTTTCATCAGTGATGCTTTCAGCGGAGCCACCAAAAATAATTTCAGTAGCGCCCTCTTTAATTTTTTGAAGTTAGATTTTTACATTTACATTACAGAGAGAGCGCGGCTCCAAATTTCCTGTAGGGTCGATTCAGTAGCATATCCAAAATAAATCTATGTTCAAAATAGCATTGGAGGGATGGTGCTAAGATGTTAAACTCCTTTAATTTCGATGATATTTATCGGCAAAAAATATATATATGATGTCATATTGATAAAAGGCCAAAACAAAGCTTCTTTCAGGTGACAGAGCTGGAAAGAAGTAATTAATACACTTGACAAACATCAGGCCACGGGGAACGATTTTAACTGCTCCACACTGCAACGTGAAATAAGTTTCTATATTAATAATGTCGAAGGGTTCCAACTCTCTACCTTCTTGCAGAAAATTCCAAACAAATTTGCATGCACCAGACACGTGTTTCCAATATTAAATTCTCATCAGTGATGCTTTCAGCGGAGCCACCAAAAATAATTTCAGTAGCGCCCTCTTTAATTTTTTGAATTAGATTTTTACATTTACATTACAGTGAGCGTGCGGCTCCTAATTTCCTGTAGGGTCGATTTAGTAGCACATCCAAATAAAATCTTTGTTCAAAATAGCATTGGGGGGTTAGCATAAATCATGACAAGTCAGTGACGATGTTAGTCGGTCACATACGTATCCCTGACTGAGAAGATTATCTGAAGGACGCATAGCTTTCAGAATTAAGCTCTGGCAAAGCGTATCAAATGAGATGTAAACATGCCTTAAACAGGCGATGAAGGGATGTTGCTACTCAGAAAAGGAAAGTTTGTGATGCTGAAATTGAAGTCGTTACGTTTCTCATAGAGTGAGGTGTGCATGTAACCATCAGTGTCGTAGGACAACATTATGTCCAAATAAAAGAAGATGACAGTTTCATACTTTAGAGAAAACCGGGAAAACAGGGTCCTCCGGATTTATTGAACAGGAAAGTAACATTTTCAACAGAGCAAACGATCCAATAATCTCAACACAATATATTTTAAACAAAATTCACCCAAAGGGCTATGTTAAGACCTTGGATATTATATTTGAATCAGATACTCGTTTGGTGCATGTTTTATGTGATATTTGAAAATAATTTTGAGCAACAAATAATCAAAAATACTTTCAGAAATGAAGTGCCATCTTTGACCTTTGACCTCTGACCTAGAAGATCGAAAGTTTCCTTCTTTTCGAATTAGTTAATCTGCACGAACTTTAAATCAATGGGAATTTTTAATCATTAACCAAGTGCTCATTGCAAAGTATCTCTCTATCGCTTTGGTCACTATCTTACGTACAACGGAACAAACGCACGGACATCGCCATACCAAAAAAAAAACTAAAAAACTAAAGACGATCGTGTAAAAAAGATTAAAAGATTATATTACATCATTCTTTTTATTTCAATATGATGTGTTATGTCGACAATTTTTGAAATACCATTTTACCTACCTTTGTAGTAGCACATGGTTCTCCAGTGCGGAGTGCATCACAAAACTCTCCATGTCGAAGTTTGTTACATATCTTTTCACTTGCAAAATTGTCTGGACAAAGTCGCCCACATGTTTCTCCATAACGTTTCGGAATGCAGATAATTTTGTCTTGTGCATCACATGTTTGGTTTTCGTTTGTTTGGTTACATTCGTAATAGACGCGTAGAATAAACTTCAAATTAAAGTGATAAGACGTCGTGCTGAAAAATGTTAAATAGCTATATCATTCATTTAAGTAAACCTTCTGAAAACATTATCACTTCTATACTAGTATCATGGATAGATCATTTACTCAGAGCATTTACATATTCTATTCTTATAGGTGTAACAAAGACATTGAATGACAAGGAAACTTTCAAGAGGTCTCAAATAAAGTAAAGGCTCTCCATTATGACTTGACTACAGAACCAACAGCAAAACACAGAAACATCCCCCTGCAAACAACACATCAAGAGACTCAGAAGGGACATGGAACACCAAACACATCATCAAAATACCAAACACAAGAGCTACACATAAACCAACGAGACCAATGAACATGCGTGCCGACCCACGACGGCCACCCGTCACTCCAACAGAAAACGCTGTGGTTATCCGGATTGTGTGTACATACTCCTCCCACTTACCTGGTTACCCAGATGTCTCGAAAAAATAACGTAAAATAGACGTTATAGCAGAGGAATATTGGGACATTGTGCTAAAAAAAATCACAGCGCACGTGAAAGAGGTATATTTACATTTTAGCAGTCCTTTAAACGCACTGTGGGGGTGATACATGTATATCCGATATAGGATCGCGACCAAGCCATGCACGTATGATATAAAATTACAACTTTGATTTTGGAAAATGACATTCAAGACGTGCTTAATTTTGCTCCTTTTCACATATCTAAATAATTTAACTATTCCCGTAATGTCTGTATAACGCCTATACAAACGTACGGCGCGAAATTTTATCTATAGCTGTATAGATAATGTCACCTATTATGACGTCACTAACGGCGAGCGCCGCTACGTTAGACCTGTTCAAATATCACGTCGCCAGTTTTGAACTTGAAAATCAACCACGCTAAGATGACTTGAATTGCAAAATAAACTAGATGATTAAATAGTGATTTAATTAAATTATAAGAAATGACTGTAATAATTTTTCTGTCTATCGATGTATAGACAAAAACCGATGCACAAACTATATAATCCGCGAAGCGGATTATATTTTGTTTGTGCATCGGTTTTTGTCTATACATCGATAGACAGAAAAATTATTACAGTCATTTCTTAAATATTTAAGGGGATATCTAGTATATGACAAATATAGATAATAACCATGTCCTTGTATACAGCACAAAATCGATAATTCAGAAAATCAGAAACCAAAATCAGGATAAAACAGGAACCAAAGCAAACAAACAGAAACCTCCACTATTTATACTATTCATACCAAATTTCATCAAATCCCCACAACGATTCTGGAGAAGACATATTAGAAGTTTATACCAGATAGACAACGGACGACTTGCGTTGACAATAGCTAAACCGAGCAGTTGACTCTGGCGAACTAAAATTGTAACAAAAAATGTAAAAATACGTAACAGAGGTACAGAAAGACTCAAGACAAAACAGTATCTCTATCTGATATTGGTTGAAGACAATCAATATAGCACATTAGTTAGTTTTTCATACCTGTTTCCGAAATTCAGAGTTATAGGAACTGCTGTCCAGTTTGAGGATTGGAAATGACTGATTGAGTATGTTGGAGATTGAAAAGGATTCCCATTTGCGACAACTTTTAATTTAAATATTGGTGTCTGTAACAAAATATATACTAGTATTTAAAATCGATTACAAAATCTCTCTCTCTCTCTCTCTCTCTCTCTCTCTCTCTCTCTCTCTCTCTTATGAAATCACACTTACCTTCATCATTTCAAAATCGAGTTCCACTGGGTTCGGCGAATTTCCAATCGTATTGCTAAATGATGTGGTATCTGATGTAAGCTTTGGACGGATTGATATTTCCTTATCACATCCAACATCAGTGGGCCTGTACAAATAAAACATTCATCAACAATCAGATTTTGGAAACCGTTTATTCAAATTACGAGGCTGGGGTTACATTATACAACTATTGACTTTTGATGAGGCCGAGGGCCAAGGTTAACCAATGCCTGACCAGGTCGATATAGTCACGAGTAGACCGAAATCAAAAGTCAATAACTGCTTTATTAAATTATCAGGATTTTATGATATTAACATTTGCATTTTAACGATACGCAAAGTCAAAAATCTTGCACTACAAAAATCAACACACTTGCTTGACACGCACTCGCGTTAATCCCGAATAGACCGCTTTGGAGCATTAGCGGTCAACTCATTCTGAGGTACGCTCTATCAAACAGCGTCTCCACCAATCAGAAATAAGCAAATCCGCAATAATATTATGATTGAAGATGAGATGCTGTTTGATTCATGACTTGTATTAGTTATAATATTTTGATATTTTTAAAAGATGGGCGTGTTGCTTATTTTGTAAAAAAAAATAAACCAACAACACATGAATGGAAATATTTCAATATTTTATCGAGAACGCGTGATACTGACTTAAATGATTTATCTATTTATAGAAAACTCCCACAGAACGTAGATGCTTTTTCTCATTTTTTCGTCAATATTTCTTAACACAAATGTCATTGCCAGTATTTTTCAATATTTTAAATACACCTCATTGAAAAATGACATGAAAGAAAAAATAATGAATATTCAGACAAAGCCATATTTTTATAAAGAAGTACAAAATCATTAATCGAAAAATTATCTAACCATAAGGGTATACAACACCAGGATAAAAGAATTATGTCACATACTCAGGACAAATTGAGCGCGCTACTGCAATTAGCCAATTGCATGAATGAAATTGTAATAGACAAATATGGATAATGTCCATATCCAATACTTAGTACAAAATCGATAATTCCGAAAATCATAAACCGACGGCATACAAAACCAGGATAAAACAGGAACCGAAACAAACAAAGAGCCACATCAACCATATGAAAAGAAGCGAACGCCCAATATGGGAATGAGACCAGGTGCCCGGAAAGAGTCAGCATCTCCTGATTGCATGCAACACCTGTCACTTCAATTTGGTAGAATTGTCACATCCGGTTACTTCGATTTCGGAAGATACAAGAATATTCGGTGGTTGAATGGTTCAAATGGTCTAAGACAGAATATCGACCACCATTCTGGAGAGTGGAACATCATAATGTATGACGACTTATCGACCGTAGGACTTCCTCAGTGACGAGGTATGTCGGCCACAAACGTATCCCGGACTGAGCAGATTTGAAAGACGCCTAGTTCTAGCCTAGCAAAAATATGTACATTTGGCACTTGCTCTGGCATAGCGTATCAACTGAGATATGAACACGCCATAAGCAGGCGATGAAGGGATGTTGCTACTCAGAAAAGGAAAGTTTGTGGTGTTGAAATTGAAGTCGTCATGTTTGTCATAAAGTGAGGTGTTCAAGTGACCATCAGTCTCGTAGGACAACATTATCTCCAGATAGGATGCTGGATTATTTGTCTCTGTAGTTTCTGTGAATTCAAGCTCCGAAGGATAAATTCTGCTGAGGTAATCCGCGAATTTTGGATTACTGATTGACAGCACATCGTCTATGTATCTGTGAGTGAAGTTAAAGTTAGAAGCTACGTACCTGTTCCTTTCAGAGACCAAAGATTGAATGAATTCAGCTTCGTACGAGTAAAGAAAAATGTCGGCAAGGAGTGGGGCACAATTGGTTCCCATTAGTATTCCGACAATTTGCTGGAAGACCTTTCCTCAAAACACCACAAAATGTTGTCGATCAAGATCTGCTTCAGTGTACTTATTAGAGAAGACAGGGCTCGACCATCTATCCTCTCTAAAAGTCAGTCGTGTTCCTCGGGTTATACCATGCATGAGCTCGCTACAACCGGTAGAGCACTGACTGTATTACGTACATCCCACCCCTTTTTTATCCATTTACATATTTATCTGTGTTGTTTGGGCCCCTGCGTATTGCTGTCCTGTTTGTGTGGTCATCTAACCATGGGAAGGTTGCTTTACACTACAGTTGTGCGTCGTCGAGACATTTTGGTAACTAGGAGGATTTTGCGCATGTCGGATAAGCACAGCATTTGCCACTTGCGCAGCGAATAGCCGTCCTAAGTCGGCACCAGTTACCCATATTGGTCTCGTTGGTTTGTGTGTATAGTCTTTTCTGTTTGATGTATCTGTGTCGTGTCTTTATTGTCTCTTGCTGTGCTCGTCTTTGTGTTTTCGCATCGAGTATTGGTTGTTTGCTAGAATTTTTTTTAGAAAAATTTCACAATTGTAATAAAATATAAAAAAAAATGCTCAAATGCACTACTTTGATTTTAATCTTAGTTTTCCTTGTTTCCCAGGTCAAACAAAAAGTTTTCGAAACATTTTGAAAGGGTTTCAACTAAGTTCTGCCGAAACATTTTTGGTCAATCTTTTCGTACATTTGCAGTAAAAGGAAATGTTTTAAAACGTTTTGACAACATTTAAGAGTTACGGATAAAATTATCTATTTCAGGATTATTTCGAAATGTTTAAATAACATTGTTGAAACATCTGTATAAAATGTAATAAGAATACATTTATGCAATAAAACAGGACAAATGTTTTCAAATGTTTTAAGAACATTATAACAATAACCAATAAGTCAAATTCAGTAAGATCATTAAAGAAGAGATAAATTTGCAGCAAGGACCAGACATGCACGTTTCGGGAACTTAACCCTCGTCAGTAATCCTCAATCTAAACAATGTAATATGGCCAAAGAGTGTGAAAATTATTATGTTCAAAAATGTACCAAAAGACGCAGCAGGATGGTTGTGATATGACATGGTTGGGATATGAAATAAATGACATGGGTGGGATATGATGGATGTGATATGATATATGTGCATATAGGTGGGATATGAATATCACATCATATCCAACCCATCCTACTCCTACGTCTTTCGGTACATTTTTGGACATAATCATTTTCATTCTTTGGCCATGGCCATACTACATTGATGATTAAAAAAGGGGTCTTAAGGTCCGGGATCCTTTATCCGGGATCAGTGTACTTATTGGAAAGTCAGGGCCCGACCACCTATCCTCTCTAAAAGTTAGTCGTACTCCTCGGGTTATATCATTTTTTTCTGTTCCAAGATGATCCTATTGAAATTAAAGATGTTTGATATTTCGTCTGTTTGTGTATAAACGTTCACATTCTGCAAAACTTAAAGAAATGAATGAATATCAGACACAAACACCAAACACAGATTCCAATAACCACCATCGAAAGGCTAACGACTTTTATGGAAAAATATCAATCAGAACTTTCTCACTCGAAAAGAAAGATTGGACAAACAGACGGAGACAATAACATAGCTGCACAGAGACAAAATGGACAACATATCTAATGAACGGTCGTTAGTACAAGTATGGAAGGTATTGTAGAATGCATTGTTGGTGTTGAGAAGTAGAGCTCCATAATTATTTCATATTTCTTACCCTATACAAATGATAAACGTTGTATTTTCATCCCTGCCGGTGAAGGTATCAAATCGTATTAGTACTACTTTCTTTCCAGAGGAAAGCTGGAATAAGAGAAAAGTTACGTAATTACATGTATAGGCGTTCGTAAATTCTTACATAACTTTGATCTATTGGAATTGCAACACCTGGATTGAAGAAAATGAAATCAAGAAATTTTAAAGCAAATACGATTTCTTCATACGAATTTTCTAATATGTACACCACGCTTCCCCACGACAAAATAAATGATCGACTGTCCAAACTCATTAAATGGTGTTTTGATAGAGAGGTTGGGCATCTGAAACGAAGGGTTTCTTTTCTGCCAAAGATTACAAATCATACAAATCATGGACATTTGGTGACCTGTGTATTGCCTTGTCCTTCCTTTTGGACAATATTTATGTAAGATTTGATGAGAAACTCTACAAGCAGGTTGTATGGATTTCTACGGGTACTTATTGTGCGCCTCCTCTTGCAGATTATTTTATACACGTATGAAAAGGAATTTATCCAAAATCTTCAAAAGCAAAGGAAAAATTATTATGTGAAATGTTTCATTGGTACTTCTAGGTACCTGGATGATATTCTTCCTATCGACAATCCTGTTTTAAAAAAGTATACAAATGTTATTCATCCACAAGAATTGATTCTAAACAAGGCAAACGCTACAAAAACAGAAACCCCATTTTTGGGCCTAAATATCAAAATTGTTGATGGAGAGATTCATACAAGTGAGTATGACAAAAGAGATGATTTTGGATTTAACACAATAAATTTTCCCTGGCTTGACGGTGATGTTCCTATATTACCGTCCTTTGATATCTACATTTCACAGCTCATCCGGTATGCTAGAGCATGTACTGATGTTTTTGATTTTCATAGTAGAATTTACAAATTACCAAGAAACTTTTAGGACAAGGTTTTCGCTTTCACAAACTAGTAAAGACTTTCTGGAAATTTTACAAAAATTATCGTCAACGTCTTTTGAAATTGGGACTAATACCGGCAACAGTGTACATTACTTTATTTCACAACCTGCATTTTATGGTGACAAAATTAACAAGATAAGAAGGATCAAAGATAGACAACATAACTATCGAAAATGCGTCAGAATCATCAAACGCTTTTAATACCGTGGATATGGTCTTAATGTCACCGGACGGACACTAGGCTTGGCACTTTACCAATCTACAGACTTGTACCAGCGCATCCTTCTAAAGCTTGCACTCTGACTGACGGTTACGATGACTTTACAATTGAGATGATTAAAACGCTATGTGAAATGACTCAATTGTACAACGGATACCTTAATAAAGGGCAAAAACAAAGCTTCTGTCATGTGACAGACCTGGAAAGAAGTAATTAATACACTTAAAAAACATCAAGTCAAGAGGGAGGAAAATTTTTATGCTCCACACTGCAAGAAGAAATAAGTATCTATGTTAATAATACGAAATAATTTCGAACCAATTGTCATTCACCAGACACGTGTTTCGGGTATTAAAAATCCTCATCAGTGATGCTTCCAGCCAAAGTGATTTTGAAAAGCCGCCTTAATTCATTTCAGTAGCGCCATATGGTTATATTTTTTCAATTTAAATTTGTGTATTTACTTTACAGAGATTGCGCAGCTCGAAATTTCCTGTAGGGTCGATTCAGTAGCATATCCATATAAAATATATGTTCAAAATAGCATGGGGGGAATAAATAAAGTATATGTTTAAAATACTAGTGGCATTGGAGAGAATATAAGAAATTTAAAAAATAAACTAGGGTCGCTTCTCTTAACTTTTTAAAAATTATTTGGCTGAAAGTACCAATGATGAGGATTCAATATCCGAAGCATGCATGTCTGGTGAACAATATTTTAAAGAAAAAGGTAAGAAAAGGTACTGTTAAAAGGGTTATAAAGGTACAGAAACTCATACATAATGGAAGCCTAAATCCATGTCAAACAAGCAAAGTACATATTAATAATAAAAGGGGAAAACATTGCAAAGATACTTACCTGAGTAAAAAATGTGATGCCTAGTAATATTATCAAACGCTTTGTAATACTAATCATGATTTGTCTTTCATTTGTTGTCAAACAACATATCATAACCCGTCAGAATTTCCATTTTATGCGAAATGACAAGTTTAGCTATAGGTTAAAGAACTTGACCTATATCTGATTTAGTTTTCTAAACAATGGTATAGGTATGTTATTCTATTGTTATTTGGTTTCATTTATATAAGAGTACATTTGATATCTATATAACAATGATGCAGATAAATTTGATCTACAACAATTCATCTTTATCTTATCTCAGTATTGTATAATTACATCCTACGCTATATTTATACATACTTCGATTCATTTAGGTGTACATCGTGTGTAACCCCCGGAAAAGATCAAACCACATATACATCTTGGCAAACAAGAAACGAAGGCCCTTGGAACTAATCAATATTCATAAATATAGCCACGCCCTAGCGTCCAATGAATGCAAATAAAATAAAGCCATTTAGCAACAATCGTCAAGCCTTCGGAGTTCTAATAAACTGAACTTCTTTTCCCAAATTTGTCTTACGCTTTCTTTTCAAAGTCATTTGTAGCATTTTCTTTTAGCCATTTGATGCTTAATACGACCGCATTACTGAAAAAATTAGAGTAGAGTTATAAAATGATACACATTTTAAAAAGAAATCGGTCATCACATTCTTTGTTATAATAACATTTTTGTTTCAAGTCCGATCTTAATAAAATAATCCAAAATGGCCATCTCAGAGTTGATATTTATTATTTATTCATTTTGACTGCCATTTCATTTTATTTCTTGAATTGTATATTATGAAGGCATCCTAGATATCAGATAGGACTTTATCATCTTTTGAAGAAATGTACCTTTGTTTTTCCTTTGAATCATCATCTTGTATAGGTATGAATAGTTGGTTGGTCGAGTCAACAGTGTTTTCAGTTATTTGTAAACACATTGATTTCCTGGGGAAAAAAACCATGACCAGTCCTTTAGTATTGTGCTTAGCACCCCTGTATTATTAATATTGGAGTACATAATACATGATAATGATAATTATAGGTGATACATGATGATTAAACTTTACCATAAGTCCAGTCAGTCTAGCGAAAAAACGGTTAATTTGGCAACTACATGTAATTGCAACAGTTTCACATTCAATAGTTATTTGTTTATTAAAGTTTATTAAAGTAAATAAAGCATCCCCCCAAAAAGCTGTTTATTTGACGATAAATGTTTTGTTTTAATCTATTTATAGAACCGCTTCTGCTTGATGCGAAAAATCCGAGTACCTCGGTCACGCCATATCCCGCGCTACGGAGTTAATCGATCAGATATCTTTTCCAATTCAATATTTTGACTTTAATTAGTTAAACTTGAAAAAAAAAATCACTTTTAATTTGGCAACTGAAATCTTTACCATGATATGTTTATCAATAGAACAATATAACAAGTCTTATCTCTCTATTTTTATTTTGGATTAGGACAACACTAGGCTGTAGCACCCACAGCAAAATTCCAAAACACCCAATGCAAAAACACAGAGCAGACAAACACAGAAAGAGACGCAGAAAGGGCAAGAAACGTCAACGCACAACACAGAAACATCAAACACAAAGGACTACACATAAACCGAAGAACTCGTCCGTTACATCTCCGGTAGGTGTCCGTTAGGTGTTCGTTTATATCCGTTTGATGTCCGTTGATGTCCGGTAGACTCGAGTCACGAACGGTCATCTACCGGACGCGAAACGGATAAAACGGAGATGTAACGAACAGCTACCGGAGGCCAACGGACGAGTAACGGATGTCTGTTTTGTCCGTTTCATATGCGTTGCACATCCGTTTTATCCGTTGCTTTTCCGTTTCTCGTACGGTGAAGTCCGTTATACGTCCGTTACTTTTCCGGTAGATGGCCTGTACTCGTACGGTACGTGTCCGTTCAAAACTAGTCGCCAGAGCCTCGGGCAGTGTCACTGTTGACTTTTTACAAACGGACGACCAACGGACTAAGGATTTATGCAATTTTTTCATCCGTTATACGTCCGTTCGCGCTATCCGGTAAGGTGTGACGCGACCATTAGTCCTTCCTCTTGGATCCCTGCGGCCTGCTTTTGAGGATTCTCATCATAAGTTGTGTTAAATGTTGTCCGGGGGAGGGACGCTACATGTCCATGGTTTGTGTTCTCTAGCGGAAAAGAAACACTTTGATTGTGATGAGATAAAGGGGATCCAGACGACGGCCCTAGCGGCTCTGCCAGTGAAGCGTCGAATTTAATCAGATGTGCAAATATAAGTTTTTGTGTTTTTGATGATTTCAGGTGGATGATCGTTGCTTTGGCGTGAAGAGGCGGCTGGCCGTCGTTTTGAGACCTAGATGTCGTAATTGTTGATGGAGGGATTCATGCGGGGGGGGGGGGTGTGGCAGGAGGGATGATTTTGGGTTCGGCATGGCGAGCTCTTCCTGGCTTGGCGGTGATGTTCCTGGATTGCCGTCGTGTGGTGTCTACATTTCGCAGCTTATCCTGTATGCTAGATGCTAGATGTGCTGATGATTTAGATTTTCATGGTGGAGGTTTGCAGGTTGCCGGGATGTTTTTAGGTCAGGGTTTTTGCTTTTGCAAACTAGTAGAGACTTTCTTGAAGTTTTGCAGGACGTGACGTGACATGACGTTAAAACCAAGACACTTTAGGCAAAGGCAAAATATTAACAAGTTCTGTATTTTCCATTTAGATATGATGTGGGCATTCGGATGTATTTAGAATTATAAATAATCACTGAGAATTTTAAAAGAAATTATCGAAAGGAGATAAAATGTCTATTTTCAGAACGTCTTTGAGATGTTAATTTTTTATAATAACTTCCGTTTATCTGAAACCCTATCATTTATTTATCGTAAAAACTTGATATTATCCTCTTCAAATGTTAAGTGAAATACCGATAAGTTCCTATTGAAATTTGATCATCAGTTTTTAAGTTATAGTGATTTTGTTACTCCCTCCCTCCAATGCCGCCGTTTCTATAATGACGTCAAAATTGATCTAGAGTTTTCCGATGGGTTTCTTTCGGATACTGTTTCGGATTTCTGATCTAGTGGGATTTTGTTATTCGAGACAACGTAAAAGGTGGATGGACTTTTTTAACAATTCGTTTTCAAAGCGGCTAAGTAGAAAAAGATTAACAATATTTTCTATTCATCTAATGGAACAAGCTTCTCTGAGCGTAACTCAATTTGATAAACAACATTTAAGGATTGTTTTTCAGCTTTTGCGCTTTATCGGTTTGTATTGGCAGTAGGGAATGGAAAGAAAATATGTGAAGCACGAAGGGAATGAATACAAAATATGTAAAGCACGAAGTGCTTTTCATGAATTTTGTTTCAATTCCCTACTGCCAATACACACCGATAAAGCGCAAACGCTGAAAAATAATCCTTATATTTACATTTTACGTGTTAATTAAGTCATTTCTGCAAATTTTTCATTTTCGTTTCTTTACATTTGAAATATCATTGCGGAGGGAGAACGTCACTTGACGTAACAGCAAACGAACGTTCGACGTTTTTCGCTAGATTTGAAGTAGTACCTTCTGTACGGAAACGTTGTTGACAAATGAGAAACTGAATTTTGTCCTTTTGCTGTATTTTGAATATTTCAATTAAATCTGAAAAAAATTGAATCGTGAAAATTCGTTACTTTTGTCCAACATAATTCAGACATAGCGGAGTTTTAAACTGGAAAATCTCACAGAACTTGGAGGGAAAACATTTGAAAATTCACTTTAACACACTGTTAAAGTGTTAACATCCATGAAATCAATAGGTGTTTATTATACAAACTTCTGTAAATTACCCCATTTCCTCTGGGTGTAATTAGAATAGAACAAAAGTCGAGTACAGCCGTGGAAAACACGAAAACTTTCGACATTTTCATGACTTACCTCAACATAATGGCTCAAGTCAGTCAAGATTCGCTGATACTCGAAATATTTCTGATATTACGATTCCATAAGAAGCAAAGATAAATTCACTTTTGATAAATGACACAAGTGAATAAAATCCACATCCTAAAATACTGAATATTTGATCCACTACTGCCTGAATATTCGCTCATCCAAACAAGGCATCTTTCTGCAGACAGCAATGCAGTTCGTCCTTGAACTTCGTCTACTGACGCGTGATCGACTTACTACGTCACACCTCTTGAAAGTGTACATGTGGGTGACCTTGATTTTGACACATTAATCACTGGGGTAGATGGTGTCGTTTGATAATGGATACGTGTTTTGAATCTGTTTCAGCAATAAAAGGGAAACGCAGTAGGAATGTAAATATTAAACAATATAAAATGGCCAATTTCTACATCGTGTGTATTTAGCACCGGAAAGCTTGCAATACGATTGTCAAGAATGGAATATAACAGTTTTCAGTTTCCGGATTGCGGGCTCACCGATTATATTGATGTACTATTTTCAAATCTCCTCCTTTATCCTTTTTAACACAAAACGGGATCAAAACATAATTCACAAATCACATTAATGTAAAGTAATGGTTTTGTGTATTTTTGTTCCTATTTGATGTTTTCATACTTTTGTTACCCTAGCTATTCAAACCGTAATTAAAACTCATTTAATAAATCTTTCTTCTATAAAATTGATATAAGAATCATCTTATACATTATATTTATTTCCTTAAAAACTTTTACCTTCAAGTAATGGATATCACATAATAGAAGTAAAAGAAAATTGTGGTTTTCGGGCTTAAGGTAGAGTATCCCTCAGGTCAGAATTTTGAAAAGTTTATGCCTGGATACCCTATTTTTTCTCTTCAGAATATTGTTCAGAGTATCAAACTGACATAGCTTTGGTAAAAGAAAATTTCATAGTTACATTTTATCACCTCTAAAATTGGTATTTTCTTACGTTTCCCATAGGGTCCAATGTTAAAGTTCAGACTCCTTACATTCTCAAGATAATCATGAAACCACACATTTTATTTGGTTTGTATATTAAGTCTAGCACAAATTTCGAATATATGATAAAGAAAATATTGTAAAAGTTGAAATTTTGGAAATATTAGCATCTGAGACCTGAGGGATGCTCTACCTTGAGCAAGACCTTATTCCTACAGCTCCTTTTTGTATTTTGTTTAGAATGTCATATTTTACGCGGTAATTAAGCATTGAACAGAGATACATGTATAGCTCTACTGGTCAAAGACCAGTCGAGTTACGCGATCGGCTTTGTGTCCTGCGTCCGTCCGTCTGTCCGTCCATTCACCTTTTCTCGTGAACGCGAATCCTCTGAATCTGTGAATGGTAAGAAATTATTTATTTTTGTATTATAATGGTCCTGTGGTCTAGTTGTGCACCTGCTATTTTGTTTGAGCCCCTAACCCCCAGGGTCTTGGAAATGGATGTGGTCATTCTCTCCAATGTAACACAATGTAATCTTGTGAACACCACTTCTCAGAAACTATAATTGATAGGAATTACTTCTTTTTGTATTATAATGGGTTTATGGTCTAGTTGTGCACATGATGTTTTGTTTGCGCAAATGACCCCTAGGGTCTTGAAAAATTGTTGCGGTCATTTTCTCCTATATAACTCAATGTAATCTTGTGAACTTTATTTCTCAAAAGTAAAAATGATAGAGTTAATTATTTTTGCATTATGATAGGTCTTTGGTCTAGTTGTGCACCTGATATTTCATTCGGCCCCTGACCCCAAAGGTCTTGGAAAATGGGTGTGGTGATTTTCCTCTATATAACTCATGTAAACTGTTTAACATTTAAATTCTCAAAAAGTGAAGATGATAGAAAGTCAATTCTTTTTGCATTATAATGGGGTTGTAGTCTAGTTGTGAACATGATATTTTGTTTGAGCCCATGACCTCCCAGGGTCTAGGAAATGGATGTGGTCATTTTCCCCTATGCAACTCAATGTAATTTTGTTAACACCACTTCTTAGATACTATAATTGAGAGGAATTAATTCTTTTAGCATTATCATGGGTTTAACGGTCTAGTTGTGCACATAATATTTTGTTTGAGCCCCTGACCCACAGGGTCTTGGAAATGGGTGTTGTCATTTTCTCCTATGTAACTCAATTTAATCTTGTGAACACCTCTTCTTATAAACTATATTTGATAGGAATTACTTCTTTTTGCATTATAATGGGTTTATGGTCTAGTTGTGCACCTGACCCCCATGATCTTCGACAATAGATGTGTCATTATAATCTTGTGGACTTCAACTCTGAAAGTGTTATTGATAGAAAATGAATTCTTTTTGCATTATAATTGGTCTGTGCTCTAGTTGTGTACATGCACCTGATATTTTGTTTGAGCCCCTGACACCAGGGCCTTGGAAAACGGATGTGGTCATTTTCCCCTGCATAATTCTTTGTCTGTGAACACCAAGAAATGATAGAGAGTTTATTCTTTTTGCATTATAATTGGTATATAGTATTATTGTGCAACTGATATTTTGTTTGAGATTCCCCAGGGTTTTGAAAAATGAGTGTGGTCATTTTCTCCTATGTAACTCAATGTAATCTTGTGAACACCACTTCTCAGAAACTATAATTGATAAGGAATTAATTCTTTTTGTATTATAATTGGTTTATGGTCTAGTTGTGCATCTGATATTTTGTTGGCCCCTGACCCCCAGGACCTTGGTAAATGGATGTGGTCATTTTCCCCTGCATAGCTCTTTATCTGTGAACACCAAGAAATGTTAGAAAGTTTATTCTTTTTGCATTAAAAACGGTATATAGTGTAGCAGAACGGGTCTTTGTCATCAATATCAATCTCTGACAAATATGGATCATGACCATATCCCTGTATACAGCACAAAATCGATAATTCAGAAAATCAGAAACAGAAGGCATACAAAATTAGGATAAAACAGGAACCAAAGCAAACAAAGAAAAACCTCCACCATACGAAAAGAAGCGAACCCCCGATATGGTAGTGAGACCAGGTGCCCAGGAAGAGTAAGCATCTCCTGGACCTTAAGCATCTCCTTGACCTTAGCCATATGACCTTGGATCAAGGTGGTGTGGAACCTTTGGGTCATCAGCATCATCATACTAAAATATGAAAGTGATAAAATCAGGGTTCAAAAGATTAAGCCTGGACATAATACACGCAACATATAATATACTAATTGACCTTGACCTTGGTCACATGACACAGGAACATCGTAATGTGAAACCTTTGGATCATTAGCAAAAACAAACTGAAGCATAAGAGTGATCTGATAATCAGTTAAAGAGATACATGTATAGCCCCAACAGAATAGCATGTACAATTTCATTAAAAATGTACTAAGTGACCTTGATCAAATGACCTTGGGTCAAGGTGATGTGAAACCTTTGAGTCATGAGCAAATACATACTTAAACCTGAAATCAATCCAGTAAGCGGTCCAATGGATATAGGCTAGACAGGAATGTATGAGTATGTACAATTTCATTAAAAATGTACTAAAGGACCTTGACCTTTGTCAGATGACCTTGGATCAAGGTGATGTGAAACCTTCGTGTCATAAGCAGCAATATACTAAAATATAAAAGGGATCGGGTAAAAGGTTCAAGAGATATAGCTCGGACAGGAAAGCATGTACAATTTCATTAAATATGAATATGAAAGTTATCCGGTAAACGGTTTAAGAGATAAAGCCGGTTATAACAGGAACGTATAATAATACGGAAGGGTTCCAACTCTTTACCTTCATGAAGAAAATCCCAAACCAATTTTTCCTGCACCAGACGTGTTTTTCGAATATCAAACTCTTATCAGTGATGCTTCCAGTATGTACAATTGCATTAAAAATGTACTAGGTGATATTGACAATGATCACATGACCTTAAGCTAAGGTGATGTGAAACCTTTTTATCATAAGCAACAACATACTTAACTGGTACATAGTTCAAGAGATATTGCCCAAACACGATAGCATGTACATTTTCATTAAAATGTACTAAGTTACCTTGACCTTGGTCACATGACCTTGGGTCAAGGTGATGTAAAACCTTCATGTAATAAGCAACAGCATACTAAAATATGAAAGTGATCCAGCAAACGGTTCAAGAGATAAGCTCGGACAGGAATGTATACATAATTTCATTACAAATGCACTAAGTGACCTTGACCTTGGTCACATGACCTTGGGTCAAGGTGATGTGAAAACTTCGAGTCATAAGTAAAAACATACTTCAATGTAAAAGGGATTAGGCAAAAAGTTCAAGAGATTTAGCCCAGACAGTAATCCATGTACAAATTTATCAAAAATGTACTTAGTGAGCTTGACCTTGGTTACATGACCTTGGGTCAAGGTGATGTGAAACCTTCAGGTCATAAGCAACTTAACATACTAAAATATGAAAGTGATCTGGCAAACGGATCAAGAGATATAGCCCGGACAGGAATGTATGCATAATTTCATTAGAAATGCACTAAGTTGGGTCAAGGTGATGTGAAACCTTCGGGTCATAAGCAACAACAAACTAAAATATTAATATGATCGGGCAAACGGTTCAGGAGATATCGACCGGACACGATGTGTGACAGACTTACAGACGGACAGACGGGCGGACGACGAGGGCAAAGCCAATATGTCTCCTCCCCGTTGGGGGGGAGACATAATCATATTGTTTTGTCTGATTTACACGCACCATCACTCGGCCACTACTACAATACTACTACAATACTATTATTGTGCAACTGATATTTTGCTTACGATTCTGACCCCAGGGTCTTGGAAAATGGGTGTGGTCATTATAACTTTACGTTATCTTGTGAACACCAATTCTCAGAAAGTATAACTGATAGAGACCTCATTGTTTTTTCATTATAATCAGTCTGTAATCTAGTTGTGCACCTGATATTTTGTTTGAGTTCCTGACCCCAAGGGTTTTGAAAAATGGATGTGGTCATTTTCTCCTATGCTCCCCTGGGTGTTTACATGGATGCTACCAAACAACCAGGAAAGCTTCTTTCTCTTCAATGACCTCTAGTTTATAGCGATCTGGTCTTTATTCATATATGTCATTTATTTATTATAGGGATATGGTCATTATCAATACTTGACATTTATATATCGCAGTCACTCCTTAACACACATTCATACACATTCATACAGTACATACTTCATCCACAGAATTACATAGGTTCATTCTTGATTTACGTATTGGGGAGTCTGATTTGATAGTGTGTTGGAAAGTTTCGTGTAGGTGTTGTTGTGTGCCTCGTTGTCCTTGTTGGGTCGTTTGCCTGATGTCGTTGTATTCTGTGTTGTGTTTCGCTGTGGCAATTGTTGGGTAGTAGTCTTACTGATGATCTCTAAATTCTCCATATCAGTGTGGAAACACTGAGAAACTAGGTGAATGATATCACCAACCTACTGGTTGAAACTATCGATATTGCAAATTTGTATTCTATCTTAATAATTCCATTGCAGAATACCTTTATCATTCCCTTTTCCGTAAAATGTTTAAAACCATACCTTTTTGTATTATATTTTCGGAAAAACAAGAGAAATGAATAAAGAAGATCCTGATGACAAACAGCACTCACAATAGAGCACCAAATTGAGCATCGACGGACCCAAGCAAGCTAGAGGTGGGAAAAGGTGCCCGGGAGGAGTAAGCATCCCCTGTTTGGCTAGCCGCACCCGCCGGCGATGCTCACGCACGAAAATGGACAAAATATCCACAAAACATGCGCTGCCTGAGGCTATGTCTATTTAGAAAGTGCTATGGCCACCATGTCAGGGAAAAACATTTAAAATACTAACAGACGATAAACGTAAATCAAAATATAAGTTAACAAAGTTTAATAATGATAAATATACATGTAATACAAAACAGTGCAGTAGCTAAATATACCCCAACATTATATGGCGGGGTATAATAATAGTTGTCTGATCAATTACAATAATACACCAAAAGAAAAATAGTATTATTAGTAAAAATTAAATGAGTATTTTGCGAGGAATCAGAAATATTTACAGAAACTTCCGTTCCCAAAGTCAACTGACCTGGAGGTCGATTGTGACGCCATTTGTTGCAATTGATAGCAGTCCTTTTCAGGTCATCGTAAAGCAAAAATCCATATCTAAAGAAATCAAACCACATTATTGTGCCTGCTACCCTCCATGGTCAACTTATCAGCGAATTAAAGTCAATCACAAAAACCGAAATCAGATTGATTTGATTGATTTTGAAAGGTAAATATCACAAAATTTCTCAAGAATTCAGTGTGCATGGTAGAGTCATGTAAGGTAAAGAAAAGGGAAGGATCTCCAGCATGACCAACCTGTACTCTCGAATCAAACCCAGAAGAAAGCGATACATAAATAACATTATATAAAACTATGACCGCAAAAAGACCCAATAGTCACATCATGCAAAATTATCAAAACAGACGTAAAGAAACAAACATTAATGACAACACATAAAAAGAAGGAGCGCAAAACTTGTATGAATTTATCTTATAACTAACTTAAGCTTACTATCGAACCGTGAATTTAGCGTTCGATGTTTATCGCGAAGTATGGATATTCAAGCGTTTTACAAACATTTTAATAGCAATTCTCTGTAAGCATTTAAACAATTTCGGCACGCATGGTCTCCGATTTTCATGAAATTTCACACATAAGTAGGGACCAATGAAAAATGGAAAATTTGACAAAAAAAATAATTCTAGGTCATCTGGTTACCATGGCAACGGCCTTTAAAGTTACAAAATTGGCAAAATTGAGCTAATTTAAAGCTCTATAATTTGGTCTATATGTGACATCAATGGAAGATTTTTTATGCATTCTAAAGAATAGGACATAAAATTTTAAATAAGCTCACTAGTAGTGTCTGATATTGTAAAAAGGCTGGTTACCATGACAACATAATTAGCTAATTTTGATATATTGATTTCAAAATGCTGTTTGTATTTTCCAATTTTTCTTCTCTCTTGATGGGTATATAATAAGGAAATTTGATTTATTTTATAAAATGAGCAAATTCAAGATAAACCCACTTGTTGCTATGTACATAAGTTACCTTGGCAACGGTAACTATGGTCTTTAATATTACTTATTTTGCAACTTCAGAGTCATTTAAAAAAAATTTGCATCATGATGATCAGATAAAAATTGTTGGGAAATATCCAACACAAAGAGCTCTTTCAAAAACCGTGAAAATATGTTACCATGGCAACCATTTTTTATTATTTTCATAAAACAGTAATTATTAATCCCAGGAAGTTCAATAATAATAACAATAAAGATAAAGTAAGCCTCTATCAAAATATAATAAAAAAGTTTCAAATAATTAATGGTTGCTATAGTAATTTGGCCATACATTACAAAAATAAGCATTTTTTGTTGTTTTTCGAAGTCTTTTCCTCAAAAAACGAAACAGGCTTACACAACCTTTTTTACATATTAGATAAAGCAAAGTCTAAACTTTATTTTAGATTTAAAAAATATCAGATTACTTAACTTTTGATGCCCGTATCGAAGGACTCAAAGTGGGTCTGTGTGCAATTTTACACAATCGTTCCCATAGCAACGGGCTATTTCCTGAACATTTTAAAAAAAATTTCTTTCGTGTAATGAAAGATCTACTTAAATACATTAATTAATTTTCATCACTTTGAATTAAAATTCAATGATCTAGTAAAAAAAAGGACTCTAAATATTGTCCAAAATTGCTTTCATTTTTGCGATTTGAGGTCATGTTGCCATAGCAACCAACAGAAACTTTGTCCCAATGTAAATGCTTATGTTTTATTTGCATGAAAAACTCAAAAATGTAAGTAATTTATTGTTGAATTTTGAAAAAAATGAAAAAAATACTATTTTGATAGGGTACTTGTGTTGTTGCTATGGAAACATATAGATAATACCATAAACCCAACATTATTATTACTTAACTTGAAAGAACAATGATAGGGTACTGATAATTCATTAGTGTTTGTTTTAGATTATGCTGCATAAATTATGTATGTGACTTCAAAAACGCCCAAAAATGCATTTTTTTCAATATTCAAAGTCCGTTTCAATGGCAACCGGATGTGATATTAAGAAAAATTTTAATAAATTTTTACTTTTGGGTCAGACCCAACCTTATGTACAAATTTTATCAAAATCTGAGACATGCCGTGCCATGCGTCCTTCATAAAAGTGCAAATGCTTACAGAGAATAGCTATGAATGTTTAAAGCGAAAACGAGGATATATGAAATTTATTTATATTATCCTTCTGTTTGCTAATTATTTTATTTATGGACGCATATATACCATCCTGGGTGGTTTTCACATGTCATTCCTTGTTTACAAATGACCGATTGACAGTCATCAACGTCCGTTTCACATCTTTGTCCTGTCCAAAACTGCACACAATCACAATGGAAACTACCAACGGTGTTTATACAGCGACCATCATGTAGACACGTGTTGCGAATTGTTAAACATTCATTGACATCTTCCTGACAATACCGTCCAGTGAAACCGGGATCGCAGATCAAAATCCCGTTATTGGTACATCTTCCATGAGGTGTATCGATACATTGCTTGTCACATTTGCTACCAAAGTAATGGCGATCACATATAAGATCACCACTGCTGTTACACGAGCCATGTGCCTTTCTTATGCAGTATATATCACAGGTTGGGCCATAGTAATTTTCATTACAGACGAGTCCATGATGTTTGTCGCATTTGCCATGTTGGGGTTGAATGCAAAACGTGCTGCAATCATCACCTACGTACCCAACATCACAAATTCGAACACCGTTAGCATTGCATTTTCCATGTGTTGTATTAACACATCTGGTATCGCAGGATGTTCCATAGTAATCTTTGGCACATATCAAATTTCCGTTTTCATCACATTGACCATTGGTTGAGTTATTGCAATAAGTGTTGCAATCATCTCCAGAAAATCCTGTTTTGCATACGATGTCACCCGTAGCATTACAAACTCTCCTCGGAAGTCCTTCTGAACTGCAATATTTTGAACAGTCATCCAGATAGTAATGATCTATGCACTCAACAGTACCTGCATCGTTACAACGAGTCGTTGTAGAGTTTGTAGTACAGTTCAAGTAAGCTGCAAACTTCAAATGAAATCTAAAAGCAAGAATAAAAAGATAACTGAATATATTAAATGAGTCGACTATCAGAAGTTTAATGACAGAAAAACATCGTACCTTATTACGATTCATACATCCAAACAAAACATAAATGATACAAGCTGTTTTTCCGTTATAACAAAACTGTCCCTGACAACTCTTCACAATGTTTAAGGTAAAACGTACATGCAGCTCCTGGTATGCATCCTCATACTAAACAAATTGTAGAACCCTATTTGTGAAATAATCCCTTTTACATGAAAAATATCATCGCATATCGTTCCTATTGTCTAGATGATAACATGAATATCTATTTAATTATTTCAAGCTCATTTGCAATTCACTTAAATTAGTTCAATCTTGATGTTTTTAATAACTCAAAATATTCTCATGATAAAAAGACGGTTCACAACCGTTCGAATGGAAATTGTGATTATTTTGCCTTGCCTTCTCGACTTTGAGAATGAATAATTAATAGGTACTTCTTTGATTTTTATATTGGCTTGTCATATATATTTTGTGTATGAATCGACTTAACAAAATTTCTTTGAAAGGCATTTTCAGAGATTCTGTGATCAAATATGCAGATCTCTGTTTATATGTCACTCAGAGAATTACAAACCATTCACAATTTAGTGTTTTGGACTTACTTACATTTGACATTCATTTCCAAGTGTTACCGGGTAAACTGTATGTCCGAGAATAGAGTTGTCCACTTTCGGAATGGTAAAGATATCTCGAACATATCCCAATGGACTAAGTAGTGTCACAGTCACAAAAGTGCCGACCTGAAAGTAAAATTAATTTTAAACCCAGGTCACACTGTGTCGGCTTAGCTACCCGACTCTCCCCGATTTGAAGTCAGTGTCAATATAAGTTGGGTCTGCTTAAGACGGGGATAGGTCGGCATAAGTCGCAGTAAGTCAGGGAGGATCAGGATAGGTCGAGAAGGCATCCTAACAAAGCATTATATGTAATACTTAGTGGGGGGTCTATCTCTGACTTATTTCAGTTGGGGCTTAATCGGAGTAAGGTAGGGGTAAATCGGGACAAAGTCGAGATAAGACGGAACTTATTCTTGGTAGATCGGAGCTAAGTCTTGCTGAAAAGGGATCAAACGTTCCTCCCGACATAACTACGATTCATTCCGACTTCCTTCCGACTTAGCCAAGACCTCTCCGATCAGAGATGACCTTATACCGATTGTCCTGACTTAATCCCGACGGAGCTCCGACTAGGGCCAGTTTTTCCAAACTGTTTCAACCTGAATTACTTGGTTTCATTATTACAAAGGCATCCAAGAGATCTAGAGGCTGAAAAATAAATTCCAAAACACGCAGATTTTAGAATTCCAAGTCGTTGGACACATATCAAAACCTGTTAAGTGTCCGAAACATGCATGTCTGGTCCATGCTTCATATTTATGTGTACTTGAATGATGCTATTTAATATGAAGACGTTTAACATTTGTACCACTTGATGAGTGTCACTGCTGGTGGACCAGGAGTCCCCACGGGCTTATATAGCCAAGTTCAATCAGCTTCGGTTGATCGTTTCTTCAACGCATTCAAAAATTTATGTAATCACATTTATTTGGAATTTCTAAAACATGGGTTCTGTAGCATCATATCCCACCCATCATGCCATGTCTTTCGGTGCATTTTTTAGTCATGATAACTTTCACACTCTCTTGCCTTATTACATCGTTTAGATTGAGAATCACTGACGAGGGTTAGGTAACCGAAACGTGCATGTCTGGTCCATGCTGCAGATTTATGTGTTCTTGCATGATGCTTATGAATTTGAAGACGTTTAACATTTGTACCACTTGGTGAGTGTCACTGCTGGTGGATCAGGAGTCCCTGACGGTACATGTAAACAAGTTCGATCAACTTCAAAAACTTCTGTAATCAAAATTTCTTGGAATTTCTTAAACGTGGGTCCTGTAGCATCATATCCCTCACATCATGCTACGTCTTTCGTTCCATTTCGTATATCATAACTTTCAAACTCTTTGGCCACCTTACATTATTTAGATTGAGAATCAACGACGAGGGTTAAGTACCCAAAATGTGCATGTCTGGTCCATGCTGCAGATTTACACCCCCGACCAGTCGAAAGTTTAACGCCGAAATGACGAAATTTTGAAAGCTAAATGCGAAAGTTTCGTTCACTATTCGTCAGCATTTTTTGAAAGCTACTGAGATGACGAAATTTTGAAAGCTCTAAAAAGCTTTCGAAAAATAGCTGACAAAAATTTCGTTAACTAATCTTGTGCTCTGAGCTTTCAAATTTTCGTCATCTCGGAGCGTTCAAAATATTTGAAAGCAATCGCTGACGAAATTTTGAAAGCAATCGCTGACGAAAATTTTAAAAGCAATCACTGACGAAAATTTTGAGAGCTATCGCTGACGAAAATTTTGAAAGCTATCGCTAACGAAAATTTTGAAAGCTATCGCTGACGAAAATTTTGAAAGCTTTTTGGACGCTAGGGCGCCATATTGTATTTGCAATGGCTGCGGCACGCCTCGGGCGAATTCCTCAAATCGACAGTTTGGAGGATGAAAGAAGCTGTCTCATTATTGGCGTGGAACTTTAAAATTTCACCGATTGTGGAATATCTTTCAAAGCTTCCGACAGTCACAGAGAGGTCAGGATATATGAAGTATTATGTAATTAAAATCTAGTTCGATCTCGGAAACACGGAATCTTTAAATAAACTTATAAGAATAAACAAGATACAATATTTCATTTCATCCAAGAATATATATTCTCATAATTTAATCTGAATAAACATAGTTATTAATACTATTTATCAAGCAGATTATGAAGATAATTGCTTTGATTTCGGCCATCTTAGTTTTCTCGACACAAAATAGCTAACGAGAAAAGCTTTCAAAAAAATTGGAAGCTAGTTAACGAAATGTTCGTCAGCAATTACCTTACAAAGATGTTGAAATGACAAATATGGATAATGACCATATCTCTGTATACAGCACAAAATCGATAATTCAGAAAATCAGAAACCGAAGGCATACATAATCAGGATAAAACAGGATCCAAAGCAAACAAACAAAAACCTCTTCGAACTCCCGATATATGAGCGAGACCAGGTGCCCAGGAAGAGTAATCATCTCCTACTTGCATACAACACCCGTCGCTATAATTAACAAACAAATCTATAGTTCGTCAGCGATTAGCTTTAAAAAAAATTGAAATTCCAAACGTCTTCAAATTTGTTAGTATCATTTGAGAGCAGATAAATTTACAGCATAGACCAGATCGTCAGTGATCCTATAGTTAACGAGATTTTCGTCAGCGTTTAGCTTTCAAAAATTTTGAAAGCTATAGCTGACGCGAGTTCGTTAACTATAGCTTTCAAATATTTTGAAAGCTAATTGCTGACGCAATTTCGTTAACTATAGCTTTCAAAATTATTGAAAACTATCGCTGACGAAAATTTTGAAAGCTAGGGAATCGCTGACGAAAATAAGTTAACGAGAAATCGCTGACGAAATTTCGTCATCTCTCGAGTATTCAAAATTTTGAGAGCAATCGCTGACGAAATTTTGAAAGCTAAGCTTTCAAAAAAATATTTCAATTCGTTTCGAATTGAAAGCGAATATCAAACTTTCGACTGATCGGGGCTGTATGTGTTCTTGAATGATGCTATTGAATTTTAAGACGTTTAAAACATGTTACATGTATTTTTAAATTGACATGTGAAAGATTTGTAAATTGACATATGAAAGATTCGCATTTAAAATATATATGCCTTCTTTATATGTATAATTTGTGTTGTAGGTCGGAGTCAAGCATGCTTGTCGTCATTAGTCGGCGCTATGTCGGGGGAATCAAGTCGACACAGTGTGATTTGGTCTTATTGATTTAAACTCACAAGCATGGAAGAAATATAAAGAAAAATATACCTATAAATGAAATAAATGTACGTTCCTCAAAGTAAGCAATAGGGACATTAAAACCGTCCCGTCTGTCTGTCCGTCAGTCATAAAAACTTTAACCTTGTCCATTACTTTTGCATGGTAAGTGATAGGGCTTTGATATTTCACATGACTGTGTATTCCTCGTGACAAGACCTTTCCATGGATACCTTTTTTTTTCTTGTGGCCTTGACCTTGGAGTTTGTCCTACTTTTCAGAAACTTTAACCTTAACAATAACTTTTGAATGGTAATTGATAGGGCTTTCATATTTCACATGTGTATTCTTTGAATGATGCGACCTAGGTTATGAAACCTTCGCCTCGCATCTTGAAAAGGTCGATTAATAATGTAGTTAATTTCTTTCTTTTATGTCAGTCTCACGATATCTCGTTTTCTATTATTGCAAAAATAATATG
This sequence comes from Pinctada imbricata, assembly GCA_033119305.1. Classification (NCBI taxonomy): domain Eukaryota; kingdom Metazoa; phylum Mollusca; class Bivalvia; order Pterioida; family Pteriidae; genus Pinctada; species Pinctada imbricata. Next base: position 102,907,054 of record VSWD01000005.1, on the reverse strand, counting down.
GTATTTTCTTCCCAAAAATCTTCAAATAATAGAAAAGAAGGGAGGAGATATCCAACAAAACATTATGTCATGAATTACTGGCACATGGCGACCGTTTCTCATATTAATTAATCTCTGTAAAGCATATGAAATTATAGATGCTAAAAACATTACAGCCATGTTTTTAGCATCTACATTTCTAGACATTATTTTCTATATGCGGTGCATCAGACATGAATAATGACCATATGTCCATACACAGTACAAAATCAATAATTCAGAAAAACATAAAACGAAGGCATACAAAATCAGGATAAAACAGTAACCATAGCAATCAAACAAAACCTCCACCACATGAAAGAAGCGAACTCCCAATATTGGAGTGAGACCAGATGCCAAGGAGGAGTCAGCGTCCCCTGCTTGCATGCAACACCCGTCGCTTCAATTCCATGGAGTTGTCACATCCGGTTACTTCCATTTTGGAAGATATAAGCATATTCTGTGTTTGGATGACAAATATGGATGATGACAAATATGGATAATGATGGTTAAAATGGTCTAAGACAGAATATTATTCACTATTCTGGACAATGGGACATCATGTGTTTGTCGAGTTCTCCGTAGAATGAAGATCGTAACGATAATCTTAACAGCACTCACAATAGAGCATAAAATTTAAAAGCATCGACGGACCCCTAGTAAGCTAGATGTGGGACCAGGTGCCCGGGAGGAGTAAGCATCATCTGTTTGCTAGTCGAACCCGCCGTCGATGTTCATGCACGAAAATGAAAACAATATTTAAAATGCATTCACTGTCTGATGTTATGTCTATATAGAAAGTGTTATGGCGACCATGCCAGGGGAAAATATTCAAAACACTTACTGTCAAACCTCTCGCGGGGAACTTTTTTTTACGAGCTCCGCATGGCAAAGGGCATAAGTGTGACACAAATGAGTTAAAGAAGATCCTGAAGATAATCTCAACAACACTCACAATAGAGCATAAAATTGAGCATCGACCAAATCAAGAAAGCTAGAGGTGGGACCAGGTGCCCGGGAGGAGTAAGCTTCCCCTGTTGACTAGCCCCACCCGCCATCGATGTTCATGCACGAAAATGAAAACAACATATAAAATGCATAAACTGTCTGAGGTTATGTCTTTATAGAAAGTGTTATAGCGACCATATCAGGGAAAAATATTAAAAACACTTACTGCCAGAGAAGCAGCTTCAAATTTTGTTATAAATTTAGAACAATCGAGTAGATAAAACATTGCTTTTTTGAGTTATTCAGAGAAATAGCAGAAAAAATATGAAAGGTTTCAAGAACGGGTAAATTTGATTTCGAAGTGGAACATCCTTAAGATAATTCTAGTAACATGTACCCGTCTCATGTATTATTTCGATTGATAAAGAATTTGTCCCATCTATCATATACTCAGTTTGCATTGAAGCCCCTCCCAGTGATGAATGTTGAAAATTACCTAAGGCAAAACAATACTGAAATGGAATAAGTTTTAAACTGTAGGTTAAATGATGTCGATGTCAATGTAGGACCATAAATTGAGAAATTGACCCTGGCTTCAGAGTCTGAAATGAAATATAAGCATCAACAAACAAGTATAAGTCGAGCGTGTTTGTACGAATACCTAGAATTCTGAGGAGGGGGTCAAGTTTATTGTATGCTTGGCTCTTTCACTACATACTTAATAGGTGAAAATATGTATGTCGATTTCAGAAATCAATAAAACTATTCAAAACCAGTTACATGTAACTTACCGACAACTCATCAAATCTGAAAAGAAACGGCTCGCTGACAGGCATATTAGCATCTAGGACAGGAGAAATTTCCTCAGTGGTGGACTTCATGTAACATGGTCCTAGTTCTTCTTTGCTGTATAAATAAATAATCACAGAATTGAGTTTGACAAAACAAAGTATGTTTCAGTAACTATCTTTAGATTGGTATGAAAAGAGGGTCGAACAAGATATTTGAAAGGTTAAAACACCCAGCAGAAACCAAATCGATTGGCATCTTCGCAAGCAAAGCGTCCTATTTGTTTTTATTTATTTTTTATGCCTCCTTTTAAATACGCTTAAAAAAATAAAATTCAATGAGGAATGACAAGTTACATATGTATTGATCGCCGACCACCATACGTTTATATCCAGTAACTCTGCTAAAATGATTCCATTGGAATGAAACTATCATTTGAATTGTTGCTGATTAATCTGTACTTACACTCAAAATTTCAGCTCAACATCCTTAAAGAAAGCGGAAACTATCCGAGAAACTATAATGATTGACGGACAGACAGACAGGCAGACAGACAGACGGATGGACATACGTTGAGAATGGAAGGCGTGAATGGAACCCAATGGAAAAAGTGTATCTGTATTCTGATCAGTTAACCCTGCTTCATAGCTATTGACAGACCGTGAACATCAGTCGGACTCCTAGGGTAATTGCACGCATGAGCTCACTCCAGTCGGCAGATCACGGACTGTTTTGCACTCTCTCCCTCTTTAATATCCATCTAAATATTCATCTGTGTGTTACCTTGAGGTCTGCGTTATGTTGTCTTGTTTGTGAGGAGGCTATTACATACAATAATTGTGCGTTGCTAGAGACAACCCAGTAAGCGGACAAGTTCGAGGGTTGTATTAACCACACCATTTGCCATTAATGTTGCAGATGGCCGTCCTAAGTCGTACATGTAACCGTTTGCCAGTGGTTTCGTTAGTTTAGAGGTACATTTTTGCGCGCCGTCCGTCGTCCGACCTTAACTTTTAACAATTTCGACTCTTCAACTGCATAACAGAATTTCATAAAACTTACAGGAAGCAAGTACTTAAGGTGCTCTACAAAGTTTGTGTTTACCGTGCCGATCGGTCAAATATACAAATATGACCATCGAGGGTTCTGTTTGGCTAACACATTTTAGACTTCTCTGCAACCACTGCACAAAATTTCTCAAAAAAAAACAAGAAGCAGGTACCCAAGATCCTCGATCAAGTTTTTGTGACTATTGGTCATCAAATTTGGCTTTCAAGGGCTCTGATAGTTAGAAAAATTTTGGCTACTTTAACCCATCTCTTTAAGACACCTCATGGGTAGGTAATATCTTACTCCCACTTGTCGGATTTCAAACGTATCACTCGCCACTATAAATTCGTCCATTTCATTGGTTCCGTAGTAAGGGAGACCGGACCAATGAAATTCGACCTTAGGGACCCTGATTAACATACCAAGCAAAGGTTTAAATGACAAATATGGATAATGACCCAATATGGGAGTGCGACCAGGTGCCCAGGAAGAGTCAGCATCTCCTGCTGGCATGCAAAACCCGTCACTTCAACTCTTCGACATTATTCAATTTGGTATAATTGTCACATCCTGTTACTTCCATTTCGGAAGGTACAAGTACATTCGGTGGTTGGATGGTTCAAATGGTGTAAAACAGAATATTGTCCACCATTCTGGAGAAAGAGACATAATGCATGGCGAGTTCCCCTTATCGACCGTAGAACTTTCTCAATGACGAGGTTAAACGGTCACAAACGTATCTTTGACTGAGAAGCTTATCTTAAAGACGCCTAGCTCTCAGAACAAAATCTGTATATTTGGTACTTGCTCTGGCATAGTGTATCAACTGAGATATGAACACGCCATAAGCTGGTAATGAAGGGATGTTGCTACTCAGAAAAGGAAAGTTTGTGATCTTGAAATTTTGTCATAGAGCGAGGTGTTAATGTGACCGTCGGTGTCGTAGGACAACATTATGTATAGAAAGGATGCTGAATAATTTGTCTCTGTGGTTTCTTTGACTGAAGTGAAGTTAAAGTTAGAAGCTACGTATTTACGATAGAGCGGCGCAATATATGCTATAGCGAATTTCATTAGAGGGACAGGCGTATCACGCATCTAATGTTTGATAGATACGACTAGGTAGGTACTTGGTTATGTACCAAAATAGAATGAAAACTATCGAGATATGTTTTCCAATTTAATTTAATTTAATTTTGAATGCTCACAAGGCGGCGCTAAAAAATCAAGAAAAATTTAAAATTTCTAATTTGATATCTGACAAGGAGTAAGATATTACGTACAATTGCCTCCAGAAGATTTTTTTAGCCCTTCGTCTGCAACTCAGGTGATTGATGCCCCCCTTGGGCCTCTTGTTTGTGTTTGGTGTGTGGATATCGTGTTTTGTGTTCATTGTTCCTTTGACGTCTTTTTAGTCATTGTCTACTCTGTGTTTTTGTATAGGGATGTTTCGATGTTTTCCTATGGGTGATGCAACCCAGTCTTGTTGGAGATCCCTTCCTTCCCTCAACAATATGAATTGTGATTTGACGTGTTCATTTTGTCAACAACATGCCAAGGAAAACATATGTAAAACAAATCAGAGTTTTGCTTGAGTGAAAACGAAAATTGAACAGATAAATATTTGCTGTCAGCAAAGCATCCCATCTTTAAGTGACAGTGAATATTGATAGATAAGGAAGCAAAATACTCACTGCTGACAGCAAATATTTATCATTAAGTTTCATGTATCAGCTTTGAACAAAATTCATTGCTGTCTTTATCACTTTTTACTTTCATGAACGTAACTGTATAACTGTCTAATATTTGATAAAAAGAATTAAGCGTAAGACTTTATACAAAAGCAAGTTCATAAACTTAACAAAAGAAGCCTTTTCAGGCAGAATTACGCTAATGAGGGATTCATGTTATGATGACTATAATGATAATATACTCTATTGCTAGGTAGTTTTGATGGCAGATAATATACTGAGCAAAATATATTTAGCACCAGCTTTGATGATTCGTTATGATAAAAAGATGAAAACATGAATATCAGAAATTCATTTTTAAATGAGTCAGGTATATCATAAATAATAATCTGAAAAACAATCATCAATGTAACAAGTCAAATTAATTAGGGAAACGTCATATTGTAAGCCTGGGTCTGTCAAAAAATGTAACACATTATTTTAATAACGAGTATGTCCCCCATCCGCATCAATTACTGCACTTCACCTTTTCCTCATTCCTGCAATCAGTCTATTGACTTCACTTATAGATATGTTAGTCCATTCCTCGTGTAAAACGCGTTCCAAATCCCTTAAATTCGTGACGTCATTCCGTTCACGAACTCTACGTCCAAGGATATCCCAGCAATGTTCGATTGGGGATAAATCTGGCGATCTCGCCGGCCATTCGATTTTGTCAACTTGATGCTGAAGCAAAACATCCTGTGTGTGACGTGCGGTGTGCGGTCGAGCGTTATCCTGCTGCAAAATGGCATTATGGCGTCGAGGAAAAGGAACGACGTAAGGCACAATGACTTGGTTGCAGTATCCAACCGCATTCAGGGTTCCATTCACTGTTACCAAGTCTGTCTTCGCACCGTGCATGATTCCTCCCCATACCATTATGCTACCTCCGCCATAACGGTCCCGTTCCATGACGTTTTCTCGATCATAACGTTCACCCTTGCGACGCCAAACTCGTATCCTTCCATCAGAAAAATGAAGGTTAAAACGAGATTCATCAGTGAATAACACACTATTCCAGCGTCTTCTTATCCATCGACGATGGATTCGAGCCCAATCCAAACGCTGTTGACGATGACGTGGCGTCAACGGAATACCAACGTATGGTTTTCTCCCCCTAAGTCCAGCAGCATGTAGTCGGTTCCGAACAGTCTGCGTTGATATACGCAATCTATTGCTTCTATGCAACTGCGCAGCCAAATTTGACGCCGACAAAAACCGATTACGTCGAGATGTAACGACAAGAAAGCGATCATCTCTGGCTGACGTTTTACCTTGTCTGCCTGACCGGGGCCGGTCTGATACTGCACCGGTTGTCCTATATCTCGATTGTAGTCTCGAAATAGTACTATGAGCTACTCCTATACGTCTGGCAACTTCCCTGACGGACATTCCTGCCTCCAGCATACCGATAGCACGTTGACGTTGATCATTTGGAACATTTCTATGCCTACCCATGATGAATTTCAAAACATTTAAGAACGTTTTTCAAACATGAATAACTAACACCTTATTGTAAAGTCGAAATATTTTTTCTTATATTGCTAACATAGCACGAAATTCGTTTCGGTCCGCAAATTCGAACGTCACGCCTTAACGCTCTAACGAGCATCTAAGTTCGTGTTCGATTCTTTCTAATTTCTCTTCACCTATATTGTGTGTCAAAAATATAAAGTATATATAAAGTATATATATTTTTAAGTTTCTCAAAATAATTAGATAGGTTTTATAAATGTGGTGCTAAATTTATTTTGAGCAGTATATTAATACATGTACTTTTATTTAAATTCACCTCATCCGAAACTCAGAAACAATCTAAGAACTACGTATTTCAAGCGATTGATATCGATAGCGGAATTTTTTTTCCGTACTCTTCATATGCATATAGTCTCGTTTATTGTATTTTGTATTGGATTAATCTTTGATTAATTACAAGGTAAACATCCAATACTACACCGTCCTGTCAACTTATCATTGATATGCTTAGATAACAAGAAATGGATATATCAACTATTATTGGTTGAAAATACCTGAAGCACACATTAATCTTAAATGGACTCCTTGACGAGGATGTATTCAGACATCTGGCATACCTTCTAACAGAGCTTATAGCAACTGAAAATATTGCTACTGGTCCAATCTGAAAATAGTAATATGACACGTAAGTCACAACAAGAGGCCCAGGGGCCACAACGCTCACCTGAGAACACTTAGCATGTTAAGACAAGACAATGTTTATTTAAAATTGGCATTTATGAAAACAGGTTAACACAAGCTCCTAAGAGGTTTTGACCGACAAATATGTATACATGTAAAATTAAACAAAGCACACAAAACTTAACAAAACAACAATTAGGAATATGACATATGAAATGCATGCACAAAATTAGATATGAAATAAAGGAGGAGAAAGATTAGCAGAGGAAACTACATGTACTAATTTATGCAGACTACTAGAAATAATGAAAGCACCCTACCATTTCACTTCTTCAGGGAAAGGATGCACAACCTAAAGATGCATCAGATAGGTTGTCATTAATTCAAAAGCCTTAAGAAATATTTTGTGCAGAAAACGTATGGAGTAAATGAAGTAATATTAATTTTTACTCTTATTAGTTCATTTACATACATGAAGCCAATAAGAAAAGAAAAAAATATTTGATCAGGTTCCTGTTTTCTAATTGCCTGTGGTGTTGCCACCTGTTGACAGATCCGGACAAAAAAACAACTATACTTGTAGGGGACCATGATTACTTCATTCCTACCAAGTTTCATGAAAATCTGTTCAGCGGTTCTGGAAAAGTAGTTGAATATGTATGAAAATCATCTCCCCCCTTCTTCTTGAGAAATCTAAGTAACCCGAGAGAGACAGTTATACAGAAACTAAAGCAAAATCCTGCTAATAAATTACAGCCCCCTCCTTTCACTACGTTGTTGATAACATTGATGTAAATGTAGAGTTCTGTTTTTACATTAATATTTTGAGCTGCTCTCGATATTTTTATTTCAAAGTTATATATCTAAGTCTTCACAAGATAAATTTGAAAATACTTATTCATCTTTTTTTAATATTTTAGTTTCCTTTTGCATACTTATTTAATAATTTAAAATATATAACATTCAAATGAATCGATAATCCAAGAATTTAAACCTCAAAAACATATATCAATATTAAAGAAAGACAACTCTTGCATACATGAGTTCTGCTGTTATACATGTACTAACTGTATGAGTTCTCCCCCTCTTATACGAAACTAAAGTTACCAGGGTTAAAAATCCTGATATAGATAAAACAAGTACCAGAACTTGAACCCACAAGCCTTGGGTCCATGTGCACAGTAAACATATCTATTCATGATTGAAAAAATACTCATAAAAATCTGTTCAGCAGTTCTGGAGAAGAAGTTGAATATGTATGAAAATTAACCCCCCCCCCCTTTCCTTTTCACATAAGAAAAAATATTCATAAAAGGTCAAAAAAATTAAAATTTTAGTATAAAATACATATTAAAGCAATGCTCAGGTGAGCTAACAATTGTTGGGGTCCCGCCGGGGTTTGAAGCCACTCCCCATGGGTCCATTGGGCATGGAAAACATACATCATACCTATGTACAATCTTAAAAAATATTCCTTAAAAATGCAAAAGTGGATATCTTAACAAAATTCTTTCACTTGTAGGGTACCATGCATGAGTACCTCATACCTACAAATTGTCATGACAATCTGAAGAGTGGTTATAAAAAAGAAGCAGAAAATGTATGAAAATCAACCCCCCCCCCCCCTTCCTTTTTACATAAGAAAAATAATCATAAAAAATCAAAGAAATAAAATTTAAGCATAAAATACATATCAAAGCATTAAGTAAGTTAAATATGATAAATATACAGTAAATGAGTGTGTAAAATCATACACGTATTGAGTTATTTAAAGAAATAGTGCAAAAATGTGCATTTCTGATTAAGTCCGAAAAGACGTCAAAAACGCGTCAAAAATTTGACTTCGAAGTGGAACTAAAAATAACAACACTTCTTGAGAAATCTCTCTAGATCATCCTGATGCTTTCGGTTTGTCGATACATGCTTCGGTTCTGAAGAAGAAGTTTGTCAAAGGAGGGTAACCCCGTGACCTACTACTGGCTGTGGTGGCGCCACCTGTTGACGGATCCGGACGAAAACAACAACACTTGTAGGGAACCATTAGCACTTCATACCCACCAAGTTTCATCAAAATCCCTTCAGCCGTTCTGGAGAAGAAGTCGAAAATGTGAAAAGTTTACGACGGACGACGGACGGACGACGGACGACGGCCGGACGGCACGCTATGACAATAGCTCACTTGAGCTTTGCTCAGGTGAGCTAAAAATACCATGTTAGCAATGAATGTAACTGGAATGACAGGCAATAAGTAAAACAAACGTATGCATGCAATAAACACCTTCACGAAACGACCATTATAAGGGATAATACATGTATTTATTCTATGACAGTGCTAGAATTATAGAAATCGAAAACATTTCGACGTTGTTCTCTCTTTATTTTTCTACAACTGTCAAGAAAATCTTATATTCTCAACGCTCAACAACATCCACAAAAGGAAATAACATATATTTTTAAAAGGGAAAATAAATCAAATGCGAAGCGGAATTTGGTGAAAAACCGCATGTGCATCAACGTTTTGCAAAAGTATGTCTCTGGATGATATTTCAAATATTGACTACCCACAAGAAAGCTTACACAGAACAAAAACTTGTTCTTGTGTGTTTTGTCATCAGTCATTTGTTTATGTCATATATATTCCATTCTGTGGAAATAATGTTTATGTGTTCCGCTGAGATTGATGCAGCGTGATCTTCTTTGAGATCTTTTTCAAAATTTATTTTATCATGGAAATTTTCTTTCCAGCTCCATTGATTTTCGAATTTCATCGATATTTCTTCATCTGTATCTATTTTTAAAAGAACCTGTATTGAATAGGCAAGAAACCTGCCAAAATGATAAATATCAAAGTATTTCTTCAATTTCATGAGAATTTCTGTGTTAGAAGATTCTTTGCACAGATATGCTCATTTTCTACAATTGACAACGGTAGAGTATTATAATGCTAATCGTCTTCAATTTCAATAACATTATTTAAGAACAGATTAATTTGCAGCATGGACCAGACATGCATGTTTCGGGTACTTAACCCTCGTCAGTGATCACCGAGAAACATAACACCACTTACATGTATATCTTAGATGTAGTTCCATAAATTTAGTTTTTGTGCAAGCGGAGTTGTGTTTCTTGGGGATACAATACACTAACAATTAAGTACATTATACGGCAATCTCCTACGCATGCGTCCCATTTCAGTTCCGCTTTTCTCCACTTTGAAATGTACCTTTGCCGTCATCGCCTATTGTTTGTCTGCAAGATTCTTGCAGATTGAAACTGGGGCTTCGTATTTGTAAATTTAATATTGCAAGTATATACTACTTAGTAAAACTACATTAATGAGGTATATAATGTACAAGCATTGTCTTTGCTTCAATTCAATGTATCATGAATTCTTTCTTCATTCGTACGTTGCCAACACGATCAGCTGAGCGAGAAGTCTCCAATAAACATACAAATTCTGGCCATAAATCGAAACCTATCGTCTTTAGACGTGAGTCTTGTAAATTTTCCTTCATCAAGATAAGAATCGTTTCCTTCATTGCCATTTACTCGCCCCTAAACGCTCAAATATGTGCCTCTACCTTTGAATCTATTGCGATGTTTACGTCAGAAGTCCGAATGACGTCACTGTGACGACATGCCGTACCTGCGATGCCTCTCGGACTTTATCATTGCGTGAAATGGCGTAGGAAAATAGCGATGACGGCAAGGTTATATTGCAAGCCTGTGTCGCCTATGACCTTGTTGCAAGTTGATTATACGGCTGTCAACATATATAGTTCTTTGTATATATCAGACATATAAAAGCTATAGTATTAATTCCTTCATTACGCTCATAATCTTTATAGAGGCGTCATAGAAATTTCTTCTATTCTGTAAGTGGAATCACAAGCACACACATATACCCTCACGCAAACACCATTTTAATTTGTACCATGTGATGGTGTTGGAATAACATGTTATATTCCAGTTATGCCAATGGCTGTAACTGCAAGATTGTTTTGTTAGAAAATAGTCGTTCGCCTGCTGTACCGAGGATATGATCCCAACTTCATCAAAAGAACACTGGGCTTGGTATTAGAACAATCTACAGTTTTGCACCAGAGTCTTTCCCAACGTTGCACTAGCCAACCTTGACGACGGGACTCCACGACAGGCCTTGTTGAAGACTGGTCCTGATTCTCTGTCATATCTGAAAGTTGGTCAGACTTCTCGTGTGATTGATCTTGAGCTCGCTTCAGCCAGTAGAGAACAGGCTGTTATACACATGCCATAGAATTTTTTAGATCCATTTACATAGAATTTGTGCTACAAGAGGCCGCTGCGTTAAACTGTCTTGTGATGTAACCTTACAGTGAGAAGTTTATGTTTATACAAAAATTCTGCGTCTATGGAGACCTCCTAGTGTCCGGATGAACGGGAGGGTTGTGTGTACGTAATCCAGACAACCATACCATTTCCTAATAGCAGATGGCCGTCAAAGGTCGGCGCCGAGTGCACATTTGTCTCTTTCCTTTTATATGTTTTGCCATTAATGTTTGATGTTTCTGTTTCGTATGAAGTTCTAGTAGATATTGATGTGCCTTTTTTGCCGTTTGTAGTTTTGTCTGACGTCATTTATGTGTCACTCTCTTGTTGGTTGGTTTCGCTGAGTGGTCATGCTGGAGATCATTCCCTTTCCTCGCTGTCACTGAAGGAATAATCTACAATTTCGAAATAAATTTCATCTCGTTTTTTTTTAAATTGTTTGCAATTTTTATTTTCAGTTTCTTAGTTCCAAGTTTCAGAAGAATTACAATAATTTATCCAGTTACAGAGAATCTGTGTAACTAGAGCCACCATGCACATCTCGAAAATCTCGAGGAATTTAATGTCCCTACCCTATAAGGTATATATACGAACAAAATGAGTCAGAGTCCGATGGACTAATACGCAAATTCATAAAAAAAATACCCAAGTATGAATCTTAAGTTCTAAATTTCTACAATCAACAAATAAGCAAATAATTAAAAGTTGATAAAGTACTTACCTTTTGATTGCATTTCGATTTATTGCAAAAGATGTCACAACCGTCACCAAAGAAGTTGATATGACACCGCAACGTTCCATCCTTCAGACAAACACCATGACTAGTATTCACGCAATGAATGTCACATAAAGGACCATAATACTCTGTTTTGCATTTCAAAGTCCCGTTGAAATCGCAGTATCCACCTGCTGTCTCATTGCACGAAACACTACAATTCTCTCCATAAAAGTCCTTATCACACTTGAGTGTTCCATTTTTCAGACAAACACCATGACTTCTATTGACGCAATGTATGTCACACAAAGGACCAAAATACTCTGGTTTACAATTGAACTTCCCATTCAAATCACAATATCCACCTGTTGTCTCATTGCACGAAACACTACAATTCTCTCCATAAAAGTCCTTATCACACTTGAGTGTTCCATTTTTCAGACAAACACCATGACTTCTATTGACGCAATGTATGTCACACAAAGGGCCAAAATACTCTGGTTTACAATTGAACTTCCCATTCAAATCGCAATATCCACCTGTTGTCTCATTGCACGAAACACTACAATTCTCTCCATAAAAGTCCTTATCACACTTGAGTGTTCCATTAGTCAGACAAACACCATGACTGGTATTCACGCAATGAATGTCACATAAAGGACCATAATACTCTGTTTTACATTTGAACGTCCCGTTGAAATCGCAATATCCACCTGTTGTCTCATTGCACGATACACTACAATTCTCTCCATAAAAGTCCTTATCACACTTGAGTGTTCCATTAGTCAGACAAACACCATGATTTCTATTGACGCAATGAATGTTACACGAAGGACCAAAATACTCTGGTTTACAATTGAAAGTCCCATTCCAATCGCAATATCCACCCGTTGTCTCATTGCACGAAACACTACAATTCTCTCCATAAAAGTCCTTATCACACTTGAGTGTTCCATTTTTCATACAAACACCATGACTGGTATTCACGCAGTAAATATCACATAAAGAGCCATAATAATCTCTTTTACAATTTCGTGTTCCATTTGGAAGGCAATTGCTTTGTTTTGTTGTAAAGCAAGCTATTGAGCAATTTACACCAAAGTTGTTTTCTTTACAGTGCTTTTTACCATTGATATCGCATGTCCCATTGGTGTTTGTTAAACAGTACCCCATGCAGTCAATTCCGTGGTAATCTTTTTTACACTGTAATACTCCGTACTTATCACATGTACCAGTTTTCTTGTCTACGCAGTATGTGTCACAATGTTCTCCATACCAATTTTCGTCGCAGTGTATCGATCCATTTGACATGCAGTAACCGTTCAAAATGTTATTGCTATCACAATACCTATTGCAATGGTCTCCATAATGATTCGAGTCACAATGTCTCTCGCCATTATTGTCACACATGAAGCTTCCCTCTCGACAATCATAATATGCTTTAAGAGTGTATGTCATTCTGAAAGATATGAAAATAACTTCAAGAATTTTCTGAAGTACTTGTATATCTGTAATATCTATACAGTGTTATCGTCATGACTTACACTTTCATTTTAGGAACACACTCAGAACTTAATTTCACTTTAGTGAACAGAACATAACAAGGAGTACGTAAACACTTTCAGATGGGTATATCAGGATAAATTCTATGAAAATAGGTCAAACTCAATAGAGACTTGAATCCCTCTTTAAAAACTGGTCTCTGTAGACAAAGATATTTCTCTATGAATAGAAATGGGTGTAAGGAAATGTAAAATAAGTTTCGTTTAATTTTGTTTAAAATTTACCCTTTTGATAATAATATACATATCATTAAATTCTCATTGTAACGACAATTCTTACTGGTTTAAAAATACTACGTATACTGCATATATGAAAAAAAAATCTACAGTGAGCATATTTTTTGAAAATTTTGAAAAGTACATGTAAGAAGTAGTGCATGGTTCAAAGTCAACGGAGAATTTAAAGCCCGTATGTAGGAAGTTAAATGGTCCGTGTACTAAACCACAATTCAATTTTCCATTTCGGAAACATTAATGAAAAATTGAAAATTGAATCAATTTTTCATTTTTCATTTTCCATTTAATAAATGAAAAATGGAAAATTGAACCAATTTTCAATTTTTCATTTTAAAATTTCAAATTGAAAAACGAAAATAGAAAATGGACTGTAATAGGCTGTACTAAACCACAATTCAATTTTCCTTTTAAAAATCCGTTATGGAAAATGAAAAATTGAGTCAATTTTCCATTTTTACACTCCGCGCACTAATGCAAAAATGAAAAATTGAATCCATTTTCAATTTTTCATTTTTCATTTTCGATTTAACGACACACGACCTGCACACCCCTATCACTATAATCCAGGGGTCCAGCGATTAGCCAATCAGAGCGCTCGTTTCAAACGTAAACAAAAGCCTCTATCGGCAGCTTGCCCTTTCTCTCGCTCCGCAGATAAACAGTTGTAGTTGTAGAAATAACATTTTATATGTTTTTAAAATAATTTTATGAAATATGTTATTTTTCATACAAAAACTGTACAATTCATGTTTTTCACATAAAATAAATGTAAAAAGAAATATTCAGAAAATACACTAGATCTTGAACATGTTTCTGGGTTGCTTTTCAGAGAAAAAAGAATGTACTGAGTGAGTATATAGGTATTACATTTTGTAACACAGTAAAGATTGCTAACAATGAAGGATTGTTCAATCTTTGCTGAGACCCTCAGTCTATTTCTGGAACTTCACTGTTAGTGCAACCATGGCCTCTACAATCGCCACAAAGCTGTGTGCAATTAAGCCCATGCTTCCGACAACTGCATCGAACGGTATCACAACCTCCCTTACAGGAACACCTTACAACTTTCAGAAGTTCTCGTGGACCTGGACCAAGCGAATTTCTAACAGGGAGTAGCAGACTTCCTTTAACAGTCCAACCCCAATCACATGGATTTATCTCGTTCCCAATCCACGTCTGAACCTGATGATACACCCGCATACTATGGAATGAAGCAGCATCCGATGTTGGAGGAAGTGACTGGATGTGTAATACCTTAGTCCCAAGGATGGTCTTCTTTCCAAAGAGTCTAAATTTAAGAAAATTTAACCCTTCACATGGCATCCCTTTGAACAGTTGACAGATGATTTCTTCACCTGATTTTACAATGTCCTCCTTTGATGATCTTTCCAAAAACACGCATGCCAACTGCCGAAGCTCTGGCTTTGATCTGAACTCTTTAAAGGCCTTTCCTTTTCCGACACCAAAGGGCCTAGAGGTGGTATCGCAGCCTGTTATTGCGTGCATAACTGGTAGAACGCGACACATATCTTCTCCAATACTTTTTGCAGTCTCATCCACATTCCATTTCTTTTGCGAAGAGTTGGATCCAGAAGACTGCATGTATATAGGGTACCCTGTGTTGTTTGCATAGTGAATCAACAAGACGAGAATATCTGTGTCTTCTGCAATAACGATAACAGGTTTTAACTCAGATATTTCCTTCGCAGTAAGCACAATCATTAGATCAGCATCTCCATCAGCATATTTGACATCAATACCATGACGCTCTAGCGTTTGTCCAAGCAACTTCAGAAAGTTATCTTTGTTCTTTGTATTATTCAGAAACATTTCCTTTTTTCCTCTGAATGGCGTTTTCTCATCGAAATGGACAGCTGTTCCTACAGCTCCTTTAGATCTTCGAATATGGGTAGAATCTTTCGTTGAATGCGCAGATTGATAACCATCAAAGACTACGGTACACGGTACGAAATTCCTCTGAAGGAAATCGACGTAGGAAGAGCAGATCAAAGCAAATGTCGAATCATTTTGCCATGGTATTCTGTGAAGCAGAGAGCCCCCGTCGACGACATAATGAGGATCCGTTATTTCGTCTTCAATGTTAGATCGTTCAAGTATCTTCCAAATTGCATCAGCTAGTTGCGACTTCTGGGGTGAACGCATCAACCCATGTTGATCAAAGAGAGATGGTGGAATGCTTGCAAGTTCAAACTGAAATATGTCGGCCTTGTCTTCGACTATACGATTCGATGCTGCAAGAAGTCGCTGGAATAAAAGTTGAGGATCAACAAATACCTTCTCGTCATCAATGGTGATTGAACATTTCGCGTTCATTGGAACTGTTCTCTGGCTTTTCTTGAATGAAAAAGTAGCGATGTTCTTTCCTGTCATTGAACCCAATAATGTGTTGCCAATTTCTTCCGCTCTGTCCACAGTCACTGAACGGTCGCATGTAACACCGGTCTCTATGTTCCGTAGATCAGTTCCTTCGTCAAAGGGATTTCTTACTTTGATGAAACCTAGTAACTTGCATTTGTCCTGGAAGTCTCGTTTGATTCTTTCTGCACCACTCTCTTTGTGTTGTTCGCTAGATTCATACCTAGTTTTTGTAAGATCTTGCATAGCCAAATTCATCACGGAGCAGTAGGGCATGGACAATAACCATTGGGTCCTCTGATTCTCAGACATTCCTTTCCCTCTGGTCATTCCACCGTTAGATTTTATGCTTCTCATTAGCACCTGCTCAATCGTTAGGTCTGTAGAAAGACCTGCCCAGAAACGATCTGATCTCCTTATAACGTGATGTCCTTCCATGAAAGCTTTGTAAACGTCTGGGCAAGTATCAGCAAGGTCAGACATCTGTTGAAAGTATACATATGCAGATCTTGTGTACATGTTGTGTCCAGCTGCAGCGTAAAATGGCAGCATGCTTCTAACCATGGATAAATGAAGGTTCCAGTCCCCTGTTCGTTCTGCCATGATAAAATTCCGGAGGATGTTCACCATCTTCATATACTGAAGCCAAAGTAATGCTGTTCTATTGCCCTTTCTCTCTGCTTCCTTTCCAAACTCATTCATCTTTATCTGTAGATCATTAATCAAGTCCCAGTCTAAATCGATCTCGCCTTCTCTTTCATCTTTTTCAGACAGCTTGTCATACATCTTTCCCATGCTTGCCAAAACTTCCTGCTCAAGCAAATTTGAAGGTGGGCCTTCTCCTTCTTCAAGCTGTTCCAATGGATCTATTCCATGAAGTTTACAAAACAAGAGGAATGTCAGTGCTGAGTCCAAAAGGAAATGTGCACGCATTGCTCGCGAAACAGCTTTACCCGACAACATTTGATCAACCGAACACGACGCATATACGGTTTCAAAGACCTCTTTCAGTCCAGATGATTGCATAATATATCCAATACATCCAAGGAAACTCATCTGCATATGGAAAGGTCCCAGTCGCAGAACGATATCATTCAAGTCCGCATTTTCCTTGGCAGTCGAGATGATAGTTAATCCTTTCCAGTAAAGGGGCTGGTCAAACGTAATGACTGGTTGTCTATCCCATTTTCTTGCCTCTGAGTGGACAAACTTCAACGTCGAATAAATGCAAGACGGATCGCTGGGATTAAGATCAATCATAGGCAAAAACATAATGGACGATTGACCGGGGTATTTACCATGCTGAAAAGCCTGCATGAAACCATTCCATTCCATTGCCTTGGATTTAATCGGCCATGTTAGCTTCGGTAAAAGATGATACTTGCTCAGACAGTGCGGTTCATGTTTTTCATATGTTTTCATTTTCGTGCATGATCATCGACGGCGGGTGCGGCTAGCCAACAGGGGATGCTTACTCCTCCCGGGCACCTGGTCCCACCTCTAGCTTGCTAGGGGTCCGTCATTGCTCAATTTGGTGCTCTATTGTGAGTGCTGTTGAGATTATCGTCAGGATCTTCTTTAACTCATTTGTGTCACACTTATGCCCTTTGCCGTGTGGAGCTCGTAAAAAAGTTCCCCGCGAGGGGTTTGACAGTAAGTGTTTTGAATACTTTCCCTGACATGGTCGCCATAGCACTTTCTACATAGAAATGGTCTCAGACAGTGCGGTTCATGTTTTTCATATGTTTTCATTTTCGTGCATGATCATCGACGGCGGGTGCGGCTAGCCAACAGGGGATGCTTACTCCTCCCGGGCACCTGGTCCCACCTCTAGCTTGCTAGGGGTCCGTCATTGCTCAATTTGGTGCTCTATTGTGAGTGCTGTTGAGATTATCGTCAGGATCTTCTTTAACTCATTTGTGTCACACTTATGCCCTTTGCCGTGTGGAGCTCGTAAAAAAGTTCCCCGCGAGGGGTTTGACAGTAAGTGTTTTGAATACTTTCCCTGACATGGTCGCCATAGCACTTTCTACATAGAAATGGCCTCAGACAGTGCGGTTCATGTTTTTCATATGTTTTCATTTTCGTGCATGATCATCGACGGCGGGTGCGGCTAGCCAACAGGGGATGCTTACTCCTCCCGGGCACCTGGTCCCACCTCTAGCTTGCTAGGGGTCCGTCATTGCTCAATTTGGTGCTCTATTGTGAGTGCTGTTGAGATTATCGTCAGGATCTTCTTTAACTCATTTGTGTCACACTTATGCCCTTTGCCGTGTGGAGCTCGTAAAAAAGTTTCCCGCGAGGGGTTTGACAGTAAGTGTTTTGAATACTTTCCCTGACATGGTCGCCATAGCACTTTCTACATAGAAATGGCCTCAGACAGTGCGGTTCATGTTTTTCATATGTTTTCATTTTCGTGCATGATCATCGACGGCGGGTGCGGCTAGCCAACAGGGGATGCTTACTCCTCCCGGGCACCTGGTCCCACCTCTAGCTTGCTAGGGGTCCGTCATTGCTCAATTTGGTGCTCTATTGTGAGTGCTGTTGAGATTATCGTCAGGATCTTCTTTAACTCATTTGTGTCACACTTATGCCCTTTGCCGTGTGGAGCTCGTAAAAAAGTTCCCCGCGAGGGGTTTGACAGTAAGTGTTTTGAATACTTTCCCTGACATGGTCGCCATAGCACTTTCTACATAGAAATGGCCTCAGACAGTGCGGTTCATGTTTTTCATATGTCTTCATTTTCGTGCATGATCATCGACGGCGGGTGCGGCTAGCCAACAGGGGATGCTTACTCCTCCCGGGCACCTGGTCCCACCTCTAGCTTGCTAGGGGTCCGTCATTGCTCAATTTGGTGCTCTATTGTGAGTGCTGTTGAGATTATCGTCAGGATCTTCTTTAACTCATTTGCAAGGATCAGTGAAAAAATCAAATGGCGTCTCTTTTCCTAAACCAATGTTTGCAAATGTCAAAGAGACTGATTCTTTATCAGGGCGCCTACAAAAGTCAACAGATATTTTGTTCAGTTCAGCTATTTCTGTCATGTTGACCGACAACCTAGGAACACGGCAAGTAACTTTTTGTGCAGGAGTGAGACTCATGATTATGCCCATACCATGAAAAGTTCCTTTGCCATCTAGAGTTTTGATATCATGATCTACATTATCAGCAACAAACTGAATGTTGCAGTTTTCTGGTATTTTGATGTCATCTTTTCCTAGAAAAGCGGCTGCATTTTCCTCGTATTTCTGTACTTCTGAATATGAGCTACAAAAGCCAAGGCTGTTTAAGGTATCGACAAGGAATTTTGATGAAAATTGATGGTGCATCTGTATAGCAAGGCCCAACTGTAGCGGGGCAATTGTCGATCTTGGAAGTACACATTGTACGATCGCTTGACCTAAGGCTGCTACTTTCAAATCAGGACTCTTCGTAGAGGTTAACTGGCGCAGAAAAAAAAACTAAGCTATCTGGAATAAACTCGAGATTCCTTTCCAATGAGGATACATCTGTGCTGCAGGGATACGATAAACTCTTCATTTTGATATCTTTCATATCCTGTTTTAGAAGTTTTGCCGCTGTCAAGATAACGCTGCTTTTTGTTTCTTTTGAATTGATATTGTGTTGTTTTTCCCAAAATTCTTGAAGTATTTCCGTGCACGTACGCTTAAAAGTAACTATGCCTGGTTTTCCGTTTATATCTGTAATATGTACTGACTCCCCAAAGTATTCGACAAGTTTGGTTTTCATGTGTTTTGTTGAATATGCTTGTCCACAGTTATTCTCCATTTCTTCAACTAGTTGAGAAATTCTAATCGGTTCATCTTCATTTTCTTTTAGATATTCGATCACATACTCAAATCCATCACAAAGAGTTTTCAGCTTTGGACGCCCTTTTGAAATTTTAGATTCTGTATCCTCTGAATATGTCTTCGGAATATACCTTCCAGTCCGAAAGTTGACACTGCATACTTGATGGTAAATTGCATCTGCAGCTGGAAGATCATTGCAACATTCCAGACGAGACATTACTTCTCTACCCCAGTCATCGTCCCTTTTTCGACACTCTTCTAACACCCGTTCCTTCATCTCAACAGTCCGAACTGGATATACATCATGTCCTCGCTTTCTTCCCTCTAGTTTGGCCGAATGTGCACAATAAAAGCATTGTTTATTGAAATGAAACTCACTTTTGGAACGTAGATGTACATCTTTGATAGCAGAGCTGGGATTGTTATCATCGTTTTGCTTATTGTGGTTCGTAATTTCACGCGGGTGAGTGTAGTTTCGCCTACATTGCATATGTACCAAATCACCAATGGATGGAGAGACATCATCACCTCGAAGTCTGCTAGCATTGGCTATACCAAGACATCCCTTTCCTGTCAGCTTAGAATACTCCTTACTTCCATCTATAGATTCTTTGCATAGAATACAGGCCTGAAAATGATAAAAATAAAATCCATAATCTCAGTTTCCAATTTACGAGCAAAGTATTTGACAAAGAGTCGAAAAGATATGATAACAAAAGGCAACTTAATGGTAAATTAACTGAATGATAAAATAAATGAAAAAAGATATTCAAATAATAATATAAATATGTGAATTACCTCTCTTTGAAATAATGAAAAAACACAAAACAAATATGCATATTCGTGGTGGGCGACTTTCTTCCGAGATGAACGACGGAACTAAAAAAAATCTGCAAATGATATGAAACAGAACAAAAACATAAAATTAAAATCAAGTAAATACTGTCCGGAAAGAGGTGTCGTGGTATAGCAAAGGAAAGCAACCTTCGTGGTGATGATGTTTCCCCATCCATTTGTAATTTGATACACTTGTAATGTAGGCGAAACTACTCATATGTGTGAAATTGCGAATCAAATTAAGCAATATGACCAAAATATACCAGTTCTACTATCTAAGATAAACATCTACTTACTCTCCAAAAATAGATGTTGAGTTTCAGTTCAACGAACCATGCTGTAATTGTTCACATTCGGACAAAGAAGAAATATGCTAGGTGCACATTTATACCACTTTAGTTTATAAAATCAGTGTAAGAGAAAATTGTGTATCATTGCTATGACGAAAAATGCTTTCCATACTTTTTTCTTCGTTTCAGAATTATGTAGTACAAATTTATACCGCTTTGGTTAAAAAAAAACTTTGTAAACTGTAAATTGTGTATAAATGTTATGACGACTACTGCTTTCCATACTTTTTTTTTCGTCACAGAATTCGTCTTGTATTCAGCATTTCTCAGAAAAATTCACGACTAACCATGAAAAAATATTAGTTTCTTTTCTGTTACATTATGTTGATTCTTCATATCACCTGCTATTTCGGAATAAAATCACATAATGATGTAGTCATTAGCCTTGGTCAGAGGAAATCGAAAGCTATGATAAAATCATCCCGATTCACAAAGTGACGAGAAAGACATGGTTTGATATGTTTATTCGTATCTAATGATACATTTTATTTACTCATACATACCATATTTAACGTCTATGATATCTTAATTTCTTTCATTTTTCGAAGTTCATTACTATTTGCAAACCGGAAATACAATTCGTAGTGTAAATACAGACTTTTAACGGGTTATGGAAGCCTGTTTCAGCCTCCTTCTGTCTTAACATTTTCCCAAAGATCATCTTCAAATTTAATACATTTCCACTTCGCCGATTTTTGGCGAAACTTAGTTACGATATATATTGGTTATGTACTTTCGTATAGTGGTAATAGAATTTCTGTTGCAATTACTTCTAGGTCAAAAGTTTTATTGACTGGACTATATCTAAGACATATAGATTTATGCAGCTCTCTCGTATTTTTATAACAAAGCTATATGACAAGGCAATGCGATAAGCAAGGATCATGGACTTTAAAGCTTCCTTGTGTTATCGCCTTATTTCGAGTGAATCTAACAGAATTGTGCTTTTTTGCATAAAAAGAACTATGGACATTTACTATTTATGAATTATACAGAAATCCCTTTTTATCCATCCATAACCCGGTTGACGTCTGTGTTCGCTGTATATCCGGCGGTCATACTTTGGATGTTGTACACTATCAGGGGTGGATCCAGAGTGGAAAGCGGGAGAGTGGGGTGTTGCATCGGCCAAAAGGGTCGATCCGAGGCACGAAATGCCCAGTGTAGGAGGGTACGGGAGGTAAAAGTCCGGGAGGGGGGGGGGGTCCCCGGGAATAAAAAAGAATAAAATTGTGCAATCCGAAGCATATTTTCTCCATTATTATCTCGAACATCAGGACCATTTTAGGAATACCAGTTCCAATTAGTAGGGAGAGCCTGGGTTTATCTCGATATTTTTTTTTTCATATTATTTGTACTTTATTTTACTTATTGTTTATTTGTCCCCGCAGTTACAGTACTATAGTCTGGGATGTATCACTGGGTTGGGTGCACCCCCCCCCTTGATCCTCCAAAATCGGCCTAACTTTGTAGCATTTTTTGCGCTCTTTCAGATAAAAATTTGTCTCATGGAAATTTCCATTGCAAAAGTGGTGTTTTTTGGGAAAAACATGTTTTTTTAGTCAAAAATCACTGAAAATAGGAAAAAAATTATAACTTTTATATGGTTGATGTTTTTAAAAATTGAAAAGTGTGAATATATAGTATTTTTGATGCTCTTTCAGATGAAATAAGTTGCAAGTTCCAATTCCTATTTTTACTGTGTGTTTTGGGGTAAAAAAATCGAATTTTTGCCAAAATTCACAGAAATTTGAGGAAATTTTAATTTATTCCTGCTTCTCAGCTCCTCAATATTGCATATGATCGTTCAATGATGATTTAAAAAACATCTTTAAAGTCTCCTCTTTCAAATGACATATATTTTATATCCTTATTTTTTGCAAAATCCTCGAAATTAATTATTCTATTCAGAAACCTGTATTTTCAATCAGAAATCTCAGATTTCTGTATATTTATTTAAAGAACCCTAATTTGTTATGAAAGCAATGATTGAAAGCTATTTTCTAGTGTAACTTTTCACACTCTATCAGATTATATATGTTTTACTAACATTTCATTCAAAATCAAAGTGTTTTTGGGGAAAAAACGTATTTTTTCATTTAAAAATAGCTGATTTCTGGAGAATATTTATTGAATCTATAGATGTTTTTGAAATGATAGCAGGAATGTATTTTGAACTGTAATTACTTAGGTTCACTCATAAATTACATGCATGAAACATAAAAGGTATATTTTCTACTTAATTTTGGGGCAAAATGCCTGTTTTTTGTCTAAAAATTACAGATTTCCGGAAAAATTTTATTAATTCATTTTCTTTGCTAAAACTATACATTTAAAGCTATTATCATTATAGAAAGTAATCATCTTGTCAGATGATTGTGAAATAAAATGTAATAATTAATTAAAACCATCATTTTTGGGTAAAATAAGCATTTTTTATGCAAAAACCACTTATTTTGAGAAAATAAGTACTAGCTCTTTTAATTTGTCTAAATTGATATGTTTTAGCTTTGATATTATGCTGTTTCTTATTATAAATGGATAGGAATGTTATTTGATAACTGAAATTTAATTTATATCTTATTTTGGGGCAAAAAAACTTATTTATGTGAAAAATTCACTTATTTCTGTGAATATTTTTTTGAATTTATATTTTTTATTTTATCAACACTGGAGAGTTTTCATATAATTGGATGGCATAAATGTGATCAAGTTTAATGAGTAAGAAGAGATTTCTTTGATTATCTTGCTATTTTGGGTGGAAAATCTCGTTTTTAATTTAAAAATCGTTAATTTCTGGAAAATCCTTATTACTATGAAATCAGACGTTATTATTTAAATTCAAAAGAGTTCCTGGGTATATCATAGTTTGTCCTTGTAAGTCATATGCATTTGAAATATCCTCTGTTAATTTACTTGATATTTTGGGGCAAAAAACCTAATTTATGCGCAAAATTCACTTATTTCTGTGAAAATCGTTTTAAATCTATATATTTTATTCAATCAAAGCTGGAGAGGTTTCATATAATTGGATGGTATAAAAGTGATCAAGTTTAATGAGTTAGAAGAGATTTCTTTGATAATCTTGCTATTTTGGGTAGAAAATCTCAATTTTTATTCAAAAACTGCTGATTTCTGGAAAATCCTTATTGCTATGAAATGTGTCGTTATTATTTATATTCTAAAGTGTTCCTGGGTATATCATAGTTTGACCTTGTACGCCATATGTTTTTGAAGTATCCTCTGTTAATTTGATTGCTATTTTGGGGCAAAAAATATGTTTTTTATGAATTATATATAGCCTATATCAAAAACCTTACTATAGAAAGTCTCATATTTCAAACTATTATTATTATCCTCTGTATTTCCTATTTAACTGAAATATAAGACTTTCAATAGTAAGTTTCTTGATATAGGCTATATATTCATACAATTCTTATTTTTTGCCCCAAAATACCAATTAAATTAACAGAGGATACTTCAAATACATATGACATACAAGGACAAACTATGATATACCCAGGAACACTTTAGAATATAAATAATAACGACACATTTCAGAGTAATAAGGATTTCCAGAAATCAGCGGTTTTTGAATAAAAATTGAGATTTTTCACCCAAAAAAGCAAGATTATCAAAGAAATCTCTTCTAACTCATTTAACTTGATCACTTTTATGCCATCCAATTATATGAAACCTATCTAACTTTGATTGAATAAAAAATATAGATTTGAAACGATTTTCACAGAAATAAGTGAATTTTGCACATAAATTAGGTTTTTTGCCCCAAAATATCAAGTAAATTAACAGAGGATATTTCAAATGCAAATGACTTACAAGGACAAACTATGATAGACCAAGGAACTCTTTTGAATTTAAATAATAACGTCTGATTTCATAGAAATAAGGATTTTCCAGAAATTAGCGATTTTTAAATAAAAAGCGAGATTTTCCACCCAAAATAGCAAGATAATCTAAGAAATCTCTTCTTACTCATTTAACTTGATCACATTTATGCCATCCAATTATATGAAACCTCTCCAGTGTTGGTTAAATAAAAAATATAAATTTAAAAAAAATATTCACAGAAATAAGTGAATTTTTTACATAAATAAGGTTTTTTGCCCCAAAATAAATTATAAATTAAATTTCAGTTATCAAATAACATTCCTATCCATTTATAATAAGAAACAGTATAATATCAAAGTTAAAACATATCAATTTAGACAAATTAAAACAGCTAGTACTTATTTTCTTAAAATAAGTGGTTTTTGCATAAAAAATGCTTATTTTACCCAAAAATGATGGTTTTAATTAATTATTACATTTTATTTCACAATCATCTGACAAGATGATTACTTTCTATAATGATAATAGCTTTAAATGTATAGTTTTAGCAAAGAAAATGAATTAATAAAATTTTTCCAGAAATCTGTAATTTTTAGACAAAAAACAGGCATTTTGCCCCAAAATTAAGTAGAAAATATACTTTTTATGTTTCATGCATGTAATTTATGAGTGAACCTAAATAATTACAGTTCAAAATATATTCCTGCTATCATTTTAAGAACATCTATAGATTCAATAAATATTCTCCAGAAATCAGCTATTTTTAAATGAAAAAATACGTTTTTTCCCCAAAAACACTTTGATTTTGAATGAAATGTTAGTAAAACATATATAATCTGATAGAGTGTGAAAAGTTACACTAGAAAATAGCTTTCAATCATTGCTTTCATAACAAATTAGGGTTCTTTAAATAAATATACAGAAATCTGAGATTTCTGATTGAAAATACAGGTTTCTGTATAAAATAATTAATTTCGAGGATTTTGCAATTAATAAGGATATCAAATATATGTCATTTGAAAGAGGAGACTTTAAAGATGTTTTTTTAATCATCATTGAACGATCATATGCAATATTGAGGAGCTGAGAAGCAGGAATAAATTAAAATTTTCCTCAAATTTCTGTGAATTTTGGCAAAAATTCGATTTTTTTACCCCAAAACACACAGTAAAAATAGGAATTGGAACTTGCAACTTATTTCATCTGAAAGAGCATCAAAAATACTATATAATCACACTTTTCAATTTTTAAAAACATCAACCATATAAAAGTTATAATTTTTTTCCTATTTTCAGTGATTTTTGACTAAAAAACATGTTTTTCCCAAAAAACACCACTTTTGCAATGGAAATTTCCATGAGACAAATTTTTATCTGAAAGAGCGCAAAACATGCTACAAAGTTAGGCCGGTTTTGGAGGATCAAGGGGGGGGGTGCACCCAACCCAGTGATACATCCCAGACTACTAGTGTTACATGGACATAAAATTAGAATATTAGTATGATATGGAGTAAAATTTGTTTCCATCACTTTTGTTTGTTTGTTTGTTTTTACATAATTTCCAAGTCCAATGTTTAATAAATGTTCATTTCTATGTTTTAAACAAACTTTGAAGACTAAAAAATCCTTCTATAAGCATAAAAGCGTGAAGGTTCCTAACCCCGTACAATTTATATGTTTTGTAAATCATTTGACATGTTTATATGATTGTTAATTTTCCGATAAAATGTAGAAATTGAATTGAAAGATATGATAACTAGTTGGAATAAGGACCAATTTTCGGACATAAAATGAACAGAAAACCCCCTGCGCGATGTACATTACATAACTTCGCAATAAATATTGTTTGTACGAACAAATTTAGAACCTAAAAAATTGGATTTACAACCTCTATAAATTCTCAAATAAGGTATCGATCGATATATGATTGAATACATATAAAAAATTTTCCAATTGGTGAATTCTGCTGAACATTTAGCAATTTCTACTGATGCGTTTGCAGTTTTTTTTTTCGATTGCTGATGTTACCGAAATAAAAAGAAAACCTAGGGGGGTTCCCGTAGGGGGGTGCCCATGGGGGGTTTCTATGGGGACTTGCCCCCCCCCCCCCCACCACCACCACCACCACCACCCAGCCCCTAAATCCGTCCTTGTACTGTTGAAATTTAAGTGGTTGGATAGATGATGATTTCTATCATCTATAGATAGTAGATATCTAATTTTCATTCCGACATTTTGATAACTTCATGGGAAAATAAATGATAAAGTTCTCTATCTTCTTACGCCTGCTGAACAGCGCATGCCTCCATATAGTCGGGTGACCAAGAGCCTAAAATATAAGATTTAATTTCCATTCTTAATGCAAGGCTAAATTGTATACCAAATGAAATTATAGAGTCTCATCTTTCAAAATTGAGATGTCGTCAAAATATTCTGGGGTGCCTTCATTGTTTATTTAGAGGTCAAAGGTCATAGGGGTCAAATTGCGTTTATCTTACTTTATGCCTCTAAGAGACTTTAAAAGTGTTTAATTCAATTGAAATAAGCAAGCAAAAACATTTTTTTTGGACAAAATCGCATGAAATCAAAGAATCTTAATTTTTCTTTTAAAATATTTGATGGCTTTTAGTGTATCAGTGACGTCATAAAATCTTTTTTTAGACGCGTTCTATTTCTTTAATGAATTTTTATTAAAATTCCACAATTTTCTTGTATAAATATGTTACTAAGGTACTTAAAACAAAACCCTGTATACGCAAAATACATAAATTCACAAATCTGGAAGATTTGCAAATCAATTACCGGTCTGTTGATAACCTATTTTGTCCATTTGCCACTGTATCTGCCATAGACATGTTGTTAAACAGTGTCTCTAAAACTATAATTATACATAAATATTGATTGCCAAGGGAGCTTTTATATTTCATTTTAATATGCCAGGATCCTTGAAACAATACCTTTCTGAACACCGACTTAATTTTGTTGCCGTAGGCGGATAGAGAGTTTTTAAAAGGAGGTATTTTAAGACTTTTAAAATATTTTAAGAGAGGGGGGGGGGGGTCGTTAGGGCTATTGTATTACATTTTTCAATTAACTTTTAGAAATTTTTCTTCTTGGATACTTTCTGGCGATGGGCGCAGCAAGCAGGAAATTTTGAAGAAATGAAGTGTACATTTGTACAATATATTTGTATGATACATTTGGTACAATTCAGTCATTTCTAGTAGAACAATAGTAATCAAAATTCAATGCTATGTGATCCGGCGGGCAAAGCGAGGCTGGAGATTTTTGGAATATATAGTAATTTTTTTTCTAAATGAGAAAAAAATTTAAATGAATGAGCAAGAAATTATTATTCAAACTTTACGTCGGAAACACAGGTTGGCTGCATTTCTCTGAACACATGCTCAAAACTCAGTTGACATCCAGGCGGATCCAGAATGTTTAAATGGGTCGGGATGGGATTTAGAGGATTAAAATGCTAACGCATAATGGTGTGTTTTCTTATTTTTACATTTTAATCATATACATATGCTGGCGAGCGAAGATAGCCAATGATTTTCAAGAATTTAGGAGTACATAGTGTCTAGAATTTATTCCCTCTCTAGGAGATGAAATAAATGAAAATTCTTGGGGGCACAAAATGTTCATTTTTCATGCAAAAATAACATTTTTTTTTGGGGGGGGGGGATTACTTTAAATTCACCGAAGCCTGTTTGCTCCATTGAAAATAACAATTATTTATTGCCGTTGTTTTGCAATAATTTTACACTATTTCGCAATAGTTTTGCGTTATTTTGCAACTGTATTTAGTCAAATCGAAAGTGATATTGTGTAATATCACAAACGTGTTGCTTTATTTCGCAAAAGTATGACTTTATATCGCAATAGAATCACGTTATATTGCAATAGCATTGCGTTTTACTGCAATTATATTGCATAACGAAATTTTATCGCAATAATATTGCATTATATTGCAATAAGGTTGTGTTATGTTGCAATGATATTGCGTTATAGCGCAATTTTATTGCCTAATAACGCAATTTTATCGCAATAAAATTGCATTTTTTTGCAATAATTTTGCGTTGTAACACAACAATATTGAGTTTTAGCGCGATGGAAATGCGTAAGAGCGCAATTCTATTGCAAATCAACGCAATCTTATCGCAACAGAATTGTATCATATTGCAATAAAGTTGCAATAATATTGTGTATATAGCAAGGATATTGCGTCATATCTCAATAAAATTGCGTAATATAGTAATAATATTGCGTTATTTCACAATAGTATTGTGTTATATATAGCAATAATATTGCGTGATATCGCAAAAGTATATTCAAAACATAGTGATCTTATGCAATACGTCTGAACAATTTCGAAATAGTATTGCGAAATGGCGCGCTATTCTTGCAATATCACGCAATATAATTGTAATAAACATTTAAGAAGTAATCATCAGTTATTCAGTCTCAAAGTCGAGAAGGCAAGGCAAAGTCATTAGAATTCCCATAGTAACGGTTGCAAACTTCGGAATGAATAGCATTCCGAAGTGAGATCATGTGCCCGGGGAGGGGGGGGGGGGGAGTCAGCGTCCTCATTGCATGTAACACTTGTCGCAACCGCTCCATGGAAACTTGTCAAATTCGTTTATTGTCTCGATGTACATATTGATGTACACATCAGGTAGTATTTCCTGTTTGTTGATGATGACAACCATTCATAAAACGCATAACTATAATGCATATCTATTGCGACACAGCGATAAAATGCAATACTTCCGAGAAATAACGTAAAAGAATTGCGAAATAACGCATAATCTTAGTGGAATGACACATCATTATAGCAAAATGACGCAATATTATTAAGATAATAACGCAATTATATTGCAAAATATAACGGAATATTATTGCAAAATAATGCAATGCTTCCGAAATAATATGCAATATTATTGCGATATAAGGCAAATTGATACATTTTGCGTATTATATGAAATCATCTTCCCTCTTCCTAAAATATCTAAAGTCTTCAAACACCTCTTCAACCTTTGAAAAAATCCTGGATCCGCCCAATGTATTTGTTTATTCTTTCAACTGCTAGTGGTTTATAAAGCCCTTTCAACCTGATTTGAATCAAATCTAATACGACATGTCGACAAAACGTAACAGACGTCACGTCAACTGTGCATAAGTGAATGCATATAGTTCTGCATCTATGTAGATTTTTTGAACATGCTTTAATTCTTCAAACAAATAAATATTTCACTCACTTCCTTAATGTAGCAATATGTATTTTCATTTCTTTTGGTAAATTGATACTGATCAATGCACTGTACTTACACAAACAACGGCAGAATGCAGTGCCTTACGTAAAAAATGACGTCGCAAACAATAAACTATACTCCACTTATCACGGCGTCAAGTCATCTAAGGTTAAGAAATTTAGTATTATCAAAGTAAAAATCAAAAGTAAGCGTTATGGCAAAATACGCCAATTTTGTCGTTCATGGCTCTTGTCCTTTTGACAGATTTATGCATTGCCAATTTTTCACAAAAATCAAACTTTTTGAGACCAAATTGCAACTTTATCTAGGAGTTGGAATATAAATTTTTTTATTATTCGAAAGAGCATTCAAACTTTTCTTTTAAATCGCGTCTTTCAATTTTCTTTATTTTACGATGAATACAAATGATATATTCATTGCTTCCAACTTTCTGTGATATTTCCTTTAAAACCATGTTTTTCACCCAAAAAAGCCTTTTATGACACAAATAAACCCTTATTTTTCCAATGGAAATTTCTTTGAAACATGTTTTTTGTCTGAAAAGGCGATTTATGCTGAACACAAGATAGGTTTCGAAGGATCAAGAGGTATGTACAAATTGACATCATACATGAAGACGTATTAACAACTAAAGAACGCATGACAAGCATACACTACTAATCTCTATTGGTCGCTATTGCAGGTGGATTGAAAGGACCAATTAAACGTTTTCTCATAATTGGAAGAAATATTTGTTGATATATTGATAAAAAAGGGCTAAAGTACCATCGAAACATATCAATATTAAAAAAATGAACATAAAAATACTCAAGAACATAAAGTATTCGAAATCAAAATTCAAAGTAAAGTGCTGTCAAAAGATGCTTATTAAAATTGTAGTATTGTTCAGAAATTGTCTTCGAGTGTGAATGAAAATTACTTTAAACGACTTCTAAACTACGAATCCGTAGGATGTTTCGATTCTGCAGGCGAAATTGTCTCATTTCAGCAAATTTGAAGAAAGACACATTAGCGTTCAAAATAAGAGAATTTTCCACTATTTTTCATTACGTCATTTCAACGTCAAATTTGACGTAGTAGGCACCCGTAAAAGTTTTGACGACATGTCAAATCGTAAACCTTAGACCATAACCTTTCATTTGATACCAAATATAGCCTTGCACTAGGAGTGGACATTAAACTCCTAAAATAGAGCACTTTTTTAGGCTTGGTCACCGTACTAATATGACACATGTATTTCAAACTTCATAGTACAATAATGTAATTATCACCTCTTTACTGTAGTAGTGACATTGTATATTTCTTGAATGATATTTAGTTTCTTAACAAGTACTATCATGATATACCATGATATACGTGCCTGGAACTATATTGTATTTGGTTTCTTATATTTATTCTATACATATATACCTAAATTTTAATCAGTAATAATCAAATATTCTTGCACACGTTGCATATCAACATATATGGTAAAAAAAAGGGGGGGGGGGGGTTGAGCACTTTGCCGGATTTTCACTAAAATATTAGTTTACCGTCTATTATATTGATTGATCAGTGCCGGGGCGTAGCTTCGATGTGGACGGTTAGCAGGGGCCGGCGGGCCTAAATCCTCCAATTGGGGGAGGGGGGGGGGTTGCATAATTATACACTTTTTGTGGAATGACTCGCAAGGCCCGAGGGGTCTATATGGGGAGGGTATATAGATGGAAGATGATTTCCCTCCCAATGGAAAGGAGTTCGGGGGCCTCCCCGAGAGGATTTTGAAAAAATGTCAAGCAAGTCGTGTCATGGTTTGGCCAAGGACTTATAAGTCCTTGGTTTGGCAAACCTACAAACGGATAACTTTGGCGAAAAAAAAATTGCATGCAAGTAACATTCTTCAGGGAAAAAATACTTAAACAACAAAAAAACTTTGAAGTCCGATTAAATTTAAAAATCAAAATATGGGAAATGTAAAAAGATTTTTAAAAATGCCTCGGATTACACCATTTTGTCATAAAAATCCGAAAAGGAGAAGGTACGTTATGGGCCAAAATCGGCCCTATCTGAGAAATGAAGCAAACTTTGAACAATGAAAATACAAGATTTACATAATGTAAATCAGTTAAAATTTTGAGAATCGGATATTCCGTTACGATTTTATAGCAATTTGAAAACACGTAGGTAAGCTTTCTGTTTCACTGACTTTGACGTTATTTGACGTTA
Organism: Pinctada imbricata; assembly: GCA_033119305.1. Lineage (NCBI taxonomy): Eukaryota > Metazoa > Mollusca > Bivalvia > Pterioida > Pteriidae > Pinctada > Pinctada imbricata. The sequence goes on along the minus strand of VSWD01000005.1, from coordinate 102,874,827 downwards.
TGATAACGTCGTGGTATAACGTTGTCAGATAACAAATTGCTCTATTCATATTATTCATAGTGATTGTTTTGCTCAAGTTTCTGCCATGAAACGATTTCATGAATCCTCGAAAATCTGCGATTGATAAAGTATTGTACGTCGTCTTTTAGCTTCTGGGTTATTCTTGGAGACTGTCTCATTTTAATGCTATAACTAATTCTAGAATTTAAGGGAATTACGATGTTTTTAAAAATCATATTCGTGCATTTATTACAGTCATTCAAACGAACTTAAAGACAGAGATATTACCGCTTAAATTTGAGATGGGGGATGTAGTGAATATCAGAAAGTCAATGAGTCTGGGAGAGCGACTAGGGCCCCTGTCCAAGGGGTCAAGGGCGTTCCTGAAGGGGGACGGAAAATTATCTTACGGCTATTGACCGTTTTGCTTGATGAAGGCAGTATTGAAAAAGCCATTTTAAATCTTTATCATGGTTATTGGATTGTTATGAAAAGCTATATTTTTATATGATCGAGAGTACTCTGATGAGAAAAGCAAGCCAGCGATTTTTAGGGGGGGGGGGGTTACACACCCCTTGCTGTAAGGGTATGTTGACTTACTTAGTATTATCAGAAAAAGCCTGAGTTTCTTTTAGAGCAATTTTATATACAAACAACAAACAGTTTACGTGGCAAGAGGCCGGGAGCAAGAGAAAATAATTTTCCGAAAGTTCGACATCAAAATTCAAGTATAAGCACACCTTATGCGAATGTACCTTAATTACCGATTTTTTTCCTTTTTTTTTTTTTTTTTTTTTTTTTTTTGGTGGTGGTGGCGCCCCATCTAAATACGCCTATATGCATTAATTTAAAATGAACCTTAGTTTGATTAATATATGTATATTTATATATCTAGCTGCAATAAATGAATTAGGAATATACGAATAAAACATAAAAATGAATAGAATCAATCTTGCGTATACAGTTATCACAGCCGTTGCAAGAAACTGTGATAGATGGCGCCACTGAAGGAATTCGATAAAATCACGTTGAATAACAGGGGCTACAGTGCACAGGGAGTATAATATAAATACAACCCCCCCCCCCCCCCCCCCCTTATAATACATAAACATTTTTTGTTTATGTATTATAAGTGGGGGGATTTATTTTGTACTCTGTGTACTGTAAATTTCGATTTATTGATTTGTTTACGAGAAGTCACAAAATTGCGAGAAAGCTACCAAAAGACAGACGCAGACTATATTTTTCTTATGGCTATGCTGTTCAATTCCATTTACTGATTTAACAATTTTATATACATAATAACTTATGTATAGCAGGGTGATGTACTTTTCCAAAACAGTGTGTATTTGGTTTGGTTTTTGTTTTTCTTTCACCTTAACACCCAAAAATGCACATGGTTCACTAAATGGACAGTTTGTGATTGTTTTACATATGTATCGAATCGCTGGTATATTTTCTTTTGATATAAAATCGATATGCTATTTCATAATTTAAACGCGGAAAACGTTGGTGATGTTGGTGGTGGTGGGTGGGGAGACAGGGGTTCGGAACCGTTTTAGATCATATAGTACGACAGTCTTTCAATTATACTAATGTTAACACAATTTAAGCGAGTCATAACGTCAGGTCCGAATATGCGATAGATTACGATTATGATAATTTCTAATAAATGCCTTCGAATGCGAATGTAATGACCTAATAAATGCCTTCGTATGCGAATTAATGTTCTAATAAACACACATACATTTACTCACACTTAAGCCGAAAGAAGAAAAGTTTAAAATAATATCCTGTAGTAACATAGTCAAACGCGCATCTAGAGGGGGATCGGTCACTTCCGCTTGCAAGAATTTTATTACACACGTTATTTTCAAAAGATGCTGCGCTTTCCTCAAAAGTCCATATACATTTCAGTTTGGTCTATAAATAAGGGCACTAAGAGTAATGAAACTGAAAAAAGACACGAATAGAGGACTTGTTCTAAAAAAAAAAAATTCGCTGACTCGCTATCGCTCGCCATTTTTTGTATATACATATCATTAATCAAGAACAATGTGTTGTGAAAATTCAAGATTTTAGTACTATGATGTGAAAATTCAAGAATTTAAGCTTTTTGTTCGCTATATAGCCTGCCAGTCATTTGTCTCTATTTATACATGTAATGAAAAATAGAACTGACAGTCATTAATCAAGAACTTTATTGTCTGGTGTGTAACGCCCCCCTCCCCCTCCCCCTTTTTTTTTTTTGCTATTCAGAAAAATCCTGGATCCACACATGATCATGACCGTCTACAGAGATTTGTCGGGTTGATCATGCCAATAGAATGCGAGGCGAAGCAGAGCCTTCTAAGGGCTTGATCTCCGTGGGCGGTCAGTGACAAACCTAATCACTGCAATGCAAAGTGGTTTTTGTGGGGGGGGGGGGTGTTTTGTTTTGTGTTGCTGAACATTTCTGTTTCGCGACTCCTTTTATGTCCATGCGAATTTATTTATACGGAAATAGCTGAATTGCTGACGGTATAGAGAAATTTATATTGATTGTGTGTACGTTGGGGATTGGATCGAACAATCTGTTCTTCTCGATCAATCAGATTGAAAAAAAAAATCCAGAGTTGGGATAAATATATACGTAGGATTTTTGTTGGTAAAATATACCTTATATATATATTTTTTTGGTCTTTGTCTGGTGTAATGCATTAGTTCTCTCTCTCTCTCTCTCTCTCTCTCTCTCTCTCTCTCTCTCTCTCTCGTTTTTATTGCCTAAACTAGTATTATTGCGTTCTATTTTATTTAAGATTTTTTTAGCACTATATATATAAAGAGTTTAGTTATCTTTTTTTCTTCTCAGATTCATTTCTTACTCACTGAACCAATAGGCATTTAGAAAAATAACTATATTTATAATGGAGTAGGTGTTCATATGTCGGATTAAAAGTAGTAAATAGTAGTTTTATTGTAAACAATCACATCTAATGTTAGACTGAAATACAACTATACTTAAGGTATCCGTTGTATAATAGAGTCATTTTATATAGCGTTTCAATCATCTCCATTGTACAGTATGGTAAATTTTATGCCTGGTAAGGTACTATAAACTTATTTCCTGAAAGGTAATGATGCCCTGAGTACAGATATAAAACTCCCAGGTCTTAAAAATCAAAGGGCAAAAACTCTTGTACAACTTTCTTATTTTGTATATATTATATAGAGAAAATAGACAATTGAAATGCTTCATCAGTTATTCCCCTTTGTTTTTCTGGCCCCAAAATTATTATTTCTGAACAGTGGGCATTATAAGCATTCAGAAAATATATAGCTTACAGTACCTTACCAGGCATAGAAAAATGCCCTATTGTGCATCGGATACCTTAAATTAGGATCGGGGGATGAAGGAGCAAAGGATATAATTTCAATAAACTGACAGATGTTTCTTAAAAAAAAGTAAAAATTGGAAGAATTCTCAAATACATGTATGTTACTTTGGACATGCATGCGACTGCATTTTCTTACATCCCTATCAGTTATAGTGGATTCGTGATCCTTGAATCAATGAATCTAAATTCTGGTTAACTTGCTCGGTTTTTTTTTACTATTTTACTCCTAAAATTTTAAAAGTTACCGACTGAGATTTTATGCGACATGCTCGGTGATTACCTACTCTTTATGTTAGTAAAATATTTCAATGTTAAGGTTTTTTTTATTTAATACAAACGTTTATAAATCAAACAGAAAACCGATTCCTGATTTGAATATATCACGCAAGTGCATGCACCTGCGATGTCAAGTAAATGACGTCATTATAATGACGTCATAACGCCGTGCCGACGTGGTCCATGCATTTACCATATACATTCTACGCAAGACAAATCATTAATTTTCAACTAGAGCAAGAGCGTCTGCTACTAATTTTTCACCTTTACTCGACAGATATAGAGGTTATTGATTCATTTTTCTACTTTTCATTTTAGCAGATCGTCTTGCTCTATGTGAAATTCTCGAAAATATATTTGAATTTCAAGGGAAAAATCCGGATTTGTTCATCCTTCCTTGGTTTGATGAGCTATAATTTCGTAGGGGTGCATCAAGATGAAAAGCGCTTTTTATGTATATATGTAATTGATCTTGTAGATAAATAAAATAAACACAGTTGATCAATTTTCACGATTTGAATTTCTCAGGTAACAACAGGGCCGATATGGGGTCTTAATGTACCTTCTCCTTTCGCGAACGATCATTTTAGATTTTTTTTTTGGGGGGGGGGGGTCTATTTGTTCATTTTTTTCCCCAAGATATACAAGAATTATTGAATCGATTTAATTTGATTTTGACCATATATAGCACCATTACCTTTATCCTGCGTTAATCCAATTATCTAATTAGCAGTGACTATGTGTATTAATAAATTTAACTTTTGACTGTCAGACGGAAACAAGGGAAGTTATTCATATTCAATGTCTTTTAAAGAGCCATTATCTAAAGCGTGTTCACGTTGCAGACCCGTTGGACAATAAAATCAACAGAAAGTCTAAAATATGAGCTAGTTTTATGTTACTTTCACGGTGTCTTCACTAACATATTTTATAAAGAAGATATATTTTGTTCTACAGTACTATGGAGTAGACATGATTACGGGTCGCTCCGCTGATTTTGAGATTTAAGTTTTAAAATGGTGTCGTAGAGTCTCATAACAATACTTTACAATATGATTGTAAATAAATTGTATGGTGGAGTTGGATGGCTACAAGGGGAGGTTGGAGGCAAATAAAACACTCACCCATATTTCATAATTTTTATTTTAAAAACATATAAAATGTTATTTCCACAACTACAACTGTTTATTTGCGAAGCGAGAGAAAGGGCAAGCTGCCGATAGAGACTTTTGTTTACGTTTGAAACGAGCGCTCTGATTGGCTTATCGCTGGACCTCTGGATTATAGAAATAGGGGTGTGTAGGTCGTGTGTCGTTAAATCGAAAATGAAAAATGAAAAATTGAAAATGGATTCAATTTTTCATTTTTCATTTTTGCATTAGCGCGCGGAGTGTAAAAATGGAAAATTGACTCAATTTTTCATTTTCCATTACGGATTTTGAAAAGGAAAATTGAATTGTGGTTTAGTACAGTCTATTACAGTCCATTTTCTATTTTTCATTAAGAAAATAAAATTCTAAATAGGAAAATTGAAAATTGAACCCATTTTCCATTTTCAATTTTCCTTTTTAAAATGAAAAATGAAAAATTGAATCAATTTTTCATTTTTCATTTTCAAAATGAAAATTGAAAACTGAAAATGGGTTCAATTTTCCATTTTCGTTTTTTACTTTTGCAATGGAAAATTGAATTGTGGTTTAATATAGCGTATTTGAGTCCATTTTCCATTTTCGTTTTTCAATTTGAAATTTTAAAATGAAAAATTGAAAATTGGTTCAATTTTCCATTTTTCATTTACTAAATTGAAAATGAAAATGAAAAATTGATTCGATTTTCCATTTTTCATTAACATTTCCAAAATGGAAAATTGAATTGTGGTTTAGTACACGGACCTTAAATGACAAGTAATGACTCTAATTTGATTTTCGATGAATGATGGTCTAACACAAAAAAAGGATGGAAAACTTACGTAGCAAGCATGACGCGTTATGGTACTGATACCTCAATCTAACGATAAAAAATCGAGTCGAGTTATAACAATGTTTTACTTTCCTGGTATGTTCAAAGTATCAAAATAACTTTGTTCTAGTATACAAATGTTTTTCGGACAAAGTGGGATGCATATGAATTAATGAGAGGGTTGACCAGTGAATCATAATAAAAATAAAATCATGTGCATATTAATAGATTGTTTTACGAAAGCCGCTTTGGCCGATTCGGTAGTGGGAAAAATATTTTCTCGTAATAACGAGAAACTTTTCTCGTAATTACGATAAAAAGAAGTCGTAAGAACGAGATTTTTTCTCGTAATTACGACAAAAATACTTCCTCGTTATTACGAGAAAATATCACGTTATTACGACTTTTTCTCGTAATAACGAGAAAAGATTCTCCTTATTTCATGAAAAATTCTTCGTCATTACGAGAAAATATTTTTTCCCACTACCATTTTGAATGAGCCTAATCGGCTTTCGTATTGCTCAATCTGGAGAGTGCAAAGAGAATCTGAAATGAAACTGACTTTGGTTTTCGTCACACCATTTTTTAAGGGAAGATATTTTTCTTTAGAAACAAATTATAAAAATGGGTTCAAGTTACGTCAAACATATTTAAAACTAGTTGAAAGTTTTCTATAAATGTCCATATTTAACATAATTTCTGATCACTTAAAATAAGCAAAAACTGAAGTCGACGCTACTTTTTTAGAGGGGATCTCCACCAAGACTCGGTTGCTGCAGTCACAGCAAAAAAAAAACCCGAAACACAGTGATATACTGCAAGCGACACAATAAGGACAAGGAACACCAAATACGACATCAAATACCATGTACAAAAACTACACATACACCAACCAGATATGCAGAGTTCATTTCTATGAACGATGTAATGAGGAGAAAAAAGAAGAAAGAAATCTTGTTACAGGATGAAAAACTATAACTGTCCTTAAAGTAACGATTTATACCCCCGCGGGACATTTTTCTTTAAACAGATTCATTTGTGACACAGACAGGTCTGGTCATAAGAATCTATATGTGAAATATCAAGTCCCTACTCTTATATTTTAAAGTAGGTAAAAGATCAAGGTAACTAGGTCAAACGATATGGTATCAAATGAAAGCTCTGGTAAATAGTCCAGTCATTATATCGATAAACATGCAAATACTTGCAACAGAATTTTTTCAACGAGAATACGTCAGACTTTACTAAACAACATATAAAAAATCAAATAAAATCTACATTGCAGAAAAGTATTTATTCATGATTTTAAATCGTTCCAAATGAAATGTCTCTAACAGTCACCATGTATTCTTCTCCTATATGACGTCACTTCTAAAATTACGTCATCATATTTATCGATGTTTCCATTTAGCCTGATATAGCCATGAAGAATATTTTTACAATTACGTTGCCTTTCCAAGATAATTGGGACTGGCCAAAGCAATGTGCATAACAGGTGAGTGCGGTAGTCATTCATGTTACTGTACTTCCTTCCTTTCCCAATATTTGCAAAATAATATTAGCTTAAAGTTAGCGTTGCAACCTTTCCTCTGACCGCGACTTTGCATAATTGATTAAATCTGGGTTATATGAAAAATATCTTGTCATTAGTGTGCTACAGCCATAGAAACCCAATTAAGAGTATCAAAATTACAAAATAAACGATTTTTCTATGAAATAACACAATATACAGACCCCCCCTCGCCGATTTTTTTTTTTTTTTTGATGTATGGAAGCCCATAGGGAACATACCAGAAGTGCTTATTTTCTTATTCTAATAATTATAAGCATGGGCAGAGAATAGATGGACATATTTAATGGCACATGTATAAATATTATGTACACACAGCCGCTCTTGACAAGTTTTTTGTGTCGCCTGCGAAGCATAGCGACACTTAGGGATCACTTTGTCCGTCAGTCTGTCACACTTTGGGTGTCACACCCCATAACTTTTGATTGGTAAGTGAAATGACTTTGATATTTCACATGTGTATTCCTTGTGACAAGACCTTTTTACACATACCATAATTTTTGACATCATGACCTTGGCCTAGATATTTGACCTACTTTTCGAAAAATCTAAGATTGGCTATATCTTTTGATTGGTAAGTGATAAGAGTTTGATATTTCACATATGTATTCCTTATGAAAATACCTTTCAACTTATACCATAATCTTTTACCTAATGATCTTGACCTAGATATTTGACATACTTCTAAAAAAACTAATATTACACTCAACTTTTTTCCACCTTGGAATTTGCCAGGTCAAAGCGATGCGCGCGGCAATTTAAATGTACTCACGAACGCTTTGTATCCGTCATCCTGATTGGTCAAGTGGCAAAGTTGTTTTGTTTACTATTTAATTCGGATATTCGTTAATCTAATTAAAACCATAGTCAATAATGATCAAATTCAACGATGAAACTATCATTTGTATCAATTTCAAATGCATTTTAATTAAGGGGAAAGGTTTTTAAACGATAAGAAAACTGTTGAATCGCATGCTTGTTGTTGAAATAGTATATATTTATTTTATGACAGCTAGATCTAAGTATGTGATCTTCTTTCTTCTAATATCATAAATTAATTGTGGATTGATTCTTGTTTTTTCTCAGTGTGAAATAAAAGCAGTGTGAAGTAAATTTAAGCAGGTACGCACATAAATAGACCGGGGAAGGGGGGGGGGGATCATCGTGCCTCCCGGTGGTTTATACATGGACGTGGTCAGGCCTACATCTGTACGCAAAAACGTCCAAATCGTTTTCGAAAAAAAAATGACACACACACACCACCAAAAAAAAACACAGAGAGAGAGAGAGAGAGAGAGAGAGAGAGAGAGAATATCGTTCTTTATACAAAGTGTTGGTCTCCGGAAATTCTGAATCAAGATACACAATATCATCAACAAAGTTAAGCTTCAATTCTGGAATAAATATTCAAATCTTCTTACTTTGAACGATGAAGGTTTAAAAGTGAATTCGTCTGAAAAGAAAAAAAAATATTTGAAAAAAATGTAAAAGCAGTGCCCCAGAATGCAGAAAATTCGCTTCCGGATTGCCTAGAATCCATAAAAGCTATCCCAAATCTCCGTCTCTTTACAGTACAGTCGTGAGCAGTGCCCAAATAAGAGGTGAGGGGTGGGGGCATATGACATGCTTTAAAAGCAAACTACTGTTTCGTGACACTAGTGAGTAATAACCGAAATACACTTCAGAGACCACCGATTTTAATATATTTTTTTCATAATTTTACACACAACGATTGCTGACAAAGTGCAACTAAACGACCGTTTGGGAAGGCCGGGTGCAGGGCTGTCATGTCCAATATCTGAACGTGGATTAAAAGGCTCTCCTCAATAAAAATATTACTGCGATATCAAATTCAAATAATCATAAGTATAGGTAGACTTTGCGCACACGACACAGACACGTGGTTGTGTTTTTTATTTTAACTGAGTTGAGTTCACCCGTCGGTCTGATGTAGTTATTGTTACGTCACGCAAGTAGGTGGGATTTAAATTGACACCCAATCAAAAGTGTCCTTCGATGAAGCTTCGGTGAGATAACACGGGTTAGCAAATTCCATAATGGAAAAAAGTTGAGTGTAGCTTTATCTTTTGAATGGGAAGTGATAGGGCTTCGATTTTTTACCTAGTGACCTTGACCTAGATATTTGACCAACTGCAAAAACAAATAATAATAAGCCGCTTTGCAGGCGACACAAGCATTCCTTTGGATTACTATTTTATAATGTATGGAAGCTCGAAGTGAACACAAGAAATAAGTTTTTCTCATCATAGTTTTTCTATTATTTTCTTTATAGTGATCAGAAAAAAATATATATTGACATATCATCTTTTTTTGTCATAAGTACTTTCTGTAAATAGAAATTTAACGCAATTTTCTGGATTATGTTTTATCTTACTTTCCAGTTGTTACTGACGCAAATTGACAATGCATCGCTGTACAGTTACAGAGCAAGATTCAGTACGTGATGATTATAAACAAAACTTATACCTACATTAATTGAAATATATACGTAAAACAGAGGAGGGGATATCCAACAACACTAGGTTGCAGCACCAACAGCAAAACACCCAATCTAAAAACATAGAGCAGACACGCACAGATGTTACGTATTCAATACTTTATCTTACTGTTGTTTCGAAAATTTCGTCGATGTAAGAATAAGAACAAAATTGTGAAAAAATAAATTCCAATGATAACAATTTAAGTTTGCATTTATGGGTACTTTACTACAAATATTTCATTTTATTATTTCAGAACATGGAAAATGGATAGCTGCATAATTTGTGGAGGAACAGAGGCTGGTGGTCTATTAAAACTTAGAGAGAAAGGAAGCAGGGGCATTAACATTGCATAAAAACGGCGAGATACCCTGAATGCAATTCCAGGCCAGAGTGTGCACTTGGATTGCCGAAAGAATTACACAAATCCTATACTTATAAACAAATATCTGAAAGACTCTCTGAACAATGGACAACCAGATGATACTAGTGTTAAACTGCTTAGGTCAAAGGATGTATTCTCTTTCCCTGATCACTGTTTGTTTTGTGGATGCCAGGCTAAAAATAACAACTTGAAGAGAGGGAATGATGTATTTCCAGTAAGGACACATGAATTTCATGCCAGCATAATATATATCTGTTTGGAAAGACAAGACGAGTGGTCGGATACTGTATATGGAAGGATTCAATCCGTAATTTACATGCTGCCGATGACATATACCATCAAACATGTAGTGTCAACTTCAGAACAAAGAAAAATGTCCTTTCAGCTTTCTCTACGCCTTCCAAAGAAATAAAAAAGGTCGTCGGGTAGATGCGAAAGTTCAACAGGCGTTTGAAGACATATTTATCTATCTGGAGGATCATGAAAATAATCAACACAAGCTTTCCGATTTGGTAGATCGTATGTGTAGATTATGTGGGAACGACGCCTACGAGACATGGTATTTGAAAAAAGCTACAAGATCGATTCGGCAGGGACATCATTATGACAGAAAGTCATGGAAAATCTACAATTATAACAGTCAGGAAGGCAGCTTAAAGTATACTCCACGATTTCCATAAAACAGAAATTCAAAGACGCCAAAAGAAGAAGAAATATCTGTAATATCAACTGCAGCAAAGCTGATTAAATCAAAGATTCAAGAATTACCAACACAAAATGATTTCTATCCCCTACCGTCAGAGCTGGAAAAATGCAATTATAATATCAGTCATCTTCCAGAACATTTGTCAACATTTCTACAACAGATATGTGGAGAAAGGAATGAACTAAGGATAGCTGCCATCGGACAATGTATCACGCAAGCAACTAGACCAAGATCGTATACTGCACCTCTTCAAATAGGATTAGGAGTACAATTACACCATCATTTCGCCTCTCGATTTTTTGATAGACACTCTTCATAATCTTGGATTCTGTAGCTCATATTCTGAAGTCCAGAGATTTGAGACGAGTACAGCTTATTCACAAGGAACGGATATCCCAGAATATAAACCAGGGCAATGCGTCCAGTTCGTCGCGGACACCGTGGATCACAACCTTAGGACCATTGATGGACACAACACTTTTCATGGAATGGGCATAATAGCTGGATCAACTCCTGGTGGGGATGCAGGACAAACACCTGTACCGAAGTTGAATGTAGTACCTTCAGACTTGATCCTTGAAGGGAAAATCAACATAACGTACTACAAAGCACCCCCTAAATCATCAATTAAGATCGTCTTTCCTAGGCTAAAGCTGGAGAAAATAGAGGATTCAACCAAGAATCTTGACATGGTTGCAAGGATCATATGGCCACTCCGGGCTCCAACACCAAGTTAGTCAGGCTTCATGCATATGTGTCAAACAGGACAACATCCAGGAAAAACAACCATCACATTCCTTCCTATGATCGATATGGATTCGTCTGACATGTCCTGTATCTACTCAAAAATGGTTTTTATTGTAAACCAAGCTCAGAAATACGGATTTACTCCCCAACTCGACCAACCACTGTATTGGAAAGCCTTGACCATAATCAACGATGGCACTACATCCAACATCCTTTCAACAGTCATCTTACGCTTAGGAGGCTTTCATGCTGAAATGAGTTTCATGGGATCTATTGGACATGTAATGAAAAATGCTGGATTGAAAGAGGTACTTGAAACCGTCTATGCTTCGAATGCTGTCACTCACATACTCTCGGGAAAGTCTATGGCAAGAGCTTTTCGGGCTCATAATCTGGTGGAAACTGCTCTTCATGTGCTCCTAGATCAAAAAGTTTTTGGCGTAAGTTTCTCTGAGCAAAGTGATGACGAAGAATGCAATTCTGATGTAGCCCTGACACTTAACGCTTCGCCGGAAAGTTGAAGGAATTTGACGAAAGTGTCATCCCTTTATGGCGATTTGCTGAATGGGAATATTACAACGGATCATGTCTGTAATGATGTCGATGTCAAGTCATTGCTACAGGAATATCTCGATGGGATATCAAACCTTCAAATGTCTAAAACATCACAATTATGGTTGCAATACCTTGAAATGGTCGAACTTCTTCGAACTTTCATAAAAGCCGAGAGAACTGGCAACTGGGATATGCATCTACAGACGATAAGGCTTATGCTTCCATATTTCGCAGCAACTGGTCACAACCTGTACGCAAAGTCAATTTACATGTACCTTGCATCAATGGAGGGTCTAAAGCATAGTCATCCGGAGGTGTATGAGTATTTTAGCCATGGATATCACGTCTTTAGACGAAGCGATAGATTTTGGGCCGGACTGTCAACTGATCTGGCATTTGAACAGGTTTTGATGAGGAGCTTAAGGACGGACGGGGAATGTCTGAGGTACAAAGGACACAATGGTTGTTATCAATGCCAGCTAGTGCTGCAGTTAATGACAGTATGCAAATACTGACAGGGATATGATTTTCTACAAGTGAACAGCACAAAGAGGCGTCAGATGCAAGGATGAAGCGTGACAAGAACGATGTTCTTACATACTGTCTTATCTGAATGATCGAGATCCTTTCAATGATAATGTGCAACTTCGGAGTATTGATACAGTGATGCATGCTGACGATAAAGTCAATGTGTATCTTTTCTTTTTTTTTTTTTTTTTTTAATTTTTTTGGTCATTTTTACATTATGCAACACATAAAACGTAGATGAAGACAAAGACACCATTCTCACACTCTCGCACGCTTCTTTCACTCAGCAATAGATATAAATATCATATATAGATTTATATAGATACGAATAGTGATGCATAAGAAAACATTTGAAGGTTAGATAATGATAGTTGCAGTGTTTACAAAAATAAATCTTTAAGAAATTTCCATCTTGAATCTAGTAAATCATTTCTATTTGAATAAATAATCTTTTCAATCATGTAGTAGTAACTTAAAAATTTTTTTAAGGAATCCATCGACAATACGATACCTTTTCTTAAGTATGAATAGATGAAAAACTTAGTGAGAAGAATGAGAAGATTTATACTGACGGAATATTTACTGTTTGAGTTAAGACCTAAAATGATTATCGAATCTGATAAATGTATATTACTCTCAGTTTTTATCCTCAGCCAGGTTTCCAAACTATTCCAGATTTCTTTGACTTTACTACAATATATAAAAAGATGTAGAAGATTTTCTTCTGAAGAATGACAAATACTACACATCGGGGAATTTGCGATATTTATGATAAAAAGAAATTTATTAGTTGCCAAAATTCTAAAATTAAGCCTAATCTGAAACCAACGTAGTCTAGTATCTAAAGTTGTTTTGAAAGGTAGAACATTTATATTTTTCCAGTTAAAATCCTCCTGCAAATGTAATTCTCTTTCCCATTTTACACAGTTCTTTAATTTTCCACAATCATTTGTTATGAAGATGTCATAAATTGATTTGCATCCCTTTATATATGCACAACCAATGTAATTCCCTGATATGTAACTATTGAAAGAAACGTGCTGCAATTCGTGTATTAACACTCGTGACGTCACAACGCATAAGATCTAAAGAAACATGCCGCGACGGCTGTTCTAACCTGCAGACTGAGCCCGCGGTGACCTGAATTTTAACGTCACCCTTTTACCTAGAAAACGCGGTTTCAGAAAACAAGAATGAAATAAACAACTATGGTGCATATATATAGAATAAATGTCATAATTTGTGTTTTGTTACGGGTATACAACACACAGCAAATGCATTTATCGCATGAAATGCGCTAACGCGCATTACATGTACGATAAATGCACTTGCTGTGTGTTGTATACCCGTAACAAAACACAAATTAAGACACTTATTCTCTATTTATTAGAAAAAATTATACTCAAATATTTTGGGACAAAAGGTTGAGATATTTCATGATGCAGTGTTATAATATCTCTAAGGGAGGGCCATTTCGATAGAATTGCCGATTTCAATCCTAAAAATTTAGTAAATGGTAATTTGACGTTATGATCTATATTCAAGACATTAAATGAAATAAAGTCGCCATTATCTGTAAATAGGTCTCGAACATAATGAAATCCCTTTTGATACATTTCATTGAAGTATACTGGTTTATGATCAATAGTGATATCAGTGTTATACCATAGTGGCGATTTTAAAATATCTTCCGTAGAGTGTATCGGTAATTTTGATCTAAAGTCAATGAGTGCATTAATCATTTCTCTCCAAAATTCATTTGTACAATTGGACTTACATTTTTTTAGGAAATCAGTCCCAAATTGTGAAATTTTAAGAAAATCGCATTTGGTCATCATAGAAAATAAATACACCCAGTCACATTCTGACTTATATATCCTACGAATCCATGTTAGCTTTAAAGATTTGATGAAAGAATCAATGTCGGTCATTCTGCAACCCCCTGCTTTGTAATCTTGTATGATAATTTTCCTAGAAATCCTGTCTCTTTTGTTACTCCATATAAACTTGTATAACATATTTTGAAGTGAATCTATAGTATCACAATTCGGCCGAGGCAGGGATGTAAAAAGATGCGTAAGCTTGGGTAGAAGAATGGATTTGACCACCGTGATCTTGCCCAGTGGTGTCAAGTTTCGTTTAGACCACATATTAATTTCTTTCTTTATTTTCTGTAGTTTATCTTTGTAATTCAAATCTTCCATCTGTCTAAGGTCTGCAGTAAAAATTATACCCAAAATGTTGAAAGGTTCCTTACTCCATGAAACATTAATATCATTACAAATTGTATCATCAGAATGAGCTTTGGACCCTATCCAGATTGCTTTTGTTTTATCGATGTTTGGCTTTAAACCAGAATATTTTGAGAACTGAAAAAGGAGGTCAAGTGCATTTTTAAGACTTTTGTTGGATCCATCCAAAAATAAAGTAGTATCGTCAGCAAACTGTAGAAGACAGAATGTTTTCAAACCTATCTTTAATCCCTTAATGTTTTTATTTTGTCGTATATGGATACCCATAATTTCAGCGCATATAATGTAGATGTAAGGGGATACCGGGTCCCCTTGACGACAGCCCCGTCCTATATTGAAAAAAAATCCGAAAATATACCATTTTGCAAAACACAAAGAGAAGCATAATTGTATAAACATTTAACCCATCTAATTAAATCTGATCCAAAGTTAAAGAATTTCAAGGCTTTATGCATAAAATTCCACGACACGGAATCGAACGCCTTCTCAAAATCAATTTGAAGAATCATGCCAGGTATTTGATTTTCTTTCGCTGAGAATAATATGTCATATATCAATCTAGTGTTATCACCGATGTATCTACCCTTTAAAAATCCTTTTTGGTTTTCATGTATCAGAAAGTCAAGAATAGTCTTTAATCGATTGGCTATACATGGAGAAATGATTTTATATGAATTATTTAAAAGGGAGATAGGTCGCCAATTTTTTTTAAAAACTCCCTAGGTTTGTCTCCCTTTGGCAGAATAGAGATGATGCCTTGTTTCTGAGTATGAGAAAGGGAACCGGATTCAAATCCAACATTAGTAGATCGTATCAAAAAAGTACCTATGTCTTTCCAAAAAAACTTATAAAACTCGACCGTAAAGCCGTCTGGTCCCGGCGATTTATCGTTCTTCATGTGCTTAAGTGCTGATAGTGCTTCCTGGCAAGTAATTTGTCCCTCTAGTTTATTTGCAGAATCTTCATTAAGTACATTAACCACATCTTTATCAATAATAGTTTCCAAAGTAACATCTTCTAGGTGTTCATCCTTACTAGTGTATAGATTTACATAAAAAGATTTTATTTCTCTTAGTATATCTCCCTGTTCAGTAATTACATTACCTTGAGAGTCAATTAATTTAAAAACAGTCTTTTTTCTAAACTCAAAAAATATTTAGAGGGTTTTTCGCCCTCTTCTATCCATCTAGCCCGAGCCCTTATAAATATTCCTTTCACATAATGTTTCCTTAATTGTTCAAGTTCTTGTTTAGTATTTAAAAGTTCGTTTTGTAAGGTAAGATCAGTATTCAAAAGCGAATTGTTCTCTAAATCTGAAAAAAAATTTTCAAGAGCAGTCATTTTGTCGGAGTTATCTTTCTTTTTTGCCGATGAATATGAAATAGTGCGCCCCCTTATATACATCAATAGCATTTCAAAGAACAATTGATCGTCAATAGTGAACTGAATATCACTATTTGGAATATCGTCAAGAGTCGATCGATCATATATAAGTAATGCATATTGATTCTTTAAATCACTAATGACTTTTTTAACTTGTTTCACATATTCAGAATCGCTAAGTAGTGAGTTGTTAAATTTCCAAAACCCTTTGCCCTTGGAAAAACTATTTAAAGAAAAATTGAATTCAACTATAGAGTGATCAGATTTATAGTCGGGGGAAATGTCTGAATTTTCAACAAGAGCCATTAATTCACTTGATATAAGAAAAAAATCAAGACGTGCGCTTTTAAAAGGGTTATTACAAAACCAAGTGTGTCTCTTTAAATCTTCATGCTGAATACGCCATGGATCACAAAGATTACACTCTGTTTTCAATAGATTAACTTTTTCTCTTGCTTTTGGATTGTTAATATGTTTATAATTTGTATAATCAAGATCCGTGTCTTGTACCAAATTAAAATCTCCTGCAATAATAATGAAATCACCTGTAAAATTCTTTACCTTTTCATTGATTTTATCGAAAAAATCAGGGGTATCTCTATTAGGGCCATAGATATTTATGAGTAGAAAAGTATATTTTTTCTCTATAAGTACTTCTAAACAAAGCATATTCCCGTCATCATCAGATTCTTCTTTAGTTACTAAGAATTCAAAATTAGGATTGAATAAAATTGCTACCCCTCTGGAATCTGTTTTTCCGGGACTAATATATACTTCATAACCCCAAATAGATCTCAATATATTTTTGTCGCTTGAAGTAAAATGTGTATCCTGCAAAAAGTAGATAGATTTATTTTTTCGTTTAAGATAATTAAGAACATCTCTTCTCTTATCGATACTTCTTAATCCCCTGCAATTTACAGACAGAAATTTAATACTCATTGTAGCTTCTAAAACGTTTGAATGAAACAAAATTATCTTACCAAAAATATGGTACTTCTAGGAAACAACCATTCACTCACACAAACACACCAAGACGCAGACACAGAAAATAAGAAATAAGAAAAATGCATTGTCACAGTGATATACATGTAGGTCACTTGAGTGCACGATATGTCCAGCTGTCCGTGGAATGTCTCATTACTCCCCCGCACAAGGTAAACGGTTACAATGGATCAGTCCAAATAATTTACGCATGGGTAGATCAGGTAGTGAATACACTAAGAGCGCATTACAGTCTAATATGTCGAAATTTTTGGTCAGTATCATCACAGATCTCCAGTTTATGGCGATCACCGTTTATATCCAGCGCATAAACGTTGCAATTAAAGTACCATGCGGAATCCACACGTTCGTTCTCTTTTAGCGACTTTATTAAGTTCACATTCATTTGTGTTACGTGTTCATGCATCATGAAGACACTTTTGAGCGTTTGTCTCTTTTTCATCACTTTCGTTTTAATCTCCGAATTAATGAATTTTACGATGACCGGTCTCTGTCCCCTCGAGCCTCCTGGGATCCGATGTATAGCTAGAACCGTCGATGGATCGATATCCAGCCCACCTTTATCCTTCAAGATTTTACACAAATCGGAACGCAAATTTTCCCTCGGTGACTCCTTCCAACCAACAATTTTAATGTTATTTTTCTGCGAATACTGCTGATTATGGTTCGCAAGTTGTAACGCAGATTGAACCATTTTTGACGTTTTATTTAGGTTTTCCTGTAAGTGACGGATCTCTGTGGACTGTTTTACTATTTTTTCCCTTAAAACATCTACATCTAGGTTAATACCATCCACTTTTTCTGAATTCACACCGATTTTCTCCGATAGATTTGCCGCCGATTCGCCTATACATTCATCCATTTCTGTTTTAAGCTCTGACATTATTTCTTCCTTCATTTCCGACATCAGCTCTGACTTGATTTCGCCTTTTAACTGATCGACTGTTTCTTTCACCGTTTTCTTTACGATTTCCTCTATGTCTGTTTTGTGAACCATACATTTCATCTGTTCACTCATTTCGTCCAAACGTTCATGAATAGATTTAAGCTCGTCTCCTATAATAATTTCTCCGACTGTGTCCGTGCTGCTCGTTCTTTTTGTTTTCTTGGTTGCAGGTTTATCAGATATTAGTGCTTTCTTTAAAGTAGAAGAAATATTATCCAAACTTAATTGCACCAAGGTTTTACAGGAAAGTTTGTAAAAATTTTGACCTGAGAATTTTCTGTTCCAACTGGGACAAAAATAACTAATCTGTGTTTGAAAACCCCATGTTTTATTTATCTGAACCTGATATAGGTTTTATTGCCTTTTGCAAATGAATAATTTCAGATGGTACATTTTGTACAGTATTTTTTAAAATTGTAGCAAACATTGATTGAAATTTGACCTTCATAAAAAAATTCAAGGTTAAATATTTCTTTAAAGCCTTTAAGGTGAAGTATCCTAACCATTGAGTATTTATTTGTGCAAAGGTTTATACATGCATACCAATATTGTTACAAGGTAAAGAACTTTATGGAAAAATATGTGTTTGTACAGTATTTTTATAAATTGTAGCTAACATTAAATGACATTTGACCTTTATGAAAAGTTTCAAGGTCAAATATTTGTTTAAAGCCTAAATTTAATTTGGAGTATCCTAACCATTGTTCATTTACATGTACGAAGGTTATTCATGCATACCGATGTTATTACAAAAGTAAAGAATTTTCTGCAAAAATCTGTGTTCATATAGAATATTTATAAATTGTAGCAAACATTTATTGACATTTGACCTTCATAAAAGTTTCAAGGTCCAATATTTGTTTAAAGCCTTTAAGTTGAAGTACATGTTGTATATCTTAAAAAGTATTGATCCTTTATGTGTACAAAGATTATACATGCATACCAATGTTATTACCAAGGTAAAGAACTTTCTGCAAAAATCTGTACTGGTATAGTATTTTTATAAATTGTAGCAAACATTTATTGACATTTGACCATCATAAAAAGTTCCAAAGTCAAATATTTGTTTAAAGCCTTTAAGGTGAAGTATTCTTAACATTGATCCAGTTCATTACATAAAGGTTATACATGCATAATGGTGTTATTACAAAAGTAAAGAACTTTCTCCAAAATCTGTGTTTTTTGTTCAATTTTCATATGTTTTACCCCAAAAATGACATTTCTACTTGATATTAGAAATTAGATTTTTTACATTACAAAGGTACAGATATATACAGTTGAAAAAAGGCAAAATATATTCTGTTGCTATTATTTGGATTTTTGGTCTAATTTTACTGGACTACATGTGAAATAAAGCCGGACAGGGTGTTTCCTATATACCCCCCCAAACTTCGTTTGCGGGGGTGTTACAAAATATAAAGACAATTTTAATCATTTCATTATGAAATAAATTGGTTTTGCACACATACAGACAGACAGACAATATCGATAAGTAAAATCGAAAACCAAATGCTTCTGAATCACTGAAAATTCAGATTTGTTCTCCCTCTCAATCTCCTTCATAGTTTCAGTTTGATGAAAAGTTGTAAGAAGGACAATCAGTAATAGTCTGCCATAATTAATTATGACAAATGTCGTAAACCTACAGCACATCTCATGTACATGTAATTCATCATTGATTGTGCCTTAGAAAACACGTTTACCTTCTGATTCATCTATTTAAAGCATAGATGCTTAATATATAAGGCTTTGCGAATGCAGAAAAGAAGTCTAAAATGCATGAGATAGCATCCAGTTTTAAAGATCAGGTTGAAATAAACATTACAAAAGTACCCATCAGTTATTCAGTCTCATAGTCGAGAAGGCAATGCAAAATCATTAGATCATAAAACATATTGGTATTCGACATTGAAGTAATTTTTGATTAAACAAAAACCTGTCAATTTCTTTGAGAATGGTTTCAAGGTGATTTATATGACTCCAAAATATTTTCTCCATACCTCCCATTTCCAGCAAGAATTACATTCTGAGGAAATGCTGTTGCGCTTTGTGATGAACTGCTGAAATGTGTAAGTGTGAATGTTTTTGTATACCAATACTTCAGTGTTGGCGGATTTTCATCTTCATATCCAATTACACCTATGGTAACACTGAATCGTTGTTTCTGAAATATTCAATAGATGGACCTATGATATTCCCATGACTAACATGAAGTCGTGATTTTTATAAAAGGACTACTAAGTCGAATGCTAAGTCACGCTCATATTTCCCATTACCTTCTGGCCATTTTATATAGAGATTAAGTGTCTTAATTTGTGTTTTGTGACGGGTATGCAACACCCAGCAAGTGCATTTATCGTACATGTAATGCGCGTCCGCGCATTTCATGCGATAGACGCACTTGCTGTGTGTTGCATACCTTGTATACCCGTAACAAAACACAAATTATGACATTTATGACAAAAATGGATAATGACCATATCCCTGTATACAGCACAAAATCGATAATTCAGAAAATCAGAAACCGAAGGCATACAAAATCAGGATAAAACAGGAACCAAAGCAAATAAACAAAAAACCTCCACCACATGAAAAGAAGCGAACTCCCGATATAGGAGTGAGACAAGGTGCCCAGGAAGAGTAAGCATCTCCTGCTTGCATGCAACACCCGCCGCTTCAATTCGGTAGAACTGTCACATCCGGTTACTTCCATTTCGGAAGACATAGAGTACAATCTTTGGTTGGATGGTTCAAATGGTCTATGACAGAATATCATCCACCAGTCTGGAGAGTGGGACATCATAGTGTATGACGAGTTCCCCATATCGACCGTAGAACTTCCTCAGTGACGATGTCAGTCGGTCACAAACATATCCCTGACTGAGAAGTGACAAATGTGGATAATGACCATATCCCTGTATATAGCACAAAATCGATAGTTCAGAAAATCAGAAACCGAAGGCATACAAAATCAGGATAAAACAGGAACCAAAGCAAACAAACAAAAACCTCCACCATATGAAAGGAAGCGAACTCCCGATATGGGAGTGAGACCAGGTGCCCAGGAAGAGTAAGCATCTCCTGCTTGCATGCAACACCCGCCGCTTCAATTCGGTAGAACTGTCACATCCGGTTACTTCCATTTCGGAAGACATAGAGTACAATCTTTGAGAGCTTATCTGAAAGACGTCTAGCTCTCAGAACAAAATCATATATTTCATATATATGCACCATAAAATCATACATTTCATATACATGTATATGCACCATACTTGTCTGTTTCATTCTTGTTTTCTAGAATTGCTTTTTCCTGGTAAAAGGGCGACGTTAAAATTCATCTAGCCGGGGGTTCAGTTTGCCGGTTAGAACAGCCGTCGCGGCTTGTTTCTTTAGATATAATGCATTGTGACGTCACGAGTTTGTATTATGTAATATGTCTGTTATACGACAGTTGCACAAAATCATTGTTGAACTCAATAATGCTCTTCTTAAAATTTTACCAGGATCATCGTTTAAAAAATCTCTCATGTCTTTTTAACGACTGAACACAACAACATTGCTGAATCTTATCACTAATTAATAAATAATGTTTATACAATGCATTCGGTAAAGGCAGTTAAGGTGACGTCTCGACACTATACCATATATACAAAACATGTGTAAGTAATACTAAAGAAAATTGCAAGAATCAGTTTATTGCTAACTTGTCAAACAAGTATCCATAATTTCAAACTTATAGAGAATGAGTGTCTTAATTTATGTTTTGTTACGGGTATGCAACACACACCGAGTGCATTTATCGTACATGTAATGCGCGTTAGCGCATTTCATATGATAAATGCACTTGCTGTGTGTTGCATACCCGTAACAAAATCTCAATACACAAATTATGACATTTATTCTATATATATGCACCGTAGTTGTCTGTTCCGTTCTTGTTTTCTGAAATTGCCTTTTCTCAGTAAAAGGATGACGTTAAAATTAATCTCACCACGGGTTCAGTTTGCCGGTTAGAACAGCCGTCGCGGCTTGTTTCTTTAGATAAAATGCATTGTGATGTCACGAGTGTTAATACACGAATTGCAGCACGTTCCTTTCAATAGTAACATCTCAGGGAATTACATTTGTTGTGCATATATATAAATATGCGATTCTGCTTGTAAATGTATATTTCTCTTAAAAAAAAATAAAATTGTGCAGTCCCATGACAGCTGTGCGGTAGCCATATTTCAAACAGATTTCAAGGATAGATACTTCTGTATGTTAATATTTTTCTACGCCCTTGCGACGAGCTTGCGACTTTAAAATTCGTAGGATGACCGTATCGCTGTCGTGTGGATACCATACAAAACCTAGCGAGTTTCGTCAATTATCAAGAACATTCGTTTATAAAATTTTATTTGGAATAAAAATTTAGAAAAAAATATCTGGAAGATAATAATTTGGAAAAAGCTAATTTTGAATAAAACTTCCAAGTGCAAAAATAAAGATATATACCAGAAATGAGCGAAAACTATTCAGGTATTTCGAAAATGTATACCAAACTCGTCCTTTTTTCAGCCTACTGAAATCATAAAAGCCAAAAAAAATTTCTCATCTTAAAATTCTTTTCTATAAGCATGTTATACGTCTTCAAATTCAATAGCATCATTTAAGAACTGATAAATTTGCAGCATGGACCAGACATGCACGTTTCGGGTACTTAACCATCGTCAGTGATCCTTAATCTAAACAATGTAACATTGCCAAAGAGTGTGAAAATTATTATGTCCAAACATTTACCCAAAGACGTAGCAGGATGGGTGGGATATGATGCTACAGGACTCATATTTAAGAAATTTCAAGAAATTTTGATAAAAGAAATTGTTGAATGCGTTGAAGAGACGATCAACCGAAGTTAATCGAACTCGGCTACATGTATGTGCCCTTGGGGAGTCCTGGTCCACCAGCAGTGACACCAAGTGGTACAAATGTTATCAATAGCATCATTTAAGAAGTGATAAATTTGCAGCATGGACATGTCATTTCTTTTATGATAGCTAAAATCAATGGAATTGTATAAACATATCTAAATGCCTTGTCACACTACAGTGTTCTTGACAACGTTTCGCGATGAATGAAAGTGACAAATATTGATAATGACAAAATCCCTGTATACAGCACAAAATCGATAATTCAGAAAATCAGAAACCGAAGGCTTACAAAATCAGGATAAAACAGGAACCGAAGCAAACAAACAAAAACCTCCACCATATGAAAAGAAGCGAACTCCCGTTCATATAGACTTCCGCTTCCGGTTGGATCAAGACGTCTATTCTGAGGAGAGAAAAAATTCTGAAGAAATCTGAGGACATCGTAGCTATAGTAGCATATGGTTTGATCTAATTGGGTTGATAATGTAACATAGTGTATATTTTATTGTTTTGGACCTTTTATTGTCGTTTTTTCGTCTCAAATCTACAACATTCGTAATTTTCATTCTGACCAATATATGAAAATGTAGTCGCCATCTTGGATTCGAACAATTTTTTGTGAATTGTCCTGAAGTTTAGCCCTTCACCCTTAATAGTTTAAGTTCTATTGCATATTTTTACCTTAGTTTCACTTCTATCTCATTTTAGTTGACCATACTTGCCTTATGTGTGAAGCAAAAATAAGAAAATTTTTGAGTGAACCATTGCCGACAACGGACAATACGTTGGCAAAGCACCCAATTTTGATAAGTGATAGTAAGGGATATTCTCTTGAAAATAATTGCACAGGCGTCTTTCCTATTGAGGTTAGAGCAGAACCAGGTTCTAAACTACAGGAAAAGGTAGATTACTTAAATAGGATTGTGAATCGACTCTTAGAAAAGCACAACAAAGAGGGTAGATATATAATTCCCAACTCAGTGAGTGATGAAACTCTGTTAAACTATTTTAGAAACCAAATAACCAGGGCGCATACCATATGCTCACAACACAACGATAGAATAACTCTAAAGATTGTGGAAACTCAAGTAGTGAGTATTGAAGCTTGGAATACTGCTAGAAACATCACAGTAAATAGAAATACACACTTACAGGACAAACAAATTACGGAGCGAGTAAGAAAAATAAACGAAACTCTGTATGAAACGTGTACCCTCTTAAACATTGAACTCGTAAGATTCAATAAGTATATGTCAAAAAAGAGGGGCAAGGAAGCTAAAAGAAGCACAAGGTACACAGTAGATACAAAGCTACTAAAGGACGGCTTACATCCAGGGACATTGTTATAAGCAAGGTCTGGACCAAAACTCTACAGGTAAACGTTGCCAGAACTTGCTACATGTACATTCACACGGAAGAAGACGATATACTTAGGCTGGAGCCAAACAGTAGTGAATCTGAGGATTTTTTAGTATTAGTCTATAGTATAGTGCTAGGCAATTAATTTTGCCAGCACTCGGTAACTTAGTTACATTTTCTAAATTATAACTGGAGTCTGGCTCCTGTCAGTATTTTGTCGTATCTTAAGTCACTATACGGGTTAGGTACATTTCCTGTTATAATTCGCATTAATGGTCATACCGTACATATCACTAAAAATGCAATTATGTATCACATCAAGAAAAGTGCTATAGTAGGCAATTAATTTTGCCACTTCCAGTAGCATATATTTGATTTACTACATGGAAGAATCATAAATACATGTACATACATACAAATATTACTTTCCCACACATAGAATCACCAAAGTAGGCAATTAATTTTGCAACTTTTCAAGTGTTACTAGAGAAATTTGGGAAAGTTTTAAGAATTAAGACGTATACAGGGCAATCAAATTGCAAGGCAATTGGTAAATTCCTAAAGACAAACAGCCAAGACAGTTACATATCACTAGGCAATTAATTTTGCCAGTGAATTACACAAATATGGCACAACCGTTACTTAGTTCAACACCCTATAGCAGGGAAATTCAAAATAGCGCAAAGAGATTAAGGTCTCATAGTAACACATGCCCCAGTTGCGAGGAGCCTTTGGTAACAAAAGAGTCGATGGAATGCAGTGTATGCGAACTTTATTTTTGTATTGAATGTACAAAACTGCCTGAGGCAATGTTAAAGGTTTTGCAGCAAGTTGGATCCGAAAATTTAAGGTGGACATGCAATAATTGTAAACACAATTTTCCAAGTATGAGCAAGTTAACATCAAAAATGGACGCTCTCGAAACAGCGACTTCTGGGAGACTTAAATTGGTCGAGGACAAGGTACAAAAGTTAGAAGGAGAGATAGACGAAAAAATAGACGGGAAAATTGGGGCAAAAAAAGAAAACTTGATACAGGAAGTGTCGACAAAGGTCAGAGAGTCACTACAGGGAGAAGTAAGGAAGGAAGTTAAAGAGATAGAGGACCAGAAATCTAGGAGTCTAAATCTTGTATGTGATAATCTGACAGAAAGTAAGAGCCAAATAAGCAGTGAAAGGAAAGAACATGACTTGGTCTTGTTTAAAAAATTGTGCTCACACATCGGTATTACAGAGCTTGATATCAACACTTTATTCCGAATGGGCAAACCAACGACCGACTCTAGCAAACCGAGACCCCTCAAAATAATCTTTAACAATAAAAACAGATTAAAAACTTTCAGATATAGAAATAACCGAAATTAAGGTACATAAATTACTTAGTCAAATTAAAGAAACTAAAACACAAGGTCCAGACAATTTACACCCTAAATACATTAAGGAAACAGCACAAAACCTAACATATCCAACACTATTAATTTTTCAAAAATCAATGCAAGAAGGCAAATTACCTAAAGAATGGAAATCGGCAAACATAACACCAATACACAAAAAAAGGGGCTAAACATGATGTTGCAAACTACAGACCCATTAGTCTAACGTCTATCTTATGCAAAACATTAGAGAAAATCATTAGGGACGAACTTATGGACTACATGGAAACAAACAATCTATTCACAAAACACCAACACGGCTTTAGGTCAGGACACTCTTGTGTCACATCATTAATAGAGGTTATTGACGATTGGACACGAGAATTAGACAACCAAAATCCGGTAGATGCAATCTATTTAGATTTCCAGAAAGCTTTTGACAAGGTACCACACAAACGACTATTACATAAACTAAAGGGTTAGGGGATAAATGGTTCATTATACAGCGGGTTAGAAGATTTTATGAGTAATAGAAAGCAAGGAGTAGTACTAAATTATGTGGAATCAAAATGGGCAGGGGTTACAAGCGGGATACCACAAGGGAGTGTTCTGGGTCCCATCCTCTTTTTGATTTATATAAATGACCTCCCAGATGTTGTACACAATAAAGTAAAACTCTTTGCTGACGACACAAAACTCTATTCTGTGGTCAATAACATTAATGATCAAACCTCACTACAAAGTGATATTAATAACTTGTTAAGATGGTCAGACACATGGTTGCTCAGTTTTAATGCTGACAAATGCAAACATCTGCATTTAGGTGGTCAAACAGACATCAGATATAAAATGGGGGATAAAGAAATAACTTCCATAAACCATGAAAAAGATTTAGGAGTAATAGTGGATAATGAATTACAATTCCAGCTTCATATCAGTACACAAGTTAAAAAGGCAAATCAGATTGTAGGCCTTATTAAAAGATCATTTAGTTATATAGACGAAAAAATGTTTTTGGTACTTTTTAAGAGCCTTGTTAGACCCGACTTAGAGTACGGAAGTAACATCTGGTCCGTAATCTATAAAAAAAGACTCCATATCAATCGAAAATGTCCAAAGGAGAGCCACAAAATTACTAGATAACATAAAGAACCTTTCATATAGTGAAAGTCTTAAGCATCTTGGCCTTCCATCATTAGAGTACAGGAGACTCAGAGCTGATATGATAGAAACATTCAGAATATTAAACAACATTGATAAAGTAGATCAAGCCAAACTATTTCCCTTAAATACCAACCCAACACGTGGCCATGGAAAAAAGATTTTTAAAAGACACAACGGAACCTATATCCGCAAATTTTGCTTCACCCATAGGGTAGTAGATACTTGGAACTCCCTAACTGCGAATGTTGTAGATGCCAAAAATGTAAATACTACTAAATAGTTTTAAAAACAAACTAAATGCCCATTGGAAGGGTTTTTATTTGAAATTTAATCCAAATTGTTATGAACTGAAAGCGGTCAAAATTGTAACAAATGTAACAAATGGATCCGAGAGGCAAAGCCTAACATAGATCTCGACACCAAGGTAACCAAGGTAACCAAGGGAGTGAGACCATGTTTGCCACACGCTGCCGAACGCTGGTGTGGGTTATACATGATCAAAGTAAAGCCGCTTTCTTAGCGTCTGCCTAAAGCACAACGTGTTACAGATTGCGTGATGGAGCGTTTTATACAGACTTTTCAGTTTCTCCGTGCTTGAGTACTTTTAAAATATTCGATTATACAAGGGAAGTCCACACAAAAAGCAGAAGAAATCTAATCCATGGCTTTGGTTTTTTCTCTCTCTCCTCCTTTGTCGTCTGTTTTTTTTTTCTTACCTTTATCACATTTTATACCAGTTCATTTAGATTTCATGATGTTAGAACACAACAATGACAAATATGGATAATGACCATATCCCTGTATACAGCACAAAATCGATAATTCAGAAAATCAGAAACCGAAGGCATACAAAATGTTTACCTTATTGTTATAGAACTATATTGTCCTTATTGTAACTACAGCATTTGAATAATTGCTAGAAATAATATTAACAATTATACTGAATGGGTTTTCATTAATCATTTAATCGTTGATTCTACCATTAATCTGATTCAACTTGAAGACAAAATCTCTCAGTTATTGAAGTGATTTGGTCGCTACTCGAACATTTCGAGGTAGTCGTTAGAGACATGATCCGTACACGTTACGAACACGTTGTGCGAACGCTAGACGATCGTCAAACTTATTTTACGAGCATATTCGGAATGTATATTGACATGTGAGAAACATGTAGCGTATAATATAACTATTTCAGCGCGTGCATAACGAATGCATTGCGTTTGCTAAACGATCACGGAGTAAGTAACCAATACGCTGCCAATTTTGTGCAAAATGTTTCGGAGTTAAGAGCGTTCGATAGCGTATAATTGCTTCATGAGAGAGCGTTCGATAGCGTATAATTGCTTCATGAGAGAGCGTTCTCGCAACGTCCTTATAGCGCGTCCCTGGAACGTGTACGACGATCGTCCAGCGTGTGTATCATGCTAGGTTTACACTCAGTCACGATGCCCTACGATGTCCACGATTGAGCAAAATCGTGGAGCTCTTCGATTCTATAAATAAAATTTGTCTTCACACGCTCCACCACGCTCATAGTACGATTGTAGATAAGATGTGTTACGATTTTCATCCCGTTCTCTCAAGCTTCGTTACGTTCCCGTACGATTACCACGATGAGCTATTACGCTTTGCCACGCTCTATCACCGTTCCCTACGCATATCAAGTTTTGTTGCGATCAATTACGATGCAGGTCTACGTGATACAAAAAAGATACATTAAGTGATACAAATTACCGCGATTTAACACAATTTGATATGAAATAGACTACCAGTTTCACCACCACTTGCTATATCCGAACAAGATTAAGCTAAACACCCAAGAGATGAAGATTTCATATCGCAAAAACGCAGGAAGTGACATTGATTAACCTTATTAAGGATTCCGACTATTCCGTCGGAATCCTTTCTGTTATTGTATTGTCTTTTCTTTATTCTTATTATTATTCTTATTATTATTATTATTATTATTCTTACCCCCAGATCGTTCCAGTCACTGTACAAAAAAGTACCACTTCTTATGATAAAACGAAAAGGATCATGTGAAAGAGCATATAATGATCTTGAGGTAAAAAAATTTTGTCGTCGAAAAGTTCACATATGCCCCCGCTAGAGGTCATCAAAGTTCAAATCTTTAAACTCTTATAACTCCAAAACTAACCGTACGATTTGAGCGAAATTTGTTTTAAAATGTTCTTTGGGAAATTTGTAAACTTTTATACGCTTACATGCTCGATAAAATATTTACGGTTTTCGCGCTATTCCGAGTTGAAAATGGAACTTTAAATTGGCACAGTGCCAATTTCTACAGTTTTTGAGATTTTGAGTTGAAACTTGGATGGTAGGTTACTTATAGGTAGTCATTTAATGTTGACCTACTTTCAAGGTCAAATTTTCATTCTCAAGGTCACAACAAACTTTTACATGTAGAACAAAGACTATTTGACCCTCAGAGTTCAAACTTCATACATAATATCGTTAAACCAAGCTCTTTCACATTGACCTTGACCCAAGGTCAAATTTTGATTCTCAAGGTCACAACAAACTTTTGCCTATAGAACAAAGATTATTAGACATTCAAAGTTCAAACTTCATACATAATATCATTAAACCAAGATCTTTCACCTTGACCTTGACCCAAGGTCAAATTCTGATTCTCAAGGTCACAACAAACTTTTGCCTATAGAACAAAGACTATTTGACCTTAAGAGATTAAACTTCATACAAATAATTGTTTAGTCATGCTCTTTCAATTTGACCTTGACCCAAGGTCAAATTCTCACTCTCAAGGTCACAACAACTTTTCCCTACAAAACAAAGAATATTTGACCTTCAGAGTTCATACTTTATACATATCATGCTTTGGCCCAGCTCTTTCACCTTGACCTTGACCCAAGGTCAAATTCTCATTCTCAAGGTCACAACAAACTTTAGTCTATAAAACAAAGACTGTTTGACCTTGACAGTTCAAACTTTACACAAATATTCCTTGCATCAAACTCTTTCATCATGACCTTGACCCAAGGTCATTTGTTTGATTTCAAGGTCACAAATGGCTTTGGTTGATTAGATATTGAGCTTTGCTCAGATTAAGATCAATCGTGATGAGAATAATCACAATACTTAGCTTTCATCCATGACATTGGTTAAAGGCCAAATAATCATTCTCAAGGTCTTAACAATCATTTTTACTCTTGTAGAATTTAAATTTTTTTGTCCTATACTATTTATTCTTCACACAAGTAGTCCTTCTTATTTGAACTTATTATAGTATAAGAAAGATAACTCTTTTATTCTTGTTCTCTGTTTCTTTTTTTTTTCTTAGTAGAATTACATATCTGTACTTTCATGTTGTTGTCATTTTCTATTAATAGAAATTATCTCATTGTAAAATCATTGTGCAATTCTGTTTTGAGAAAGTAATTGTAAAGGATTTAATATCCATAAAGCATGGAGTTTAAAGCTTTCGTAAAGATGAAAGGTACTTAATTTCTTTTTCTTCTATTTTGTTGATAAATAGATAAGAGTCCCAAATTAGACATAAGCTCTTTTGACCCATTTGCTGAAGTGAATAAGGTACTTAAGCAACTTTTCTTTTTTCCATCTTCTTTATTCGGATTTTAACACTTCAGTTCCGAGGAAGGTCTAAGAAAGGAGGAATCCGTCTGTTGCTTGCAACAGTAGCCATCTAGTCTTCTCTTTCTTTTTGTTTTCGATTATCAAAGGAAACATTTTTTGTTGAGCGATTCAAATCTTTGATTGCGTGTATATATTTAACTCGTTCGAAGACAGTTAATGCAACCACCTTCTTCAGATGTTAGCAATTGTTGAGGATGTTAAAAATGTTGTAATCCAATAAAAACAGGTTGTCTTATTTTCCATAATAGGAATACTGAAATCGCAACGCACCTTGTAGATCTTGGACTGAATCGTGGAAACCCTAACAAATCGTCAAAGGCGTGAGGGAAATCGTAGTGGATCGTAGGAGAACGTGTTACGCTTTGTCAAGGTCTGTCACGCTCTACTACGCTCCATCACGTTTACTACGCTCCATTACGCCATTACTACGCTCTCACGATGTAAGGATCAATCGGGACAATCGTAGCAAATTCTTTCAGAATAAAAAAATTTCCTACAATCTCTGCGATTTCGTACGATCATATCGATTCCACCACGCTCTCTTACTATCGTCACCTACGATTCAACCCCACGCTCTCTTAAGTTCCCTACTAATCACCTCAATCGGGGTAGTCGAGGCGATCGTAGCCAAGTGTAAACCTAGCATTAGCCAGCAACCTTACATGCTGTCAAACGCTGTAGTGTGACAGGGCCATAAACAAGGGTAAAAGAATAAGAGATAACTTAAGTTTACTTTCGAATAACGGAACAAGTCGAACAAAGTTATCGGATTTAAAGGAAAAAACAGACTTTCATTAAAAATTTTTATCATTCAGATACTATCATGTAGCGGCTGTTGAGGAGACTACTGAATACCAATCTAATTTAACCGTGCCAATAATTATGGACTGTTGATAACAGTAGAAATCGCTCTAGCTATAAAGCATCCAAATATGGCAAGGTAAATCCTGTTTTCAATACCAGGAAGTTATATTATACATAGTGTACCAGGTATAGAATTTAAATCGTTAACGTTGAGTATACAATTATACCTACCAATAACAAAAGGCTGCCCTCGGGGACATATTATCTTGTTGATTATGTCAATGTTTTACAATAATTTGATTTTTCATATTTTTTTATAATAGATTTTCGAACAAGGTAAAAAGGGTGGGAAAATGCTATGAATATTTTCCGATATCCGTTACCTTTGGTAATCTGAAAATGACAGGATTCGATACGCTTCCCACTGAATTGTTGAATGTCCATGGACTTGCCGTGGTCACCACGCTTTCAAAGCTGGGCACATCCCTGGAAAGAAAAGATCTGTACAGTAAAAAAAACTTCCATAGTTGAATACATTTATTAAGAAAAAAAAGGAATGATCTCCAGCATGACCACCCTGCGAAACAAACCCACAAGAAAGTGACACACAAATGACATCAGACAAAACAACAAAAGGAAAAAGACACAACAACATTCACTAGAACATCATACGAAACAGACGTACAGAAACATCAAATATGTTTGACAGCAGATAAAAGGAAGGAAACCAATGTGCACACGGCGCCGACTTTGGACGGTCATCTGCCAACAGCAAATGGTGTGGCTTTCCAGATTGCTTGCACACAACCCTCCCACTTATTCGGATACACAGAGGTCTCCATAGACACACAATTGTTGTATAAACATAAAACTTCTTACTGTAAGGTGACATCACAAATAAGACAGGTAAACGCAGCGGCCTCCTGTAACACAAATTCTATGTAAATGGATCTTAAAAAATTA
The DNA here is from genome assembly GCA_033119305.1 of Pinctada imbricata. Taxonomy (NCBI): domain Eukaryota; kingdom Metazoa; phylum Mollusca; class Bivalvia; order Pterioida; family Pteriidae; genus Pinctada; species Pinctada imbricata. The sequence continues at coordinate 102,842,429 of VSWD01000005.1, read as the reverse complement.
TATGGCATGACAGTCTGTGCTCTGCTGGCTACAAATTAAGTTTTTGTCAGTTTTTCGGATTTTCTCTGCAACAAATAGAGATATTCATGTGAAAATTTCATACACAGCTTAGTCTTGGATAGTTACAGAGCAAGTTCGACTTTCATCACGCTTGACCTATTTTTTTAGGAGTTATGCCCCTTCAACATGTTCAAAGTTATAACTTTTTAAATGAATAGACTTATTTAGTCGAATATGCAATTACTACATGTATAGTTTGATGACTTGCAAAATTCACTTTTTGACAGTTTTTCAAATTTTTAACGTCTTCAAATTCATTAGCATCATTTTAGAGCAGATAAATATACAGCATGGACCAGACATGCACGTTTTGGACACTATACCCTCGTCAGTGATCCTGAATCTAAACAATGTAATATAGCGAAACAGTATGAAAGTTATTATGTTCAAAAAATGTATCAAAAGACGTAGCAGGATAGGTGGGATATGATGCTACAGGACCAACGTTTCAGACATTTTAAGAAATTTTGATAACAGAAATTTTCGATTGCGTTGAAGAACGATCAACTTGGCTACACGTGCCCTCGGGGACTCCTGGTCCACCAGAAGTGACAATCACCAAGTGGTACAAATTTTTAACGTCTTTAATTAATTAGCATCATTTTATAGCAGATACATTTACAGCTTGGACCAGACATGCACGTTTCGGGTACTTAACCCTCGTCACTGATCCTCGTTCTAAATAATGTAATATGGCCAAAGAGTATGAAAGTTATTATGTCCAAAAATGTACTGAAAGACGTAGCAGGATATGTGGGATATGATGCTACAGGACTTACGTTTCAGAAATTTTACACACATTTTCGATTGCGTTGAAGAACGATCAACCATAGTTGATCGTACTTGGCTACATGTGCCCTCGGTGACTCCTGGTCCACCAGCAGCGACACTCGCCAAGCGGTAATAATGTTTAACGTCTTCAAATTCATTAGCATCATTTTAGAGCAGATAAATTTACAGCATGGACCAGACAAGCACGTTTCGGGTACTTAATCCTCGTAAGTAATCATCCATCTAACCAATGTAATATGGCCAAAGAGTATGAAAGTGACACGTGAATATCAATAATGTCGAAAGTTTCCAACTCTCTACCTTCTTGAAGAAAATTCCAAACCAATTTACATCCACCAGACACGTGTTTCGAAAATTAAATTCTCATCAGTGATGCTTTCAGTGGAGCCATCAAAAATAATTTCAGTAGCGCCCTCTTTAAATTTTTTTAAATTAAAGATTTTTACATTTACATTACAGAGAGTGCGCGGCTCCAAATTTCCTGTAGGGTCGATTCAGTAGCATATCCAAATAAAATCTATGTTCAAAATAGCATTGGAGGGATGGTTCTAAGATGTTAAAATCCTTTAATTTCGATGATATTTATCGGTAAAATGGCTAGTTTCCGAAATAGCAAAAAAAAATATATGTTGTCACATTGATAAAAGGCCAAAACAAAGCTTCTTTCAGGTGACAGAGCTGGAAAGAAGTAATTAATACACTTGACAAACATCAGGCCACGGGGAACGATTTTAACTGCTCCACACTGCAACGTGAAATAAGTGTCTATATTAAAGAAGTCCTCTACCCGTGGAGATTTTCGTGTATATTACAGTTCATATCAAACTAAATTCCATCAAGAAATTTCCCCATTATGTAATCTCTTTCAGAGCTGATATAGACCAATTTATATTTTACCACCTTTTCCAATTTCTCAAAATAGCTGTACACACCGGAAGTACTTCAGAAGTGTGTAAAAGGGAACCACGTCTCATAACGCTATATATAGATGAATGTTGTGGATACATGTACTAATGTACTCTTATAAATGCCAAAATAAAGGACATATCAAATGAGAGTGTATGAGTGATAAATATGATAAAAGAGCATTTAATAATGAAACCTAAATATTTACATTAAAACTACGAATACATGTACATAATTTATTTATATACGTACACGTGTACATGTGTTGATATATTTCAAACGACTTCCAGAATCCTAAAGTTTATCTCAGACAGGGATTCTAAGGCATATATAGATAAAAGATCTTAAGGGAATCAACCTTCCTTTCCCCCGGAAAGAAAATGGGGGTAGGGGTAAGCCGTCTATTTCGAAAAAAAAACATACTACATGTACTAGTAAAACAAAGAAAAAATCTGCATTTTTGGCGAATCCAAGGGGTCATGACGTCCACCGTCTAGATCACGCTTGTAGATGGTATCCTATTTACAAAATTCTATAATTTTCCCGGTAATCTGACTCCCTCCTGTTCAGCCTATTGATACCACCCGCCTTTGTTGACATTTGTACCTCCCCACTTCAAGTCGGCACGTACGTACTTCAAGAAATATTACCTTCCTTACATTGGAAAAAAGCATGCCATGTACATGTTAAAAGAGGGAGAAATTATGTCTGTGAAATATCGATGAGAATTAAATGTAAAAATATAAGTCATCGACATGTTCAATGTACTTATTTTTATGACGGGGAAAAAAGAAGGAAAGATACAAGCTAGATTTTTTTTACATATATACAGGCCCCAAGTGCCAAAAAAAAGTCAGTATGCAACAACTGTTAAAGACAAATATTCTATATAATATATATATATATATATATATATATATATAGACGATATATATCGTCTCCAGACCCCCCCCCCCCTCATAAATAACGATACGATGTTTGACGATTGTTATTTTGTAAAACACTTTTTTATTGAATGTAAACAAATAAATGTCCATCCAATGTTTCATCAAACGGATCCGTGTGGAACATCGAAATACGCAAGAACTTCAGTTTTCAATATGCAGAGCATAACCTGTTACATGTTTACAAAATTTTCGATAGATTGGGGTGGGGACGTAAATTTTAACTGCGGAAGGAGTCGGGACTTAATTTCGGAAAAAAAGGTATTTGATAATCATAAACAAGATACTATATCAAATACTTGTATATGTATTCCGGATATCTATTTTCTTATTGTTCTGGGCAACACAGTGATCATTTTCTTTTGGAGCGGAGATAGTATTATTAATAAATTAAGTCCGTCTTGAATTCTTATAATGTACCTCTGAAATGAAAATCTTTCTCTCTCTCTCTCTCTCTCTCTCTCTCTCTCTCTCTCTCTCTCTCTCTCTCTCTCTCTCGTACTGAGATACTCGATCACTTAATGTTGACGGAGAACGCTCGTTACTTTCCGTTTAATTCTGAAACGATTAGAATTTCATTTTATTCGATATACATTACATTTGTACATGATCACTTCTCCCGGTATTGAATTTCAAGAAAGTTAATTTTTTTTCCTGAAATCCTGAACGGAGCTAACAGACAACTTTCCAGGCCATATCATTTATTTTTTTGTCGACCCTAATCATTTAATTTTTTTACCTTCACAACTTTATATAACTTCAGAAAATAAATTTCATATTATCTGAAACGGCCAAAAAAATGTGTCGTCAATTTAATGACATAAATTTTCATTTTCCACCCTCTTCCTTATACAGTTGCCCCCCCCCCCCCCCCCCCCTCAATCCTAGCTATTTATAAGCTGATAAGAATATCAATTTGAAATCCCATCTAGACAGCTATAGGAAAGGCTTTTCTTACGATTTCATATCCTAAAAAATTTCGATCTCTCACCCTCCCTTCATTATTTAATATTTTCCGTGTTCATGTAAGTCTTACCAGGAATGGGGAAGCCCCCCCCCCCCCACTCCACCTGGATGGATCCGACAATGAAATTGTACAGGTCTTTAAAAAAACCCACTGATGTCTAATTTACTTTGAAAATGGATAAACCGAAAAATAATTATAAATGTACCATATAAACAAAGAGACACATGAACTATATTTCACATTACGTCATCGTATGAATGTGTAGTGTATACACACATCTGACGTCACGAATCTGTACTTTCAATTTCGGCGGAAGTTGCAGACTAGTTCTGTGTTAAATCGTTAGCTTGTTGATATGGGCATATTAATCGCTGTTTCATGGATAAACGAGACAATATATTTTTATGGAACTTCCAATACTTTGTAATTTGAGTTTGTCCGAGTAAATGTAAGTGAAAATACCCACGGGTAGAGGACTTCTTTAATAATGTCGAAAGATTCCAACTCTCTACCTTCTTGAAGACAATTCCAAACCAATTTACATGCTCCAGACACGTCTTTCGAATATTAAATTCTCATCAGTGATGCTTTCAGTGGAGCCACCAAAAATAATTTCAGTATCGCCCTCTTTAATTTTTTTAAGTTAGATTTTTACATTTACATTACAGAGAGTGCGCGGCCCCAAATTTCCACTATGTATGTAATCTTCATACATTATATACTCTGATATATATGTTACAAGGAATAGGTGTAATCAGGCATTTCACGTAATTCCTGAAATTTAGGGATTACGTGTAATCCCTGAATCGATTAGTCATTACATGTTATTCCTGAAATTGCCCAGTTATTTCATGTAATTCCTGAATTTTTCGTGACTTTTTACACTTATTTCCTAACCTGAATTTCGTCTTATTTTGACCTTTGAAATCACTGATTTTTCGCTAATTTGATGCTGAATATCCTATCTGCCAAGGGCAAAGAAATTTTTATGCCAAATAAATGAAAATATTCTAGCTTGAACTTGTGATTTCTGTCAAAATATGGCTCAAATTTCGAAGTCAATTTCTTATTATTTATGCAAATGGGCATAAAAGCACAGTATGTTTATACATAAATCGAAAGTATTAAACTAAAATATTGGTATTTACCCTCATTTTCTTTTCTTATTAACACACAAACGTCAAAAATATGCCTTAAATGTTTTCCTCTGGATGAAAATATTGGGTTTTGAATGTTTTGATTTTTTAAAATATGTTATATCTTGTAAAGATTAAAGATAAATAAAACCGATGTATTGGCTAGACAACGAACATCCCGCTAAATAGCAAGCATGAGCACACTGGTCAGTATTCTAAATCAATTAGGCATCCCACTTACTTTGAATATAACTTTATACTTAGATTTTGATTGCAATAAGTTTCATTAAAATCGGTAAATAACAGTTGCAAAGACAATAATTTGGTACGAATTCGATCATCATTTTTGGACTTTGGTGCCAATAGCTATTTAGAGTAACATTGTCCGATCAAGATTCTATATATACAATTTGCAGAGTACCTGTGTGTGTTTTATCCTGATTTTGTATGCCTTCGGTTTCTGATTTTCTGAATTATCGATTTTGTGCTGTATACAGGGATATGGTCATTATCCATATTTGTCATTATCCTCCGTAAAAATATATCTGATATTTTTTTTCTTGTTCATTGATGGGATAACACATTATGAACGTGAAAAATATCTATCAAATCGCAATTTGATAATTTTTATAAGATTTTAGACAGTCAGGAAATAAGTGTAAAAATGCTGAAATATTTTAGGAATTCCATGTAATCCCTAATATTTTGGAGATTTCACGCAACTCCTAAAATGACCAGGAATTACACGTAATCACTGAACCTTTCAGGAATTACATGAAATCCCTGATTACACTTATTCCCTGTAACATATACATTCATATATACTCATACAGTGTATAGTATTCCTGAAATTCCAACATATCACATATTGTATCTATTTAAGAATCCCTCATTTTTTTTCTTTTTCTAATGAGTTGTCTTATTTACTATACGTACGAGATATTGACAATCAGCTTGACAGTACTAGAGGCAGCGTCATAGACTTGTATCTTCTGTAGTTGTAATGATAGTATCTTGTCTGTATCTTCTTTCTAGAAGGAGGTAACATATTATGATAGATAACATTGTCTATGATACACAACACCTCGTTTATTTATAAGAAATTTTGAAACGATACTATTTCTTCATTGTTCATTTTAGATTTGTTATTCTATTTCTGAGAAAATATGCTGAGAAAAACTTTGAATCAACTTAAGATATTTCATTTCAAATTCAGTGACTTACATGACGATAGCAGGGAAATGTTTCTGGTACACATTGTGTTGTACAGTTCAAACCATAGTAATATGTGCTGCATGAATGGCTTCCATCGGCATTACACTTTTTGTATTGGTGCGGAACACAAAATTTGGTGCAGTTAGGACCATAATGGTATAGCTTACATTCTATATCTCCCGTTTTGTTACAGAAAGCATTCTTAAAAGGAACACAATGTTTAGAGCAGATGGACCCATAGTAATTCTGCTCACACACCATGTCCCCAGTACTGTTACAGTGAGAATGTGTATATGGCAGACAGTACTTAGTGCAGTGTGGACCATAATAGTACTGTTCACATACCGTATCACCTGTTCCAGAACAATTTTTATGTACATTTGGAACACAAACTTTTGTACAGTTTTCTCCATAATAATTATCATGACAAACAGATGCACCGTCTTTGGTACAGTTTTTAGTGGAATGACGTAAACAAAAAGTACTGCAGTTCGTACCGTAATAATGCTCGTCACATTGTAGTTTACCATTTATATCACATTTACCATGGTCTGCATTGATGCAGTGTCTTGTACAGTTTTCTCCATAATGGTTTGATTGACACTGTTTGGTTCCATCAGAAAAACAAGAGCGTATTCTATTATCCGGTTTACAATAGATAGAACAGTCATCACCGAAATGATTCTCCTTACATACTCGATACCCAGTAGAATTACATACTTTGTTGAGTGTACTATAACAATGCCTCTCGCATTGTTCTCCGTAGTAATCCTTCTTACATTCGAGTACGCTTGATTTTGAATTACAGCTCATGTAATCTTTATTTGAAGCTTCCTCTTCTGACAAACGAAGCTCTAATCTAACTTTTTGATCCCTTCCCCTGAATAAATGAACAATATATATGATTGTAAATATCAATAAGTTTAAATGAGCCAGATGTACGTAAAAGGGGGATATAATCGGAGTTTGAGTGTTTTGTGTCCTTGGTTTTACAAACATTCAGCTGCTACAGAGAAATAAATATCCTGATTAAGGAAACAATTCCTAGATTACCGTCATACGGTATCTACATTTCACAGCTCTTTCGATATGCTAGAGCATGTACTGATGTTTTGGATTTTCATAGTAGAAACTCTTAGATCTAGGTTCTCGCTTTCACAAACTAGTGAAGACTTTCTGGAAATTTTACAAAAATTATTATCAACTTCTTTTGAAAATCGGACCCATACAAGCAACAGAGTATATTACTTACTAAAGGTAGACAGCATAACTATTGAAAATGCGTCAGAATCATCAAACGCCTTTTATTTCGTGAATATGATCCTAATGTCACCAGACGGACACTAGGATGTACCCGCGCATTCTAAAGACTTGTATTCTGACTGACTGTGACGACGTGACTCGACGTTGGGTTCTATCCATACCTCTTTAGAGAAGACATGGCCCCGACCACCTGTCCTCTCTGAATGTCACTCGGACTCCTCGGGTGATTACATACATGAGCTCGCTACAGCCGGTAGAGCACGGAATGTATTACGTAAGCCCTCTTATTATATCCATTACATTTTTGTAACGTCTTGATATTTTCCTAAGTCGCCCCGAAATACATTCATCTCATTTCTATATTTTATATCATTGCGTTTTATGTGCTTGTTATTACAATTTATGCAACAGCTATAACTTCTGATTTACTTAACGATCAAATCTCTCTTGTTATCGGTTGTCTTCATATTAACCAATTCCTCTTATGAAAGTAGACCGGGGAGTTTGCATAGAGGGTTTTGGAAATCGCTATAAATCCGTACTTCAAAGAAAGGACCTGGGAGTTTGAATAGAGTGTTTTGTAAATAATAATTATAAATTTCGTATTTCAAAGAAATGCTTACGAAATTCATGAATATGAATATACCTACAAAAGCAAGTTGTATGACAATCCATTTGCATCAGAGAGTGGGATATCCGGTGTTAGTGAATGGTTAGTACTGCCCAATCCCGCTGATATTCCAAACTTTATGGATGTTGAATCATCCTAGTAAAATACGTTATAAATCAAATTCAAAAGAGAGTAGGAGGATGTATGATTTTCGAGTAAGGCACCGGAAATGTCGAAGAATAAGTTAATTATAAGAAATATTTACAAATACGAAATGCGCTGTTTTTTCTTTATTTTGTTTTGTACAAATTTAATCCATCTGAAGAAAACGCCTTTGTCGTCTAAAATCTGTTACAATGGGATATAAAGGAATCGATATATTTTGAATGAAGAAATTTTAGGTAGAGAAAGAACTGATTTGAGAAGAAGAGGTGAGAACAAAACATTTCCTTTAAGAAACGACATCGCAAGGTAATGCCACATTGAGCGATTTTTTCGACTTCAAAAAATTTAAATCAGTGGATGAAAGTCAAACACAAATCCCGAATTCAGATACTGAAGATTAAAATCAAAAGGCTTGGAATTCTTTAAAAAAAAAAACCAGAATTTCTCAGAACAGAATTTAAGAATCGGACAAACAAGCGGAGACAATAGCACAGCTCCATAGAAACACGAAAGACAACAATGAAATGAACAATCCTCAGAATCCAGTACAAGTGCGGAGTGTATTGTAACATTTTCAATTATTCACATGAATTATGCCACATATGCAATACATGTTACAAAAATTATAAAAACAAAGCATTTTAAATGAGGTGGCAGTGATTCTCGAGTTTAATACCATCCATATGTTTCCTTGGAGAGCTAGTTACGAATGACACTGATAATTACAAAAAACAAATTACAAGTGCTTATGGTTTAACGCTTTCGGAAAATTTATGTTAAATGTTAAACGTCTTTAGATTAAATAGCATCATTTAAGAACAGATAAAGTTGTAGCATGGACCAGGTATGATGCTACAGGACCCACATTTTGGAAATTTCAAGAAAGTTTCATAACAGAAATTTTCGAATGCTTTGAAGTAACGAATAACAGAAGTTGATCGAACTTGGCTACGTGTACCCTCAGGAACTCCTGGTCCACAAGCAGTGACACTCACAAAGTAGTACAAATGTTAAACGTCTTCAAATTTAATAGCATCATTTAAGAACAGATAAATTTGCAGCATCGACCAGACATGCACGTTTCAGGTACTTAACCCCCGTCAATGATCCTTAATCTAAACAATGTAATATGGACAAAGAGTGTGAAAGTTATTTTGTCCAAACAATGTACCGAAAGACGTAGATGTGGGGGAATGTGAATGTGCTGCTGCAGGACCCACGTTTCAAGAAAGTTTGAAAACAGAAATTTTCGAATGCGTTGATTGAACTTGGCTACATATACCCTCGGTGACTCCTGGTCCACCATCAGTGACACTCACCAAGTGGTACAAATGTCAAACGTCTTCAAATTCAATAGCATCACTTAAGAACAGATAAACTTTCAGCATGGACCAGACATGCACGTTTCAGATGATATTATATGACTGATGTCACTTTGCCCAGATCAGACGAAAAGTTATTTTGATGATGCCTTTCTTCTTCCAAAGTGAGATTTTTAAGAATATATTTCCATCTTATTACCGACACACGTTGAAAGTATATAATTGTTAATCTTAACTTAATTATGTCAGACACACCTTTATGAAGAACGAAAATATATATGGAGTGCACGGCCACAACCTCGAAGTTTTGTTACTTATTTTGCCTTTTTCCACCTTGAAAGGGACCGTTTTTCTGAGATGATCAGACTCTCCGATTCTGAAAAAGAAGGAATATATAGACGTTTCCCTAACTGCATCTTTTACATTAGTTCTCATGGATCTTTGAGTCCTGAACTACATATATTTTCATCTTATGTAGATCGCAAAGGCTTGTTTTCTTACTAAGAACTTTTATAAATTCATAAAATCAGTATGTTCAATATAAAAACATGAAATCTTATTTCATCACTTTCCTCACCCGCTCAAGACGACATAGCACTTACTGTCTGTCGTACACCTTATGCTTGTTATATCTATTTACATATTCATATGTTTGTTACATGGGCCCGGTGTTTAGCTGCCATGTTTGTGTCGTTATCTTACAATGAGGAGTTCATTATTCACAATATTTGTGCATTGTCTTGTCCTTCCTCTTGGACAACATTTATGTAAGATTTGGTAAGAAACTCTAAATGTAGGTTGTAGGAATCCCTATGGATACTAATTGTGTGCCACTTGTTGCAGATTTATTTTTATACACGTATGATAAAAGAATTCATTCAAAATCTTCAAACGCATTGAAAACATTATTTGAAATGTTCCATAGGTACTTCTAGGTACCTGGATGATATTCTTTCTATCGACAATCCTGTTTTTGAAAAGTATTAAATTGTTATTTATCCACAAGAATTGACTCTAAACAAGGCAAACGTTTCAAACACGAAACACCATTTTTGGACCTGAATATCAAAATCGTTAATGGAGAGATTCATACTAGTGTATATGACAAACGAGATGATTTTGGATTCAACATAGTTAATTTTCCTTGACTTGACGACGATGTCCCGAGATTACCGTCATACGGTATTTACATTTCACAACTCTTCCGGTATGCTAGAACATGTACTTATGATTTGGATTTTCATGGTATAAATTTACAAATTATAAAGAAACTTTTCGGTCAAGGTTTCCGCTTTCACAAACTAGTAAATACTTTCTGGAAAATTTACGAAAATATGGTCAACTTCTTTTGAAATTCGTACCCATACAAGCAACAGAGTATATTTCATTGGGTATTTCACAGCCTGCATTTTATGGTGACAAAATTATCAAAATAAGAAGGACAATAGGTAGACCGAATTACCATCAAAATTGTGTTAGAGTCATCAAACGCCTTTTATATCGTTGATTTTACCCTTCTGTCACAAGACGGACACTTGGCTTGGTACTGGACCAATTTACAGCCTTGTACCAGCGCATTCTTAATTATTGCACTCTGACTGACTGTGACGACAGGACTCTATGACGGGCCCTTTTCAAAACCTCTTTAGAGAAGACAGGGTCCCGACCACATGTCCTATCTGAATTTCAGTTGGGCTCCTCGGGTGATCACATGAATGAGCTCTCTGCAGCCGGCAGAGCACGGTGTTCCGTATGCCTTCTCTATGTTATATCCATTTACAAATGCATCTGTGTGTCTCTTTGGCACCTGCGTCATGCTGTCTGTTTGTATATTCATCTTGCAGTGAGGAGGTTATTTTACACCACAATTGTATTCTTCGAGACCTCAGGGTAATCGGAAAAGTGGGAGGGTTGTGCGAAAATAATCCGAATAACCACACCGTTTGATACTTGCCTGGCAGATGGCCGTCCGAAGTCGGCACCGGTATCCCATTTATCTCTTTGGTTTTCGTGTGGTCCTGTGTTTGATGTTTCTATGTTGTGCGTTGGTGTTCCTTGTCCCTTTTACGTCTCTTTCGGTGCGTGTCTAGTTTGCTTTTGCATATGTATGTGTAGGTCTTTTGTTTTGGTGCTGCAACGACGTCATGTTTGAGATCCCCACCATTTCTTATCAAGCAATTCTGAACTCAGAGTTGAAGAACCCCAAACCGTTTATCAAATGAATGAATAGTAAAAATCGATATCTTAACTCCCATAAATGCACAACGCCCAGCAATAATTTTCACTAAAAATGATACTTACGTGATAGTAATGTAGATATATACCACACCACTAACTGAATTCCCTGTAGTGAAGTCAAGTAGTCTGACTTCGAGGCTTTTTCTCTTTGGCAAAATCTACAAACAAAAAAGAATTTGAATTCAAAATCAACAGATAAAACATACAATGACATTATCAAGAATTACAAATCATTCTACTTAATAATAATCTCGTTCGAAAACCAACAAGTCATTTGATAACTACTGTCCTATTCACTAAATCCAGAGCACCCTGTTTCGGCGATTCATTCTGTCGTCAGAGGAAATTTCCTATTAAGGTAGTAGACCCATAATTAGAGAATGGATAGTGAGCAAGTACCTTTTCAATCACCGATGTGACAAAAGTTGACGACTGTGCGAGTAGGGATTCCCCAAAAATGGCATAACAATTTTATGAATTTAATTTTTAGAGAAAACCACATAAATGTATATATATATTTTTTAAAAGGTCTTTCCGAGACGCGAGACGGTCATTTTGAATGACAAATATGGATAATGACCATATCCCTGTATACAGCACAAAATCGATAATTCAGAAAATCAGAAACCGAAGGCATACAAAATCAGGTTAAAACAGGAACCAAAGCAAACAAACAAAACCTCCACCATATGAAAAGAAGCGAACTCCCGATATGGGAGTTAGACCAGGTGCCCAGGAAGAGTAAGCATCTCCTGCTTGCATGCAACATCCACCGCTTCAATTCGGTAGAAATGTCAAATTTATTTCTATAAAATCGGACTTGAAACAAAAAAGTTATTAGCAAAAAGAACTTTGATGACCAAAACAATTAAATTGCGTGTAAATATTTCTCAGCATTAAATTGGAGCATTGTTGTCGTGTTTGGTATCAAATGAATAAGAATTAAGGCTTGCAGATAAGAACGAAAAGAAAGTGCAATAAAAAGTTGGAATTAACGATTTGTATTTTACAGCTGAGTTTGTTGGCACATCAAAGGTAACCGATCGTTGCCGAAAATCAGTATACCATAGCATATCATTAGTCGTCGGCAAAAAGCGTATATTTGAGCGGAAGTAGGCAGTTATGGGTTTACTACCTTAATTATTGTTTCCGAGAATTGACCTCCTTTAGTCGTAACTGGAAATAACTTAATCTTACCGTATCAGCTGCATGCAAACTGCAATATGAAAAATAAAATGTCTACGAGAAATTTTCATATAAATTTCAAGCCTCCGCCATACTGTTCTCCGTGTCAACAATAGTAAACAGCGACGTCAAAGCGTCCGACGTCACGCAATTTCAGTGATTATACTATAGAAAATCCCCGTAAAACTTAATTGACGTACAGCCAAGAAAATGGTATTTTCTATTTCGACTAAAGGTTTACTTTAGAATTGCTATCTTGTTGGAATGTAAACGTCTTCAAATTGAATAACATCATTTAAGAAAAGATAAATTGGCATTGTGGACCAGACATGCACGTTTCGGGTACTTAACCCTCATCAGTGATCCTAAAATCTAAACAATGTAATATGCCAAAAAGTATGAAAGTTAATATGTCGAAAAAGCGTACCGAAAGACGTAGTAGGATGGGTGGGATATGATGCTACAGGACCCACTTTTTAGAAATTTCAAGAATTTTTGATAACAGAAATTTAGAATGCGTTGAATAAACGATAAACCGAAATTGATCGAACTTGGCTACATGTGCCCTCGGGGCTCCTGCATTGATACATGTGTCCACCAGCAGTGATACAGGTATTGTGACGTCACCAAATAACGTCATTTTGACGTTATTAACAAATCATGGTACAAAAAATGCTCGAAAATGTGTCTTTAGTTGAGAATTTCGATGTGGCCACATACGTCGAGAAACATAAAACTTTTACGACAAGAAAATATGATGATTATCTTTAATTTGTAATTTTTTTTTTTTTTTTTTTTTTTTTTTTTTTTTTTTTTGTTTCTCGATACATGTGGCCAAGATGAGAATAACATTTTCAACAGAGCAAACGATTCAATAATCTCATCACAATCTATTTTAGATAAAATTAACCCAAAGGACTTTGTTAAGACCTTTGATTTTATACTTGAATTAGACATCGTATTTAACATGCTTTATGTGATATTAGAAAATAATTTTGAGCAACAAATACACAAAAATACTTTCAAACATGAAGCGCCATCTTTGGTGCAAAAATGACCTGAACCTTTTACCTCTGATCTAGAAAATCGAAAGTTTCCTTCTTTTCGAATTAGTTAATCTCCCTGACCTTTAAATCAATGACAATCTTTTAATAATTAACCCAGTCTTCATTGCAAAGGGGAGGGCCACGAAGCCCTTAATACGGCCCTGCAATTTTCCTTAAAATTTAATTTAAATAGAAATACTTGATATATCGCGTGAATATAATGAATGTTTCCCGCTTTTAATGAAAGGAGCATATCATCTACTGAAGTACCGTAGGAGGTATTGTGACGTCATCAAATAACGTCAAAATTTAACAAATCATGGTAAAAAATGCTCGAAAATGTGTCTTTAGCTGAGAATTTCGATGTGGCCACATGCGTCGAGAAACATAAAACTTTTATGACAAGAAAATATGATGATAATCTTTCATTTGTAAAATTTTTATGTTTCTTGATACATGTGGCCGATGCTAATTTTAAAGAAACATGTAGGTTTTGCAGCAATTTCACGGAAAATTACCGATTTCGGAGTTTTCATAGGGCTTAAAGCTACTGATAAATCGTAATTTACAAACTCTCAACACAATTCAGTGAAGGACTTGACAAAGTATCAAATCACAAAAAATATTTAATCAATTCAAATGTTCAGAAACAGGGCCTATTCAAGGCCTTCGTGACCCTATCACTTTGAAGTTCCTAGCTCTATCGCTTTAGTCACTATCTTAGAAAGGGACGAACGGACGGACATCGCCATACCAAAAAAAAAGTCCCGTATAAAGACGGTCGTGTAAAAACATTAAAAGATTATATTACATCATCCTTTTCATTTCAATATGATTTGTTATGTCGAAAATTTTTGAAATACCATTTTACCTACCTTTGTAGCAGCACATGGTTCTCCTGTGCGGAGTGCATCACAAACATCTCCATGTTGAAGTATGTTACATATCTTTTCACTTGCAAAATTGTCTGGACAAAGTCGCCCACATTTTTCTCCGTAACGTTTCGGAATGCAGATAATTTTGTCTTGTGCATCACACGTTTGGTTTTCGTTTGTTTGGTTACATTCGTAATAGACGCGTAGAATAAACTTCAAATTAAAGTGATTAGATGTCGTACTGTAAAATGTAAAATAGCTATATTATTCATTTAAACATCTGAATAACTTCATAACTTATATATCATGGATGGATCATTTACTCAGAGTATTTACATATTCTAGTTTTACATCTATATCAAAGACCTTTAATGACAAGGAAACTTTCAACTCTCAAATAAAGTAAAGGCTCTCCATCAAGACTCGGCTACAGAACCAACAGCAAAACACAGAAACACCCCCCTGCGAAATCACAGACTCAGAAGGACATGGAATACCAAACATAACATCAAAATAACAAACACTAGAGCTACACATAAACCAATGAGGCCAATAAGCAATGGGTGCCGACCCACGACGGCCACCCGCCACTCTAACAGAAAACGCTGCAGTTATCCGGATTATGTGTACATAACCCTCCCAAGTACCTGGTTATCCACATGTCTAAAAAAACGTAATTAAAATAGACGTTATAGCAGAGGAATATTAGGCCGTTGTGCTTAAGAAATGACAGCGCACGTGAAAGAAGTATATTACCTTTGAGCAGTCCTTTAAACGTACTGTGGGGATAATACATGTATATTCGATATGGGATCGCGACCAAGCCTACGCATGTACGATATAAAATTACAACTTTGATTTTGGAAAGTGATATTCATGACGTGCTTACTTTTGCTCCTTTTGACATATCTAAATATTTAGATATTTACATATAAGAAGTTTATACCAGATAGACAACGGACGACTTGCGTTGACAATAGCTCAAACGAGCAGTTGACTCTGGCGAACTAAAATTGTAACAACATGTAAAAATACGTAACAGAAGTACAGAAAGACTAAAGACAAAACAGTATCTCTATCTGATATTGGTTGAAGACCATCAATATAGCACATTAGTTAGTTTTTCATACCTGTTTCCGAAATTCAGAGTTATAGGAACCGCTGTCCAGTTTGAGGATTGGAAATGACTGATTGAGTATGTTGGAGATTGGAAAGGATTCCCATTTGCAACAACTTTTAATCCAAATATTGGTGTCTGTAACAACATATATACTAGTATCTAAAATCGATTACAAAATCTCTCTCTCTCTCTCTCTCTCTCTCTCTCTCTCTCTCTCTCTCTCTCTCTTTCTCTCTCCGATGAAATCAATCTTACCTTTATCATTTCAAAATCGAGTTCCACTGGGTTCGGCGAATTTCCAATCGTATTGGTAAATGATGTGGTAGCTGATGTAAGCTTTGGACGGATTGATATTTCCTTATCACATCCAACATCAGTGGGCCTGTACAAATGAAACATTCATCAACAATCAGATTTTGGAAATCATTTATTCAAATTACGAGGCTGAAGTTACATTATACAAATATTGACTTTTGATGAGGCCGGGGGCCAAGGTTAACCAATGTCTGATCAGGTCCATATAGTCACGAGTAGACCGAAATCAAAAGTCAATAACTGCTTTATTAAATTATCAGGATTTTATAATATTAACATTTGTATTTTAACGATACGCAAAGTCAAAAATTGCATTTTAACGATACGCAAAGTCAAACATCTTACACTACAAAAATCAACGCACGTGCTGGTCACGCACGCGCGCTAATCCCGGATAGACCGCTTTGGAGCGTTAGCGGTCAACTCATTCTGAGGTACGCTCTATCAAACAGCGTTTCCACCAATCAGAAATAAGCAAATCCGCAATAATATTATCGTAAGATGAGATGCTGTTTGATTCATGATTTTTATTAGTTATAACATTTTGATATTTTTAAAAGATGGGCGTGTTGCTTATTTTGTAAAAAAACACCCAACAACACATCAATATTTTATCGAGAACGCGTGATACTGACTTAAATGATTTATTTATTTATAGAAAACTCCCACATAACGTAGATGCTTTTTCTCGTTTGTTCGTTAATATTTCTAAACACAAATGTCATTGCCAGCATTTGTCAATATTTTAAATACACCTCATTGAAAAATGACATGAAAGAAAAAGTAATGAATATTCAGACAAAGCCATATCCCTATTAAGAAGTACAAAATCATTTATCGAAAACTAATCTAACTATAAGGTCATACAAAACCAGGATAAAAGAATTATGTCACATACTCAGGACAAATTGAGCGCGTTACTGCAATTAGCCAATCGCATGAATGAAATTGTAGATGACAAATATGGATAATGACCATATTCCAATACTTAGTACAAAATCGATAATTCAGAAAATCATAAACCGAAGGCATACAAAACCAGGATAAAACAGGAACCGAAACAAAGAAAAGAAGCGAACGCCCAAGATGGGAGTGAGACCAGGTGCCCAGGAAGAGGCAGCATCCCCTGCTTGCATGCAACACCCGTCTTTTCAATTTGGTAAACTTGTCACATCCGGTTACTTCCATTTCGGAAGATACAAGGATATTCGGTGGTTAGATGGTTCAAATGGCCTAAACAGAATATCGCCCACCATTCTGGAGAGTGGAACATCATAATGTATGACGAGTTCCCCATATCGACCGTAGGACTTCCTCAGTGATGAGGTTAGTCGGCCACAAACGTATTCCTGACTGAGAAGCTGATTTGAAAGACGCCTAGCTCTAGCCTAGCAAAATCTGTATATTTTGTACTTGCTCTGGCATAGCGTATCAACTAAGATATAAACACGCCATAAGCAGGCGATGAAGGAATGTTGCTACTCAGAAAAGGAAAGTGTGTGATGTTGAAATTGAAGTCGTCACGTTTGTCATAAAGTGAGGTGTTCAAGTGACCATCAGTGTCGCAGGACAACATTATCTCCAGATAGGATGCTGAAATATTTGTCCCTGTTGTTTCTTTGACGTCAAGCTCCGAAGGATAAATTCTGCTGAGGTAATCCGCGAATTTTGGATTATTGATTGACAGCACATCGTCTATGTATCTGTAAGTGAAGTTAAAGTTAGAAGCTACGTATCTGTTCCCTTCAGAGACCAAAGATTGAATGAATTCAGCTTCGTACGAGTAAAGAAAAATGTCGGCAAGGAGTGGGGCACAATTGGTTCCCATTGGTATTCTGACAATTTGCTGGAAGACCTTTCCTCCAAGCACCACAAAAATGCTGTCGATCAAGATCTGCTTCAGTGTACTTATTAGAGAAGACAGGACCCGACCACCTATCTTCTCTAAAAGTCAGTCGTACTCCTCGGGTTATAACATGCATGAGCTCGCTACAGCCGGTAGAACACTGACTATATTACGTACACCCCTCCCCCTTTTTATCCATTTACATATTTATATGTGTTGCTTGGGTCCCTGTGTATTGCTGTCCTGTTTGTGTGGTCATCTAACCATGGGGAGATTGCTTTATAATATAATTGTGCGTTTTTGAGACATTTTGGTAACTGGGAGGATTTTGCGCATGTAATCCTGATAAGCACAGCATTTGCCACTTGCGCAGCGAATGACCGTCCTAACTCGGCACCGGTTACCCATTGGTCTCGTTGGTTTATGTGTAGTCTTTTGTGTTTGATGTATCTGTGTCGTGTCTTTTTTGTCTCTTGCTGTGCTCGTCTTTGTGTTTTCGCATTAGGTGTTGGTTGTTTGCTGGAAATATGTTGAGAAAAGTTTCATATTTGTATCAAAAATATAAAAAAAAATGCTAAAATGCACTCCTTTGATTTTCATTTTAGTTTTCCTTGTTACCCAGGTCACACAAAAAGTTCTCGAAACATTTTCAAAGGGTTTCAACTAAGTTCTGCAGAAACATTTTTGGTCAATCGTTTCAATACATTTTGCAGTAAAAGGAAATGTTTTTAAAACGTTTTGACAGCATTTAAGAGTAACGGATAAAATGATCTATTTTAGGATTATTTCGAAATGTTTAAATAACATTGTTGAAACATCTGTATAAGATGTAAGTTGATCTAACTTGGCTAGATGTGCCATCGGGGACTCCTGATCCACCAGCAGTTACAATCTTTTAAGTAGTAGAAGGTATTGAAATGCAATAGCATCATTTAAGAAGAGATAAATTTGCAGCATGGGCCATCACGTTTCGGGTACTTAACCCTCGTAAGTAATCCTCAATCTAAACAATGTAATATGGCCAAAGAGTGTGAAAATTATTTTCAAAAATGTACCGAAAGACGTACTAGGATGGTTGTGATATGACATGGGTGGGATATGAAATATATGACATGGGTGGGATATGATATATATGGATATAGGTGGGATTTGAATATCACATCATATCCAACCCATCCTACTCCTACGTCTTTCGGTACATTTTTGGACATAATAATTTTCACTCTTTGGCCATGGCCATACTACATTGACGATTCAAAAAGGGGCCTTAAGGTCCGGGATCCTTTATCCGGGATCAGTGTACTTATTAGAGAAGTCAGGGACCGACCACCTATCCTCTCTAAAAGTCAGTCGTACTCCTCGGGTTATACCATTTATCTGTTCCAAGATGATCCTATTGAAATTAAAGATGTTTAATATTTCGTATGTTTGTGTATAAATGTTCACATTCTGCAAAACTTAAAGGAGGGAATGAATATCAGACACAAACACCAAACACATATTCCAATAACCACCATCGAAAGGCTAACAACTTTTAGGGGAAAATATCAAACAGAACTTTCTCACTCGAAAAGAAAGATTGGACAAATAGACGGAGACAATAACATAGCTGCACAGAGACAAAAAGGACAACTTATCCAATGAACGGTCGCCAGTACAAGTATGGAAGGTATTGTAGAATGCATTGTGGGTTTTGAGAAGTAGAGCTTCCATAATTATTTCATATTTCTTACCCTATACAAATGATAAACGTTGTATTTTCATCCCTGCCGGTGAAGGTATCAAATCGTATTTGTACTACTTTCTTTCCAGAGGAAAGCTGGAATAAGAGGAAAGTTACATAATTACAGGTATAGGCGTTCGTACATTCTTACATAACTTGGATCTATTGGAATTGCAACACCTGGATTGAAAAAATGAAATCAAGAAATTTTAAAGCAAATACGATTTCTTCATACGAATTTTCTAATATGTACACCACGCTTCCTCACGACAAAATAAATGATCGACTGTACAAACTCATTAAATGGTGTTTTGATAGAGAGGTTGGACATCTGAAACGAAGGGTTTCTTTTCTGCCACAGATTACAAATCATACAAATCATGGACATTTGGTGACCTGTGCATTGCCTTGTCCTTCCTTTTGGACAATATTTATGTAAGATTTGATGAGAAACTCTACAAGCAGGTTGTATGGATTCCTATGGGTACTTATTGTGCGCCTCCTGTTGCAGATTATTTTATACACGTATGAAAAGGAATTTATCCAAAATCTTCAAAAGCAAAGAAAAAATGATTATGTGAAATGTTTCATTGGTACTTCTAGGTACCTGGATGATATTCTTACTATCGACAATCCTGTTTTAAAAAAGTATAAAAATGTTATTCATCCACAAGAATTGATTCTAAACAATGCAAACGCTACAAAAACAGAAACCCCATTTTTGGGACTAAATATCAAAATTGTTGATGGATAGATTCATACAAGTGTGTATGACAAATGAGATGATTTTGGATTTAACACAGTAAATTTTCCCTGGCTTGACGGTGATGTTCCTATATTACCGTCCTATCATATCTACATTTCACATCTCATCCTGTATGCTAGAACATGTACTGATGTTTTGGATTTTCATAGTAGAATTTACAAATTACCAAGAAACTTTAAGGACAACGTTTTCGCTTTCACAAACTAGAAAAGACTTTCTAGAAATTTTACAAAAATTATCGTCAACGTCTTTTGAAATTGGGACTTATACCGGCAACAGAGTATATTACTTTATTTCACAACCTGCATTTTATGGTGACATAATTAACAAGATAAGAAGGATCAAAGATAGACAACATAACTATCAAAAATGCGTCAGAATCATCAAACGCTTTTAATACCGTGGATATGGTCTTAATCCACGGTATCAGTTGTGTCAAACTTATGTCCTTTGCCGTGTGTTTTGAATAGATTTCCCTGACATTGTCGCCATAGCACTTTCTATATAGACATAACGTCAGACAGTGCATGAAGTTTATATATTGTTTTCATTTTCGTGCTTAACCATCGACGGCGGGTGCGGCTAGCCAACAGGGGATGCTTACTCTTCCCGGGTACCTGGTCCCACATCTAGCTTGCTAGGGGTCCGTCGATGCTTAATTTTGTGCTCTTTTGTGAGTGCTGTTGAGATTATCGTCAGGATCTTCTTTAACTCATTAATGTCACCAGACGGACACTAGGCTTGGCACTTTACCAATCTACAGACTTGTACCAGTGCATCCTTTTAAAGCTTGCACTCTGACTGACGGTTACGATGACTTTACAATTGGGATGATTAAAACGCTATGTGAAATGACTCAATTGTACAACGGATGTCTTAATAAAGGGCAAAACAAAGCTTCTTTCATGTGACAGACCTGGAAAGAAGTAATTTATACACTTAAAAAACATCAAGTCAAGAGGGAGGAAAATTTTTATGCTCTACACTTCAACAAGAAATAAGTATCTATGTTAGGAGAGGGATTTAAACATAACGAATCTGAACTGGAAAATCTGTAACGAAAATGTGTTCACTGGCACACAAGATAAAAGTCTTCAATGGCTACAATATAGAATAGTACACAGAATAATAGGTACTAACAAGCTACTATTTGATATGAAAATACGAAACAATCCACTATGTACTTTCTGTAAGCAATCTGAAGAAACCATCAAACATATATTTTATGATTGTCATATCATTCATGAGCTTCTTAAAGCATTAGAAAATTGGATAAGTCAATAAATGCAGGAAAATTTAGCGATCGAAAAAAAAATTCTTACTTGGAAACTTTGACGTTAAGGATCAACCACTCTATGAAATATTTATGACCACAAAAAATTCATTTACGCATGCAAAATGAAGGAAAATATTCCGATTTTTAATCAACTTCAAAAGCAAATTTTGCATCACATGAAAATTGAAAAATATATTCATACAAAGAACGACACACAGCAAATCTATCTAAAGAAATGGGGAAAATTTACCACTCATATATAACAAAATAAACTGTAATGACCTCAATGAAAACCGGAAGAACGTAAGGCAGCGTATGAGGAGTATGCAAGATGAATCTACTGGATGTTAATTTCAATAAATTATTTCTTTCTACTCTCTATTTTTTCCTTTTTCTTTATCTCATCTCTTTAGAATGAAAGTGGAAATGAGGGAGCGTAAGTTGTGTGTGCGAGGTATGAGAGGGTGTGGCAATAAAAATGTGCTCTGATATCTGTCTTTGCTCTATTTAGGAAGTACACATACTAACAGCACACTGGCACCAATAACAATATCTATAATCCTCATAATATGCATATTAATAGTTTACAATTTAATGAAATCCGTAAAAAGTACATATGGTTAAATGGCATATATGTATAATCTGTTATGAACGTAGTCCAATAAGCCCGTTCCTAGCTTCAAATTTTTTGTATCTAAAGAGCTAGGTGAGGAACTCTCATCAGCTCTGTATCTAATACTCCTCAAAGCTAGGTGAGGAATTCTCATCAGCTATATATTTCTCTTTTTCTATCCTTTTTCTAAACGGGCAAAAGTATTCAAATATTTATGTGTATTATGTATGTTTATTATCATAATCGTCTCTTTCAAGAAAGGTGTTTAATATTTCGACTGTAATAATTATGAATTAATATCCAATAAGGAATGGTGCTATGATGATGACAAATGGCCGTGATGAATTGTCCATATCTTCCACATACTGCACAATTTTTTTCACAGCTGATCACTTACTAATCACTATGAGCCTTCTTAAGAAATAAATTGAATACATAAACAGATTAAAACACCATTTGTATTTAAAAACATATTGCTTAATTATTGAACCTCTATACATATTAATACCTAATATTCTAACTGGAAGTGGACATAAGAGTAAGAGCCAAACGTCTGAGCACTAAAAAAAAAGTATCTATGTTAATGTTAAACGTCTTTAAATTCAATAGCATCATTTAAAACCTGATAAATTTACAGCATGGACCAGACATGCACGTTTCGGGTACTAAACCCTCGTCAGTGATCCTCAGTCTAAACAATGTAATATGGCCAAAAAGTATGAAAATTGTTATGTCCAAAAATGTACCAAAAGACGTAGCAGAATGGGTGGGATATGATGCTACAGGACCCACGTTTTAGAAATTTCAAGAAATTTTGTAACAGAAAATTTCAAAAGCGTTGAAGAGACAGACGATCAACCAAAGTTGATCGAACTTGGCTACATGTGCCCTCGGGCACTCTTGGTCCACCAGCAGTGACACTCGCCAAGTAGTTCAAATGTTAAACGTCTTTAAATTCAATAGCATCATTAATAATACGAAATAATTTCGAACCAATTGTCATTCACCAGACACGTGTTTCGGATATAAAAAATCCTCATCAGTGATGCTTCCAGCCATGCAAAGTGATTTTGAAAAGCCGCCTTAGTTCATTTCAGTAGCGCCATATGGTTATATTTTTTCAATTTAAATTTGTGCATTTACTTTACAGAGATTGCGCAGCTCGAAATTTCCTGTAGGGTCGATTCAGTAGCATATCCATATAAAATATATGTTCAAAATAGCATTGGGGGGGAATAAATAAAATATATGTTTAAAATACTAGTGGCATTGGAGAGAATATAAGAAATTTGAAAAATAAAACTAGGGTCGCTTCTCTTAACTTTTTAAAAATTATTTGGCTGAAAGTACCAATGATGAGGATTCAATATCCGAAGCATGCATGTCTGGTGAACAATATCTTAAAGAAAAAGATAAGAAAAGGTTCTGTTAAAAGGGTTATAAAGGTTCAGAAACTCATACATAATAGAAGCCTTAATCCATGTCAAACAAGCAAAGTACATATCTATAATAAAAGGGGAAAACATTGCAAAGATACATACCTGAGTAAAAAATGTGATGCCTAGTAAAATAATTAAACGCTTTGTAATATTAGTCATGATTTGTCTTTCATTTGTTGTTAAACAACATATCACAAAAAGTCAGAATTTCCGTTTTATGAGAATTGACAAGTTTAGGCCGAGGAACCTGATCTATATCTGATTTAGTTTTCTAAACAATGGTATAGGTATGTTATTCTATTGTTATTTGGTTTCATTTATATAAGAGTACATTTGATATCTATATAACAATGATGCAGATAAATTTGATCTACAACAATTCATCTTTATCTTATCTCAGTGTTGTATCATTACATCTTATGCTATATTTAAACTTACTAAGATTCATTTAGGTGTATATCGTATGTAACCCTCGGCACGAACCTACGAATACGGAGACCCTTGGAACAAATAAATATCATAATATGGACTGGGTATGGTAGCCGTGTAATATTTTTGCATATTGAACTCATACCCAGTTATATAATCACAATCCTTCTGTTAAAATCTCAATCTTACTATCTAAACTATAATCACTTTTTAAAAATATCTTTAAGGGGTAACGAGTGTCTGGTAAGCGAGCTAACTCGCACAGTCAATTTCTTCGTTTCAATCCGTGTTTAACTGTTTTCCCGTTAAAATCAGAGTCAAATTTTACAAATTATAGGAACTCTTTAACAAAGAGGTACATAAAAAGGTCGCGGTTTGACTCACACCAAAACGTTTTCGCACTGGAAATATTCGCATTTGACAACCCTTTACTATTTCAACGCGGGAATGCTCGCACAACTTTTTAAAATATTGAGGATAAAATCAAAATGACTTGATCGCTAAATAATTGGAACATCACTCAAAATTTTACGGTTAAACGAAAAGACTAGGGCATCTATTTTTTGATATAACTTACGGAGAAATAATGCCACTTTGACATCGCGTCATGGCTTGCAGCCAGATTTGAAATTACTATAATCGTATATGGACATCACAGTAACGAAGATTGTTAAACGGCTTCCGGGCATTGGATATGATACTCCGCTATTTTCTGAAGAAGTTGGTGTAAAAAACTTTATTTTCCGTCATAAATTCGCGGTTCCCACATGAGTTGAAAATTAGTAAGATTCCGCTCATAGGCTGTACCGTAATTTCATAAGAATACAGCATAATTTGGCGAATTTTGGCAACTTCAATGTCCTTTTTCTTAGGTTTCTAGTGTAATAATTCGTGTTCCGGGCATCGCAACTGAAAGTTTATAACAATACATGAAGACAGGTATCTTCGTTTTTTCGGATAATTGATTTTGGCGGTTCCCACGTATTTTAAAAATTCCTTCTTTCTACGAAATTTCCTCTATTTTCTAGTATAAAATCAGTATGTTTTCTTATAGAATTGAACATAGATCATGAATCATCATACATTACAAATTGAAAGTAATATGAATAACAGACATTAAATAAAACGAAGATTTAACGGAGAAAAGCTACTAACTGATTTTAATGGGAGTTTCGCCGAACTACGTCACGTGACTGACAGAGGCAGCATCATTTCTCCACATGAATAGTTTTTATCAGGTCTGGTACTCTGGAAAAGTGGAAATCGTCAGGACTTATTCTTTTTCCCGATGATTTCCTCAACATTGTATTCCCCTTGCCTTAAATTTAATTTTATTTGGCTCATTTTTTCTCGTCTTTACGTATAAATTTTATAACAACAATAGGTTAGAGAAAACCCCCTCATTTTCTTGGACCCCCCCCCCGCCTTGGAAAAAATCAAATTACGTTCATATAGAAAGTCTAAATAATTCTTAAAAGGATCAGGTTTTTATTCGAAAATGAGAAGGAACTGACATTTCGTGTGATTGCCTTTACTTCACAGGAATATATTATACAAGAAAGATAACTCTAGCAACTTTTGTATTTGAAACTTTGAAGCTGATCAGATTTGCCGAGCTGTAACATATAAGTATTGATGGATACCTCAGTGTTTCATGTTTTTTTCTACATTTTATGTCCTAGTACATGAATATTACATAAGTTGCATCCCCCCAAAAATATTCTGCAACAGTAAATTTTTGAGATTTCTATTAGGTGTACAAATTTTGTGCATTGTCTCATGAGACTGTACATAATCACCTTCAATATCAGTTTCTGATGAAGTATTGATGGAAAGGTGTATCAAAATTACTGTCATATGCTTCAAAATCACTCATATTTTCAGTAAATAATAACAAATAACTGAAAAAAATTATACAGATTTTTTTTTTCTGTCATCCTTATTAATTTTTGAGACTTCTTATCACAAAAGAAAACATGCATTCAATGTTACCGTCGCTTCTCACTTGGCGCCGTATTCGACGTCATTAATGTTACGACGCGATTGATAAGTTTACAAGTTTACAAGTTTATTTCAATCTCATCATAGAACACATATTGAGACAATTTACAACAAATACATAGTCAAATGGAATAAATATGTACAACGATCATATGACGTCAAATACACATTAAATTCTACTTGTTGCACGAATATGGTTCGTCAAATATCTTTATTTCTCATGATTTATTTAAATCATTACCCAGTCGTGAGTACGTTATTCATTTCCTCCCAATTTTAGATGTAGAATCGAAAACAAGGCACACAGCTGCGCAATATCATAAAATACGGAACCGCTAGCTAGCAAAATCTGATCAATTTGGCTTAAATAAATCACTTATGAAATATTGATAAATTTACTAGTAGCCACGCTCTTGTGTCCAATGAATTCAAATAAAATAAAGTCATTGGGCAACAATCGTCAAGCCTATTAAGTTCTAATAAACTGAACTGAAAATCTATACAAACTGTACTTCTTTTCCCTCTTGTATTTTCGTTCCAAAGTCATTTGTATTACTTATCTATGACTATGAGTCTTTGGATACTAAATACATACGATTGCAATACTTTAAAAAGGGTAAGGGTATAAAATGATACACATTTAAAAAGAAATTTGTGTCATCAAATTCTTTGTTTTAAGGGGGTCCAGAACAGTATCCGAAAGAACCCCATCGGAAAGCTGTTACTCAATGATGACGTCATAATAGAAAGGCATGCCAAGAAATTCTGTCCAAATCTGCCGGTCGTCCCGATACGGTAGATTATTACAGCAGCTGGTATCATAAAAGATGATAATCTTGTAACGGTTTACTCTGTAGAAACTAAACCGCTAAGGATTTCTTGGCATGTCGGGAACAAGATTTCAATAGCGACCATGTTAATTTTGCCGTGTACCCGAAGGTATACTACAGGTAGTAATTATTTCGAACGAGTCGCTTCCCTTCTGAGGCCACCCAAAGTTTGACAAGGAGTAAAAGATAGCGCTTCTGTGATTGGATAATATTCATTAATACAGATATGAAAGAGAAGTACTGATTGTAGACTTACATTGCATGTATAGTATATATGTCGAAATGCTGGATCCAGCGCAACCCCCCCCCCCCCCCTCTTCCCGAGTCCTGGCTAATTTTTTTTTTTTATGTATTCATTTTGATGAAAATGAATATATATTTTTTTTAATATGATTGTCATTTTAAGCTTCATGCTGAGCTTATACCGTAGATACAGAGAAAAACGCGCGATTGTAAAATTAGGGGGGGGGAGGGGGTTGCTTCACTGCGAATCGATATATGCATACTTTTTTCATCTGATAAAGTTTGTTAATGGTCACTGACAAAGAGCAAGGAAAAAAATTTCAATACAAAGCCAGAAATTTCTTTTTCTGATCGATTTTACGCAATTTTTACAGATTGTTTTATCCCTCTAGGACCTCACGGAAAAAATCATATAAATTCTAAAAATACAGCATGAAGTTTTTGCATGTAAAATATCGCTAGATCAAAGTTAAACGAAGACAACACAATTTATTTTATGTAAATATCTTTATTTGGACGAGAACAGGAAAGTTTTGAAAATGCAATGAATTTTGCTAGGTATTGCGTGCTTAGAAATAGCCGCCATTGGATCGTTTTTCGCAAGAACGTAAGCGTTAGGTAACGTAAAAATAAGGGGCAGGTAACAAAATCACTATAACTGAAAAACTGACAGTCAAATTCCAATTAAACTTTTCTGATCGACAACATTTTTGTGGTGTTCGGAGGAAAAGTCTGCCAGCAAATTGTAGGAATTCCAATGGAGACCAATTGTGCCCCACTCCTTGCCGACATTTTCCTTTACTCGTACGAAAAAATTCCTTCGAATTCTTAAAAATAAACATCTGGTTGATACCACTGCGAGAATATACTGTCGAACAATGTTTTTGAAGCCCAGATTTGATTTCAGATAAAACTTTGGTGAGTAAGATCGATACAGAATTGGTAGATCATTTTGAGGAACCAGCGATGAAACGTTGTTTGTACGGATTCTTAAGCATTACTTAAGTAGAGGTATGCAGTATAAGTATGGTAAATCTAAATCTAAATTGTTAGTGTCGAAGCCAAAGGAAGCAAGAGCTGATTTGTGGTTATCTATCATTTCAGAGGCAGAAAGGTTTATTGGGGTGTAAGTGGGATTTCCAGGTGTTAAATTTAAACACAACTCTTTAACTAGACTGTCGAAATAGTACTTTTTGCAAGTAAATGTGTAATTATTTGAGGCTTTGTTTGCTGGTGTGATGACAGAATGTTCTTGGAGGTAGGTAAGCTCTGAGATAACATCAGGGTCTTTAAAGATAGACTCGAATCTGGTGTTCACAGTTGACTTTAATCGGTGAATTCTAGATAAAAGTAACCCTCTGATGGATATTTTATCCATTCGGAAAGGGTGTCGAGCTGTACATCCTCTTTCTTTGCCCAACGTCTTGCATATTCCTCACAAGAGTCCATGATAATTTTGGTTCCATGTAAAGGACATACTTTCTCTGTATTTCCCTTTTTTAACATTTCTCTCAACTTGTCGTTCTTGACTATACTGAGGTCACCAGTACTAACGTGTCCACAAGGAGAGTAGTTGAAATCCGATGAAGATAATTCGCAAGGAAGTGGATGTAGTGAAGTATTACTTAAATCAATACACTGCAGGAATCGTTTGTAAATTTTAGATGCAACTGTTGGTGTGTAGCTATAGGAAATACAAGGAGTTTCTTTTCTCTTTTTTTTTTTTCTTTTTGGTGGGTTTTTTGTTTTGTTTTATTTTTCGTGACAGTTTTGTGATTCAGAATTTGACCAGGATTCAATTTATCAATACCTTTGTTTGCAAATCTTACTTTAATTAAAAGGACGGTTTGTTTTCTCCTCTGATTTATCTGATCTAACTGCTTGAAATAAACGAGAAGTAGAAATGTCCATGATGACTCCTTGTAGTCTGTATTCTGGGGAACGTGTCTGTCTGGACCTCTTTCAGGAATCATTGTAATATTTTTTGGTTGATCGAGGTATCAACACCAAATATTGAGGGGAAATTGCATCGTGCGCGAAGCGTTATTATGATGTTATATACCTGCTTTGTTAATTTGCACAACACTTTCCCTGTTTGTTGCTGCTTGTTTTGTACCTTTTGCTTTCCTGACATTTATCTGGTAGTTACGGGTTTCATTTTTAATGCCCAGTATCTGGGGGGGGGGTCTTCCTCTTGTTCGCCTCGTTGTACGCAATCCCTGAAACCCTGGTGAAGTCATTATATTCAATCAGATTCCGATAAGATGTCTGTGCCGTAGCAAAGTTTTGCGACTCTCTCCTCTAAATGTCTAAACCAGACCTTTGATAATAATAGAATCTAGCACCACTTTGAGTTCTGGATAGAAAAATATCAGTCGAAGGTGGTGGAAAAAAAATTACGTGGACATGGGGCGAGTCGGATCCACAAGGACAGGCAATCCTTCTACTTGCTGCAATCACGACTCGGGGCTGTTTAGGGCCTAGGGGAATTAACCAAAACATTATTAAATTAAGATAGAGTGAAATAATTGGAAGTCGTTTGTTCCGATTTCAATATGGCGCCATCAGCCCGCCAAACCGTCAGTCGCGTACGCTCTTCATTGCGGGTGTACAGATCCCATTGTTAATATACTGCAGAAGTTAAATGTTGATTTTGTATGACAGTCCCCAATAAGATATTCGTTCCATGCGGTATCGACCGATCGATGTATGGAAAAGTTGCTTCCATCTTCCCCTATCTGGCTTAGTCTGTTGAAATGTGGAAATGTCGGGGAGTGAGTACCGGTGAAGAATTTTCTGAATGTATGAGAACCAGCTTTTGAAGACAATCCCTTCAGATGTGTCTGACGTTCCAGTATGTCGCTTAAGACCTTATTCTCTGACCTTATGGTATTACCGATGAATGTCAGAGCTGTAATGTGTATCTCGGCCTCCAATGGCCAGATAAATAGTACCCCTTGCAGTTCATGGTGTTAAGCTTTGGATGAGACGAAGAACCGATATATGATATGTTTTCAGAGCATCAATGTGTTTTTGCAAGAGGGCAAAATTCTTTCATCCATAAAAAAATTAAGTTATCTTGGCTGAACATACGTCGAGTAGATTTTGTGACAGGATGTTGGTTATAGGCCATTTGAACCGTGGAGTCCTGATGACGTAAGAGTGTAGAAAGCACGTCTTAAGCACATGAGATTTGTTCCTCAATATTCGCTGAAATATATATATCAGTGATCAGGTCTCAATCTTAACTTGGCAAAATAATTAAATGAATCAAATCACCCAGGCAAACGATCAAATGGTTTTAAAGAGAGTAAAGGTCGAACAAAAAAGTCAAAAAATCTTGAGTCCGAACAAGAAAAAGGCCGAAAACTCTTGTACCCGTCGAATAGCATCGGAATGCCCAGAAACCGAATTTCAAAAGGATCGATTTATCGCAGACCATATTAGACAGGAGATGCGACGACAGACAAACAGATAGGAGACCTTGTTTTGTGGAAAATAAGTGACAGACATATAAACGAAGAGGTATCCGGAATTTTGTGATTTTTAACACATCCAATCAATTTATGGCACTCGATTATTTTTTGCTGTGCAACATTCTGTTGGTCTCCTATGACTAAGTCATGTTGATTATGACTAGATAAATTCTTCACTAAAATATATTTGAACATATCAACATGACAACAACTACTTTTCATTATTAATTACATGTAGTGGCAATAATTTAGCCGCGGTGGATAAAATGAAATATATATATTTGAACAAATAAAAAATATGTACACACAAGCCGGGAATGCCAATTGGCAAGGACAAACACCGGCATAACATTTATTTGAAGTTAAAGTTAAATAAATTGTTTATATTTTTAATTCACTATAACATCCAATATATCTGATCCATACTTCAAACTCTGAAGTTTATGTTCCACTCTTGTAAAACATATCACTTTTAACATTACGGATGAAATAAGTCTATCCATTGAGTGGTTCTTCCGCCACATGATCGGCAGATCACGCCATCTAGAGGGAAACCCCGAGTCATTTCCTACAGGAAGTTCAATGTCTACCCGTTGACATCCTCAATCAGTCCACCGCAAGCCATTTATAAGTGTCTGAATGTCGTACCTCCAGTGTGTTGCATATATTTTACGAAAGAAAACCTATCGGGGCCTCACTTAAATTGTCACGAAACTTTGTATTTCCTTTAGAGGATAGGTGGACTCCGTCCTGAGTTAACATAGAAGACAAGTCGGAACTGAATTGAGGATGATGTACATGTATGACGCCCCCATTGTGTAAGAAAATATTTCTCCCTTGCCTGTTGAGCCTTTTCCTAGGTTTTTCCATTGCTTTATTATTTGTAGAATGCCGCCATTTTATTCTAGGGAGAATTTCCGACCAAATTAGTTTTGCATCTGGGTATTTATACTTCAGAAAATTATAAACATCTGATATACACTTCAGCAGCTCTTGGGTCTGATATAATCCGATATCGTTGCCCCCATAATGGATAATTATAACATCAGGTTTATCTCCAAATTTAGGAGGGTAATGCAATTTATTCTTGACCTGGGTTAAACGAAGGCCGCTGTATCCTTGCCACCTTATATGTGTATTTGTGCCAAGATCGCTACCCATTGCACTTTTAGCTGCATATCTGTGCGCATGTTTTATTATGGATGAGCCGACTAACCATACCATGGCATCCGAAAATTCATTATGAAAGTCTGAGCTTTCTACAAGTTTAAATATAATTTTAGAAAATACCATTTACGATAGCTTACTACATTTGTCTATTGCCTGATGTATGTTTTATTATAACACTTAGATTTCCATCTTCCTGCTTTTGAATCTTTTCCGGACTTTCCCCCTTTGATGAGGCATCTGATGCCGTTCCAATTCTAAAAGAGTGTGTCTTATAAAATTTTTGGTCTAGTCCTATGGTTTTTATGATTTAGTTAAGACTGATGCAAATTGATATGAGGTTAGTGGGAGTCCCCCAAAATGACAATAGAATGGACCTGGAAAAGCGGGTCTAATTTCCAGAAATTCCAGGCCATTCCTTACTGGACATGCACTATCACACGTTGCTGTTATTTCCCTTACGGCGCCCCTTCCATGCTGATCTGTTTTGGATTTACGGATATGAATGACCATATTCATTTTTGAAAAAGTTATATCGTTAATTGCTAAAATGGTATCTTTACTGTTCCCTTTACTAATCGCTAACTCACCCACCCGTAAAAAGCCATGGAAGGCCAGCGTAAATGCCGAAGCGAACAATTTTGTTTCGTAGCGGTTTTGGCAAACTACAGGTAACATTTCTATGAGTTTGTGAAGAATTTGTAACGTAATAGGTTTGCGTGAATCTGTTGTCGAATTTGTTCTTTTGAATCCCTCTAATAACTTAGCTATTACAAAAGCATTTGTTGGATCAAAATCGTACTCTGTTTTGCACTTGAAGCTGATACCTGATACATAGCTTCGGGCAGTAGATGCCGCTTGACCTTCGAGTGACAGATAACCTATAAAATTACAAATTGCTACTAAATTTGGAGGCAAAATAGGCGAAATCTTCTGGCTGAAACAAAAATTTTCAAACATCTTAATTCCCGTGTGATATGCCTTCGATGTACATGTATTAATTGCTACCGACGACTCGATCAAAAACTTTATTTCACCGTCCAAAGCAGATTGAGAAATTCCGCTGGGATCGACGTTGGTTCTGTGTCGGCGCCTGGCATTTCTTTGCGGAATCTTGACCACTGAAATCGAGACAAGGCATCAGCAGCATTGTTTTTTGCGCCTTCAATATGAACTGCTTTGAAAGTTAAAGGCTACTATCAAAGGACGCAGAAGGGTCATTACATTGCGCGATTTTGATGTTTGACAATTTATTATGTTAACTAACGCCTCATTATCTATGTGGAAGATAATTTTCTTGTTCTTCAACACATTTTCCCATATAGAAATAGCCAGGGCTATTGGAACAAGCTCTAGGAATGTTATTTCTCGAATAATTTTTGACGATTCCCAGGCTTCCGGCCATTTGAGATTTACCCAATGATTTCCGAGGATGGCCCCGCAACCTAATTTAGCATAACTTCTGCGCATTGTTGTGTGCTGTTTGAACATATAAATATAATGATGAATTGTTTGCACGCCCGATTGTTCTCTTATCGCCCATTCTAGGAAAGTTGAAAATTTTTCAAATATGCTACAAGCTATTGAACAACCGAATGGCAAGCATTTGTCGATGTAGAAATTATTTTCCAAGTGGAAACCTAGGAGATGAAAATCTTCTTGTCTTACCCTCAACAAACGGAAAGCACTTTTTATGTCCATTTTGCCTATTAATGGCGCATTCTCTAAGGCACTTATTGTGTCGACAACTTGATCAAAAGAGGTATAACGAACAGATGTATTATTTGGATGAATAAATGCATTTATTCCTCTGCCAGGCGGGTGAGACAAGTGCGTTATCATTCTCCAACCCCCATCGGCCTTTGGCACTACGCCTATAGGTGATACATGCAAGTTTTGAATAGGTAAATCGGTAGCTGGTTCCCAAATCCTACCTTTTTCAACTTCTTCGTTTATTTTTGACATTAGCTCATTCGAATGCGTTTTTGCCGAGGTTAAGTTTGCTGAAAAAGAACAATTTCTCGGACCTTCGTATAAAAGAGCAAAACCGTAATTTAGACTTTCCTTTAAATCAAATGCAGCTTTCCGATCGGGGTAAAAAAGAGAGTAAAGGTCGAACAAAAAAGTCAAAAAATCTTAAGTCCGAACAAGAAAAAGGCCGAAAACTCTTGTACCCGTCGAATAGCATCGGAATGTCCAGAAACCGAATTTCAAATGGACCGATATGTCTGGAAACCGATATAAACTGGGTCAATACGACGCTTGGTAGAATACTTCCGGAATTTTCGATGGTGCATTTTTTCCAAGTTAGACCTTGAAAATTGGCTTTTCTTTATCATTAATTTGCACTAGAGACTACATTAATAGTTGCAACAAATGCTATAGATGTCTTCACAGCAAGTTAAAGAAGATTTTTATCGCATTGAACTGAATAAGACCGTTTGGGAAGTGTCTCAGCGCTACCAGGTGCTGATCCCAGTAGGGTCTGGTGCTTATGGCCAAGTGTGGTAAGCAATTTACAAATCAAATGTGCATGCATCAAAGCAAAAGAAACCTAATTGTATTAAGATATTTGAACCGAAATTGGACAATCGCATATTCTTTTCAAGAAATGAAAACCGGGTTCTATTCCCGACGCAGTCATACAAGTGTTGATCATATCCATTCTTTCTTCCCTCCCAACAGTAGGGGCACCACCCCTGATTTGCGAGATCGTCTCTATAATGAGGGATGGTCTCGCATTATCGAGACGAAAATATCCCTCTTATTCGAGATTTTCGGTTCAGTTTTATTATTTTTGTGAAATTCGTCTGAAAAAATAAAAAAGCGCAGCATTGTCGGCCAATGGCACGAATATTTAGATCACATTCCTTCTTGACAAATCAAGTTTTATGCAATATAATGATGCGACTTTGAAATATGCTAAATTGAAATCAGCTCCTCTGCATTTCTGTGTCATATTCACATAACAAATTTGGTATTTTCTCCAGCAAACTTCGTTATTTTTCCACAAACTTACTTACCTGTGATGAGCTGAGGTTCTCTACTTTCATTTCAGCAATCTATTGCGCATATTAGATTGCGCATCGAGGCAAAATCATCGTCACAAGAAAGTGCATGGTCAATAATCTATGGCGGCCCATTAGGGTTATGATATTCAATGTTGTTGTTCATCAGAGATGCATCGTGTAAGAGTTGTCTTTCCAAACCGTCAACATTTGTCACAAGAACGATCGTTTTGTCCAGATTTCATTATGTTTACATGTAGTAA
This sequence comes from Pinctada imbricata, assembly GCA_033119305.1. Classification (NCBI taxonomy): domain Eukaryota; kingdom Metazoa; phylum Mollusca; class Bivalvia; order Pterioida; family Pteriidae; genus Pinctada; species Pinctada imbricata. The sequence continues at coordinate 102,807,190 of VSWD01000005.1, read as the reverse complement.
TGAATAAGTGATGTTGACATAAAATAATATTAGATCGCGCATCGAGGCAAAATCATCGTCACAAGAAAGTGCATGGTCAATAATCTATGGCGGCCCATTAGGGTTATGATATTCAATGTTGTTGTTCATCAGAGATGCATCGTGTAAGAGTTGTCTTTCCAAACCGTCAACATTTGTCACAAGAACGATCGTTTTATCCAGATTTCATTATGTTTACATGTAGTAATGAATAAGTGATGTTGACATAAAATAATAAAAAAAAACCTAAATAATTATGTCATAACATGCCATTTCTACATTCAAGAAGAAGAAAATAATTGAAATATTTGAATATTTCATTACTGATCATTCGTTTTATTTATTCACAAATACGTTTATTCTATGGAAAAAAAAATATTAAATAAACATGATGAATTAAATTCAATGAACAGTAGTCTGAAATGATACCAACTTGACATTATGATAGAGCATTAAAGAAAAATCCAATGTTGCTGAACGTTCAACATGCACAAGTCTATGTTACGTATTGCTCTCCATACAAGATGACAGGAACTGATAACGAAAGTAGGGCAGTGAACTAGATTGATGCTCATTGGCTCATTATGCAAATGTCATATCCGGGTCAGTGCATAGAAACGTTTTTCAAAGATGTCACAACCATCTCAGCTGGCATTTTCCATCCAAGAAATTTTATTTTAAGGTGAAAATAAACATCGAAGTCGGGGGTAGGTAAGATTCTCAGCCTGAAGCGTATCTAATTTTCAAGTTCCTGCTTTACTGCAGTATCCGATACGTTGACGGTAAACATTTTTATGTTTATTGGGCAGAGGAAATTCGGACCAAACAGGAAATGCCATGCGCTTTTGCGTTCTTTCCGCAAAATTAAGATTTATTCTCATTATGATCACAATCATCTCGCATTTGCGAGATATTTTCATGACCCAATTCAGGGATAATGCCTCATTATAGAGACGATCTCGCAAATCAGGGGTGGTGCCCCACCTGCCCAAGTCTCCTGACTTGGGGACAATAATCTATAATAAAGGCAGGTTAGGCACGGTCCATTTGATATTCTGGGGGGGGCTTGGGTTTTTTGTCGGAGCAAGATTATTTTTTTCGCCCAGGACCAGGGCAAAATTATTTTTTTCTTGCAAAGTTGGAGCAAGGAAATTTTTTTTAACAATTGATGTGTATATTAAGAATAATTGCGTTTTTTCAATAGAAATTCTTTATTTTTACTTAAATTACCCTAAACATTACTTTATTTTTATGTAAAACTTGTATTCACTTCTTCACTGAGAGAGATAAAAGATTTTTACAATATGCGATATATAATTTTCAGTAAACAAAATGCATATAAGGTCATGTAAAATGTAAGAGGGCCTGATGCAAGTTTTTACACGTAGAAATGTAAACTAGTGAAAAACTTATTTAAATTCTCCTTCCAAGCTTGTACATGAAATATTAGACACTATGGTGATACATGCATCTATTAATAGTAATGTATTATAGAGGTAATGTATTTAAGCATTTCATTGTTTCAGTCACATGCATACTTTTTGATATTTCAAGTATGAACTTAAAATAATGGAAGAAATTACTATGGCGAGCGAAGGGAGCCAAAAATTTTTATAGATAGTAAAATTTGTGGCGAGCGAAGCGAGCCGAAAAATTTTCAGGAATTTTAAGTGAATTTTATGGTTATTCTTTAAATTCAGATTACTTGTAAGAGCAAGATTATTTTTTTCTGTCACACCATAAGCCAATTAATTTTTTTCATCAAAATTCAGAGCAAAATTATTTTTTTCGAAAAAAACCCAAGCCCCCCCCAGAATATCAAATGGACCGTGCCTTATAGGTTAGGTACCTATGATTATGTTGCATCAAGGGTATCCAGGTGGGTTGCCAGTCACTTCGACCTTTTTCCATTTCGACCTCGAGTCACTTCGACCTTTTGCAACTTCGACCTCAGACGTTTTGTCCCACTGAAATGCCACTTCTACCTCACAAAAAAGACGTTTCGACCTTCTTCATTTTTAATGTTCTTAACACTAAATTACCAGTACCTGTATATAAAATTGAAAGAGGCCGAAATGTCTTTATGTGATTATGCTGATGCGGAAGTGACCTTTTCACATCTGAGGTAATTTGATTTGGATCAGCAGTGATGCTGAAAGGTGACAGTCCAAAGAATTTGACAGGCAAACTGTCATTCGGACTGGCAAAAAGTTTAAGTTTTGATGCAAAATTATTTTACTTGAACTGGCAACATTTTCATATGCCTTAGAAGTTTTCAGCATCTCTGGATCAGCCTTGGCCTCTTGCTTTGAGGGAAACATTTGAAGATGTCACAGTATTTGATGACAATGGGCACCCTTCACACATTTTTGCCATGTTGATCATTCATTGACTTTGAAAGTGGTTTCGTATATACCACATACTTCAATATCGACTAATGATTTTAAAAAAACACTCAACATGTGTGGCAATTTTTAACCTATTCATCCTCGTCTGAAATGAATAAATCAATATTATCGTTTTTCAGAAATAATCATTTTATAACTTTATTTTCATAAATATATGGTACATATAAACAAAAAAAAGGGAGGGTCCTACACGTCTAAGACAATGCTTAAACATGTTAAAGTTTTTCAATAAAGGGCCGAAACGTCTAATGTTCCGATGTCGAAAACAAACAATTATATAATTAATGGGCCGAAACGTCTGATGTCCAAGGTCGAATTGTCAGTAGCGGTTGGCCGAAGTTGTAAAAGGTCGAAGTTGCAAAAGGTTAAAGTGACTCAAAGTCGAAATAGAAAAAAGTAAGTGACTGGCAACCTCCAGGTGTAGTGGCACCTTTTAACAGGTCCAGGTCAAAGCCTTTTGGGCTATTATAGCTTGATCGGGGTATTGTAGCTCGATTGGGCTATAAACAGATATAGCCCAATCGGGAAAAAATGAATCTGTATGTTAGTTGTTACAAACTAAATATTCAAGCAAAAGAGTCCAAAAGTCAGCATTGGATTCAGAGTGCAGCACCAAAATGTGCACTTGGCTGTTTAACTGCAATTATTTCCAATTTTACTTTAAACTTTTGACATATTTGATATTTTACTCGACCATCTTCTTCTTTATTGCTGACATGCGCAATACAATTGCAATCAGGATCACTGCAAGGTTTTATTGGGACTAAACCTTATAGCTATCCACATTGCAAGTACTAAGCATGTCAGCAATAGAGAAGATGACAGTCGAATGCAGACCTGCCTACTTTTATGATTTTGGCATAATTTTTACAATTTTTTACTTACAATTACGCTATATGCTTTTGCTGCTCAATTTTACGCTTCCAACATATTTCCAAGCAGAATGACTTTTTAAAAGTATCTCTAACAAATGAATAGACTCGCATACATAAATAACTTGAACGTTGAGCGTGTTGATATCGTATATTTCTGTTCTTAAATGATGCTATTGAATTTGAAAGAAAGGAGGGGATCTCCAACAACACTCAGTTGCAGCAGACGTTTAACATGCAATAGTGTAAATGATTTAAATTTCTAACAATATCAAAGTTTAACATGCAATAGTGTAACTGATTTAAATTTCTAACTGTCAAAGTTACAGTCAATTTTGTTATATTATGCTTTACTTCCCTAAATTCCACATTCTTGAGGAAAATATTACACTTTTGCAAAGAAATAGGTAGGCAGGTCTGCAAATGAAAAATATCCAAAGTTTTAACACGGTGGGTAATCTCGCAACGCAGAACAATTGGTTTTTAGCTTGCCACGACGAAAGTCCGAAGAGCTTATGTCATACCCTCGGCTGCGGCATTGTTGTCGTCTGTAGACAAAACTTTAACCTGGGCTATATCTTTTCAACCATAAATGGTAGGACTTTCATATTTCACATGTAGATACCTTGTGACGAGACCTTTCATTTGAGACCATGACCTTTGACCTAGTGACCTTGACCTTGAACTTTGACCTACTTTTCAAAAACTTTAACCTGGGCTATATCTTTTCAACCATAAAGGGTAGGGCTTTCATATTACACATGTAGATACCTTGTGATGAGACTTTCATTTGAGACCATAACCTTTGACCCAGTAACGTTGACCTTGGACTTTGTCCTTAACCATTAACCTACTATTTAATTACTCATACTTTGGCTGTATCTTTAGCAATCTTATTGATGAGACTAACTTTTGATGGTTAGAATCCTCCTAACAATACTTTTTGTACTTAAGAAGTTATTTGATTTTTGACAAAAACCTGCTACGGCGAGCTATGTAATCTTTGATTACCCTATGTTTCTACAATTGTTTTGCAATATAGCTCATTTATAACAAAAAGGGGAATGTGATGCAATGTAAGAATGTCTTAGCTTAGTTAGCTATGAGTTGTATCCAAAATAAAGTGATAACACATAAAAACGATCGCCATTCTACTTTCACTTTCATCTACATGAATCACGCGGATCATTTTTTCAGCTTTATAAAAAGATATTATTCTCTTATTTTGGTTAAAACTCACAGCTATGGCATCCTTAAAGTTACACTGCATCACATTCCATATTTTGCGATAAATAATCTAATTATAGTAAAACCGATTGTTCTGCGTTGCGAGATTACCCACCGTGTTTAATCAAAATTGGTTATAATCATAGTTTCTGTAAACAGCAAAGTGCACATTTTGGATTTGAGTTGTAAACATGCAGCTGCAATCTTGAATGCAACGCTGACTTTAAAATTGAATGGATTTTTTTGCTTGAATATTTTATTTGAAACATACAAATTGTGCTTTATAGAGAAGGATCAGAGATGCACAGCATAAAACTGATGTCGAGTCCAGTAATATCCAGTAAGAAATTCAATCATATGGTCGTGCAAATGTGCATTGCCTCTGATATCTTTACCGGTAACTTGATATTTTGCTTCAGAATCCTAGCATCTTTATAGCCTTATTGAGCTAAAAAAGCTTGATCAAGCTTTGTAGCTTAATCAGGGGTTTCCCCCTCCTGATGTTAACATTGGATCTTTAATTGTACCAATGCTCAGACAAAACCAGTGCTTTGACACCTAGTGTTTTTGGCTCTGTGGTTTAACCGAAAGTCATAATAAATCATTACTCTTTACAATAAAAAAAATGCTTGGATGTATTACTGTAACCTTATCAAATATTAGATTCACAACTGATACATTTATTTTTTCGACCAATGCAAATTATGACTTAAAGGTGACCCGCAAAGATCCTTCACTCATCTCATTTTTTCTTGTTCACTTGATCAAGTAGATCTAGAATAACGCATTCAGTAATCACTGTATATATACACAGCTTAAAAAGAACGATTTATGCGAGTATATATTTCTTTTTATACGCCCGTCATTTGACGGGTCGTATTATGGTATGGCGAAGTCCGTCCGTCCGTCTGTCCGTCTGTCCGTCCGCCTATGGAACGCAATAACTTGAATATACTTCAACGGATTTTCATGAAATTCATACATAATGATTGAACTGTGGAGAGGAAGCCGCCTTTCGATTTTCAGATTCATCCGATTTGTCGTTACAGAGTTATGGGACTTAGATTTTTAAAATACAGTGAAAATATACTAAAATATTTAAAAATTATTTAAAAATCTATTTCTGGTCGAAATGTTTTGAAATTTTGTATACTTCAAGTAGAAAGAATGTTCTTTGACATATGTAACGGGTTTTTAATTTTTTTGTCGCATAACCGAGATATTGTGTGTAATAGGAAGGGGGGTGGGTTAAATGCACATACATGTTAAGCTAAGGGCAAAATATAGGCGCATGGAACGCAATAACTTGAATATGCGTCAATTGGATTTTCATGAAATTCATACATTATGATTGGACTGTGGAGAGGAAGCCGCCTTTCGATTTTCAGGTTCATTCGATATGTCGTTACAGAGTTATGGGACTTAGATTTTTAAAATACAGTAAAAATATACTAAAATATTTAAAAATTATTTAAAAATCTATTTCTGGTCGAAATGTTTTGAAATTTTGTATACTTCAAGTAGAAAGAATGTTCTTTGACAGATGTAACGGGTTTTTAATTTTTTTGTCGCATAACCGAGATATTGTGTGTAATAGGAAGGGGGGGGGGTTATATGCACATACATGTTAATCTAAGGGCAAAATATAGGCGCATGGAACGCAATAACTTTAATATGCGTCAACGGATTTTCATGATATTCATACATTTTGATTGGACTGTGGAGAGGAAGCCGCCTTTCGATTTTCAGGTTCATTCGATATGTCGTTACAGAGTTATGGGACTTGGATATTTTAAAATACAGTGAAAATATACTAAAATAGTTAAAAATTATTTAAAAATCTATTTCTGGTTGAAATGTTTTGAAATTTTGTATACTTAAGGTAGAAAGGATGCTTTTTGACATATGTAACGGGTTTTTAATTTTTTGGTCGCATAACCGAGATATTATGTGTAATGGGGGGGGGTTATATGCACATACATGTTAAGCTACAAGTAAGGGCAAAATATAGGCGCATGGAACGCAATAACTTGATTATGCGTCAATGGATTTACAGGATATTTCTACATTGTGATCAGACTTTGAAGAAGAAGCCGCCTTTCGATTTTCAGGTTCATCCGATTTGTCGTTACGGAGTTATGGGACTTAGATATTTTAAATACAATGAAAATATACTATAATAGTTAAAAATTCTTTAAAAATCTATTTCTGGTCAAAATGTTTTGAAATTTTGTATACTTCAAGTAGAAAGGATGTTCTTTCACATATATAACGGGTTCTTGAATTTTTTGTCACATAATCCAGAAATTATGTGTAATGGGGGGGGGGGGTATATGCACATACATGTTAAGCTAAGGGCAAAATATAGGTGCATGGAACGCAATAACTTGAATATGCGTCAACAGATTTTCATGATATTTGTACATTGTGATCAGACTTTGAAGAGGAAGCCGCCTTTCGATTTTAAGGTTCATCCAATTTGTCCTTATGGAGTTATGGTCAAGTATTCAACTTATTAGATATTTTGGTGTTGTGAAAAAAAATCCCAACGGGCGTATCTTGCTGCGTGAGCGTAGGCTTTATTTTTTTAATTCATCAAATATCGAATATCTTTGCGCTAATTTTGTACATTGTTTTGATATCATAAGTTAATGACTGTGCGGTTAGAAGTTTCCTATAGAAAGTGGCTTCACCTGCTTTCAAGATTTGTTACCGGGGCGAAATTTTATGGATTGAATTTTTCGAGCAACCCTAAGTAATGTATATATTTTTGAAAAGGTCTTTCCGAGACGGCGATTTTGAAAATGATTTCAATTAAATCGGACTTAAAACAAAAAAGTTTTTAGCAAAAAGAACTTTGATGGCCAAAAAAAATTAATTGTGTGTAGATTTATTTCTATGCGTTTAATTGGAGTATTGTGGTAGTGTTTGGTATCAAATGAATTCGAATGAAGTGCTGTAGAGGAAGATGATAAGGAAATGCAAAAATAATGTTGAAACAAACAATTTGTATCTTTACGGCCGAGTTTGTCGGTGCATCAAAGGCTTGGCGATCGTTGCCGAATAACGGTATAAAAGTTGTCGGCAAAAAGCGTAATGATGAGTGGAGGGTGTGTGTTCCCGATTCGTCGACTTCAATTGTATTATAATCACCTTAATTGGTGTCAAAGGGGCCATCTAAGGGGCACAGGTAGACCAATTAGTATAAAGTTTACCTGTAGTTTACCTGTAAAAGTATATGATGAGTATTGAAAGCTAAGATTCTAGAATATTTGATCGTGTGATGTAATGTGTTTGTGTTCAATCTGGAAATTAACGCAGTTGGATACACATCGAGTCTTTGGTATCGAAATATTTAAGTTTACTTTATCAGAAAATTGATCATATATATATGCCGTCTATACAGCGTCTGTCAACTACGTATACTGATTACATGCAGTTTACACAGTATCTTCAGGCCAGTTGTTATTGTTGTTTGTTAATTATGTTTACTAACAACCACTTCAGACAAAATTGAGGGAAAAAAATGTGAAGAAATGCGAAAAATTAAAGACATAGAATTTAATGATGTTATCACATTTATCTTGTTTTAACATATATAACATGCAAACTTCATTACTAAATATCAAATGTAACGAAATACTTACGCCAATAAACAGACTATGGAATAAATGTTTGTAATATCTATGCAGTTGTTTATCGAAAAATGTTGGAAATTCCGGAGATTTTTTTTTTTTTTACAATCGGGCTTAAGTATTCTGAAAATTTGAATGATTAATTATTATCGAGTAAATACAAATATTGAAAAATCCGTGGTTTTCAGTGGCGGATCCAGAGGGTGCGGGGGTTGCATCGAGGGGGAGAGGTGCAGGAGGCAGTCCGGGGCCTCCCTCGGGAAATTTTGCAAAAAATATATGCAAATGGTGCAATCTGAATATTTGAAACCTGTATTAATTAGCTTTATCAAAAGTGCAATAATAAGAAAAGAAAATATGGAGTATCCATGCATAATTTTCACTGATTTTGGACCAGAGATACAATTTACCTGAAGATAAGGGTCGATCTTTGCACTGAGCCTCATGCCCTATTTCTTCTGCATGGCGATTCGTATGTAAAAAAAAATACATTCAATAGCTTCGTACAATGTAATTAGCTTTTTACCATGTTTATTGCGGAAAAGTCAGCGGAGAAATAAACATAGCACATAGTCTTGCTGATTTTGTATATTTCATTCGATTATATCTTAGTTCAAAATAGTTTTGGGGTGTATAAGCATGATAAGAGATGGACAATAGTCAAACTATTTCATCATGGTCTATAAAGATCGATCCTCAAGAAGAACTTGTTATTCTAAATTGATTTTTTCAAACAAAACGACGACTTTACTAGCGCGCATCATATAACTTCCAGCATATTTTAGCGGTCATTCGAATTTTAACGTCATGCAGATTTTTTTTTTCATTATATGGCATTGGTAACTTTGTTTTTTCTAAAATTCCATCAAGACGAACATTGCCCAAACGTAAAAGCATCTACTGTCTATTTCCCAACAAATGCCTGTCATGGTCTAATTTGTTGTTCACACCTCGCACAGGGGTCAAATATTACGCAATCTATAGGCTTGCCTGTATATGACACGCCTGCGATCACTCTGATTTGAATATACAACCTCTATATATGAACTGACACTTATACCCGGCTAACTAAGGCCATCACTCAAGGATAGGTAAAAGTCATACTTGGGTGATTCCGAATACGCTGTAAAGTAGTTTAAGAAGACCCCCCCCCCCCCCCCCCCCCCAGAAGAAAAAAATAGATAAATAAATAAAATAATTATAAAAATAAATAAATCATTAAAACGTATTTGGTACCGATTTGTTTTTATCTATCTTCAAGTAAACAAGATATGGGAGTTGCATCCCTCACTGCCTTCAGATAGCCTCTAACTCTCGCTTAGGTGCACATGACGTCACACAAAGGGGCAGATAATTCAGTCGCGCCGCTTCAACGATTAGACTTTTCAGGTCGATTTACAGGAAAACGGACGGTCGGAAAAATATAATTCTTTTGAAATTTTTTCTCTAGTATGAATAAGTAAAAGAAAATATAGGTTTTTTAGCATATAAAAACCTTTAGAGGTGACCTTTAATTAACTTACACTTGAATTTTCATGTGTTCAGAATATAACGTCAACCATGTTCCATTGAAACTATGAAATAGAGGAACTGGATGAATTATATGAATTCCAATAGATATTGAATCATTTTCAGTGTAAATAACTTTTGTTTTTCTTTTGCTTGTTTATTACATGTATGTGCAATGAAGCCATGTGTTTGGGAATTGGTACTGTGCAGATTTTGTCAAGTATCAGTCTTTTTGGTACTCAAATTGAAGAGTTCCTGAAAGTTAAACAACTGATCCAAGTTTCAAAGAAGTTAACTAAAAAGCCTTCATAACTGGTTGACAATGCTTCAAAATTTAGTCAAAAATCAGAAACTTAGTGTTGCATTTACGAGTGCTGCTGCACACAAAACATTGATGCTATTATGTCTTTTTTTTTTGAGAAAAGAAAACTCCATGTCCACTTGGCACTTGTTACATTTTGATTGCTTATTTCAGTTCGGCAGGTGACAAGCTAGCCAACAGTAAGGTGGCCATTAAGAAATTGGCTCGCCCCTTCCAATCGGCCATACATGCCAAACGTACATACAGAGAACTTCGCATGTTAAAACACATGCACCATGAAAATGTAAGATATTAATATCAATTACCCTTTCTCTAGCTCTCAGCTCTTTTGAATTTATCATCATACACAATGTACCTCATGTGCAATTACAAGTTGAATGTACCAGTAACTAACTGTGTTCATCTTTTTTTTCCACAAAATCTCTACTCTATATGTTAGTTTTATAATGTACATTATCATCACATTTAAAGATGAAATCCCATATTGATACAGATATTAATCTGATATTGTCAAGTCTAGATTTATGATTCAAAATGAAATAAAGAAGTATATTAATTACAAGATGTACCAATTTGAATTTCAGATCATAGGACTACTTGACGTCTTTACTCCAACTTTGACTTTTGAAGACTTTAATGATGTGTAAGTTACCATTCTGTACATAACGTAATCTCTACGTTAACATTTTACAGGTTATTGGTTTATTGGATGTTTTTACTCCAACGCTAACATTTGAAGATTTTGATGATGTGTAAGTCTTAACAAGGTTTAAGTGTACAAGTCTTTGCAGTTATGATATTTGTGTAGGCTTTGTGTGAGATGTCACTTTTGAAGCATAGTGTATTTGTAGTATTGCAGAGGTTTTAGTGTTTAAGCATACATGTAGCAATGAAATGTAAGATAGTGCGGGTATCATGTGTGCTGTCCATGTGGTGGTTTGTAAGTCCTTGTGGCATAAAACAATGTCATTTACATGTACATTTTAATCCTGAAAATGTCAATTTATATTGTCTTTGTGTACAAGTATATACATGTATGTACAGTTGTTAAAACTCAGTTTTATCAGTACATACCGGTACAGTAGTACATCATGAGTGATATTAATTTGTATGTCATTTTTTCAGGATCTGAGGCCATCTTATAATATTTTGTCTCAGATTCATATATTTAAAAAAAAAAACTTTTATTTTTACAGTATTCTTTACAGAAACATCCTAACACTGGTTACCTTAATTTAAAATTATCATGATAACATGAAATAATTGAAAAATCAAAAACATTATCTAAATTCTTATGGGATCCTTTTCCAAAAAATTGAATCTTCAAAGTAGACACATTAAGAATTCCTCTCATTGACTTTTAAGTTTTACATGTATTTATAGATTTAGGAACAAAAAATTCTTGTTTTTATTCTTACCTGATGAAAGTAATTTTTTTTACAAAACCCCTGAAGAAAATGATTTTTACTTGTCTTAGAAATGTCTTGTCTCCCCTTTGTCAGCTAGTGGTCTACTTAATTTTTCTGTTGCTTGCAAAGCGAATTTTAGGGATCACTGTGTCAGTTGTCTGTTTGTCTGTCTGCCACTTTATTATTGGTAAGTGATGGGGCTTTCATGTTTTACATGTGTATTCCTTATGACAAGACCTTTCTATGCTTAACATAATTTTTGACCTAGTTACCTTGACCTAGATATTTGACCTATTTTTGCAAAAAAGTTCAGATTTACTTTCTCTTTTGATTGATAAGGGATAGGGCTATAATGTGTGTTCCTGATGACTAGACCTTGACCTAGATATTTGACCTACTTTTCAAAAAAGAACAGATTAGCTATATCTTTTGATTGGTAAGGGCTTTGATATTTCACATGTGCATTCCTTGTGACAAGACCTTTCTACACATACCATAATTTTTTTACCTTTTGACCTTGACCTATATGTTTGACCTACTTATCAAAAAAAGTTAAGAATGGCTATATCTTGTGATTTGTAAGTGATAGGGCTTTGAGATTTCACATGTGTATTCCTTGTGACTAGACCTTTCTACACATACCATATTTTTTCCCTTTTGACCTTGACCCAGATATTTGACCCACTATTCATGAAAAATAAGATTGGCTACATCTTTTGATTGGTTAGAGATAGGGCTTTGATATTTCACATGTTTATTCCTCGTAACAAGACCTTTCTAAACATACCATAACTTACTAAGTGACCTTGACCTTGGTACATGTATTTGACCAATTTTTCAAAGAAGTTAAGACTAGCTTTATCTTTTGATTGGTAAGTAATACAGCTTTAATACTTTTCACATGTATTTCTTATGATGGGAGCTTTGCTTTGTTACCATATTTTTAGCTCTACTGGTCTCAGACCAGTCGAGCTTATGCGATCACCCCTCGTCCGGCGTCCGTCTGTCCGTCTGACAGTCTGTCCGTCTGTCCGTAAACAATTCTTGTCCGGACAACTTCTCTGAAACTGTTAGAGATAGAAAGTTAATTCTTTTTGCATTTTACTTGGTCCATAGTCTAGTTGTGCACCTGACATTTAGTTTCAGTCCCTGACCCCCAGGGTCTTAGAAAATGGGCGTGGTCATTAGATTCTATGTAATCTTGTCCGGACAACTCTTCTGACACTATAAATGATAGAGACATAATTCTTTTTGCAATATGATGGGTCTGTGGTCTTGTTGTGCACCTGATGTTTTGTTTGAGCCCCTGACCCCAAGGGTCTTATAAATGGGTGTGGTCATTTTCTCCTATATAACCTTATATAATCTTGTGCTCGCAACTCCTCTGACACTATAAATGATGAAGACTTCATTCTTTTTGCAATATGATGGGTCTGTGGTCTTGTTGTGCACCTGATATTATGTTTGAGCCCCTGAACCCCAGGGTCATTGAAATGGGTGTGGTCATTTTCTCCTATATAACTCTATGTAATCTTGTGCTCGCAACTCCTCTGACAATATTAATGATGGAGACTTAATTCTTTTGCAATATGATGGGTCTGTAGTCTAGTTGTTCACCTGATATTTTGTTTGAGCCCCTGACCCCCAGGGTCTTAGAAATTGGTGTGGTCATTTTCTCCTATATAACTCTATGTAATCTTGTGCTCGCAACTCCTCTGACACTATAACTGTGGAGACTAAATTCTTTTTGCAATATGATGGGTCTGTGGTCTAGTTGTGCACCTGATATTATGTTTTAGCCCCTGACCCTTAGGGTCTTAGAAATGGGTGTGGTCATTTTCTCCTATTTAAGTCAATGTACTCTAAGACTTGTGCTTGCAACTCCTCTGACACTATAAATGATGTAGAATTAATTCTTTTTGCAATGATTGGTCTGTGGTCTAGTATTTTGTTTTAGCCCTATACCCCCAGGTTCTTTGAATATGGGTGTGGTAATTTTTTCCTATATAGTTGTGCTCTCTACTCGTTTAAAGCTATTAATGATGGGGAGTTAATTCTTTATCCAATATTATGGATCTGTAGTCTTGATAAGTCATTGATAGTTCGTTTGAGCTAGCAGCCCTTGGCCCCTAGGATCTTGGAGAATGGGTGTGGCATTCTTTTTTGAAATACTTTATCTCGGATGTTATGAATTATATGAGTGCTATTATGGTTGTAGTCTAATGGATATTTTGTTTTGTCATGCTACTTATAATTTGTTAGAGCGCCTGCTCCCTATGGTCTTGGTTTAAAAAAAAAAGAAAGGAAATTGATGTTTTAAAAACAACCAGGAGAGCTTAAGTCTCGTCAGAGACTTCTGGTTTATATAGTGACCTTGACATAGGGGATTGACCCTCTTTTCTGACATTTGAGATTTACCATAATCATTTAATTATGAAATTCATTTGACAAGACTTTCCTACTTTTGAACAATGTCACCTCAACCTACATATTTATCCCCTTTTTTAAAAAATAAGCCGTTTCACAGGTGACACAAGCTTTCCTTGGATTGCTATTTTCATTTGTATTTACATGTATTTTAGAAGTCACTTTTGCTTGATATACAATTTTTGTGCAAGCTTTCATTAAAACACTCTAGAGTGTAGCATTGTTATTACTCTTGCTTAAAATACAGGTGAAGATGTGTAAAGCAAACATCTCATATGATAAATAGATTTATTATAAATACATTTATATGTTAAATGAAGCATTTACAAAAAAAAAAGAGAAAAGAGAACGGAAAGCAAGTCAAATTTATTGAGTAAGATTCGATGAAGATAAGCCATAATGCGAACCTCTGCCTTTGTGCTTAACCCAAAAAAATTGTTATTTGCAAATGGTTTATTAGAGACACTTGGCTTTTTGAAGCAACAAATGTTTAAGAATTTCAGTTGTTAAGCCAAAACATTGAAAGAAATTCAATAAGAGATATTATTTCAAGTGGCCATTAACACTTATGTATTTATAAAGAATTGCCTCCTCTTTCAGCTAACACCTGAGACAGCATGAGGCATTAATATAAGTTTGTAACTTGTTTGTTTAACATTGTAGAATAAATAAAGTTAAAAATTTTTCAGCTACCTCGTAACACCTTTGATGGGAGCTGATCTCAACAATATAATAAAGACACAGAGACTAAGTGATGACCATGTACAGTTCCTCGTCTATCAAATACTGCGTGGACTCAAAGTTTGTTCCGTTTATCATGATTTTTTTTTTCAAAGATTATTACATATTTAATATCAGATATTTTTTCACTTATACAGAGTTCGTGACATGTATCGGTTTTATCGGATTTACTGGTAAAAAATGTTTGATCCAATAAAAACTTGCGTTATATCTATTATTTGGACTGATAAAATTTCCTAAATTGCAGACATTTCATTGAAAGATTTCAAGAACTCTGTTATACAGTATTTTGTAAAAGACCTTTGGTAAAATGATATCATTTTCTGTTCTCCTACCTTTTTCATTGACCACAGAAAGGACCTTGCTTGCTTTACACTTTGCTAATTCTGTAAGGGTTTTGGTCAGTATGTCACAGATTGTGACAGAATTACCCGTTGATAAGTAAAGAAGTTCATCTGAAGCTTTAGGAGTTCAATGGAATTACTTTGTACTTTCACATATGATGTAGAATCTGAGACAGATTTAATAATGTAGATTATGTATGCATCTTAGATTAATGAACTTTTTTTTTTCTGTATCATTTCAGTACATACATTCTGCTGGCATCATTCATAGGGTGAGTACATATTAATAAAACTTTAGACCTTGATATGGTAAATGTACAATAAGGTTATGCTAAGATCAAAGTTTGAATGTTATGAAAAAAAAACTTTCTGATAAGTTACAAATGTTAATGTTATCTCTCAAATTTGCTGTTTTCCTTTGTAGTCTTTTTTATCTAAAAAAAATTTATTTCAGGACTTGAAGCCCAGCAATATAGCTGTAAATGAGGACTGTGAGCTCAAGGTAACACTACATAGCTGTAAGCTTTTAAAAGTAGAACTCAATTGTGATTTACATTTCCCAAAATCTTACTAGGTATTATTTACATGTAATACATGTAGTGATATTTAGAAGTTATATATCCAATTACACAATAATTTGACTATACCTGCACATTTAAATAGCATTACTATTCATAAAAAGTGTGTGAGCTTTAAAGGATTTGTTAGATATTATATATATAGTTCATAGTGATTAGGGTCATTGACATGTTTTCATGAGTATGATGCGACACAAACGTAGTAAAATGAAGAACGAACTATAGATGAAAGAAGTAATTTAATTTTGTATTGTTGTGATGTACATGTATAATTTTCCATGTACAATGTATATATGAGTGTCTATATTTGTACAGATATTGGATTTTGTATTGTTGTGATGTATAATTTTCCATGTACAGTGTATATATCAGTGTCTATATTTGTACAGATATTGGATTTTGTATTGTTGTGATGTATATTTTTCCATGTACAATGTATATATGAGTGTCTATATTTGTACAGATATCGGATTTTGTATTGTTTTTATGTATAATTTTCCATGTACAGTGTATATATCAGTGTCTATATTTGTACAGATATTGGATTTTGTATTGTTGTGATGTATAATTTTCCATGTACAGTGTATATATGGGTGTCTATGTTTGTACAGATATTGGATTTTGTATTGTTGTGATGTATAATTTTCCATGTACAATGTATATATCAGTGTCTATATTTGTACAGATATTGGATTTTGTATTGTTGTGATGTATAATTTTCCATGTACAGTGTATATATCAGTGTCTTTATTTGTACAGATATTGGATTTTGGCCTTGCCAGGCACACGGAGGATGAGATGACGGGATACGTAGCCACTAGGTGGTACAGAGCTCCAGAAATCGTTCTTAACTGGATGCATTACTCACAGACAGGTTTGTTTGTTCTAGATTTTACAATTTATTGCCAAAACTTATGACCTTGACCTGGAAATAAAAATGATTCATTCAGGAATTGACATTTCTTTGATGTTTATACAGTCTACTCTCGATAAGTCGAACTTCAAGGGACCATCAGAAAAAGTTCGACTTATCAGGAGTTCGACTTACTGAGTACATGACTAGCAATCGATTTTTATAAGACTGGTGTATTTTTCTCCATCACCGTTCACAAAAGTTTGCCTAGTCTTCTTTTAGGGATCAAGCAAACTTTAATGTAAATAATGCAACTCCACAGCAAGAAAGTATCAGTTATCTGTCCAACGATCTTCTTGCAATTAATTGATATTTGTTTAAGAATTAATATTTAGTTGTGGTTCGACTTATCGAGGTGATTTTTCAATGTAAAATTAGTAATGGGACCTAAAAACTAGTTCGAATTAACGGAAAGTTCGAGTTATCGGAATTCGAGTTATCAGGAGTAAAAATGCATAGAAACCCATGGAACAGAAACGGGACTTTTAAAAATAGTTCGAGTTAAACGGAAATTCGAGTTATCCGAGTTTGAGTAAACGAGAGCTAACTGTATATACATAAGATTCTTTATGACCAGAGCTTTTATGTGGAATAATGACAGTTGACCTTGACATATATTTCAGGACAAAAAATTTCTTTTTAAAAAGTTTAAGTTTTCAACTGATTTTACTCACTTGAAGCCTTTCATGCTGTATGATACTGATTTTGTGTCTTTTTTTCAGTGGATATATGGTCAGTGGGATGTATCATGGCAGAAATGTTGACGTCCAAAACCCTCTTCCCTGGAACAGATCGTATCCTTTCTGTAATGAAATATTATAAATATCGCAGTAATTCAGCATAAAACATTAGAATATGTTAACTTTTGTATAATTATAAAAGTGCACATCAGGACAAAATACACATTTGAATTTAACTTGCCAGCAATTGTTTTGTAGAAGCATTATTGTTATACATGTATCTTATGCCCCAAACACTATAGCTTAAGAGTATGATGTATGTATTTGGGTCTGGAAACTTTTGTACATTAATTGATGCTGGTAAAGAGGCAGGCCCTCTTGTGACTTGTAAGACAAATATCAAATTGTTTTCTTCTATCCCTCTTGATGTTTACTATATTGAGGGGGGGGGGGTTAACATGTTACTTAAATTAATACATGTATCTGTTTGACATGTAATAAAAGAAATAAAGGGAATTTCATGTATTTTTAGATGCATTATGTAACATATTTTGTTTTGATTCCTTGATACATAAATAGATATTGATCAGTTGACAAGAGTGCTCTCCCTTGTTGGGACTCCGAGCCAAAAGTTGCTTGAAAAGATCAACAGCCCTGAGGTAACAAACATGATATATGAAAATTTGCCTCAAATCAACATAAATGATTGCATACTAATTACATGTATATAATGATAATTAAAATGATAAAAGTAATTAAACTTTCAAAACAAACATATTCATGTACCTTTGATATTTTAGCCATCAATAATCATGGATTTTTTTTCTACCTCCTAAGTACAAGTGTAGTTGTAAAACAGTGAAGTGGGCGTCTTGAGTGATGAGTCTTATAGACACTAGAACAAAAAACAACTAATGAGCATATAAATGTGAAATTCTTTATTTCCAGGCCAGAAACTATGTGGCCTCCATGCCAAAATGGCCCAAGAAGGATTTCAGACAGACTTTCATTGGTGCAAACCCTCATGGTGAGTCATACATTACATCTCAGATGCTGGACACTTGATGTTTGTTTATATGTCGTTATGAGTTTAGATTTTTATTATTTTCCAATTGATATTGATACATCATACATGTACTTTCTATTCATGTAAGCTTCGTTTCTATAAATAGCAATAGATTTACTGGAGAAGATGCTGGATTTGGATGCCGACACCCGTATCAATGCTGAACAAGCCCTTGCCCACCCGTACCTAGCTCAGTATGCAGATCCTCACGATGAACCCACGGCAGAACCTTATGATCAGTCATTCGAGGCCATGGAACTTAGTATACCAGAGTGGAGGAGTAAGTAGTCATCGTTATTATAACGATTCGTGTCTTCTTTGATTGAGTGCAGGTGAAATGAAAATCTGTCTTAAAGCCCTAGTATCAAAAATAGGAGGGTAAATTCTTTTGTCCTGTTTGTTTATCTGTCCAAAACTTTGACTTTGCATAACTTTTGATCAGTACTTGACTGGGCTTTAATATTTCCCATGTACATTCTTTGTGACAGGACTTTTCTTTAGATACCAAAGTTTGATTTTGTATGGAGTTTGACATCTACATACATAGATAGATGCCACTGGGAGCATTATGTTTAAAATCACAGACCTATCTTGTTCTCTGTACTGTACCAAACTTTTCTTCTGTTCTTCTACATGCATATTTTACATTAACTGTGCTCTTGCCTTCATTCCATATTGATTATGTTGAATTGAACAAGTATTAGTCTTGATGCCTCCGTACCAAGGTTTGGTATTATATTATTTTTGACCTGTCCATCAGATAGCTTGGAGTCTGACATATACGACACACAAAAGATGGTTGTCAACAGGGGCACTGTGTTAAGCTAAAACATCTTTATATCAAACACAAACTGCTTAAAATATACATAAAGATTTCCATATACTGAGCTCAGGAATTTAATGCTATCAAATCTTGTATTTCAGAGCTGGTGTATGAAGAAGTGATCAACTTTAAACCTGTGCCACTACCATAGTACATTTATTATGTCCTCAAGCTTGTTCTGTTATTATTACAATATTATAGAAGTTGTTAAATGCAAATTCTAATCATGCTTATGATTTTTGAATGTTGATACATTGACATAAATGTTTGCCATGTTGATACTTAGATGTAAATGTTTGACATTGTTACAGCATGGTCATGTACAGGATTGATCAGATATCGCTACTTCTTCTCTGGCCGACTCTCCGCTGTTTTATATGCGCTTATCACGTCAAGTTACATCTTTGTTAAAAGACGTACAAATACAACATGCTGTCTTGTAGAATCTGTGGTGTTACTTTGTAGTTCTGTAAATGATAAAGCTGCTATATTTATAATTTATACGTTTACCGTTAAAGCATGGGTTGTTCATGATCTTCAGGACATAATACATGAATAGAAGAATCACTCCTTAGTGCTGATTAAAATTTTTGTTTCATGGATAATGTTCGTCCTTATTAAGATACATTACAGGTCTATTTCATGAGATTTTCTTACAATCTTCAGCTGGTCTGTGTGTTTCGTTTCATCTTCAACAGTTGGTTATTTATTTTACAATTGCTCTAACATGTATTTTGCTTCAACTACTGCAATAAACCTGTAGAGATAATAGAAGGCGTAACTAGTTCATCATTTAGTGGTAAAATTACAGAGACAAGTTATATTTTCAATTTGTATTCTTGAAGACTGAGTGGGTCATCCTTGTCTTTGTGTTCATTTGTTACTTTACTTTCCTTCAGAATGTGTTTTTTTCTTCTCCAACATATAATGAGCTGCCATAGTTTTATTCTTGATACATGTGGATGTCACGTTTACATGAAACATTTGAAAACAATATCATTGTGTTATGAGTTTAGGCATAAAGTTGATTGTATAATATTTTTAGTAAAACAAAATATTCATATATGTCTCTTAAATTATTTTATATACATGCACTAGATCTATTTACAAGTGATGTTTGTAACACACTTGATCAGATAACAGCTACATGCTGGACATGTTTTATACAGCCCATACCTGCTTTATACCTGTCTATGATACATTTATCTGTGTTAAGATGTCAGCAGACTTGACCTTTAAAGTCAGCCAACTACATGTATGATATTTTTCATAATAAGATTTATTGAAGGTTTCGTACAGGGGTACATGTATTCACCAAGAAATCTACATGGTATTGTTAACTGCTTTATTATATATTAAGAAAAGTTTATGTTGATCTTTTTTACATGTATTTCTTTATACATAAATTAGACAATGAAACTGATGTTTATCATATTATAATGTTCTAGACCATATAAGTATTTGGGCCATACACATGTATACCATATGTGTTACCTTGAAAACAATGAAAATTACAAATTGCATTTCTTTACGCTATAGCCCATACATGTTAGTGGAAATAACAATCACAATGTATAATAGTGAAAGAATGTTTGACATATGAAAGAAATTTTATTTAAATCAAACTATTGAATTTAATGATACAATAATAGAATATCTGTACAGTAAACCTCATTTTGACTTCTTATTGTAATATGATCATTTTGGTGTGCATTATATGTAAGCGCAGGTTGTCTCTCTGTTGTTGTTTTACAAGTACAAGTAGTTTACATGTTTTATCTTTACAGCCCATGTCATACATATACGACCTAGATACTAGTATGGTCTAAGTTAATGTAAGGTCTGGAACATTGCTTCATAAACTTGTATATCTCACAGGTTTTATGATTAATACTAAGTCCTCTTTTAGTAAGTGTACATGTATGTATTTGTGTAAATATTTGCTTCCTAGTCTTTTGTTCTATGAAAATCTCAAACCTCAGGAATGATGAAGAATACCGTATAACCAGAAATTTTCGCGAGTATCAAATTTCGCGATTTTATGGTAAATGAGGGTGTCTTTATTTTCGCGAGTACAATTTTTCGCGATTCCTGCATTACAAACAAATATGTACATATGATTTCGGTGTTTTGTATCTGCAATTATAAATGCACTGGATTTCCTTCTATTTATGTTTAATCCGTGAAGAATGACACATGTACAATAAGGAAAAATGTAGCTGATGTACCAATTTACATTATACCTTACAAAACATAATTTTTCGCGAGAATAATTTTTCGCGAATCCAAATCACTCGCGAATATAGCGAAAATTAGTATCTCGCGAAAATTTCTGGTTATATGGTATAAGATCAGTAATTGACAATTACAGATTAATCTGTAATTCAAAATTTATATCAGATTTTGCTCTTAAATAAGTTCAGTTTGATTGATTTGGAAAAGAAAATTTAATTTTTTTTTTAATCGCCATATAAAATTCTTATCTGACTCAAGATTTTTTTTTCTCCGTATGTTCAATCAGAACTTGCATGGTAATTATTCTCCAACACTGAAATTTTCTCTCTATCACTGATTTTTGCATTACGTAAATTTTAGTTCTACAAGAATAGAGGTACATTAAAGCTCACTTACCTGAAACTTACAGATAATAGTTGTAGTGAAGTCATATTCAGGATCATTATGGAAGCATTACATTAATACAGTTTTCAGTGTCCTTTTAGTATCTTTAGTTCACATGCAGTAATTGGGAGGATATATGTGATGTAGACAGATAATTATCTTATATACAATAGAATAGAATCTGGATGAAATATATTTTCATGTGAACATAATTTTTCGAAACAATATTTCACAATTACCATAAATGCAATATTGTTTTTATAAGCTGTCCGACTTTAGAGTAGGATTTACTTTGTGATTACAATGTAGATTTCATTACCTCATGAAGAACTTAAAAAACAAAACATTAATAAAAACATACGCCTGTACATATATAAGTTTAATCATTAAGTTTAATCATTATTATATATATTTTGTGCTTTATTCTACTTATGGATAATTTTACGTGGATTTATTAGTTGCTTTAAAAAATTCCGTTTATGTTTTGAGTTTATGATAGTTTACAATAGGTTCAGTGCTTAAATATTGTTAAATGTAGACAGTCTATTTTGTCAAGATTTTATATTGTTGTAAATATAGGTCTATACATAGGTTAATCTTCTTTCAGTTGTCAAAAAGTCAGTTAAATGAAAGCAGAGTGTCTGCAATTAAGAAATGAACATATCCATTGAATTGTCCACATCTTATACACGCTGGTTAGTATGCTTGTGAATAATGAAATTTGGAAGTAGATGAACTACATGTACAATGTATGAATAAAAATACAAACACTAGTTTACACTCATTTTTGGCCCTTTGGCCGAAAATTTGTGTTAACGAGTGTTTGTACTTTTATTTATATTATCCCTTCCCTCTGGAAGAAATATTTCAATCTACTTTAATGTTAAGTCTTGAACAGACCCATGACTGTGTTTGTTATTTCTGTTCACCTTTTGAAAATTATATCTCGTACCTCCTTAACTGCATGTGAAACAGTAGCAGGCTTTCTACTGTTCCTACTTTTTCCTACTATTTCCTACTTTTCCTACTTTTTTATTTTGATCCTATTTTTTCCTACTTTTTCTCCAAAACCTCCTACTATTCCTACTTTTTTATTCCCAAAATTTAAAAAAAAATATTGATTATGTGTTGTCAAATTGAAGTTAAAAATAATTTGAATACAACTGATCTAAATCACAAGATTATAATGCTTCTATAAATTGTAGAAGGTATATCTTTTTTTTGCATCATACAATGAAGATGCTCACGGCTCGATTACATATTAGTACATTTGAACTAATTGTGAGAAGACTTTTAAAGTGTCCAGAAGCTGAAAGGGATGATCAATTTACTATGACTATGAGAAGGAGGCACTGGCTTTAAACTTTCAATTATAAATAAACGTCTTATACACTAATTCGAAAATTATAATTTTTCTGATGTCTTAGAAAATAAATATTACCACTCCATTTGACTTAAACATGTTAATAGCGACATAAATTTCAAATGCTTATAGCTCGCTTCGCTTATCATGGACACCTTATTCAAAGTTTAAAAAATTTTGGGCTCGCTTCGCTCGCCCATGCATAAGGTTTTAGATGAAACAATTATTTGGCCTTAACTTAATTATTTCAATGACATACACAAATAAGACAAAATCTGCTTATAGACAAGTTCAAATCCCTCCTGGCTAGGAACTAAGATTGCATGATTTTGTGCTTATTGCAAAAAAAAAATTCCAGGGGAGAACCCCATTACTTCTTAAAAAAGTTAAAATAATGAAATTCAGAAATGACAAATTCTAAAAAATATGAGTAATAATTGCGCAGCTCTGTTGTTCAATTTTATGCAAACAATGGTAAATTGCTTATATGGAATTACATGTATTAGAAAATGGATAATCAAGCAGCTCTTCACTTTTCCCCTCTGAGATTCCTTCATAGGTCAACATTTCTTACCTTTAATTTTGTATGTCATATTTTATACTGAAATTTTTCACTACAATGATGGAAAATCTCCTACTATTTTGCTATAAATTCCTACTTTTTCCTACTTTTCTCCTACTTTTTTTCCTTGACTACTCCTACTTTTTTCCTACTTTTTCATCAAGGTAGAGTAGAAAGCCTGCAGTAGCTTATTTTACTCTGTAAAACATTTCCATTGTTGATAAATCCTATTTATATACAATACATGAATTAATTATGTTTCCTTGGTTTTATTCCGACATCACTGACATGTGTGCGATGTCAAAAACGAAACTATGTTAATTCCAAACGGATGTAAAAATCAGATAAGCATTAATCAACAAGAAAAATCAAATTTTAATGTTATTACAATTTTTATGTACCCAAGTCTATTCCCTCTGATAGATTTATTTAAGCCATCTTCATTATGTTGAAAGTCAGGAGTTGAAATGTGAAGGTTATTTATAAATTGATAATGAAAACCTTTGTTGAATTTCTGTGACAATAAAAAAAAACATGTACAGTATATAAACATGTAGGTAGCATGCTGAGATTTATCAACTGCTGTATGATATTTGTGTTGAATTGAAGAAAAATTGCTAATTTGAATTTGATGAAAAAAAAAAAACACGAACAAAGGGCATACTAAATGGCATATTTCCATTGTTATCCGCATTGCATGTATGAATTGAGTATAAAAAAGGCTTTTGTCAATGCAGAATTTGCCAGTTATGTTCATTTGAACTATTTGTTAGTCAATTTAATGAATATAATTCAAATGAGACAATGTATGTTAAACAAAGTAGAATCATTGACTGTCAGCTATCAAGGAGTATTTGTGTTCACAAGTAAATCACATGTCATCTGATGTGAATTTTATTGTCATCTTATTTCATTTGTTTAGATTCGGGTAAATTCTTTGTTTTTTCTTCTGTCTTTGTTGGAAGTACATCAAGTCTTGTCTTCAAATTGTTTTAAGCAGCATCCTCCCCCCTTTCTATTTGGAGACATAAATAATAGGTGTATCTGTAATAATACTTATATAAAGGAAAACATTGAACTTGAAATGCATTCAAATTGTAGGTTAATTTATGTAAGTGTGATGTCTATCATTCCATCAACAGATTATAATAGTGCTGACTGTTAACAGTCTTTGTGATGTTAAAAATAGATAGTATTATAATTACTATTTTCATTGTCTATCATTGTCATGAAATATAGTACACGGAAGTCAACTCAGCTGGAAAGTTAATTTAGTATATGAAAACTTCTTTTTGTATGGCATTCAATTTAAGAAGTCTTTGACCTCAATAAAACAGTATTATGCAGATTTGATATTGCATCTGTTGGAACAATTCAATTTAAAATGTTTTCAATTATGACACCTTTTCCAAATCTCATTTCAAATGTCGGTACTCACTTTTGTGTAGTTGTAATCAGAGCTGAGATTAAAGTAAATACAAAGATTCTACAGATATAGTCTACGATTGACAATGACTGCTAAGAATTTCTTGGGTTTGCACAATGTCAAAATGTTTTATTCAGTTGTCAAATATCTTGTTTTTCTGTGTTGGAAAGTTTAAAGAGCTACAAAAGCTATTCATCTCTAAGCTTTGAAATGTGTATGCTGTGTTATTTTCTTCAAATATGGAAAGTTGAATTTAGAGTAAATTAAAACACAAATACATGTCACCCATTTCAAGTCAATAACTTGTGTATTTTCATTAAGTTTTTTTCATTAAGTTTATTGTGTTGTTAAAAACAAATGCTGAATCTTTGCAAAACATAAGATTTATATAGATTCACATTTATTTTTCCTGTAATACAGGTATATGGAGTGTATAGGCATAATATTTTCCCATTTCTAGATTGATAATCAAAGATGGGGGAAGATGAAGATGTTTAAGTAGATGTAAATGACAAGATTGTCGTTTTTAATTTTAATTTTGTATGTCATATTTTATACTGAAATTTTTCACTACAATGATGGAAAATCTCCTACTATTTTGCTATAAATTCCTACTTTTTCCTACTTTTCTCCTTCTTTTTTTCCTTGACTACTCCTACTTTTTTCCTACTTTTTCATCAAGGTAGAGTAGAAAGCCTGCAGTAGCTTATTTTACTCTGTAAAACATTTCCATTGTTGATAAATCCTATTTATATACAATACATGAATTAATTATGTTTCCTTGGTTTTATTCCGACATCACTGACATGTGTGCGATGTCAAAAACGAAACTATGTTAATTCCAAACGGATGTAAAAATCAGATAAGCATTAATCAACAAGAAAAATCAAATTTTAATGTTATTACAATTTTTATGTACCCAAGTCTATTCCCTCTGATAGATTTATTTAAGCCATCTTCATTATGTTGAAAGTCAGGAGTTGAAATGTGAAGGTTATTTATAAATTGATAATGAAAACCTTTGTTGAATTTCTGTGACAATAAAAAAAAACATGTACAGTATATAAACATGTAGGTAGCATGCTGAGATTTATCAACTGCTGTATGATATTTGTGTTGAATTGAAGAAAAATTGCTAATTTGAATTTGATGAAAAAAAAAAAACACGAACAAAGGGCATACTAAATGGCATATTTCCATTGTTATCCGCATTGCATGTATGAATTGAGTATAAAAAAGGCTTTTGTCAATGCAGAATTTGCCAGTTATGTTCATTTGAACTATTTGTTAGTCAATTTAATGAATATAATTCAAATGAGACAATGTATGTTAAACAAAGTAGAATCATTGACTGTCAGCTATCAAGGAGTATTTGTGTTCACAAGTAAATCACATGTCATCTGATGTGAATTTTATTGTCATCTTATTTCATTTGTTTAGATTCGGGTAAATTCTTTGTTTTTTCTTCTGTCTTTGTTGGAAGTACATCAAGTCTTGTCTTCAAATTGTTTTAAGCAGCATCCTCCCCCCTTTCTATTTGGAGACATAAATAATAGGTGTATCTGTAATAATACTTATATAAAGGAAAACATTGAACTTGAAATGCATTCAAATTGTAGGTTAATTTATGTAAGTGTGATGTCTATCATTCCATCAACAGATTATAATAGTGCTGACTGTTAACAGTCTTTGTGATGTTAAAAATAGATAGTATTATAATTACTATTTTCATTGTCTATCATTGTCATGAAATATAGTACACGGAAGTCAACTCAGCTGGAAAGTTAATTTAGTATATGAAAACTTCTTTTTGTATGGCATTCAATTTAAGAAGTCTTTGACCTCAATAAAACAGTATTATGCAGATTTGATATTGCATCTGTTGGAACAATTCAATTTAAAATGTTTTCAATTATGACACCTTTTCCAAATCTCATTTCAAATGTCGGTACTCACTTTTGTGTAGTTGTAATCAGAGCTGAGATTAAAGTAAATACAAAGATTCTACAGATATAGTCTACGATTGACAATGACTGCTAAGAATTTCTTGGGTTTGCACAATGTCAAAATGTTTTATTCAGTTGTCAAATATCTTGTTTTTCTGTGTTGGAAAGTTTAAAGAGCTACAAAAGCTATTCATCTCTAAGCTTTGAAATGTGTATGCTGTGTTATTTTCTTCAAATATGGAAAGTTGAATTTAGAGTAAATTAAAACACAAATACATGTCACCCATTTCAAGTCAATAACTTGTGTATTTTCATTAAGTTTTTTTCATTAAGTTTATTGTGTTGTTAAAAACAAATGCTGAATCTTTGCAAAACATAAGATTTATATAGATTCACATTTATTTTTCCTGTAATACAGGTATATGGAGTGTATAGGCATAATATTTTCCCATTTCTAGATTGATAATCAAAGATGGGGGAAGATGAAGATGTTTAAGTAGATGTAAATGACAAGATTGTCGTTTTTATTATGTGTAGCATGTAGTCATCATTTGTTTCATCTACTACATTTATTATACACCATGAAGTAATAGGTTCATAAATTGTCTGCGAGACCTATTGTTGAAATAGAAATATAACTGATCAACTTTCCACTTTTATAGACTAGTACTTCCAGTTACTGCATATTATAAAAGGCAAATAAATTTTCTTTCATATTGTTTCTCTGTTTTGTTTGTTTATTTTAAATCATAAATTCGAGGATTTGCTAGATGTAGCTGACTTTCTTCATGGGGTTTGTCCCCAAAAGCTTCACCTTGGTCATAATTATTGAATGTTAAGAATGGGACTGTCATATTTGACAAGTCTGTTCCTTTTGACCAGATCTGTTTTCTTTGAATTCACTACATTGACGTTAAGCATGAATTAGGTAAAGAATGAGAATTGAACTACTTAAACAAAAAATTATATCTTGGCAACAGATTTTCTACAGAACATAGTAAATGTGTATTTGGTACATCCTTCATGCCTCAAATGTCATAATAAAACATCAGAAAGAGTTACCTTGTGGGCATTACAGAATTTTTAACTCACCGGGACGAAAAAGTCAGGAGAGCTAATGCCATACCCTCCGCGTTGTCGTCGTCCGTAGACAAAACTTTAACCTGGGCTACATCTCTTGAACTATAATGGGTAGGGCTTTGATATTTCACATGTAGATACCTTGTGACGAGACCTTTCATTTGAGACCATGACCTTTGACCTAGTGACCTTGGACTTTGACCTACTTTTCAAAAACTTTATCTGGTTTCTGACAAAAACCTGTATAGGCGAGCTTTGTAATCTTTGATAACCCTATGTATATGCCTTACATATAACCTACTTTTGACCTACATAACTGATATTTGCCTAAAGTATCTTTTAAAAGTTACTAGTCGGTGAAGTTTGAAAATAATAGATTACCCTGTGCTTACACACTTGTTCATAAGTCATTGTTTTAGACACGTTTATTTTCAGTCACCTAGCAACTAGTCCGCTTTGAAAAAATCAATGAAATACCGATAGCCAAAAAGATATTCAATAAACATCAAAGAGGTACCTAACAGTTATTCAGTCTCAAAGATAGAAAATGTCCACATTTTCTTGAATCTATTTTATTGAAAAGTAATCAACTATAAGTTATCTAGTACTGGTATTGAAGTTTCTGATGGGATTACTATGTGGTAACCACACTGGAACTACAGGAATCTTTGCTTTCGTCTCCCCTACGTCATCTAAGTCGTCATCGGCTGAACGGGGACGAACTCGGCGTCTCCTTCTGAAATATTTTGCTCAAAATGAAATATTTGACGTACATGAATGTCATGTTTCAGAATCTTTGTATAAAATTAGTTTTGGGTAATTATAATTCTTCGAATCATAGTTACCCTAACTTTCGTGTATAATATTGCAAGGAACATAAGGCCCCCTCCGGGAAATAGTGTGGATGGCTTTATATTCTTTGTCTGTGATTTTACCACTGCTGTACCGGTACGGATGCATAGCAGATGTGAAAAGATGACGGGAAATCGGATCCACGCACGTACACTTAAACATTTAAAGAATTCTTACTTAATCATAAATTCTATATAATCCCAGTCCATGACAGGCACAACTTCCTCATATCGTCATGTCTTTCCGTTTTTAAAAATGTGATACGTATATATCGGTCGATGATTTCGAAGAATTTCCAGAAGGAGAGGGACTTTCTTACACGACACAGGAGCTCGATACCAATGATCCACAAGTATACCCACCTCTACTTTCCTTTGACTAGAGAGAGATGGGAAAAGGCGGGTGTCATTGAAGGTTGTTGGTATTGAGCTCCTGTGCTTTCTGATATGTCGTATGCTAGATATAAAAAGCCGTGGTCACAACCCATCGTACGTGTATAAACATTACTTTTGTACGTGTTGTCTACATGAAATTTTGGTGTCGGTACGTGGTTGTTGCGTAAAGCCCTGAACCTGTCGCACGTGTTTTTAGTCATGCGTGTTTTGAGGAGTCTGCGATCACTACGTTTTTCTGAAGACGTAGGGAAGCAAGTAGCAAGAGTTTCGGAAAAAAAATTGGCAAAATTTTGATATCATTGCGTGGTCCTTGCGTATGTACATGTATTTAGCCGTGCGTGTTTTGAGGAGTCTGCGATTGCTACGTTTTCATGAAGACGTAGGGAAGTAAGTAGCAACGCCCGTTGTACGCATGGTTGTGTATTATATGTTGCGCAAGTGGCAAGTAGGTTGTGCTTGCTTGAAACATGCTTACAACGTACGATCTCCGTACGTCTTCCACGCAGCTTGCAAACAAGGTCATAGGCGGCTCAGGCTTGCAGTATAGATTTCAATGTGAAGAAAAACGGAACGGAAGTCGGTCGCATGTGTAGGAGATTGTCTTTCACGTGGTCGTAAGAGTGTTATAGTTACATGTACTGTTAACGCACGGGTACATTACTTCCTTACGCGACAAGTACGTTGCGCGTACGTATGTACAACGTGCGTGTTGTACTTCTTGGTGAATACGTAGACTGTGCGCAGTCAGGACGCAGCTAGTGTTCTGCTTGAAATAAAACTGCTACGCCCCCAAAATCCGTGAGGAGGCCGTACGGACAAAGTACTGATAACTCACAGAACTGTACGGATCCTCAAAGTTTGCCCAAGTTTTTGCACGTAGACAACACGTACATGTACTTGGACTTATGGCCAGCTGTGACAACGGATTTTAAAGCAGTATGTCTTCCTACAAGCCGTAGCAGTTTTAAGCCGTGATCACAACCCACCCTTCGTGCAAGTACGTTCGTGTGTCTACATGCAAAAAAGTAGGCAAACTTTGGGTGTCTGTGCATTATCAGTGCATACTTCTCCATGAAACCGACTGCGAGAGGGATAGCATCTAACTGTGATCATGACAACATAAGTGAGTTCTTGGCCTATGGTCCCGTGGTTAGTGACAGATACAGTTTCATTTTCCTTTAACGATTACGCATTTACGTTAGCACTACCACCTTTCATTCACTTTTCCACATACCAAATGAAAATGATTTTTGGTTTTAAAAAAAGTCTTCTTTTTACATCTATAAAAGACATTAAGTCTGAATTTGTTTTTTTTTTTTTTATTCTGCAGAAAGTAAGTTAGTGACCTTGTCCCCAAACTTTCCAGGTAATATTCGTAATTCTGCTTTGCATAACTCGCCATTGTTACGTTTCTTCCTTATAATATTTGAAGCCTCTGATGGCACACGGTCTTTCATGTTGCAAAGATCCAAGATTTGTGAACAGGAAAGGAGGCTAGATTTAGAAAATAAGGTGGCTCACATATTCGTTGGTACGGAAATTCGTGGATCGATCCATCAACCGTCGGAAAGCACTGAGCCATTGACAGTATAACACACAGATTACTGGTACATTTGTTCGGAAACTTCATGCATTCATGGCATTTTCATAATAACGTACCATAACTCGTGTACATATGTATAACAGGTCTCTTCTAAACGGAAGCATAGGTCTCAAGGAAGACGACGAAACCAAAAACTTAGTAAAAGAGCTAGATTACACCGTACCCTCTTCTAAAAATTGCACGCAACGACGGCAGACATGAACTGCTTCATGCTCTCCCATCAGTTCCAGCAGTTCAATTGAAATCTATCTTGGATGAAGCACTGGTTGCATTCTTAAGAAATACTGACTGATTTAGACTTAATATCATTGTCGCATTCGCACAGAATAAACTTTATCCATTTGTTATTAAAATCATCCCCCCTAAAAGACGATTAATAAAAATTCAATTTATCAACAAAGATCTTCTAAACATCTCTAAAATCTTTCGGGATCATCGCGTACAAAGTACTATTCCTCAATATTTTGAGAATTTAGAACCTCCTCTTATTTGTTACAAATATAAGAAACCTAGAAATTTTGTATTTAACTACATGTACAATAAAGTAATATCAGATCCTAAAATACTTTAAATCAAGTCCTGCTTCTTGAGAATGTGCAACGTCTGAATACCTATATAAACTAGCTGGTCATATTGTTACAGGTGACTTTTCAATTATCCAGGACAGGCAGCTCCGTGGTCTTCTAAACAAGAGGCCCAAGGGGGCCACATCGCTCGCCTGAGTTGCAGACAAAGGGTTAAAAGTCACAAAAATACTTCTACAGATCGAAGCCCTTGACAGCCATATTTGTTGACCTATCGACAAGAAAAATACAAACTTGGCAGAGGACCTTGAGTACTTGCTTGCTGCAAGGTTTCGTGAAATTCTGTGCAATGGTTGCATAGGAGATTTCGAAAATGTGTCAGCCAATCAGAGTCCTCGGCGGCCATATTTGTTGACCGATCAGCACAAAAAACACAATCTTGGTAGAGGACCTTGAGTACTTTCTTCCTGTAAAGTATCATGGAATTCTGTGCAGTGGTTTTTTTGCAGAGAAGATGTTGAAAATGTGTTAGCCAATCAGAGCCCTCGGTGGCCATATTTGTTGACCGATCGGCACGAAAAACACAAACTTGTTGGAGGACCTTGAATACTTCCTTCCTGTAAAGTTTCATGAAATTCTGTGCAGCGGTTGCAGAGGAGATGTCGAAAATGTGTCAGCCAATAAGAGCCCTCGTCAGCCATATTTGTTGAACAATCGGCACGAAAAACATAAACTTGGTACAGGACCTTGAGCACTTCCTTCCTGCAAAGTTTCATGAAATTCTGTGCAGTGGTTGCAGAGGAGATGTCAAAAATATGTCAGCCAATCAGAGCCCTCGGCGGCCATATTTGTTGACCGATCGGCACGAAAAACACAAACTTGGTAGAGGACCTTGAGTACTTCCTTCCTGTAAAGTTTCATGAAATTCTGTGCAGCGGTTGCAGAGGAGATGTCGAAAATGTGTCAGCCAATCAGAGCCCTCGGTGGCCATATTTGTTGACCGATCGGCACAAAAAACACAAACTTGGTAGAGGATCTTGAGTACTTCCTTCCTGCAAAGTTTCATGAAATTCTGTGCAGCGGTTGCAGAGGAGATGTCAAAAATGTGTCAGCAAATCAGAGCCCCGGGCGGCCATATTTGTTGACCAATCGGCACAAAAAAACACAAACTTGGTAGAGGACCTTGAGTACTTCCTTCCTGTAAAGTTTCATGAAATTCTGTGCAGCGGTTGCAGAGGAGATGTCGAAAATGTTAAAAGTTTACGCCAGACGGACGACGACGACGACGGACGGCGCGCTATGACAATAGCTCACTTGAGCTTCGCTCAGGTGAGCTAAAAAGGACCTAAGTATAGAATCCCATCCTAGACAAATTCTATTAAATGTCGCGAAGTACTAAAGGAAGTCTTAGATAACTTTACCAAACGATGGTGTAAATCGGAAGGAGTCGAATCGCATTCTCTGAATGACAGGAAAAACCTCATTTTGGACGTTACTGACATTCGAATAGACACCTTCCACAAAAATCCTCATCTTTTTGAAAATATACATAAAAAATTTCTCTTCATTCCTGAAGATAAGCACTTGAAAACGTTACTATAAACATCAAAGAAATACCGATCAGTTATTCAGTCTCAAAGTCGAGAAGGCAAGGCAGAATTACTAGATTTTCCATAGGAACGGTTGCGAACCCCGGAATGAACATTCCGAAGTGAGACAAGGTGCCTGGGGAGAGTCAGTGTCTCCTGATAGCATGCAACACCCGTCACAACAGTTCATGGAAACTTTTTTAGCAAACATAACAGTGAAATTTCTTCATTCGACATCCTTATTTCTAAATTGGATCTTGCTACAATAAACTGCATACCAAAACTGCACAAATCTCCTTACAAATTTAGATACACTGCTAATTCTAGCAACTGCTCAACTACAGTTTTGTCTAGAAATCTTACGTCAGCACTCACGGCGGTATTTAAGAACACGTAGAAAAATATTGTGAAACTGTTCTAAACAGGAATGATGTAAATTTATTTTGGCTTATTAAAAATTCAAGGGATGTGATTGACAAATTGAAATCTAGAAATCTTCAAGCCAATACGAATTCTTCATTCGACTTTTCAAATATGTACGCAACGCTTCCTAACGACAAGATTAATGATCAATTGTCCAAACTCATTAAATGGTGCTTTAATCGAGAGAGTAAAACATATATTTGTACATCTGAATCAAAAGGTTTCTTTTCCGCTACAGAACACAAATCGTACAAATCATGGACATGTAGTGACCTGTGTAACGCCCTGTCCTTCCTCTTGGACAACATTTATGTCATATTTGGTGAGAATCTCTACAAGTAGGTATCCCTATGGGTACCACTGTAATTGTGCGCCACTTGTTGCAGATTTATTTTATACACGTATGAAACAAAATTTATCCAAAATCTTCAAAAGCAAAGAAAACATGATGATGTTAAATGTTTTATTGGTACTTCTAGGTACCTGGATGATATTCTTACTATCGACAATCCTGTTTCTGAAAAGTATATAGATGTTATTTGTCCACAAGAATTGACTATAACAAGACAAACATTACAAACACAAAAACACGATTTTTTGACCTAAATATTAAAATTGTTAATGGAGAGATTCATACAAGTGTGTATGACAAACGAGATAATTTTGGATTCAACACAGTAAATTGTCCCTGGCTTGACGTTGATATTCTATTCTTAGATTACCGTCATACGGTATCTACATTTCACAGCTCATCCGGTATGTTTGAGCCTGTACTGATGTTTTGGATTTTCATAGTAGAAATTTACAAATTACGAAGAAACTTTTAGGTCTAGATTTTCACTTTCACAAACTAGTAACGACATGCTGGAAATTTTACAGAAATTATGGTCAACTTCTTTGAAATTCGGACCCATACAAGCAACAGAGTATATTACTTTGGGTATTTCACAACCCGCATTTTATGATGACAAAATTACCAAAATAAGAGGGATCAAAGGTAGACAGCATTACCATCGAAAATGCGTCCGAATCATCAAACGCCTTTTATACCGTGGATATGATCCTAATGTCACCAGACGCACACTAGGCTTGGTACCTGACCAATCTACAGTCTTGTACGAGGGCATTTTCAAGACTTGCACTCTGACTGACTGTGACAACATGACTCCATGACGGGCCCTGTCCAAACCTCTTTAGAGATTGGAGATCTCCTCCCTTCTTTTTATATCTACACTTATTTCGTGTTGCAGTGTGGAGTTGGTAAAGCAATTCCCCGCGACCCGATGTTTGAAGTATTTTAATTTCATTGTGAAACCACAATTGTACGTTCTTCGAGACCTCTGGGTAATTGGAGAAGTGAGAGGGTTGTGCGCACGTAATCCAGGATAACCACACCATTTGCTACTTGCGTGACAGATGGCCGTCCAAAGTCTGCACCGGTTACCCATTGGTCTCGTCGGTTTATGTGTAGTCTTTTGTGTTTGATGTTTACATGTCGTATGTCTCTTTTCCGTCTCATGCTGTACTCGTCTTTTGTGTTTTTGCATCGGGTGTTTTGGTGTTTTACTGTTGATGCTGCAAAGGGGTCTTGTTGGAGATCTCCTCCCTTCTTTTTATATCTACACTTATTTCGTGTTGCAGTGTGGAGTTGGTAAAGCAATTCCCCGCGACCCGATGTTTGAAATGTTTTAATTTCATTGTGTTCTCTAACTTGGCTTTGTTGTAGTGTCTTCTACGTAAGACTCTAATTCACTTTTCTTCCATTATCGCATTATGGCATTTTTAAGGTCGCCTCGTATCAAACTAACCCCCTTGAGATTACCCTCTGTCACTACAGTCACTTTACCATCATCGACATTCAACAATAAAAAACTTTTTTCCTCACCAAGAGTACTCTTATCACCTCTCAAATTTAGACCCCACAGTCGTATTTTACGCACTATTCCATCTGCAGGCTCTACATTCAACAACAGACACAGAGGGTTCTCAATTATTTCTAAGTGCAAAAGTAAAAGATGCTCGTTGTGTCACCTCATCAACTGCGACTCCATAATAACATCCAGTGTAAATGGGCAGAAATTCAAAATCGAGGTAGACCAAGACATCGATTGATCGTCTCAAGATCTTATTTACGTAATGACTTGAAATGCCAGTGGATGTGGCGCACAATATGTAGGTGAGACAGGCCAACCTTTAAAATCTCGTTTTAGGAACCATTCTTATAAGATCAGAACCTCACGTCAACAAAAACACAGAAACTTTCTTTATAATCACTTTGTTAAATATAATCATTCTATTTCGGATATCACCATTACCCCAGTTCAGACTTTTCCAAAACGTAAAAATGAAAGTAAGACCGAAATTAAAAAACGCCGACTACAAGCTGAACTTGCCTGGATCACCAAACTTCAGACTGCGTACCCTCTTGGTTTAAACGATCAAATTTATGGACAAGGAAACATTTCCTCAGCTTCTACCAATATCAACATCTTTTCAATTCGCCCAAACACGAAAAGGAAATACAGGTCACACGGGAAAAGACGAAACAGACATAAAAGAAAACGATCCAGAATATACCGCTCTCTCAACGATTTACTTACTATAGCACGCAATGGCGGAAGACATGAGCTGTTACATGCTCTGTCGTCAATACCAGTTATGCACTTGAAATCTATCTTGGATGAAGCAGAGGTTGCATTCTTAAGAAACACTGACTGATTCAGACTTAATATCATTGTCTCATTCGCTCAGTATAAACTTTATCCTATTGTGAAAAACACCTCACCGAAAAGACGATTCATAAAAATCCCGTTTATTAACAAAGGTTTTGATCTTCTAAACATCTCTAATATTTTTCGGGATCATCGCGTACAAAGAACCATTCCTCAATATTTTGAAAATTTAGAGCCACCTCTTATTTGTTATAAGTACAAGAAACCTATTCGAAACTTTGTTTTTAACTATAATAAAGTTACAACGGATCCTGACATAGTTGAATCGTGTCCTGCTTCTTGAGAATGTGCAACTTCTAAATATCTCTACAAACCAGCTGGCCATGTTGTTACAGGTGACTTTTCAATTATCCAAGACAGACAGCTCCGTGGTCTCCTTAAAAAAGGACCTAAGTATAGAATCCCAAGATAGATTTTGTCAAATGCCGTGAAGTGCTTACGGAAGCCTTAGATAATTATACGAAAAGATGGTGTAAATCAGAAGGAGTCGAACCGCATGCTCTGAATGACTGGAAAACCTCATTTTAGATATAACGGATATTCGAATAGATAACTTCCATAAAAACCCTCATCTTTTTCAAAATCCACGTTCCAAATCAGAAAGATATTTCAAATCCAAACTAAGTAAATTACATGAAAAATATGTCTTTGCACCAGCTGATAAAGCAGCCAACAACACCATTATCATTTGAAAACGTTACTACATATCAACTTTGATTTCGGAACTTTCGTCTACTAATACATATATCAAAAGCAATGAAAGTGCATCTAACATTTTAGGCAAGCATAACAGTGAACTGTCTTCATTCAATATCTCTATTTCTAAATTGGATCTCCCAACACTATATTGCATACCGAAACTGCACAAGTCTCCTTACAAATTTCGATTTATTGCTAATTCTAGTAACTGCTCCACTACAATTTTGTCTAGAAATCTGACGTCAGCACTTACTGCTATTAAAGAACACATAACTAGATATTGTGAAACGGTTCTAAATAGGAACGATGTAAATTTATTTTGGTCTATAAAGAATTCAGGGGATGTGATTGAAAAAATGAAATCTGGAAATTTCCAAGCCAATACGATTTCTTCATACGACTTCTCTAATATGTACACAACACTTCCTCATGACAAAATTAATGATCGATTATCTAATCTCATTAAATGGTGTTTTGATCGAGAGCGAAAAACTTACATTTGTACATCTGAATCGAAGGGTTTCTTTTCCTCGACAGACTACAAATCATACAAATCATGGACATGTAGTGACCTGTGTAATGCCTTGTCCTTCCTCTTGAACAATATTTATGTTAGATTTGGTGAGGATCTATACAAGCAGGTTGTAGGAATTCCTATGGGTACTAACTGTGCGCCTCTTGTTGCAGATTTATTTTTATACACTTATGAAAAAGAATTCATCCAAAATCTTCAAAAGCAAAGAAAATTTGATGAGCTGAAATGTTTTAATAATACTTCTAGGTATCTGGATGATATTCTAACCATTGAAAATCCTGCTTTTGAATTATATAAGAATGAAATTTATCCACAAGAATTAACCCTTAACAAGGCAAACCTTTCAAATATAGAAACACCCTTTTTGGACCTAAATATCAAAATTGTAAACGGAAAGAGTCATACAAGTGTATATGACAAAAGGGATGATTTTGGATTCAACATAGTAAATTTCCCTTGGCTTGACGGTGACGTTCCAAGATTACCGTCATATGGCATTTACATATCACAGCTCATCCGGTACGCTAGAGCATGTACTGATATTTTAGATTTTCACAGTAGAAATTTACAAATTACCAAAATACTTTTAGGTTTCCGCTTTCATAAACTAGTTAAGACTTTCTGGAAATTTTACAAGAATTACAGTCAACTTCTTTTAAAATTCGGATCTATACATGCAACGGAGTACATTACTATGGGTATTACACAACCTGCCTTTTATGGTGATATGATAAACAAAATAATGAGGATCAAAGGTAGGCAGCATAACCATCGAAATTGCGTCACAATCATAAAACGCCTTTTATATCGTGGATATGATCCTAATGTCACCAGACGGACACTAGGCTTGGTACTTGACCAATCTACAGTCTTGTACAAGCGCATCCTCGAGACTTGCACTCTGACTGACTGTGACGACGGGACTCCATGACGGGCCCTGTCCAAACCTCTTTAGAGAAGACAGGGCCCCGACCACCTGTCCTCTCTGAATGTCAGTCGGACTCCTCGGGTGATTACATACATGAGCTCGCTACAGCCGGCAGAGCACGGACTGTATTACGCATGCCCTCTTTTTATATCCATTTACATATTCATCTGTGTCTCTGGGGCCTCTGCGTTTCGCGGTCTTGTTTGTGTGATGTCATCTTACAGTGAGGAGGTTGTTTTACACCACAATTGTACGTTCTTCGAGACCTCTGGGTAATTGGAGAAGTGAGAGGGTTGTGCGCACGTAATCCAGGATAACCACACCATTTGCTACTTGCGTGACAGATGGCCGTCCAAAGTCTGCACCGGTTACCCATTGGTCTCGTCGGTTTATGTGTAGTCTTTTGTGTTTGATGTTTACATGTCGTATGTCTCTTTTCCGTCTCATGCTGTACTCGTCTTTTGTGTTTTTGCATCGGGTGTTTTGGTGTTTTACTGTTGATGCTGCAAAGGGGTCTTGTTGGAGATCTCCTCCCTTCTTTTTAGAGAAGACAGGGCCCCGACTACCTGTCCTCTCTGAATGTCAGTCGGACTTCTCGGTGATAACATATATAAGCTCGCTACAGCCGGCAGAGCACGTATTCATTTTACATCCATTTACATATTTATCTGTGTCGCTGGGGCCTCTGCGTTTTACGTTCTTGTTTATGTGTGGTCATCTAACAGCGAGGAAATTGTTTTACACCATAATTGTACGTTCTTCGAGACCTCTGGGTAATCGGAAAAGTGGAAGGGATGTGCGCACATAATCCAGGATACCCACACCGTCTGCTACTTACGTGGCAGATGGCCGTCCCAAGTCGGCACCGGTTGCCTATTGGTCTCGTTGGTTTATGTGTGGTCTTTTATTTTTCATGTTTCTATGGTGTGTGTTGGTGTTCCTGTCTGCTCTGTGTTTTTTTGTATTGGGTGTTTTGAAGTTTTGCTGTGGGTGCTGCAACCGAGTATTGTTGGAGATCCCCTCCTTTCTCTTCTTAATATATGATGTATCTTGGCGTGGTTCCCACATACATTATCTTTTAGAGTAATTTAGATCATGTACAACGTGACAATGCATAAACATTATAAAGTTAAAGAAAATGTATTCAAAATGGGAGTTACCTTTTCCATTTCCGGACACAGTATATGCACAGAAATGTGATGACTAGAACCAAAAGTATTATGCCAGCTGCTATTGATAGCCAAAACCACACTGAAAAAAAATAATGAATTGAGGAAAAAAATCGTCAATATACAAACAAACATCTGACTTTTCAAATGAAAACAACACATCAGGATCAAGGAAATCATAAATTAACCACAAAATATTTTAATAGAAAAGTAACTACTATACATGAACTTACCATCATCTAAGAATGGTAAATTACAGGACACACTGCCGCTCAGTGTTCCACTTTTGCTGCACGTCAGTACAGCATCGCCAACCAGAGAGTAGAGTCCATTACATTCATACTCAAATGTAGTAGAACTCGCAGAAACTAGATGAGCATGAGCAATGTCAGGAGCCACACAAGTCATACCATAAAGATAATTAAAATTGTAAGACTTTAGTTGGATTTATTTTATAAAATCAAAAATTCTTATATCAAATAGGCGTGTTAAGAAAATCCAACGAAACCACGCATTTGCAGTACATTTTATCTAGATAGGTCCTGATTATTCCTTGTATATGTTTGAATGACTCTCATTACTTTTCGAAATGTTACTGATAAGATCCCATTCATTTCATTTAGCTACTCTGATATTTGCAAATAAATTTTGACAAGATCTGTTTTCTTTGAATTCACTACATTAACATTAAGCATGAATTAGGTTAAGTATGAGATTTGAACTAATTAAACAAAAAAATATATCTTGGCAACAGATTTCTACAGAACATAGTAAATGTGTATTTGGTACATCCTTCATGCCTCAAATGTCATAATAAAACATCAGAAAGAGTTACGTTGTGGACATTACAGAATTTTTAGCTCACCAGGACGAAAAAGTCCGGAGAGCTAATGCCATACCTTCGGCGTCGTTGTCGTCCGTAGACAAAACTTTAACCTGGTCTACATCTCTTGAACTATAATGGGTAGGGCTTTGATATTTCACATGTAGATACCTTGTGACAAGACCTTTCATTTGAGACCATGACCTTTGACCTAGTGACTTTGACCTTGGACTTTTTTAGATCTATTTTAATCTTTGATTACCCTATGTTTATGCCCTACATACAACCTACTTTTTACCTACATAGCTGATATTGGCCTAAAGTATCTTTTAAAACTTACTAGTCGGTGAAGTTTGAAAATAATAGATTACCGTGTGCTTACACACATGTTCGTAAGTCATTGTTTTAGATACGTTTATTTTCAGTCATCTAGCAGCTATTCCGCTTTGAAAAAATCAATGAAATACCGATAGCCAAAATATAGTGATATTCAATAAACATCAAAGAAGTACCTAACAGTTATTCAGTCTCAAAAATAGAAAATGTCCACATTTTCTTTCATAATCTATTTTATTGAAAAGTAATCAACTATAAGTTATCTAGTACTGGTATTGAAGTTTCTGATGGGATTACTATGTGGTAACCACACTGGAACTACGGGAATCTTTGCTTTCCTCTTCTTTCGTCTCCCAGATTTATTCACCTGTTCAGTATGAACAATGACGACTTTATTTTTGTCACTGAAGCGTGTCCTCTTTCTTTTTCTGCTGTGGAAGTAAGAGACGGGAAGATTTGAAATTCCGGGTCCGACTTCAGGTTCTCTACAACATCGACAGCACGCACAAAAACCAGCACAACAACCTCTGTAACCACAGCAACCGAGTAATGAGCAGCAGCCATAATAATCTGTGCAGCAAATATCACAATTTCCGGTGTACTCGAAGCACCCTACGTCATCTAAGTCTTCATCGGCTGAACGGGGACGAACTCGGCGTCTCCTTCTGAAATATTTTGCTCAAAATGAAAGAATGTCATGTTCCAGAATCTTTGTATAAAATTAGTTTTGGGTAATTATAATTCTTCGAGTCATAGTTAGCCTAACCTTTGTGTATAATATTGCAAGAAGGGAGGAGATCTCCAACAAGACCCCGTTGCAGCATCAACAGTAAAACACCAAAACACCCG
Organism: Pinctada imbricata; assembly: GCA_033119305.1. Lineage (NCBI taxonomy): Eukaryota > Metazoa > Mollusca > Bivalvia > Pterioida > Pteriidae > Pinctada > Pinctada imbricata. Next base: position 102,765,765 of record VSWD01000005.1, on the reverse strand, counting down.
ATGCAAAAACACAAAAGACGAGTACAGCACGAGATGGAAAAGAGACACAAACATCAAACACAAAAGACTACACATAAACCGACGAGACCAATGGGTAACCGGTGCCGACTTTGGACGGCCATCTGTCACGCAAGTAGCAAATGGTGTGGTTATCCTGGATTACGTGCGCACAACCCTCTCACTTCTCCAATTACCCAGAGGTCTCGAAGAACGTACAATTGTGGTGTAAAACAACCTCCTCAATGTAAAATGACATCACACAAACAAGACCGCAAAACACAGAGGCCCCAGAGACACAGATGAATATGTAAATGGATATAAAAAGAGGGCATGCGTTATACAGTCCGTGCTCTGCCGGCTGTAGCTAGGTCATGTATGCAATCACCGGAGGAGTCCGACTGACATTTAGAGAGGACAGGTGGTCGGGGCCCTGTCTTCTCTAAAGAGGTTTGGACAGGGCCCGTCATGGAGTCCCGTCGTCACAGTCAGTCAGAGTGCAAGTCTCAAGGATGCGCTTGTACAAGACTGTAGATTGGTCAAGTACCAAGCCTAGTGTCCGTCTGGTGACATTAGGATCAAATCCACGGTATAAAAGGCGTTTGATGATTCTGACGCATTTTCGATGGTTATGCTGCCTACCTTTGATCCTCATTATTTTGTTTATCATATCACCATAAAAGACAGGTTGTGTAATACCCATAGTAATGTACTCTGTTGCATGTATAGATCCGAATTTTAAAAGAAGTTGACTGTAATTCTTGTAAAATTTCCAGAAAGTCTTAACTAGTTTATGAAAGCGGAAATCTTGACCTAAAAGTTTTTTGGTAATTTGTAAATTTCTACTGTGAAAATCCAAAATATCAGTACATGCTCTAGCGTACCGAATGAGCTGTGATATGTAAATGCCGTATGACGGTAATCTTGGAACATCACCGTCAAGCCAAGGGAAATTTACTATGTTCAATCCAAAATCATCCCTTTTGTCATATACACTTGTATGAATCTTTCCGTTTACAATTTTGATATTTAGGTCCAAAAAGGGTGTTTCTGTATTTGAAAGGTTTGCCTTGTTAAGGGTTAATTCTTGTGGATAAATTTCATTCTTATATAATTCAAAAGCAGGATTGTCAATGGTTAGAATATCATCCAGATACCTAGAAGTATTATTGAAACATTTCAGCTCATCAAATTTTCTTTGCTTTTGAAGATTTTGGATAAATTCTTTTTCATAAGTGTATAAAAATAAATCTGCAACAAGAGACGCACAGTTAGTACCCATAGGAATTCCTACAACCTGCTTGTATAGATCCTCACCAAATCTAACATAAATATTGTTCAAGAGGAAGGACAAGGCATTACACAGGTCACTACATGTCCATGATTTGTATGATTTGTAGTCTGTCGAGGAAAAGAAACCCTTCGATTCAGATGTACAAATGTAAGTTTTTCGCTCTCGATCAAAACACCATTTAATGAGATTAGATAATCGATCATTAATTTTGTCATGAGGAAGTGTGGTGTACATATTAGAGAAGTCGTATGAAGAAATCGTATTGGCTTTGAAATTTCCAGATTTCATTTTTTCAATCACATCCCCTGAATTCTTTATAGACCAAAATAAATTTACATCGTTCCTGATTAGAACCGTTTCACAATATCTAGTTATGTGTTCTTTAATAGCAGTAAGTGCTGACGTCAGATTTCTAGACAAAATTGTAGTGGAGCAGTTACTAGAATTAGCAATAAATCGAAATTTGTAAGGAGACTTGTGCAGTTTCGGTATGCAATATAGTGTTGGGAGATCCAATTTAGAAATAGAGATATTGAATGCAAGGAACAGTAGTCCCCCTCCTGGAAAATAGTGTGGATGGCTTTATATTCGTTGGCTGTGATTTTCACCACTGCTGTGCCGGTACGCAAATCGAATGACAGTTGCATAGCAGGCCCGAAAAGATGAGAAAGCCGATCCACGCACGTACATTTAAACATTTACAGAAATCTTACTTAATCATAATTTCTATATTATCCCAGTCCATGACAGGCACAACTTCCTCATATCGTCATTTGTTTCCGTTTTTAAAAATGTGATGCGTATCGGTCGATGATTTCGAGGGATTTCCCGAAGGAAAGGGACTTTCTGACACGACACAGGAGCTCAATGCCAATGATCCACAAGTATATCCGCCTCTACTTTCCTTTGACTAGAGAGAGATGGGAAGGGGCGGGTGTCATTGAAGGTTGTTGGCATCGAGCTCCTGTGCTTTCTGATATGTCGTATGCTAGATATAAAAAGCCGTGGTCACAACCCATCGTACGTGTATAAACATTACTTTTGTACGTGCTGTCTACATGAAAAAAAGTAGGCAAACTTTTGGTATCAGTACGTGGTCGTTGCGTAAAGCCCTGAACCTGTCGTACGTGTTTTTAGTCGTGCGTGTTTTGAGGAGTCTGCGATTGCTACGTTTTTCTGAAGACGTAGGGAAAGAAGTAGCAAGAGGTACGGATAAAAATTGGCAAACTTTTGATATCATTACGTGGTCCTTGCGTATGTACATGTATTTAGCCGTGTGTGATTTGAGGAGTCTGCGATAGCTACGTTTTTATGAAGACGTAGGGAAGTAAGTAGTAACGCACGTTGTACGCACGGTTATATGGGCGGTTTGTGTATTATATGTTACGCAAGTGGTAAGTAGGTTGTGCTTGCTTGCAACATGCTTACAACGTACGATCTCCGTACGTCTTCCACGCAGCTTGCAAACAAGGTCATAGGCGATACAGGCTTGCAATGTATATTTCAAAGTGAAGAAAAGCGGAACTGAAGTCGGACGCATGCGTAGGAGATTGTCTTTCACGTTGTCGTAAGGGTGTTATAGTTACATGTACTGTTAACGCACGGGTACATGACTTCCTTACGCGACAAGTACGTTGCGCGTACTTATGTACAACGTGCGTGTCGTACTTCTTGGTGAATCCGTAGACTGCACACAGACAGGACGCAGCTAGTGTTCTGCTTGAAATAAAACTGCTACGCCCCCAAAATCCGTAAGGAGGCTGTACGGACAAAGCACTGATAACTCACAGAACCGTACGGATCCTCAAAGTTTGCCCAAGTTTTTGCACCTAGATAGCACGCACATGTGCTTGGACTTATGGCGGGCTGTGACCACGGATTTTAAAGCAGCATGTCTTCCTACAAGCCGTAGCAGTTTTAAGCCGTGATCACAACCCACCCTTCGTGCAAGTACGTTCGTGTGTCTACATGCAAAAAAGTAGGCAAACTTTGGGTGTCTGTGCATTATCAGTGCATACTTCTCCATGAAACCGACTGCGAGAGGGATAGCATCTAACTGTGATCATGACAACATAAGTGAGTTCTTGGCCTATGGTCCCGTGGTTAGTGACAGATACAGTTTCATTTTCCTTTAACGATTACGCATTTACGTTAGCACTACCACCTTTCACTCACTTTTCCACATACCAAATGAAAATGATTTTTGGTGAAAAAGTCTTCTTTTCACATGTATAAAAGACATTAAGTCTGAATTTGATATTCTTTTATTCTGACGAAAGTAAGTAAGTGACCTTATCCCCAACTTTCCAGATAATTTTCGTAATTCTGCTTTGCATAACTCGCCATTGTTACGCCTCTTCCTTATTTGATATCCCTGATGGCACACGGTCAATTACATGTACGTGTTGCAAGGGTCCAAGATTAGTGAACAGGAAAGGAGGCTAAGTTCAAAAAAATAAGGTGGCTTACATATTCGTTTTTTACGATCCATCAACCGTCGGAAAACACTGAGCCATTCACAGTATAACATACAGATTACTAGTACATTTGTTCGGAAACTTAAAAATGCGTTAATGGCATTTTTATAATAACGTACCATAACTGGTGTAAAACAGGTCTCTTCTAAACGGAGGCATAGGTCTCAAGGAAGACGACGAAACCAAAAACTTAGCCCTCTTCTGATAATTGCACGCAAGTGCGGCAGATATGAACTGCCTCATGCTCTCTCATCAGTTCCAGCAGTTCAATAGAAATCTATCTTGGATGAAGCACTGGTTGCATTCTAAAGAAATACTGATTGATTCAGACTTAATATCATTGTCGCATTCGCACAAATCCAGTTGTTAAACCCTACCCCCCCCCCCCCCCCTATAAAAGACGATTAATAAAATTCCATTTATTAACAAAGGTTTCGATCTTCTAAACTTCTCGAATATTTTTTGGGATCATCGCGTACAAAGAATTTAGAATCTCCTCTTACTTGTTACAAATATAAGAAACCTAGAAATGTTGTATAAGACTACAATAAAAGAAGGGACGGAGATATGAATAAAGTAACATCAGATAGTAAAATACTTGAATCAAATCCTGCTTCTTGAGAATGTGCAACGTTTGAATACTGTCCTATGACATATTAAAATTAAAATTTTGACATGCATTAATGACGACTTTAAGTCGTCATTAATGCATGTTTAAAATTTTAATTTTAATATGTCATAGGACAATACCTATAAAAACCAGCTGGTCATATTGTTACAGGTGACTTTTCAATTATCCAGGGCAGGCAGCTCCGTGGTCTTCTAAAAAAGGGACCTAAGTATAGAATCCCATCCAAGATGGATTTTATTAAATGCCGCGAAGTACTAAAGGAAGCCTGTACCAAACGATTGCGTAAATCGGAAATAGTCGAATCGCATTCTCTGAATGACTGGAAAAACCTCATTTTGGACATTACCGACATTCGAATAGACAACTTCAACAAAAAAAAACCCTCATCTTTTTGAAAATACTAGTTCTAAATCTGAAAGTCTCAGAGTACAGAAGGCAAGGCAAAATTATCAGATTTTCCATTGGAACAGCTGCGAACCCCGGAATAAACAATAATCCGAAGTGAGGCCAGGTGCCCGGGGAGAGTCGGCGTCTCCTGTTTGCATTCAACACCCGTTGCAACAGATCAATGGAAACTTGTCAAATTCGGCATATATCTACTTTAGTTTCGGAACTTTCGTCTACAAATACTTATATATCAAAAGCAATGAAAGTGTCCCCAACAAACATAACAGTGAAATTCTTCATTCGACATCCTTATTTCTGAATTGGATTTTCCTGCAATATACTGTATACCAAAACTGCACAAATCTCCTTACAAATTAAGATACATTGCTAATTCTAGCAACTGCTAAACTACAATCATGTCTAAAAATCTGAAGTCAGCACCCAAGGCGGTAAAGGAACATGGAGCAAAATATTGTGAAACTGTTCTAAACAGGAATGATGTAAATTAATTTTGGTCTGATGTAAATTTACCTAATGTATTTTGGTATATTAAAATTTAGGGGATGTGATTGACAAAATTAAATCTAGAAATTTTCAAGCCAATACGAATTCTTCATACGACACGCTTCCTCACGACAACATTAATGATCAATTATCCAAACTCATTACATGGTGCATTAATCGAGAGTGGAAAACTTATATTTGTACATCTGAATCAAAGCGTTTCTTTTCCGCTACAGAATACAAATCATACAAAGCATGGACATGTAGTAACATGTGTAACGCCTTGTCCTTCCTCTTGGGCAACATGTATGTAAGATTTGGTGAAAATCTCTACACGCAGGTTGTACCTCTTGTTGCAGATTTATTTTCATACACGTATGAAAAAGAATTTATACAACATTTCAAAAGCAAAGAAAACATGATGATGTAAAATGTTTCATTGGTACCTCTAGGTACCTGGATGATATTCTTACTATCGACAATCCTGTTTTTGAAAAGTATAAAAATGTTATTTATCCAAAAGAATGGACTCTAAACAAGGCAAACGCTACAAACACATAAACACCCTCAAAATTGTTAATGGAGAGATTCATATGACAAAAGAGATGATTTTGGATTCAACATAGTAAACTTCCCTTGGCTTGACGGCGATGTTCCTAGATTACCGTCATACGGTATCTACATTTCACAGCTGATTCGGTATGCTAGAGCATGTACTGATGTTTTGGATTTTTATAGTAGAAATTTACAAATTACGAAAAAACTTTTAGGTCAAGGTTTTCGCTTTCACAAACTAGTAAAGACTTTCTAAAAATTTTACAAAAATTATTGTCAACTTCTTTTGAAATTCGGACCCATACAAGCAACAGAGTATATTACTTTGGGTATTTCACAACCTGCATTTTATGGTGAGATACTTACCAAAATAAGAAGGATCAAAGGTAGACAGCATTACCATCGAAAATGCGTCAGAATCATCAAACGCCTTTTATACCGTAGATATGATCCTAATGTCACAAGACGGACACTAGGTTTGGTACTTGACCAATTTACAGTCTTGTACGGGCGCATTCTTAAGACTTGCACTCTGACTGTGACGACATGACTCCACGATGGGCCCTTTCCAAACCTCTTTAGAGAAGACAGGGCCCCGACCACCTGTCCTCTCTGAATGTCAGTCGGACTCCTCGGGTGATAACATATATGAGCTCGCTACAGCCGGCAGAACACAGATTGTATTCCGCATGTCCTCTTTTTATATCAATTTACATATTCATATGTGTTGCTGGCGCCTCTGCGTTTTACGGTCTTGTTTATGTGTGGTCATCTAAGAGTGAGGAGGTTGTTTTACACCATAATTGTACGTTCTTCGAGACCTCTTGGTAATCGGAAAAGTGGGAGGGTTGTGCGCACGTAATCCAGGATAACCACACCGTCTGCTACTTACGTGGCAGATGGCCGTCCTCAGTCGGCACCGGTTGCCTATTGATCTCCTTGGTTTATGTGTGGTCATTTATGTTTCATGTTTTTATGGTGAGTGCTGGTGTTCGTTGTCCCTTTTGCGTCTCTTTCTGTGGAAATCACTTGTAAATAAGTTGCCCATGCACCCCATGCGACGGTACGAAAATAGGAGGGGCATTTGGAAAGTCCTGAATATTTCGTTATAATTTTATTACTTGTGTTCCAATTAATAAGTATTTGGTATCATTTTAAACGTCACGAAAATACGTACACAGATATGCGCCACACATACCAGTATGATGACGTCATCAAAAATTAAATGACGGCATGTAATTAGTACGTTAGTATACTGCGTTGAAAATGGAGGAAAAGGAGATTAATATTTCTACTGAGCAAAGATCGTACTGCAAAATTCGCGCATTACTCGGGTGTAGGCCTACAGAAGTAAAAGCCGATTTGGACAATGTTTATGGCGACCAAGCTTTTTCATATCCTACAGTTTTTAGGTGGATAAAGCGATTCAAGTCAGGCAGGGAATCTCTAGAAGATGACCAAAGATCAGGTAGGCCTTTGTCGGCCTATAGTGAAAAAGACATAATTGCAGTGAAAAATGCAATTGAGGAAGATGCTCGTTACACGGTGGAAGAAATATCGGATACTACAAACATTAATTCGTCAGCAGTATTTTCAACTTTAAAGGAACGTTTGAACCTCAGGAAGGTCTACGCCCGATGGGTCCCACATTTACTTACGGAGGCCCAAAAGCGTCTTCGCATGGAATCGGCCCTGGAATTTGTTAAAATTGTATGAAGAATGTGATCAGCGGCGACTAAACGAAATAGTAAGTGGGGACGAAATGTGGATTTACTTTTTCGAACCAGAAGCATAATAAAGTTTGGATCGGAGGAGATGGTCCGAGACCTCAAATCGCGCGACGAAGTAGGTCTGTAAGGAGGGTTATGAACGCTCTTTTCTTTCATACCAAGGGCCCAGTTACACAAGTTGCGGTCCCTGAAGGAAGAAGTGTCACCGGACTGTTTTATAAAGAAAACGTTTCGTCTAGAGTGGTTGAACACTATAAAACATTGCGACCAGCGACGGGTTCAAGAGGAATCGCTGGTCGCAATGTTAACGCATGATAACGCTCCGGCCCACAAATCTTGCCTGATGACAGACTATTTACAGGAAAATAGAATTGCCATTTTACCACATCCACCATATAGTCCTGACTTAGCTCCATGTGATTTTTGGTTGAATGTAAACGTCTTCAAATTGAATAGTATCATTTAAAAACAGATAAATTGGCAGCGTGGACCAGACATGCACGTTTCGGGTACATAACCCTCATCAGTGATCCTAAATCTAAACAATGTTATAATCCTTTGATAAAAGAAGCGCTCCGTGGACGAAAATTTGAAAGCCGCCACGCCGTCGGAAGGGCCGTATTTCAGTGTATGGAGGGTATACCTAAGGAGGCGTATAGATCGGCATTCAAAACATGGACTGGAAGGTTAAGAAAGTGCATAGAAGTCAAAAGGGAGTACTTTGAGGGATTGGTCTAGATGACTTTAAGGTAATGTCGCTAATCTTTACAAAACGCCTTAATATTCAAGACTTTTCAAATGCCCCTCGTACATTATATGTGAAGTACCTGATCGGAAGAAGAAGATGTCTGCTCTGCGTTTTTTGCATTGGGTGTTTTGAAGTCTTGCTTTGGGTGCTGCAACCGAGTATTGTTGGAGATCACCTCCTTTCTCTTCTTAATACATGATATATTTTGGCGTGGAACCCACATTCAGCATCTTTTAGAGTAATATAAATCATGTGCAATGTGACAATGCATAAACTTTACAGAATTAAAGAAAATGTATTCAAAATAGGGAGTTACCTTTTCCATTTCCGGACACAGTATATGCACAGAAATGTGATGACTAGAACCAAAAGTATTATGCCAGCTGCTATTAATAGCCAAAACCACACTGAAAAAAAATCATTCCAAGAAATGCATGTGTCGCCTGCGAAACAAAGCGACACTTGGGAATCACTTTTATAGGGTGTGACATCCAAGTGTGACAGACAGACGGACAAAGTGGTCCCTAAGTGTCGCTATGCTTCGCAGGCGACACAAGAATAAATTGAGGAAAAAATTATCAATATACAAACATCTGACTTTTCAAATGAAAACAACACGTCAGGATCAAGGAAATCATAAATTAACCATAAAATATTTTTAATAGAAAAAGTAACTACTATACATGAACTTACCATCGTCTAAGAATGGTAAATTACATGACACACTGCCGCTCAGTATTCCACTTTGGCACGTCAGTACAGCATCGCCAACCAGAGAGTAGAGTCCATTACATTCATACTCAAATGTATTAGAACTCGCAGAAACTAGATGAGCATGCGCAATGTCAGGAGCCGCACAAGTCATACCATAGAGATAATTAAAATTGTAAGAATTTCGTTGGATTTATTTTATAAAATCAAAAATTCTTATATCAATTAATGGCGTGTTAAGAATATCGATCACTGCGTCCAAAGAAACCACGCATTTGCAGCACATTTTATCTGGCTAGGTTCTGATTATTCCTTGTATATGTTTGAATGACTCACATTACTTTTCGAAATGTTGCTGATAAGATACCATTCATTTTATTTAGCTAGTCTGATATTTGAAAATAAATTCCCCGATTTATTTATTTTCCATGTATCGGACATTGTTTTGGAATTACATGTAAACTTCAAGAGTACATGTGTATAATACTTATTTCCTTCTTTATTCCTCCTTTAAATTAGTAACTTCATCTTGATTATTTATTTTCTTTTAATGAACGCATAAAGTCATTTTGCTTTTTTTTTTTACATATAGTTTTAAAATGCGCCATATATAATTAGAATCTTTATAGAGAGCACGGATAGACAGACTGATTACTATAATGCACCCCTTTGAGGCGTGCCCTATACAGTATATATAGCTAACATATTTCAAAAGTAATTCTATAGGCCCCACATAATTGAAAACCGTAAATTAACTATACCTTCTTTACAAGGGCTGTACATGTTACCGGGCTGTTCTAAATCATTGAGCTAACGGTTTCAGGTAGACAATGAGATGACTTCATGAAATACACTGATAAAATCCTGTACAAGTTTACATCTATACAATGTAAGTCCTTTCTGAAAATGGTTTGGATTCCTATGATGATCATACGTCTACGCTCTCGACAGCACAATATAAAGTACTACTAGTATACCCCAATACTTATATTATGATGTTACGTCTTCAAATTCAATAACATCGTTTAAAAACATAAATTTGCAGCATGGACCAGACATGCACGTTTCGGGTACTTATCCCTCGTCAGTGATTCTCAATCCAAACAATGAAATACAACCGTACAAAGACTGAAAGTAATGTACAAAAATACTGAAAGACGTAGCAGGATGTATTGGATATATGCCGAAAACAATTCATTCTTAAAAATATCGATATTTTTAAGAATGAATTGTTTGAGGCATATATCATACTAGTACTTTAAAACATTGACGTGACGTCATCCTATTGCTCTTACGATCCAAAAGGTACCTGAGTCAGTCCGATATTAATTCTACCAGTCCAATATTTACCTGTAGCCGTCTGATATGTTGAAAAATCGGACAGTCACGTGACTATCGATCTACAATCTCTTATTTATTATATAAGTTACAAGCAAAATTAGAACGAAAGAAAAAAATTGAGTTCTTCATGATCACATGCTAAACCAAAAAATTATAATCCCATCATCAGTACGTTTTCGATTTTCCGGTTTCACTCGGAATAGTCCGTTTTCAATTTCATTCTTGACACGGAATTTATCTAATAAATAAATAAATTAATAAATCAATCAATCAATAAATAAATAAATAAATAAATAATAAATAAATTCAAGGATAGACAAATTCAAGGATAGATAAATTCAAGAATAGACAAATTCAAGAATGAACAAGTTGATTAATTCAAGAGAAAAATAAATAAATCAAGAATAGATAAATAAATAAATAAATAAATAAATAGATTAAAGAAACATGCAATAAACATAATAAAGGTAAAAGTGTTCCAATCTGAAACTAATTCTACATAATATTAGATCCTGTTGTATAAGATTTTCAGAAACTGGTACTATATCAATTACAAAATCAAAATTTATTTCCATCACATCAATATTCTATTTCAAGTACACGACCGTTCACTTCGGAATTCTACATCAAACTGAACTTTTTAAGAAAGCGAAAGAATCTGAGACGCAAGTTAATCGGACGCGCTCTATCGCCTTATTTGATTAGACTACGCTGGGTCAATGTTTTAGGGTGGGATATAATTCTACAGGACCTACTTTTAAGAAATCTCGAGAGGTGAACAGAACTTTTCGAATGCGTTTGAAGAAATGACCAATCAAAATTGATCGAAGTTGGTTAGACTAGCTCCTGGCTTGTCCACCAGCAGTGACACTCACTCAGTGGTACTGTAAATGTTACGATGATGCTAACTTATATATTCTTTTTTTTTTTTATCAATTCCCTTTGGTAGAATATTGTAAGGTCTGTAACGTCGTTCTACGACCAAATCTCGTGGCTGTACCTCGTAGTTCAAGGGTAAGTTTGATTGTTCATCTAGTGTATGTGATTCGAATAACTACACCATATTTACCAAAATGTTTCAAGATCGTATCTAGTATTTTGGATTTACGTTTTGTCAAATATCTTCAGTGTTATCATTTTTGTATACATGCACAACCAATGTAATTCCATGAGATGACACTATTGAAAGGAACGTGTTGCATTTTGCATGTAAACGCTCGTGACATTACAATGCATAAGATCTAAAGAAACATGCCGCGATGGCTGTTCTAACTTGCAAACTGAACCCGCGGTGACCTGACCTTTTTTTACTAAAAATACGCAATAAGAATAACAAGTTTGTTATGAGTATGCAACACACAGCAATGTCATTTGCTCTACTATTGATTTTGTTTTTGTTTTTCTCTCTCTTTGTGTCTTGCTGTTGTTGCCGCAAAGGGGACTTGTTGGTAAATCATTTCCTTCATTTTTAACTATCTCGAAACATCTGTATAAATACTATAGGAACAGTTGCTGTTGTTCAAAGACATACATTATTTCCAGTATAAGAGTTTGTTGTAGGATGTATGGTGACTTCCATAATTGGATTGTATTGTTCTGCTTTGTTCTGGAGGGGAGGGAGCTTTCGTTTTGTGGGTTTTTTTCTAAATACTACTAGTACTAAACAACAATAATTTTGAATAAATCGAATACAATCACACAAGATAATGACTGTACAAGAATTCATTTATTTCAGAATCAGATTCATTATAGACGTATTCCAAGAATACAATACTATATACTGAAGAGAGCTCACATAATGCCAATGTCTTTTGAAATGACAAAATATTGCTAAAAGAATACTTTATAATTTTACTTTTACAGGTATGACTTCAGATCTGTCATATTCTTCTTATTTGAGGTTATTTTGTGCTCGTGTTATAACTGCGTACAGGGTTTTTATGAGGCATCCAAATAGCCACAACTTTAGCCTGCTTTCGTACTTTTTCAAGTACTTCATCATCTAAAGGATGTTGTGGACGATTCGACCTCCATCTTTGCCACAATTTCTGCTTCCTTCGCCTCGCTTTCATGCTCGTTTTTCTTGATAATTTGCCTCGTCTATTCTTTGATACTTTCAGAGAGCGATTATTATGCACATGTTCTTCGTCTGGCTCCCTACAACATCTGCAACATTCGCAGCAACACGCACAAAAACCTCTGTAGCCAAAACAACCGTACAGTGAGCAGCAACCATAATAGTCTATGCATCCACATACGTCACAACTTCCGCCGTAATCACAACACCCTCCGCATGCGCCCTGACCTACCGAGTCTTCTTCATCTCGGAATGGTCTCACACGGCTACCACGCCTGTCATTAAAAGGGAAAGTCACTTGCATTTTGTAATTAATTCAAATGATGCCCTAGCGTATTGGTCGGCAAAATCAATTGAGGGATCGCCAAGTGTCCTACATATCCCACGTGCTGGCGGACTCTTAAAGGGCTTTGGTGTGCTATTTTATTTCAAAAGACATCATGGTGTACTTGTATGTCGTGTTCGGTGTTCCTTACATCATGATGTACTCGTATGTCGTGTTCGGTGTTCCTTACATCATAATGTACTCGTATGTCGTGTTTAGTGTTCCTTACATAATGGTGTACTCGTATGTCGTGTTTGGTGTTCCTAATATCATGGTGTACTCGTACGTCGTGTTCGGTACGTGTTCCTTACATCATGATGTACTCGTATGTCATGTTCGGTGTTCCTAACATCATGGTGTACTCGTATGTCGTGTTCGATGTTCCTTACATAATGATGTACTCGTATGTCGTGTTCGGTGTTCCTAACATCATGGTGTATTCGTAAAACTATGTCGTGTTCGGTGTTCCTTACATCATAATGTACTCGTATGTCGTGTTCGGTACGTGTTCCTTACATCATGGTGTACTCGTATGTCGTGTTCGGTGTTCCTTACATCAGGATGTACTCGTATGTCGTGTTTGGTACGTGTTCCTTACATCATGGTGTACTCGTATGTCGTGTTCGGTACGTGTTCCATACATCATGGTGTACTCGTATGTCGTGTTCGGTACGTGTTCCGTACATCATGGTGTACTCGTATGTCGTGTTCGGTGTTCCTTACATCATGGTGTACTCGTATGTAGTGTCCGGTACGTGTTCCTTACATCATGGTGTACTCGTATGTCTTGTTCAGTACGTGTTCCTTATATCATGGTGTACTCGCATGCCGTGTTCGGTATTCCTTACATCATGGTGTACTCGTATGTCGTGTTCGGTGTTCCTTTTCCATAACTTTCGCGTTTCTTGATGTGATTGTCTATTCTATGTGTTTTCCGTGGGGGTTATCAATGTTTTGCGGTGGGTCTGCATCCGGGTCATCTTGGAGATCCCCTCCTTTTCTCGTAAAAGGGATGTCGGACACTTGGAGATCCCTCAATAGTATACATTTCCCCCTTAATATAGTTATAATAGCTTTACCACAGATTATTCGAGCCATACAAAGACATTGACATATGACATGGACTTTTCGAATTCCTTATTATTAATTGTAAAATACATACCTACAGCATCTTCTATAACAGTACACGGACAGACAGATGATGGATGCTATCACCAGTAGGCACAGTAGTGCAATCAGAGCCCAAAACCAAACTGTAATAACAACACAAAACCAAATATTAATTGAATGAATTAGAAAACTACTTCTCTCTTTTTAAATGAAAAAATCGCAACATCATATCACTTTCCTCTTCAAAATGAATAAATAATTCATACCATCTTCTTCGTACCAGTGAACACAGGATGCGTTGCCATAGTATGCTGGACCTCCACAAGTAAACTGTGCCCCTCCCTTTAACACGTAGCCAGAATTACAGGACACGGTGACCGCACCTCCACTCTTTACGGAGGACACAAAGTTTACAGGGTAACCGTTACTGACAATAGGAGGCTGAGTACAATCCGTCATTGCTCTGTTGCATTTTCCTCACAGAACAACGTACGTGGGTGTAGACAAAGTTTACCAACGCTAGAATTGAAGTTTGGAAACTTTCTATGTTATCACAAATGACGTAGAAAGTAAATTCTGCGTATCTTAAGGTGCTTGTTTAGACTTTGATAACATTTCTTCACATTTGTCAAAAGCTTGAGTAAACTGCACCATTCAAAACGTACAGCTATGGAGTGGCCCATAATATGTTACAGTACCGACAACGTTATCTTACATGCAATAAACGAACGAAAACGATTAACGACCCAGATGTAACGAACGCATAACGCATAACGATTAAGGAAAAACGAACGGTAACGTTTAACGTTGTGGGAATCGTTTCGTTTTAATCGTTATCCGTTATTCGTTTTCCGTTAATCGTTATTCGTTTTCCGTTATCCGTTAATCGTTTTCTATTATGCGTTATGCGTTATTCGATTTTTTAAATGTTATTTGTTCGTTATAAACAGAAAGATATATAAAAAGAATCAACGAGATTTATTAAATCAGCAACGTACATGTAAAATGTATATCACTAATGTACGATTTTTGAATTATAGTGCGATTTTATTTATTTATTTATTTATTTTTTTTTTGCATGTTAGTTTTTATATTCATGTTCGAATATTTATAACTTTTTCTCATTGGCGGATCCAGTGCCGCCTTTTTTGTCGATCCCAATCAGAACTTGCTGACAATTTGACAAAATATACATGTATGGATTGAAGGATTGGTCACTTCCAGGAGGAAAGGAAGTCGGACGCCGCCTCTGTACCCCATGAATCCATATCTCTGTTATTATTAGTTTTTATATGTACCGTATGGTTAGAAGGTGTGCAAGTGTACAGTGTACGAATGTCATACTTGTTATTATCAATACAGTGTACATGTACGTATACGTAAATTACGCAAGGTGTTATCTACCGCCAGGGTCACTTCAATGTCTTTAAAAGATCTGTCCCTTATCTAGACAGAGGATATTGTGAAAAGTAGAACTATCAAATATATTTCGATAGAAAATTTAACTGAAGAAAGAAATAAAAAGATAAAATAGAAAAAAAAATGAAAGCGATTTCCATCATTTTCAAATTATCGAAACTTTGCAATTCAGATTTCTTGTCTCCTCGCTATCTTTTATATCTAAAATCTTTTGCATGTATGCCTATTTTTGTCGGAGTCCGTAGACGTAGATTTTTACAGAGTATTTGTGATATACATTATAAAATAATTGTAATTGTATTGCAGAAAGGAACAAAAAAAAAGAGAGAATAAATAATAAATAAATTACAATGTACAAGATGAAATTCAATAGCCCCAAAGCATTGGTTAATCTTCTATTGTATACATACAGGGGGAAGAAAATATGCGATATCCATAGCACAATGTACGAGTGTACAATTTTCGCTTGATTGATCACACAGTTTACCGGCTGACTGTCCATTGCACATGGTCCGTTTGATAGATAATTATGATTGACAGTTGGTCACTCAGAATCAGATATCTATAGGCGTGGCATAGATCTCGAGTTGGGAATTTTCTGCGATCAAATGCATGTACATTGCAAGTGTTTATTACAAAAAAGTTCGGGCCAAACTGGTCTTAATAAAATTATTTTTATTTTTACATTTCAGCTACGATACGACTTTTTTCTAGTTTATTTTTTCATCTTTTAGACTCGATACTTTTTATTAAAGTCCTAGACTTTTTAATCAATATCCGTCAGATGATATATAGTAAAATAAACATCAAAGAAGTACCTAACAGTTATTCAGCCTCAAAGTCGAGAAGGCGAGGCCAAATCGTGAGGCAAACTCCCAGGTCGAGCTCCCTCTCTCGTATGGATAAGCTTAATCAAAAGTATTGTGTCCCTGAACATAATTAATTTTACAAAATTTTATAATGCAAAATCTTTCTTTTCATATAAAAGTTTACATTCTTATATGTATAAATTCAAATTTTCAGGCGATTTAACCTATACAATTTATACATTCGTAGTTATAGCCGTTTGAAAACGTCATTTTTGATTTGGGGGTGCGCAGCTTTAATTCATTACACTAGCGCCACCTACAATGCTTTGCGTTTTTATAATAGAGGTATACATTGTAATGGAGATTTAATTTTACAAACTCGACAACATTATGGTGACTACTGCATATTTTCAAATATATAAAACTTTTTTTATGGCTCATTTTTATTTTCAATCTAGACCCTTCGGAATAAATTTTACGTTTTCAATAAAATTTATTTTCAGCGACACTGTATCTTTAATTTTTTCATAATTTGAGTTTTTGCTAAATCTAATGTAATGAAAGCTGATTAAATAAACGACGTTTCAATCTCCAACATAAACAATGCACGTATGGTCATTGAGTACAGGTACAGTTGAACAACGTCTACAACCACGCATTTTCACAGTCAGAACAAACCGGCCTTTATGGAAAATAAATTCTGTTCTCTCTCTCTCTCTCTCTCTCTCTCTCTCTCTCTCTCTCTCTCTCTCTCTCTCTCTCCGGACGCACACATATATATACATGTACATATAGGCAGAAGATTTTTATTGTTCCGCGAGAGCGAGGAAGACAGGTTAACTCTTGAATATAACGACATTTCCCACTTATTTAGATAGTATATTATTTTATAAAATGTTCGTGTGTTCATTAATTAGTTTCTTTTTTCCCAATTCTTTTTTTTTCTTTTACACGCCTTCCTTCTTTCAAACAAACGAACAAACCAAATGTAGTCTCATTTAAACACTACAATAAAAGCTCCTAAAACTAAATATAGCTTCTTGTATAGTATCTTGCCTATGAAGTCTTCTGATTTTCAGAAAAACCTAAAGCATCCGATAATGCAAAAAATAAAAACAAAAAACAAAAAAAAAAAAAAAATAATAATAATAATAAAAAAACCAAAAATTAAACCACACACACACCCTCACACACACAAAACAAACAATGCTAGCGCCTTGTTCTGGTACTTCAAACGACTCCAATCAAGTCCGTAAAAATTTGATTTTTCATGAAAGATGAATCGTGTAAATAAATAAAAAAAAAATCCCGCATTTTTTCAGAATCGGAATAAAACGGTTAGACAATAAAATATATATAACATAAAAATGTACATTTATACAAAAAATTAAAATTCCAGGGGCGTTCCGGACCCTCGCCCCCCCCCCCCCCCCCCACTCCCTCTGGATCCGCCGCGCTTGCAAAGAAAACAAAACAAATAACACAAGATAAACTAGAAACATCGCTTTTATGAAGATAGCCTAATAATAAAACTAATGTAATATAATACCCCCCCCCCTCTCTTTTTTCCCCACTGAATTTCAAAAGTTAAACTCAATGCCAAATCTACGAACAATGCCTCACAAGTTGTTCATACTTTTTTCATTACACTGCGCTTCTATCATCTCCTGTACATCTTATGGAATGTGGGGTACGCCCATATAAGGTCACGTGACTATAATTCTACGGAGTGAAACCTGCCTGAAATTAAATATCAACACATTTGCCGTTCTTCTCGACAGCTTTTTGCTTTAACATGTTTAATTCTCGGAAATTCCCGTATCCCAGTTCAAAGAGCAAAACCAAGGTCGAGTTTTATCTTTCATCTTCTTAACTACAGATTTCAACATACAACTACAATGGCAAAAAAAGTTCAATGTGTTTTATCTTTATATAAAGAGGAAGTCCCGCCCCCTCCCCCCCCCCCCTTCTGGATACACTCTATCATTGGTATTAAATATATTTCATTTAAAAAATAAGGTTATAGTAGTCAGACTGACAAGTGTTAAAACAAATGAACACAAAATTAGCTGAAAAGAATATAGCACTGAAAATAGGTTATCAAAGATTACAAAGCTCACCTGATGGGAGCATGTTATCATGGCAGCAAAATATACTAGTATTAAATCATAAACCAAATGCTGTGTCACGGGTTTTTCCGTCTTTATCAAAATCCGCTATAGGTTTTCCGAAGAGCTATATATTAGGTACGGTCCATATGATATTCTAGGGATAGGGGAAGGGGGGGGGGCACTTGGGTTGATTCCGGGCTATATTGTTTTTTTCGCCCCAAACTTTTTCGTAGAAAGAATCTTGATTTTGATATACAAGAATGTCTTAGTTTTATCATAGCACACAAAATTGTGAATACGACTTTTTGTAAATGCAAAATTGCAATCATGCAAATAAATATCAGCAATATGTAAGCCATTTCCACTCGTTCCCTTGGAGGCCATGGACGTCCTTCGAGGCAAACTAAACTGAAGCACGGGCAGGAACACGTTACGTCGCCTTACAGTACCGTTGTCAGAAGTATTTAAAGTTCTGCACTTAAAACCGTCCGTTGACATTATGCCACAGGTAAGGATATGAAGGAAACCATCCGTTGTCGTGACAATGAGCATGTGTGGAAAGTATGATTTTCTAATAAACGCTGAAATTATAGAAGAAATACACTCGAAAATTCAATGGGGGGTAGTCATAACACTAAGCTATTGGTTTATATGCTTTTCTGGTACTGATATACAGTTTGAAAAGAGGAGATCGAGTTGGAGTCCTTTGATCACCACGTCCTGCACATGTGTTATTCTTCCTTTTTCTTGAAATATTTGAATATTCAGATTATATTATTCCAGAAATATACTAATAATAAATATCAAGTCTATATAATGCTCCTCTGGTAGTGTCATGATGACGAATTCAACTTTAGACCACTTTTTGGGGACTTTTCTAAAATTAGTCCGTTGTCAATCCATGTTGCGAAAGTTCTGTCCGTTGTCAGATGTCCGTTGTCTGCTTTTATATTTTAATGGATTGAATGATACTATGATACCTGTATTAATCATTAAAATTCATCAATCAATACGCACAATTTAATTTTCAACCAATTTAGAATGGAGACTGATTTGCCCAGAATTGAATTCGCCGAATCATCCGTTTTGTTAAGATATCCTTGACATTAAATTTTATTCGTCCAGTCTTAAATTCATCTTCTGGGCTATGGGTGAAAAGGGTAAAATATAAATGGAGGCGAAAATTTGAATGTATACAGTATCTTATTTTATAAGTGTATTATAAACCGGTGTAATGCATGTAGTTTTCTCATAGGAAAATTTGCTATATAAGAGGTTTCTTCCCCTTGGAGATATTCCGCTATATATTAGACTTTCCTCATATCAGCATGGATTTTCCCAATAGAGAAGAAGAAAGGAGGGGATCTCCAACAACACTAGGTTGCAGCACCCACAGCAAAACACCCATGCAAAAAACACAGAACAGACACCCACAGAAAGAGACACAAAAGGGACAAGGAACACCAACTCACACCATAGAAACATGAAACATAATGACTACACATAAACCAACGAAACTAATGGGCAACCGGTGCCGACTTAGGACGGCCATTTGCCACGTAGATAGCAGACGGTGTGGTTATCCTGGATTACGTGCGCACAACCCTCCCACTATTCCGATTTCCCAGAGGTCTCGAAGAACGCACATTTATGGTGTAAAACAACCTCCTCATCGTTAGATGACCACACGCAAACAAGACCGTAAAACACAGGGGTCCAAGCAACACAGATGAATATGTAAATGGATATAAAAGGAGGACGTGCGTAATACAGTCCGTGTTCTGCCGGCTGTAGCGAGCTCATATATGTTATCACCCGAGGAGTCCGACTGACATTCAGAGAGGACAGGTGGTCGGGGCCCTGTCTTCTCTAAGGAGGTTTGGACAGGGCCCGTTTTTCCTATTTTTTCCTATTTTTCTTTTGTAGAATATGTAAGAGGTTTCTGGGAGGGTTAGACACTCACACATATACGGGGTTTTAAACAAATTCATATATATTCAGACAAAAACATATAAACAGACAAACACATTCATCAACAGACACACTCATACAGAAAGATATACATTGGCAGACGGACAGACAGGCAGACAGACATACACAGATGTACTCACACACACACAAATAAAAACATGTATTGACTTTGATTTCAGTAAATCCACAGTTTATCACAGCATGCAAAACAGACGAAAAAATCAGACTAGGCCAATATCTTTTTCTTGACAAAAACCTCTAATCAAGTCAAGCAGATAGACACACATAGTCAAGCAATCACAGAAAAACAGACACAGGGAGAAACAAAAAGAGATTCACACAGACAGACTCAAAGACAGGCACTGATCAAAACATGAACAACCTGAAAGGAACATCCTGAAAGACATACACAGGCATGCGCAAAACGACAGACTGACAGACACAGGGTATACACAGACATACGCAAAAACAAACGGACAGACAGGCATGTATATAGACAGACACACACACAAAAGACACAGACAGATGCACTCACTCACATACAGACACACATGCTAAAAACGCGGACAAAATAATTCACTCGCAGGCAGACGGAGACACCGATATCGACGCTGACATAAAAAAAACACGAACTTACATACAGACACGCACAAATGTAAATAACATATCAACTACAATTTCCATCATCACCTGAGATATACATGTAAGGTCTATATCATACCCCCATCGAAGATCTCTATTGAATGCAAAATTATAAATTTAATGTTTCAAAGAGAAAATCCAAACCATTAATGGTAGGCGAGGGAAATCTGCTTTAGGGGACTTCAAAGACTACAATAACACAAGTTGTTTTTGTTTTTTGTTTTTTCGGCGGGGGGTCTCCAGTAAGTGTATAGCAGTTATAGGGAACTATTATGGGCAAAATTATAATGGCCATTTATTACAAGTATTTTATTACTTTGTACGTTTATATTCATTTTTGTGCATTTGATATCATATTTTCCCTTCGATAAAACGGTGCCTAATAATCTATCTGTAGGTAAGAATCTTATTGTTTCTGGGACAAAAAAGCAAGCGAAAATTCTAGTTCAAAGAGCGATTTCATGTTATGAACGTTCGGAACTATTACGTGATAAAGGCTGAGGCTATCAAAATGTCTTCAATGACCGATATTTGATGTCTTTGTTTTTAACGCTATATATAACTTCAAAATCTCTTTAACAATTGTTGTTTAATTGATCAATGTATAAATTCATGAACTTATACTACACCTCTTCAAATTCATGAATCATATTTTCAATTTTAAATCTATTCTATACGACCTATGTTCACGTGACCTGAAAATTATATGATATCCTCATTTACAGCTTTACAAAAAAAGAGAGCTGAATACTTTAAGAATTAACTAAGTTAATTTAATTGCTCAGCCTAAGATTCTAAATAAAGATTCAATTCCCCATTCATGCCAAATACCGTTAAGAGTCATGACAACAGACCATATCTTCTTGTCTTGTCATAACAACGGACATACTTTATCAAATAATCAAAGAATACAATAAATATACAATGTAAACGACGGCCATTCATATATATTGTTTGTATAATGTTGTCGATAATTTTCTACATAAAATTGGTATATAAAATCAAATAATCAAGAGACAGGATAGTTTTCCTGTTCAAATTTCCGTTTTCGTTGCTGACAGTAGGTCATCGCCAATTAGATCTCCTCATAACATAAAAGGAGTTTTATTCATTTCATGGTAATAATGTATTACTGAAGCGTGTGGCTACCCCCCGTGTGCTTTTTAAAAGAAATCACCGGTTACCTAATGATTTATTTGTGATTTTACTGAAATTTTGTCGATAATTTTCATGACAACGGATGGTTTCCAACATATCCTCACCTGTTGCATAATGTCAACGGACGGTTTTAAGTGCATAACTTTAAATACTTCTGACAACGGTACTGTAAGGCGACGTAACGTGTTCCTGCCCGTGTAAAGGTTTTACATACGCCCCTGACATCTCTTAGGCGAATTAATTGACTAAGGGGCGTATCCAAGGTCGGGAGCGGGAGTTTGTATCGGGCCGATTTGAGACACGAAGTTAAGATGGAGGAGGGATTACGGGATGGGGATGCCTCCTCTTTTAATCGAAGTCCGGTGGAGGCCCCAAAGAATGTATAACTTATTATCTATCTGAATCTTGAACGAATCAGAAAAGTGTAAGGAAATTTCTGTAAAATAAGTAAAATATTCCCTTTTTCTTAATTTCGATGTGACACGCGCTCGAAGAGGTTTCGATCTACTAGGGTGCATCAATGTACTTGCACACCATATCCCGATTGTTATACTGTAGAATTTTCTTCTCCTTATGGTCCAATATATCATTAACTAGAAAGGTTTCTTGTTGCGGTTGCAACAAGAGTGTCTTCCTCCTATACAATTTTTGGTTTGGAGATATGAAGGACGTCACATTACATGTATTTATATTATATATTTAAGTTTTCAAATAGCAGTAACATTAAATTTTCAAACCGATAATTGTTGGTGAGCAACCATTTGATTTGGGGGGGGGGGGGGGGCAGGAATTCTATTGCCAGCCGGTAAAATTTTTTCAGCAATTTTCTAAGCAGGCCATTTTTTTCAGCTATTACCAGAGTCGGAGAAAAATTTTCGCCGGTTCTTCGGGCCGGATTTAAACAAATTGTCAAATGTTGTGAATGTCTGTGTAAGTTAAACTCCCCGCTGCATGTTACAGAGTATGAGTTAATAACCGTTCCTTCAGATGTCTCTTTGCAATTAGCGAATTTCAGACAGATTGAATGATGTTTAAATAGAACATTTTCTAGATTTTTGTGCCTATGCGTATTAGGTCTCTGGTAGATACAGCTATGTGAACAGTTTGTATTTATATTAATTAATTTTTTGACTTTAAATTGTCTGGCACAAAGGGCCAGCAAAAATTTCCATATCATGCAATGTATCCTTACTTTTGCATGGTCCGGGAAAAAAAATTGCCGGCCCTTTGGGCCGGAATACTTTTTTCAGCATTTTTCAGAGCCGGGATTTTTTTTTTTTGCAAATTCTTCCTGCCCCCTTCCCCCATAAAAAAGGCGAGCTCGTAGCTGTAGAACCAATTTTCTTGAGAAGAGAAATGGTAATAACAAGTTACGTTCAATATATTTATATAAATACCATGAGGTTCTCGCTGTGCAGGTTCAAATTTGGACCCCCCCCCCCCTTCCCTTTTTTCAAAGTTTATTTTGAATTTCCATCATGGCGACATCGTTCAATATAAACAGAACTGTTTTCGAAAAACGAGGGGAGGGAAGAATGTTGGAGAAATTGTTCATCAATTTGTAAATAAACCAACCGAAAATTATGTTCGAACGTTTGCTAGAATTAGAAATTAAACTTGATGTTCAAAATATAGTTATTGAAGTTTAGAAACAGGTTTGTAGGTTAGAAATCGGAATCAAACTACCACTTTTTGTGTGTAAATTCTGGTTTGTAGCTGATCTCTTCTAAATTAATCAACTGTTTTAAAATCAAATTGTGTATATCGAAATGTATTTATGAAATGCATATTCATCATTGCCGTGAAATCGGAATTTGAAAATCTCAACACTGCTTTTCTCGAGTCGGACTCGGACTACCAATTTTAGTGTGCGCCCGATCTGTTGGCGTGAAGGTGTATCGAAATACCCAACTAAAAATTTCGATGCTCATATCTTTTCAACAGTATGAGATAGGAAAAATCAGAAAGACTAAATAAGACAGATATATGGATAAGAAATAATAATATTGAAATTTTTAGGAAACTTCATAAGCTTAATTTTTGTTTACTATTATAAGCAAAAAAGTGTCTTCCTCCTATGAACTTCTGAATTTGGAAATATGAAGGACGGTGAAGGACGTCATCGTAATAAATCGTTACAGTGTGCATCTAGCATTTCATATCTTGCATGGCTGTCGACTTTCAAAAAGAATGGAAATTGTAGATAGCAAAATACGAGATATTTAAGCTTACAAATAGCAAAACATGAAATTTTCGGTCCTTTTGAGTAATTCGACGCTCCCGTCAAATATTTGAATTTACTAAAAAACATGATAAAAAAATAACAGAGACCAAAAATAAAAAAGACCAATCTAGCTTTTACTCCAAACGTAACGTTGGAGAACTTTCATTGTCCTAGCTTACAGGGTTCTTGAGAAATCGCTGATCCAATTTTCCACGGTTACGAAAACAATAGGTCTTCCGACGGAAGTCGGAAGACCTAAATATGAAAATCTATTTGCAATGTTTGTTTTTTTGGGGGGGGGGGGGTTATAGGTTTTCTTTCTCTCTTTTTTTTTCTTGGATTTCTGACAATATTTTTTACTTTGTTTCTTGTCCCATTTACATGTAAAACATAATTCATGAAGACAAGACTGTTGTGACTCTTTGACATGCATATCGTCTATATGGCATTTATCCCTGTCCCGTACAATATTGTCGAATTAACATCCCGAGAGTGTCACGTTTCCTGGTAAACTACGCGATATGAAATACCCTGAACCTTGTAACTATGGTTACCAGGTACGATTAAATGGGGCCCTCTACGGGGAACGTATTTGCCAATAAGTACAATCATTGTAAATAAAGCGATAAGTTATTAAAACGAATGTATGTTGTGTATGTGAATATTACCAGCAAAGAAACTTTTCTATTTCGGTGCATATTTTTCTAGATTCACATACATATATATCAAATTTTTTTTAAAAAAGAAGAAACTAAGTTTTTGATATGTCCATAATTATACATAAAATCAACGATTAATTTGTAAAATGATTTTTTTTTTTCGCGCGCACTAGAGGGAGATTTCTTTAAGTTCGTGCCGAAATTTGACCCCATCCCGGCAATGAATTACGCTCGGAGTCTACCCCTCAAACCTTTTGGCAATTTTTTTGGGTCAATACATGTCAGTAAATCGTCAAATATAGTCTCCTATCACCTGCAAAGGGGACGCTGGATCCACCAGTCTGGTGAGCGTTGTGTTTTATTTATTTATTCTTTTTTCTTGGTACATGTACATGATTAAAATTTTTTTGTCGCCGGCAGGGATTGGCAAAGCTGCGACCTGCAACATGTGCAACATAGTCTCATTCCTATCAAAAATTGTCCATTACATCTGCAAATTGCTGCGCCCTGGTGCGCTTTATTATGCGGTATCAATTTTAAAATTAGTATTTATTTATTTATTTATTTATTTATTTATTTATTTATTTATTTGTTGGTCTATTTAAGTTTAGTACTAATATTTACGACTTGACGTAGATCTGATTTTATTCAGAAATGTATTGATTTTTCTCCGACATTCTTTTTTATCCTTGTTCTGCGCCTGAGATATAAATCTCCAACTTTCACTTACGTACCTTATCTGTGTATGCGTTCGTCTGAAAAATTATCATGTCATTTTGAAGTGGTCATGCAATCAATGGGTACACATTGATCATGAAGTGTTAAAAATGTACAGAAATGTCAATCACAGTCGAGTCCCTCTTCCTCTACGCACCGACATAAAATTTGACTTGGCTGTTAAAAAAAGGTAAAATTTGGAATTTCAACCCCCCCCCCCCCCCCAAATAATGATAATAAATAAAAATAAAACGTGCTGAAGTAAAAATGAATTTCTATTCATTGTTTAACAGATTTGTCCGATGTATTGAAGCTTTTCGAAAATTGATTATTTTTGGAATTGCCCTTTCGTGAGGAAAGATGGCCCATTGTTTTTGAGAATAGCCCATTGTTTTTGAGAATGCATGGCCCATTTAAGTTCAAGTGGAAGGGGCTATAGTCTCATTGAACAAGTTTACCTTCCCGATCACTGTTTATAAAAAAAACATGCATGCTTGAAATCAATATATACTTGTAATAATATATTAAGAGCGAAATTCAGTATGCAAAAGATTTACTGGTATATATTATGTATGGATAGCTCTAGAAACTCTTCCACGGGGGGGGGGGGGGGGGTCCAATCCTGCTTTGAAAAGGATCAAGGACATTTTTTGATATAAACACAGAACATTGAAGAGTATATGTCGGCCGACCCGTGGTCCTAGCAAGGCTCGAACCAGCAATCTTAGAATTACAAGCCCGACGCCCTATCCGCTAGATCACGGCGTCGCAGGATGTCTGTTTATAAGTTCTTGGTTGACAGTGTTGTAGAAGAACTGATCAAGTCAACAAGTGTTTGACTACATATACATGCTATACTAGAACGTGTTTGTCTTTCGAATGTGAGGTTATATCAGTGGCGGATTCGGGGGGGGGGGGCGTAGGGGGCGTACTCTCCCCCTAAATTTTTCCAATCATGGATAAAACGATCATTTTCAATCAAATAAATATTAGTTAATATTAAATACATGTACATGTACCTGTTAGTAAATATAATTTTTAGATGCATAAATTTTCACTCTTTAATCAATTACAGTCACGAAAATGGGTCCTAAAATGCAGAAATTCAAGAGCTTCCGGGGGGACTTTGCCCCCCCCCCCTGGTACCCCTACCAGAGCTCTGCCCTGGACCCGCTGCGAACCCCAGACCCCTCGCCAATTCTTTACGCCCCCCCCCCTCCCCCAAAAAAAACTAAAAAGCTGGATCCGCCACTGTATATGTTCAAAATTTTGCAATAAACATGTGCATAATACTGTCGTAACAAATGTCAAAATATTGCAGTTTAGCGGTACTTTGATCGGTGAAATCAAAGAGGCGGCATAATTTTTGAAGCGCACGGGCATTGAAGGAATTAACATATGACTGAGGCTAATTAGCGCATTTAAGTTGATTATTTACATGTAAGGTACTTATAACTGATTCATCATATTGATCTTATTGTTTCAGCAATAATGTACGAACTTCGTTTTCTGCACTTTTTTGTCACACCATACACTAATTTATTTTTTTTTAGTTTCATAGAGCAAAATTCCCCCCCCCCCAAAAAAAAATTAATAATCTACCCTAAGGCCCCCTCCCGGGATATAAAATGGACCGTACTTCCGTCATGTTCAGATCATAGTCGAATAAAGTGTTTCTTCTAGTCCTAGGTCTACTATTAAAACATACTGCTGACCCAATGTGGAGATAGACTTATACAATGACTGCTTGTCATTTGGAAAGCCGGGGTTACATCTTCTATTCGTTTTGGGCTGCCTGTCAATAACCCTTTACTTGTCATTTGTACATGTGATTTTGAGAAGCTGCTATTTAAATCGCTTAGCAACCGAGGGTTGATAAAGAGGCTGTGCTATGTATATTAAATCCATGTATATTATGCAGAACGTGACAGGTGGTAAATAAAGAAGCAAGAAGTGGTAGACAAATATTTATTTACGACGGACATGCGCCAGGTGTTTTATTATTTTTTTTTTAAGTAAAGTTTTTTTAAGTAACGTTAATTCCCCTCTGGACACTTTCATTCGTTGATCATTTATTAAATGTCCGGACTCCCTCAGCTTGATCACAAGAACTTTATTTTCAGTATACTAAAAATTCATCAATTAAAAAACATTAGAAATTCTTGAACAGCGATTTGTCATCTTTCAAAGCTATCATGAATATACGTTATATATGGGAACGGTACTAACGATTAACGGATAACTTAAAACGGATTACGATTAACGAATAACGGATAAAGCATAACGCAAAACGAAAAACGGATAACGATTAACGGATAACGATTAACGATCCAGAGCACCCCTAAACGAACGGAAACGATTAACGATTCAGAGCAAACGAACGCATAACGCAAAACGATTAAGAAAAAACGAACGAAAACGATTAACGCATGTAAGATAACGTTGTCGATACTGTACATGCGGAATGTTTATATGATAGAATCATAGTATCCTTTTAATTTATTAGAATGATTCATGCATCTAGAACGAGACAAGAAATGACAAAATAAGGATAAGGCCTACCAGTGTATTTCTCATGCATTTTAAGGATTTCTTTTATCTAGAAAGCTTGAAATTTTGGTTTTACCAGTTCTTGTCTCGTTCTAGAGATGTCAAACAAAAAATTAAGATAAAATATTAGTATGTGTATCGTGTACTCTCTATTTGTTTTACGTAGATCATGGAATCCATTGGTCGATTCGGTTGCTTTCTGATCTGTTGTGTATTAAGCATGGCTCTCAAATGTGAAGAAGGATTCCGCGTTTCTGCAGACAAATACTGTCTCAGGATGTCATTTGATTTACCAGTAATTTGTCTACAATTTTTGAGTTCCATCATCGCAGTCAAAGATATACCCGTATATGTATATCGGTTAATTTTGCGTCGGGTAAATTTTGCGAAAGTTATCATAAAAAGGTGTGTCTTTTCTTTCTGAGACTAATTTTCGCTAATCTATTAACTAAATCAAGGGTGAAGAACTGTGTGGGGGTTTTTTTTGGGAGGGGGGGGGGTTCGCTATATCCATTTTTCGCTATTTGATTATGCTCGCGAGCTTAGCGAAAATTAGACACGCCTGAAAATTCCCCGATGTACGATACCTTCCGCGCGCGCTTTGATCTATTTGGAAATTCAATGCGTTTCGTATGAATAGCGGCTAAATGGTGATTCCGGGTGCTCTTTGATTTTTCAGTTGAGTATTCATCAAACGTCGATTCTGTGTGGTCGACAAAATGTTCTATTTTGTTTTGTGTTTTCATCATGACAATCAAATATCGATTCTTGGTGCTCTATGTTCTGTTCTTGCAATGCGTCTTCATAGTGGCCATCTATATACTAAACGTCTTAAAATTCAATCGCATCATATTTAGAACAGATAAATTTGCAGTATGGACCAGACATGCAGTTTCGGGTACTTAACCCTCGTCAGTGATCCTCAATCTAAACAATGTAATATGGCCAAAAAGTGTGTAAGTTATTACGTCAAAAATGTACCGAAAATTCTTTTGTTGTTTCACAATCCTCGGTACCCCGTATAGGCGCATATGCTATGGGGCACAGAGGATGATGTTTCGATATAGCCCTGATTGATCAGTGAATAAATGTCAAACCCAAAACCCGAAAATAACAATTGAAAGGCTTTAAAAAAAATTCGAAACAAAAGAAAATAGGACAAACAGACGGAGACAACAACATAGCCCCACAAAAACACGACGGGTCATTTAATTTAGTGATGTTAAATATAGCAACCAAGTAAGCAGGACGAAAACGGAAGCATAAGGCTTAATAAAATTTCTCTCTTCGTTTGATTAAAAAAAAGGATCGCTCATTGGCCGCGGTATGAGAACCTAGAACAAGAAAATTGTAAGCAGCGCCACCTTGAACAAAGTCGATGAATAAAAAGAAAATTCCATTTACCGAAAAGACTGCCTAACATAATAATTTCTTGTTGAATATACTATTACAAACTATCATTAGAATTTATTTCCACAACAAATAATGCGAAATATTTTTTAACTTCATACAAAATTAGACGGGATATTACGGAAGCCAGTTCGTGTCATGTTATACTTTTTACTATCTCGTAGTTACAAGAAACAAATCTCGTAATTACGAGAAACAAATCTCGTAGAAAAAATAATTCAAATTGAATGGCATGATATTTGGCAAAAAATGGCCTTCCTAGAATGAAATTCTTGAATTTACTACATTTTAAATGTACAAAGTATGAAAAACAAGGCTTTTTGCCTCCAATAAAACCTTTAACAAAAATTTGCGAATTTCAAATGTGATAACTTAAAACATTTATTAACTACTTTTGATATGAATTAATGTGCAAAGTATAAAAAGACTAAAAAACAATTGGTTGAAATTAAGCATTTCCAATTTTCAGCAGTTTTTGATAAAATTTGCTATTTCTGACCCAAAATTTCCACGAAATAGCTGAATTTGCAAAGTGTAAACCTAATTCATTTTAGAGTAGGACCTTTATACTTTCAGAAAATAGTTTCAAATCACACAAATTCTAGGGTATCTTGGAGAAACCGGATCCATACAGGGATGCCATATTTCCATAAAAAATACCCATTTTTGCCCCAAAACCCCAAGATAAATGCAAATATCAAACTTTAACTTTCAAATTATGTTAGTCTACCTTATTTTTCACATATTTAAAGTTTCATATGTGAATTTGTCCAAAAGATGGTGAATTATTGAGTTTTCCATTTTCAGCTATTTTTAATAAAAATAAATAGCTTTTACCCCAAAACTCTTAATTTTTTCTCGTAACTTAAACGAGATTTGTTTCTCGTAACTACGATAATAGATGCAGCTCCGCACAAATTGATCTAATAGCGCCACCTAAAATGAACTTCCATTTTACAGAAACTTCTAATGAGACTCAAATAATACAATCAACTTAACATTCTGCAAGACGCACGAACAGTACTCGCACATATTTACCAATCAGTACTATAACTGGAGAATAAACGTATGCTTAGTACAATGCATTTTTTTTTTAAATTAGAAATGTCAAAACTAAAGAATGTAGAGACAAAGACAAACGATGCGATGCAGTGAATTTCATCTGCGATAATTTTAGAAATCACGAGAAAATTTCCTTGAAATCGTGTCCATATTATGTAATAACTCCAATAAGCAGTTACAAACAAACACTATCATGTATTAATGAGAAACATTTACAATATTGGCAGGATTCTTCTTTGTTTTGATACATATGTACCGCGTTTTCTTGTACAAGTCGTCAAAGAACTTTGATAGTGTAAACAGACGACTTTGTCCAAGAAAACTTTGACCAAGTTTTCTTTGACGGACTTTGACAAAGAAAACTTTGATAGTGTAAACGCGGCTTAAGTCTTCAACAAGATTGCGTAAGCGGAATGTTTAAACGTTATTCTTCGTGTTTATTGATATATTATAATAAGTGATAACAATAACACATGAATTCTCTCTCTTTTTATTTCATACGCCCTCTTTTTACTTTCTTTTTCACATTGTAATCTGTATTAATTTTGAACTCCTCCCAGGCCTTTTTGGAGTTGTCCAAGTTTTTTATTCTTAACTTATTCATCTTGCTTGTCCTACTCCTGCTATATTCAGAAATATCCATTGCAACGTTTTTATGGAAGTGTTTTTCGTCCGGTTCTCTGCAACATCTGCAAAATGAACAAAAGGGTGCGCATGCGCCATGATAACCACAACACCCAGTGAGAGAACAGCAACCTTCATAATCTATACAGCCACAAACATCACAGCTTCCTCCGTACAGACAGCAGTTGTCCTTATACGTGTCGTCCTCCTTGACATTAGACCGGATCCTGTTACGTCTGCAATACATAGCATAACATAGGACATTTTCTATAGATGTATAGAACTGGAGGGTGTTTCATCGGTAACAAAGTTCCTGAACATTAGATTTTTAAAATGATTTATTCTGTAACAGATCTTTGTAGCGATAAATCTTGCATAGAGACATTGAAAGCCTCAGACACTTTTATAGGGAACCTAAAATTTTGTTTAAAATATAGAAGGATCACTAAGTGTAGAGTGAATGTCCATCCTTTTTAAGACTGAAAGTGATTTCATGTGGAGTCTAAATGTACACGTTTTTATATTTACATGTAACTGTACCTTACCCTTGTCTTGGTAATACCATTACGTCGTGTTCTTTATATTTTGATAGAAATATTGATATTTAATAAATTTTAAAATTTTTCGGGTTATGGTATTATCATAGAGGAAATTTGGACTTTTTGTAAAAAGAAAATTTTGGACTTAAACTTGATATTGAACATATAATTTTTGCATTCTTTAATTTTGTTATTGTCACATGTTTTACTTTTACCTTGTCCGACTATTGTATAATTGTTTTCTTTAAAGATTTGATCAGAGACGTTTCTAAATAATCCTCTTTAAAAGTCGGGTGTCATCACCTCAGGCAGATTTTAACATCTTTATTATACTTTCGTTAATTCCAAACTTTTGATGTGATTCAAGTGATTTACCTGTCAATTCTTAAGGCTAATTGTATTATGTACTTGTTTATCTAATTTCGTACGCAAAATTGATGAGAACAAAGACAATTCTTCAGTTGGGAGGCCCGACGTTGAACCGGCCACATCCGTCTGTGTTTGGACTTTATATTGAGACTTTTTAGTTTATCATTGTTTATTCCAAAGTCATATTTTATAATCATCGTTATCATCATATTAAATTCGGATGTCTTATAACCAACGTTCTTCAATTTGTGTTTATTGTCCGAACTTTAGGGAATACGGCTACATGTACTTATTGGGCCAACGACGGCGCCATCCTTCTTGATCTATATGCTTTACAGCCAACATTCCCGCAACGTTCTATTCTACGGACACATATTCTAGAACTTTTGTATGACCGGCGAAACCCCCGCGTCATAGTATTATAAATCTTTCTTGACAATGAAAACTTTCAGTTTATTCAGCATATAACTCTGTAGATGGCTTTTAAATGTTACCTGCAGCATCGCCTGTGAACACAGTAGATTATCACAGCTATGCTTCCCACGGCAACAAGAGACACCACGGATGCCACCACTGCCCAAAACCAACCTTAAACGGCAACATCAAAGATCTCAACTTGACATCGTAAATATGACATTACCAACTAGTACGATCATGAATACATGTACAGTGATGTGGAACTGATTTCTATGGTCTTACCACTCTCTGTGATGTCCCAGGGAACGCATTGGGCGTCGCCTACCCAGGTTTCGTTTACCCCACATGTCAACTTGGCGTCTCCTGATAACGAGTATCCTGATTCACATATGAACGTCACAGGGGGCGGGGTACCTGTAAAGCCACCCACGGGCCAATCCACAGGATAGCCATTAGGTACATGGGGAGGAACTTTACATCCGGGATCTTTCGTACTCATTCTCAAATGTCTGAAGTAAATAACACTGAAAAATCAAGTATGTACAGAGAAAACCCAATGTGTTAGAGAATGATCTACATTTTTATCGATGTAAATGAATTAATTATAGTCAGTGATAAGATATGTACATGTATGTCTTTGACTTCTTAATCTTTTACTTTGATTCAAATTGGCGAATGTTTACGACTTTCTTTTGAGCAGTGATTCAGTATAATTTACTGTTATTTATCTTTCTCTTCAAAGCTTCTATCGTGTATAAGTGTTTAATCAATGAATTGTAAATTGACTCTCATTCAAATTGGAAATAAACATTGGATAAGAAACATGCTTATGAAAAATTAAAAAAAATAATGAAATAAAAAATACTCATTTTGAATTCTTGATTCGTTTTATTAATTCAAAAATACAATTTTGTTATAGGCGTTGCCGTATTGTGATTTTATAGGTTAAAATAACGCAGGATCTAACGTCAGTTTGGGTATTTATAACTCATTCAATATGTATTAGTAAGTTAATGTTCTCCGTGTCCTAAATACACTCAAGCCAGGTTTCGTACAATACAAGAAACTTCAATAAGAGAGAAAAGTTACATAGAGTGTCTTAAGGAGCTGTTAAGATAAGGGCTTGGTTTAGCCCTGAAATCACTAGATTATTTCTCGTGCGCTGTCCTTCTGTTTCTGGAAAAAAGTGGTCGAGTTTATAGAATTAAGTATTAGAAGATTCCAAGTAGGAATTTTATTTGAATAGATTTGGTGAAAGATGTTATAATTACGAGTTGAAGAGGTAGGGGTTACTGGTGAGAGAAAACGTTAAATATCAAGCGAAAATTCACAAAAAATGCATTGCTTGACACAAATTTGATTTAAATTATACCTCTGTACCTTTTAGTATCGAAATTGGATAAGAGGAATTAACCTTGAGGTTATTATGTATAGAATAAAGACCGAGTTGAGGTCTGTATGAAGGTTAGATGTCCAAGGAGAGAACAGGGTGGCGTTTAAAGACCGAGGCCGAAGGCGAGGTCTTTAAACACCACCCTGTTCTCTCCGAGGGCATCTAACCTTCATACAGACCTCAACGAGGTCTTTAACCGACTTACAAACCGCAGATTTTCTTTAATTTTCAGAAAAATAAAAATCTAAATATCTAATTCACCCCTGCTTTTCAAAATGAAATAGACCATGCAAATTATCTGGACGAAATATGCAACGGTAACGATCAATAGGCCATAGAAGTAAAATAGTTTGTTATACATCACGATAATTTTCTGAAAGGTACCCTGTATTCGGTCAAAGAAGAAAAAAAAACAGTTTAACAATGAGTTACAATGAGTTCTATCTCCAATCAAGTTTTGATAAGGTGACTAAATTATTGCAAATAGAGATAAGGAAAGATTTTTTAATCAAGTGAGGATAATCTTTCCTCAATGTACATGTATTTGAAGGGCATTTAGAATAACTGGTCTTCAAAAATCGCTATAGGGATCTAGATTTATTTGAAATGGCATTTTGAACTTTTCGGGATAGAGGAATCTATGCTTCTTTTCTTAACATTTCTTATAAAAGGATGTCTTGAGCGGACTTAAAACACATTCTAATATGACTTGATTCTTTTTCCCTATTAAGACAACAGACGCGAGCCGGACTCTATTCTCCAATATAGGCCCTATAGCGATAAGCCACGCCTACCTATTTTCTGAAAACAGATATAAACCGGTAGGAACTGGTTTTTACCAAGAATCGATTTTGTCGTGAGGTCCAAGTTTGGTCATCATTAGAATAGAAATAAAAAATGACAAGCCGGGCTCTATTGTCTCATAATGCCCTGGCATCCTCAGCCAATCACATTTATCACATCGCCGCTGGCGCGGCTCGGTAATAAATGTGATTGGCTGAGGACGCTCGGGCATTATGAGACAATAGAGACCGGCACGGCGAGGTGATAAATGTGATTGACTGAGGACGCGAGGGCATTATGAGACAATAGAGCCCGGCTTGTCATTTTTTATTTCTTAAATATTTTCTATTCCATGACCGAATACTTGTCATAATCAAAACAATTGACACCCGCGACTTAAATAATTTTCCTTTCTCCGCCCCTCATTGTTAGTCCCCTACCGGCAACGCCGAAGGGGCCTCTTAGTTTCCTCTCGGTCTGTCTGTCCGTCTGTCCGAATATCAGTTTTCCGGACTTTTTTCTGCAACGGATGGAGATATTAAGATGAAATTTGATACACAGCTTGGTCTTGGATAGTTACAGAGCAAGTTTAACTTTCGTCACGCTTGACCTATTTTTCGAGGAGTTATGCCCCTTGATCACTTGGAAAATTCAGTTTTTGTCAGTTTTCCGGACTTTTTTCTGCAACGGATGGAGATATTAAGATGAAATTTGATACACAGCTTGGTCTTGGATAGTTACAGAGCAAGTTTAACTTTCGTCACGCTTGACCTATTTTTTTTTTTTTATTGACCTCCACATTTCACTGAACGTTCATAAAACCTCGTATATTTAGAACCGTCCGCGGTCTTTATGAAATAAAATGACCGATGAATAACAAAAGAATCACATTTGAAGGTTTGTAAATAAATATAATCGGCAAAATCCGCAATCCGGAAACTGAAAAACGGTTATATTTCGTATTTATCAGCCATATATGTAGCTTTCAGGCGCGAAATACGCACAGTGTAGAAATAGACAACTTTCTCGTTTATTTCCTACCTAACGATTAAATATTTGATCGGAACACATTCTGAATAGATTTTTGTAAGATACTAAAGGAAAAAATTGCAATTCTAATTTATTTTACCGCTCTAAAGACCGATTCTAAAATAATCATCCATCCCCCCTTTTTTCCGTTTTTCGTTTCCCCCCCCCCCCCCCCCCCTCGGTTCAGAGCCCCACTTGGCCAGAAAATGTGTTTTATTGATATACACCTTTGGTGAAAATGGCATTCTGAACCGAGGGGGGGGACAATGTTGTAGAACAACTTTGCCGTTTTCCATTGATTTCTATGAGAAAAACGCTTATTTTGACCCCAAAAAATGGTCATATTTTGAATAATTTCTCAAACATGACAGAAGATTCATATCTGGACTAAGTTACTTCTTATTTTTACCGAAAAATTTCCTCAATTTTTGCATTTTGAAATTTCGATTTTTCTTGGCAGATTTTACGCCTTTTCTTAACAGCTCCTTTGTGTTTTGTGTTTTGTGTTTTGTTACGGTACGCAACAACTTATAGTAAGCCGGTGCATTTGTCATACATGTAATCCGCGTAAGCGCATTTCATGCGATAAATGCACATGCATACCCGTAACAAAACACAAATTATGACGTTTATTCTATATATTCTGCTCAAAAATAGTTTAGAATCACAATGGTAATCCTTTATTCCTTCTAATCTATTATCGCCATTTTC
The DNA here is from genome assembly GCA_033119305.1 of Pinctada imbricata. Lineage (NCBI taxonomy): Eukaryota > Metazoa > Mollusca > Bivalvia > Pterioida > Pteriidae > Pinctada > Pinctada imbricata. Next base: position 102,729,281 of record VSWD01000005.1, on the reverse strand, counting down.
TTTGGAATTCAACTATTAGATGATTAATCGATTGATTGAATAATTATTATATAGTATCTCATGAATATATGCTCTGCTACCTAGCCATCCATTTTAACTTTCTAGTGTAGTCCGTAATAAAAAGCGTTGGTTTCTTTTGTGAATTGTGGAGAATAATGCAGAAAAATCTTCTTGCATCATTATGTATAACGAAATGTCCTTTTTTGTGATGACGGATTGGCTCACTGTTTGCCGTGATGTGAATGAGTGTAGATTTCAGTGATTTAGGCTTCAGGACTTTGCTGATAAGCATGAAAACAAATTTAACGGCATCTGAGAACAAGAAGAAAGTATCATTTGTCTGTCTTCGTTTGTCTAAAGTTTATGTCAATATATATAATGATGTCATTGATCACTTGAACTGATTCCCATGGAAGATTCAAGTAAATGGCAATCTATACATTAAATAAAACCGCACTTTATGGTCAAAGAAATCGTTTAGACAAATACATTTCAGACTTCCCATGCTTCTAAAAACCAAATGTTTCAATAATATTGCCTTTATACATTTAATGGTCACTTGACGATTTGTTTACCTTGTTTCACTGATACTTTCGTCATGGGCATCTTACTGAAATGAACTGATGTTGAAGAAAAGGATATTCCATAAAAGTGGCTATCATTGATTTAGTAGACTGCTGAAGTTGAAGTGATCGAGGAAAAATTTAGCAATGAAGATTTTCGGCGTCTTACATCCAATTTCTTATCACATAACAGTGAATTATCTATTCATCTATTGTCATTGTTTAAGCCGGTATGCTCATTTTACTAATAAGACAGTTGGGATATTTATCGCATCGCACCGAATAGAAAACGTACCAGTAAAATCGGAGGTAAGGCAACATAAATATTTTGGTAATAATGACATATTTATGCACAACCATTGAAATTCCCTGAGATGAAACCATTGAAATGAAAGGTGTTTCTGTGCATGTACATTTCGCATGGAAACGCTCGTGACATCAAAATGCAAAAGATCTTAGACTATTTAAAGAAACATGCCGCGGCGGCTGTTCTTATCTGCATTTACATAACAAAACCCGATTTCAGAAAACAAGAATAAAACAGATAACTCTGGTGCATATGTATTGAATAAATTTCATAATTTATGTTTTGTTACGGGTATATGCAACATACTGCTAGTGCATTTATCGCATGAAATGCGCTAACGAGCATTACAGCACTTGCTGTGTGTTGCATACCCGTAACAAAACACATATTAAAGACACTTTTTCTCTATATATACACGTCAAAACAGAAAGACTAGATTACACAAATTTGTTTCCTGGGCCTCAAAATTATGTAGTGCAAAAGGATGCATTTTCGGTCAAACGATATACCTTCTTTGCTCATGAATAAGGCCACGGAACTATACATTTTTAATATGAAGATTTTTAATATACTAGTATTTCACTTATAAAAATCCTTTTCTGAGTTCATCAACTCCATTCTGAACATAAGAAAAGAGAGGATCTACAACAGGGGCGCGTTCCATTATACGGAACGTTCCGGTTGTTCCGGCTGTTTCTGATAAAGGAACGCAACGTTCCAGCGGATCGGATCGAAACGGCTGGAGCGGTCTGAAACGTCGTTCTTGGGCATTCCAAGATGGCGGACACGGAGAGGAAAATTGTAAACTTCACCAGGATTTTTTCACATTTCATATACTATTCGTGTATATTGATCCGGAAAAAGTGTGTTCGTTGACCGGGCTAGGTTCTTTCATTTTTGCAGTGTACGTTTGATCCTTCGCAACGAGAATTTTGGCGCATACTACTGTTTTCCAGCAGGTTTGGGATAAGCCTCGTTGTTTAGCTTGATATTTCTATTCAATTCATCGTAGTTATAGTCATGAATTGATAGAAATATCATAAATGACGAGACATGATGCATCAAAGGAGTTACAGACTTAGGAAGGAGTTGTGTCGTCTGCATGTGAGTACATCATCATTATGGAGTTCGAAAGTATTTTGTTATGCTCGGAGGGAAAGTCAGATCAGTTTGAGGTTTTCCTTAGCAATAGTGAGGAAATGAAAACATTGCAGGAGTGTAAGCATTTTAACCAACACATAACATAAAACTCAAACTCATTTTGAATAAATTTAGGTACTTGATAAAGTACTTGATAAAGTTGATTGAAGACACAAGCCTGACAAGTTGATAAATTATGTAGACGTTTCAATTCTTCTACATGGCCTTGTATATAATGTTAAATTGCATTCTTTCCCACCTGTCAAACGTTTATAACAATCACAATTAAGCTCTACAGTCCAACTTTACAAATGAATGTTCCAGCAATTTAAGTCCAGAGGTGTTTTGCTTAACTCAGGCAGACCCTCTTACAAACTTGTCACCACTAAGGACGTAAGGTAACCAGAGATGTAGTTCTATTACATATAACCTTTAATATTTATTGCCCAATGTTATTTCCAAATAAGAAAAATATGTAAAATTTAATTTAATTATTTATGTATATGAATACATGTATTTGCATGATAAACAATGGTACTCAGATGGAAATTATTGTATTTTTCAGCTGCAGATTTTGCCAAATTGATATACAGGCTGCTGGCAAAGGGAGACAATCAGGCGGTGAAAAATGCATTCTATGGGCAATGTCTGATATGTATGTTTTTTACCTAATCAATTCCAAATTACTAATTATTTTTCATTAATACAAAAATTGTCTTGTAATATAATTATAGTGATACAGTGATAAACTGTATAATTAATACAACTTGTATCCCGGAATAGTGATGAACCTATTGTCACTGACAATCAATTGTCAATCGCAAAAAGTCTGCTCATTAATCAGTTAATGCCACTGAAAGTAAGATGCTTATGTCTGGAGCATTACTTCCCCTCTAATTTTCAAGGTTACATTTATTTGTTGTATGCCTGTAAAGATGTTGATAAAGCATACAAATAATTTGCAGATTTTATAAGCATAAAGATAAAGCCTATCATTATTCGGTGTTGCATTTTAAAGAAATAATGTTTCCTGATTTAAATTGATAATTGATCAGTTTACCCTTATCAATATTTTTTTTGATTATCAATTCTTTTTATGTCCTCAGTGTTACGTCATGTACAACTCAAGTATGTCTTTCAATATACAACAGAAAGTCTTCAATTTTATAAGCGCTCATGTATAGTGAAAATATTTAGATCTTGTTTAATAAATTAATAAATTTCAATTGTTTATGAATATGAAATGAATTTTTATTAATATAGATATTATAATTTAAGTTCATACTCTGATAGGGTGCAAATGCCAGGCTATAATATGATGATGATGATAGCACGATGAAACTTGCATACATTTACTGTAATGAATAGTATGCATTTATATTTTTAATATCTTTTCAGTGAATTTTATTACAAATACAAAAATATTTATTTGCAAATTTATATTTTTTAAGACAAATTGTTTTTAAATATATATAGATAAGGTGAATGAAGCTGAGAAGTACAACGTTTCTGGACTGTCAGGTGATGTACAAGATATGAAGTCAACTGTCAGCAAGAAAGGTGAGTGAAAACTTAAACTGGTGCCAGACCAATTATTAGAACATCAGAATGTTCGAAATGATTTATGAGATGGTCAGTCAAAAGAAATTTTCATTAGAATATTGCTAATTGAAAGAAGATGTTGTACTTGTGATGTTTGCATGTTTATGAAAATGTTCTTTTTACAAAGCTTTTTGTTGATTTTTATACGTATTAAACCTAGACTTTTGATCTCAGTAACATTACAAATAAATGTGTAATAAAAAAACCTGATGCATGGATCATTCATGATTCCCACATTTGTACATGTATCTCCATTTTTTTAATAGCTCAACAGCAGAAGAGAGCCCAATGGAATCCCCCAACGAAGCCATCAACTATAACATCTACAGGTTTGATATTGTATCTTTTTAAATTATTATACTTTTCACAAATACTTCAGAAATGACTGTCTTAATTGTGGTGTTCGTCGAGTATAAAGATTCTTTGCAAATTTGCACGAGTCCAACCAAATCTTGAATTATACATCCATGAAAACCAAAAGTGAGACAATCATTACTTTTATTTACATTTGTTCTAACTTCAAACTATAGGTCATCTTTATTTGCATGCACATCCCACATTTGCCTCCGTACAAATTGTCACTTAGTAATTCACATGTGAAATCTGAAAGTCCATAGCTATACCCATTGCAGTTACTGAAGGTTAAAGCTAATTTTGAAAAGTAATCCTAAATTCAAGGACATAGAGATCAACTGTAGTAAGGCACTTTGAAATATAATAATTTAAAGCTCAGTACGTAGTACTACTAGTACTAGTACTGTCAGCTTTAGTTATATTTCAAAGTGCCTTACTGTTACAGTACTGTTGCAATGGTAGATCAGACCTTTTATTTTAACAAATTCATTGAAATACTTTTTTCATTAATTAATAGATTCAGAGCGACCTGGACCATCAGGTGACACAGCTGCTGGTAGGGGAAACATAATTACTGAGAGACCTGGACCATCAGCTGCTGACATTTCAGTGTCACTCCCTGGTCAGTTATAATGTTTTGAAATAAATTGAACAATATTCAACAATAATATTATGATATACTGTATATAATTTCAACATTGACATAATTTGCATGTAATATATATCCTCCCACACGTAAAGACAAAACTGTAAAATAATTATGCAAGTATAGATTGATCTTAACTGTAAAATGGCATTATCCCCCTTTCATATACATTTGTATTACCAATGCAAACCTCATATGCTGCTTAGGAGATAATACTACCAATCAGAATATTGAATTGATACATGCATGTGCATTAAAATGTTTCTATGATTTTTCAGATAAATACATTTGGACTGAGGGAACAACCAAACGATTAATATCTTTGCGGGGGGAGGCAAATTCTAAATTCAATGAGGGAAGGGAAACAAAGAAAAGTATTTGGCAGGGGATAACAAAGAAATTCAATGATGAGACAAACACCTGTTTAGATTGGGAACAACTGAAAAACAAATGGATGAAGCTAGAGGCAAAGTTTAAGGAGGTATTCATGTATCATTTAATTCCCAATTGTTATTATTAAAAAACGACAATTTTAATTGGCCGAGAAATTTTGTTGATTAATAGAATCTATCACCCCTTTGTACAGGGACAGGGAAATCCCACCCAAGTATCAAGATTTGCAGTCCACAACGAGGCTTTTGTATTATTGTTTTGGTTGATCAAGGTATCAACACCAAAAATTGAGGGAAAACTTATGCATCTGAATGCACAACGCGCACAATGCAGTTTTCCCTCAATTTTTGGTGTTAATACCTCGATCAACCAAAAAAATATTACAATTAGAAGGTACATGTATATAGTATTAATTATTATCATGCATACATTGTGTATACATGTGTAAAAAAATGTAATCAATCATGTGGCTTTGATCATCCATGGCCTTTGACCTACATAAAAAGCTTAGATATTGAATATTATAACTCGTACCAGCTAGCTGCTCTTGTATAATAGTATTTTGATTGTTATATATTTAAGAAATAGCAACTAGCTAGCCGTGGTTTATTGTCCAGTAATTCCACGAGTCGCATGAACCAATCAAATTCGCGGCTCGTGATACTTTGATTGGTTCATGTGACGAGAGGAATTACTGGACAATGAATCACGGCTAGCTAGTTGTTATTTCTATTCTAATATAGGAGAAAATTTCAAGTCATATTAGAATTCATGACAATGAGATAATTAAATTCTTATAGTAGCATGTATACAAAACATTTCATCTTGTTTTGACCATTCTATGAAATTAATTTATTAATGCAGTTATGGTAATCAAAATGTATTATTTATCAATCTGTAACAAACTTATCATTTTCCAGGTTGAACAGCATAATAGAAGAAGTGGGAATGACAGGAAGTCATTCCCATACCACATGGAGATGAAGGAGGCGTTTGGGGATAGCCCTGCCATACAGCCGCTCTTTACTATCTCCAGTGGCTCCACAGAGGAGGAAATTCACCAGGACACTCAGGGACCCCCAAAGAAGAAGCTAAAGAAGAAAAGCAAAAGTGAAAATGTTATTGATTTACTGAGAGAAATGAGAGATGAGAGGAGAGAGAGAGAAGAGAAATTTGAATGCATGATGAGAGAGCAAAATGATAGAAAGTGTGGTTTAATGGAGAAGTTTTTAAGTTTGTATGAGAGGGAATTATCAAAGAAATAAATTAAGTTTCATGTCTAAATAACCGGTTAATTTAAAGTATTGAGCAGTGTTTTTTTCCCTGTCTTGTCAGGATGTACTACATTTATAAACTTAATACTTAATTCTGACTGGTAGCGATATAATGTCTCAAATGCAGATATTATAGATTTGATTACATTTTTTAAGAATTCTCCCTATATTTGATTACATACATTTTTTTTATCACATGATACACCCTTTATTCAGTTACATAAAGCCATGTCATAAATAAATGTTATAACACGTTACATATCACTTTGGGAGCGTGGTCATTGGATGAAGCGCTCTAAATCCTTTGTGACGTCACAAAAGAAACGCCGACGTTGGCGCGTTATTTGCAAGAAATGAAGTCGGAATTATAACATTTTGAAGTTATTTTGATCAATTACGTGATATTAATTTTCATGTGATAAAAAGAATCTCAAATGATGTTTCTATTCCATACAGTATTTATGAAACTCGTTGTGTGATTTTAATCCCCTCGCCAAGGCTCGGGGATTTAAATCCACACAAATCGTTTCATAAATGCTGTATGAAATAGAAAACCATTGAAATCTGAAAAAAAAACCCTCTCGTTGACATTTATACATTGCATCTTAATATTTGAATAATGCAAGAAAATATGTTTATGCAAGAATTATCCCCCTTTCATATACATTTGTATTACCAATGCAAACCTCATATGCTGCTTAGGAGATAATACTACCAATCAGAATATTGCAGTTTTAATACAACAGAATTTTCTCAGATTTTCATTCAGCTAGAGCATATTTTTTATCAAGTCCCTCTTTTGCAAAGCAACACTTGTGGTTGGTCCAGCAGGGCCATCAACATCATTGCTGCCATCATTGTCCCCATCATTATCTACATCATCTACATTAATGATCTGGTCCTCATCATCTGAAGCAAGTGCAAAGTTGTGGAGAACACAGGCAGACAAAATGCATTTCACCACATCCTCTACATTTGTCATTTCAACATGTCGTAGTCTCCGCCATTTTCCTATGTATAAAACAATGTAATTTCTTTTTTATGCACCCGGAATCACAGATTCGAGGGCATATAGTTTTTGGGCTGTCCGTCTGTTTGTCCGAATAAATTTAACATTGGGCATAAATTTTGAATGGAAGGTTATAGAGCTTTCATATTTCACATGTGTATTCCTTGAAACAAGACCTTTCCATTGATACCAAAATTTTTACCCTTATTACCTTGACCTTGTCTTTTGACCTACTTTTAAAAAACTTAAACATTGCATGGGCATAACTTTTGAATGGAAGGTGATAGAGCTTAATTTCATATATCACATGTGTATTCCTTCTATTGAAACCAACATTTTTGACCACATAACCTTGACCTTAACCTTTGACCTACTTTTAAAAAACTTTAACATTGGGCATATAACTTTTGAATGGTAAGTGATAGGGCTTTCATATTTCACATGTGTATTCCTTGTGACAAGACCTTTCCATTGATACCAAAATTCTTGACCTTGGCCTAGCTTTCACATACTTAACAGAAAATGAAGTTTATACATGTACTAACAAAGATGCCACCAGGGGCATTTGTGTTTCAAAAACACAGGCTTTATTTTTATTATTTCACTCCTCCTTATACATTCCAGTTAATTTTTTTCTCATCTCCACCTTGATCATACAAATTTGACATCAGGGATGACTTCAGTCCATTGAAACTTTTACTTTAAAGAACTCGATCAGATTTGATTTTGATGCCTGACAGAGTGGTGATCGCAATTTGTAAATTAATTACTTATTTACCTCATGTATTATATAATTATAATTGCATTCATTGTCGCAAAATGTACATAATTCTTTTCTAATATGATCCGAGTACAATTAGTATTTTGTCAAGTACTTTTGAGTGATATTTTGGTACATTATATACATGCAGAATATATGTAATTATATATGTAATACATACAGGTATAATTTCTCACTGCATTAGTGGATCTCTGTGATATAGTCTGATTAGTCATGTCAGAAACACATTTTGTTCATCGATAAATTGCTAATTGCTGATGATAATTATAGTACTTTTTTCTCAGAAACCATTAGAGATTTAAAAGTGTTTAGTTTACGTCATATTTTACAGAAGAAAATAATTTTTTTATATATATTTAAGTCTGTATACCTTTCAAAATTCCAAAAGCTCTCTCGATTGCATTTCTTGTTTTTGCATGTTTGATATTGTAGGATTTCTCAGAGATAGTAAGGGTTCCAAAATCTCTAAAAGGTGTCAAGAGGGCTCTGAAATTTTAATTATGTTTAAAGAAGAATGCAATTTTCTTTTGTAAGTGGAAATGAAGATAGTGTACCTGAAATTATTTCTAATATAAGTAATATATAACATTAAGATTTCAACTTTTACCATAAGGCAATATGACCCATTTTCTAATCACATGTGGGAAGGGGGGCTTGATTTTTTCCCCAAAAAATTATTTTGCTCAGATAATAATCATAAAAATCTTTTATCAATGTGCTTACAAGTCATTTATATAAGTACAACTTTTGATATCAAAAATACTAATATTTACGGTTCTTAGTACAAATAAAGTATGTACTCAATTCTAAATGTAATGCTAAATTAGGCGACAGAAATTTAATTCTTTACTGCAGTCATGGTTATCACTAATTTTCATTCTCACCTAATCTTTATCGTGCAAGACATGTTTTAGCAGGATGCAGCTTTGAAAACATGATATTAAACAAGCTGAATTTAGATCATGATCGTGGCACAAAACATATATACATGTATGAAATGTTGAAATTTTCTGATTTTTTATATTATTTTTATTCCCTCCTCCTACCCCATTTTGAAAAAATAAAATCTGTAAAAACAAAAATTAAATTTCTGTCGCCTTAACACAAAGATATTCTTAATACAGGTAATATTAATTAAGACATATAGTATAATGCATGCACATTATACTTGTTACAAAAAAAATCTTGCTAAAAAATTCTTGTGCCAGAAAAAAAATTCATTTGCCCTGGTCCATGAAAAAATAGGTTTGCAGCATCTGGCTGACAAAAAAGGCACCCTGGTAATTAAACTCTCCCCCTGAATAACAAATGGACCATGCCTAAAATATTTACTTGCTGTATGGTGCAATTTAATTAACCCTTATCAAAATATAACTCAGATTAAGACGGTTTTTCTTTCGTCAAATTATGTTTGTTTTTTTAATAAAGCTACTCATGTTTAATAAGACTTAAATTGCCGAAGCAACTGAGATAAATTAAGTTGATCTTTTTCAAAATTATAAAATGCATCTTCCATAACTATATGGATCACTCTCAGTATAACCCTTGATTGTAATTTTTTTTCAACAGCTAAATTCACAGTCGATTAATCATATTTAAGTTCTAAATTCATTTACCTAGATAGAGGATACGCTCCATCCCCTAACAAGTGAAACTCATCAGAAAGAATCTGTGTCAACTTGTCTTTGAGGGGTGAATTGCTAAACACACGTGCATCGTGCACTGAACCAGGCCATCCAATGTATATGTCTACAAATGCTAACGTAGGGTCACAGACAGCCTATAAAGGCAATAAATATATCATATATAAATATATATTCAATTTTATTGCCATAACAATTAAGCTATTAAATCAAATCTTGTTTGAATTGCCCACGCCATTATCTTTGCAATTGAATTGACACCTTCCTTGTCTGTTTTTTTTTTTTTTTGGGGGGGGGGGGTCGGTTGAAAGTATATTTTTGGTCTAGCTGTCTGTCTGTGTGTCTATTTGTCTGCAAAAACTTTGTTACCTTGGCCATGCATGTATATAATTTTTTATAGGTATATTAAGTGATAGTACATGGCTTTCATATTTCACATGTGAATGAATATTCCCTATGACAGGAATTTCCTTATATGGATACCAAAATGTTTGACCTTGAGATCTTGACATTTGAGTTTGACCTACTTTTTAACCTTGCATGGTCTTCATTTTGATTTTTAGAAAGTGATATTGCTTTGACATAAGTTTCCCATATATGTACTCCTTCTGACAAGACCTTCCATTGATACCAAGGTTTGTTACCTCATTACCTTTACGGTCATTACCAATTCAAGTTGGAATATGATCTAATATTTACATGTACATTACAAATGTTTTACTGAAATTCTGAAGTGGGGCATTCCTGTTTCATAAACACTTTATTTTATTTATTGTACGTTACTAGTAAGTTAATATAAAAATATCATAAAGCAGACTTACTTCAATATTAACAGCTGTACTATAAATGAAAGATTATCATAAGGGTTCTGAACTATAATAGTTCTTTGAAACTAATTTAGGAAATCAAATTCTTAACATATTTACTATTATTTCATAATTTTTAGAATAAGATATGTACTACCTGAAGAATCAATGAATATGCCTTTTTCCTATTCAAATAAGCAGCACTGTGCTCCACAGGCTTTGGAATATTTATGTGTGTGCCATCTATTGCTCCTATTACACCTGGAAAGCCTGCCATTCTCTTGAATTTTTCAGTGTTTTCAAGAACTCTCACTCCTAAACATTTAGGGTACCAGTGTGTATTTATACATAACAAACTGATTAAGTTACTTTTGTTAAATATATTTTCCTATGAAGTTTAAGGTTATTCATCTATGGTGAAATATAATTAAATTATATAGCACTAAATGGAATTGTGGTAAACTTGTTTTCAGCAGTATAAATTAAAGTATTGTTTCATTTTATTCATAATATATTTCATACAGATCTTTCAGAATTAAATGATAATTTTCATTTCAACTTCTTGATTTTTGAAACAAGTTGTCATGCATGCATCAAAAAAAAGTCTTGAATTAATTATGAATTAGACTTTGAATTATTTATGCATGCAATAATTTACAAATTTAGGGTGTATAATGAATTTTTACACTTATAAACTTGAACTTGTTGTATTAATAACAAAAAAAAAAAAAAGAAAAGAGCAGAAAATATATAAAAAAAAATCTGCAATACTGTCTTTACGAAATAAGCAGAGTAATATACCCTTCTGCTGGTATAAGTGCAATTAATTATAGAATAACTGTCTTTTGGAATGTGATTATACTGTGATAACCTACAATGGATCCAGGAATTATGTTCCATAATGCGCGTTAGCGCATTATGAGAAGCATAATTCCTGGATCCATTGTAGGTTATCACAGTATAATCACATTCCAAAAGACAGTTATTATATATATTTACATTCCAGTTTTTCACGCTTAAATGACGTTGAAATACGAATAAAACTCTGTTGCTAAGGCTCTGTTACTACGTACCGTCAAAGTTCAAATCAAGCCAAGTTACTATGACGACATAGTTCAAACCACGCCACCGCGGTTATACTCCTATAATTACAGTGTAAATTCTATACAAATGAATGGGCATATGTAAATATAGGTCATTAATTGTCATTGGGTCAAAGGTGATTACATTTTTTTGTATTTCAAGCAATGTGCATTTTAAAACATAAACTTCACATCCTAAAAAATTAGAAAGATAAATTGCCAATGATCTAATTGTTTAGGGAGAGCCAAACTACAAGGTCTATTGCACGATATTATTTAAGAATATGTAAGGACACAAAAAAGGTGTAGCAATTTTAAGCAATGCAGATATAAAATGTTAAAACTTAATTCATAAAAGTGACAGCTACATAATATCATTTTTATTTCATATTCATTTTATTATTTCCAATATCAAAGGCCTGGAGTATTGTGAAGTGCACATATGAAAGGAGATGAATTACAACTGAATTGCTGGATCATCATATTCATCCCAGCTGCTGGGACTGAACATAAAAAATCTTGATAAAAGAAATTTATTCTAAGAAATTGTTACAGTCGGATAAATTTATGTTGCTGAACTTTCTTAAGGCAGTGATGTTTGTAATGTTTGGAACATGGATATTCTCATATTGAACTTAATTCATAATTCTGCATGAGCTCAAATGAAAATTCATTGTTTGACGTCACAATGTAACAAACATTTATGTAAACGTACAAAATGGTTTTGATTCAATCTTAAATAACAGGGACATGATATCATGGAACAGTTAGAGGTTCTTGGTGTCAACAGAATTGTGTAAAGTGATATTTATGATATAAATTATAGGAAGAGGTGAATTTCACGATTGAAAATTTGTACTAAACTCATTCCATCTTTATAATTAATGTCTGGATATTCAACATTCTTTTCGAACTACACTCTGCAAATAATATTTCTGAATTCATGGGTGTATCTAGAAATTTTTCCATTGTGAGGGTGAGGTCATATAGTCATGCATAAATCACAAACCAAAGTGATTAAAAAAAAACTCAACATGCATGAACATTTAAATGAATCAAATCAAAACTTGTGTGTACCAGTTGGCCAGATTATGAATATATCCCTAATTGATGTCATGGCATCAAAAAATCTCCTCAATGTCCGATGTACACTTGATTTGGTGACATCAAAACGGTCGCCAATAGACCTGATGCACTCCGGCGTTGCCATATACCAAAGTGACAAAAGCAACTGCTTCTCGGAGGGAATGCATTCCCTCCCTCTCTCCATCTCTGGAGTCAGAGGGGAGTGAGACATGATTATTCTGAGAAAATCCTCAAAACATGAAGGCGACATGCGAAAATGCGATCTAAACTCGCTAATTGTGTAACGAGGGACGACTGTTTCTGAGTAATTACACACTGAATTTCTATTTCTGCGTTCTAATAATGAAATTAATGCGATTTCGTCCAAAATATATAATTCTCTTCGCGTATATAAATCAATGTCATCAAAAAAAGTATCTAAAAATAAGAATTTCATAGCTTTCGTCGCCATTTTGTTTATATGTTGCTATAGGCAACTCCACTTCCGGAATGAAGTCGGAACTGCTATCGTTCCATTATCAGAACGAGAACGATCCGGAACGATCCGTATAAAGGAACGCACCCCAGGTTTCAGCACCCACAAACGGAACTCCCAAATGCGAAAACAGAGTGGACAAGCACAAGAGACACCAAAAGGACAAAGAAGAGTTAAAGAAGATTCTGACGAAAATCTCAACAGCACTCACAATAGAGCACCAAACTGAGCATCGACGGACCCCTAGCAGGCTAGAGGTGGGACCAGGTACCCAGGAGGAGTAAGCATCCCCTGTTTGGCTAGCCGCATCCGCCGTCGATTAAAGGAGACACTAAATACTGACAAATACTTAGCTTCTTTTTAGCGTTAAATTTCATTGACCATTGCAGGCAGAGTGTGCCCACAGATGCTTAAGGAATTCCTTCTGCACAGCCATATCCGTTGACTGCATGTCATTGAAAACCAATGGATTAGGGACATGTTACCTACGTTATGCTGAGACCCCCACCAACCCTTATGTCATGACCTCTCAGTCTGACGTGTGTACAATGAAGGCAAAGACTCGCTTCCCGGAGGTTCAAGATTACAGTTCACCAAACCTACAAATCACACAAGAAGCTTCAACTAAATTAGACTACAGTTCAGCAAGCCTTCAAGTCACTCAAGAAGCTTCAACTAAATTAGATTACAGTTCAGCAAGCCTTCAAGTCACCCAAGAAGCTTCAACTAACTTAGATTACAGTTCAGCAAGCCCTCATGTCACACAAGTCACTCAAGTAGCTACGATTAGTCAGGTAATGGTATACTTATTAGCTATTACGGGATAAAATTGGAACCTTACAAAATGAGCTGTCATCGCTAAAGTACAATACTTGTTTGAGCATTTTATATTTGCATTACAAGTAGATATTTCCTTTGCTAAAAGCCTGTTCGATATTTGCGTTTATTTGGTGATGGACCAGCCCAACCTATAGCTTCCGTGTCGTAATATATTCAAACATTCAACGCCAATCAACCAGAACTAAGAATATAATTATTTTTTTTTAGATAAAGTTCTTCAAAGGAGCCTAACATGACTCTTGACAAAAGTTTCATTTGCAGTCAATATAAGCCAACTCAAATAGCTTACGATTCATGCCTTAGCAAAGAAAATCAAACAACAAGAATCTTATAAGTTGAGGTTCCCTTTTTTCCAGTAATCTTTTTTAAATATATATTTACTATTGGTGAGATTACAGAATACTATTTTGTTATTTGTTTGTCTGTTTACAGAGTAATATGTCATACATTATTGACGTATCCAATAATTTCATCAAGCATTGTGGACCCTTATCGCACTATGACATTGGAATTATCACCACGGACAAAGTTTTCTTTTACGACGACCAAACGTCGTTAGGAAGTCCTCCATGTGACGTACAGGATGTGACGTCATACTTCTCTGGATTCAGCGGTCTTCCGGATCCACGAGAATGGGATAGTGTCATGACGGTACAAAGATCGAATATAGATGTTTATTCAAGTAAGTGCAATCTAAAGAATGCTCTTATAAACTATGATGTCATTATGTCATAATGATCGAATATTAGAAAAGATATACATCAAGACTACGAACACAAAAAGAAGGAAAATGAATACCATCATAAATCCACTGCAATAATGAGAGAGAAACACAAAAAACCGTATGATCTTTTAAATGAAGGACAGGTGGTTGGGATCCTGTCTTCTCTAAAGAGGTTTGGACGGGGCCCTTCATGGAGTCGTGTCGTGACAGTCAGTAAGAGTTCATTTCTTAAGAATGCGCTGGTACAAGGCTGTAGATTGGTCCAGTACCACACCAAGTGTCCGTCTTGTGATAAAAGGATCATATCCATGGTATAAAGGACGTTTGATGATTCTAACACAATTTCGATGGTAATTCTGTCTACCTTTTATCCTTCCTATTTTGTTAATTATGTCACCATAAAATGCAGGTTGTGAAATACCCTTAAGGAATGAGTGTCTTATTTTTTGCGTTCATGGCTTTTGGTATCAGACCCCAATTATTTTTTCCTATATATTCCTTTGTAAAACGTACTAATATGACGATTAAATACTCGAATCGCACCACCATTTTTTGCTTGAAACTTTTATATCTGCTAGATAGTATCAAAATAAGCTCAGAAATGGATTCATGCAAAAATCTGTCGCTTAGTAGACTTTTAATATCTTTTTTAACCCGAAAGGGGGTATCTGTGGCTCTAATGTTCTACAATCTATCAATTCTAGAGCCTCATAACACATCTGTCATTCCGCGATTAGGATGATACAGTATCATTCAACATGCTAGAATATTTTTTTTTTCAACTCCTCTGCGACTCATTGACGTAAAAAGCGAATCATCCAGCTATAGTGTAAAAAGAGTCGCAGAAATTAAATGTAAGAAGACGAGGGATTGAAATAATCAGGAACTATTTGCGTGGTCAACGAACATTCAAAATTAATTGTGATCTGTAATCTAAAACTGTCAAAAATTTTAATTGAAAGTCAAACTTTTGCATCAGAACCCTTCCTTGGTATCTTTTTGATGTTATCTATCAAGTTTCAGCTCAATACTTCCATTATTATTCAAATAGTTGCATTTTACAGGTAGTCTATTGATGTCCCCAGAATCAAGTTTTTGATAAGAATTATTTTCAATTACGCTAATTTCAAATTTCTGTTATTTCCGCAATTCTACAGATGTGTTAACAAAATGAAATGTGACTCTTTCAGATGGCTGAATTCTCATAATTTATGGTGCTGAAAACTGCATATGTACCGTTTTTGAATTTATATGAATCTTCGTTGGGCCCTCTTAGTGTATCGACAAAAAATTAAAAATTAACGTTTAAAACGTCAGAAAACTTATTCTTTTGCTATTTCATTGATACTTTTAGTGCAGACCGCATGAGATGTCATATAAAAACATTATTCGAGCAAATAAAGTTCAACTGTACATGCGAACTACGAGCGGAGATCGAGAAAACGGAACCCCCCCCCCCCTCGATTTCTTTTTTTTTGGGGGGGGGGGGTTGGAACCAGGCAATGCTTGGCTATTGGATGAGATCATATTTATCGTAAAAGTAACAGCATGACAAACAGCTAATGCAAGCATGTTGCAGTAATGAAAAAAAATCACACTATGTCCTTACCTCGACCTCCTTTCCAATTTAAGCACATGTTCGCTCGTCCCGACCCTCCCCCCCCCCCCCCCCCCCCCCCCATTTTCGCCAGATCAGCCCTGATAACCAACGAATTGGCATCTAGCAGTATCATGAAAATGATATTTTCATCCTACATGTATCATATTTTCTCCTTTTCCCCTCGTCTGGTCTCTATTTAGTTACACACGTGATATCACTGCGAGCGCTTATAGGTATCAGACCCCAATTATTTTTTCCTATATATTCCTTTGTAAAACGTACTAATTAATATGACGATTAAATACTCGAATCGCACCACCATTTTTTTGCTTGAAACTTTTATATCTGCTAGATAGTATCAAAATAAGCTCAGAAATGGATTCATGCAAAAATCTGTCGCTTAGTAGACTTTTAATATCTTTTTTAAACCCCAAAGGGGGTATCTGTGGCTCTAATGTTCTACAATCTATCAATTCTAGAGCCTCATAACACATCTGTCATTCCGCGATTAGGATGATACAGTATCATTCAACATGCTAGAATATTTTTTTTTTCAACTCCTCTGCGACTCATTGACGTAAAAACGAATCATCTAGTGTAAAAAGAGTCGCAGAAATTAAATGTAAGAAGACGAGGGATTGAAATAATCAGGAACTATTTGAGTGGTCAACGAACATTCAAAATTAATTGTGATCTGTAATCTTTTACAGTCTAGTTCGACAGGCGCAAATCTCGTGAACCGCGAATTGTACTCATTCCTTATATTTACATTCAGAAACATTCAGACGTAAAACTTTACATCTTTGAAAACATCCTCGAAATTTTATACAAATTAAGTGAAAATTAAAATCTAAATGTTTCATGTGTGTAATTCTCCCTACCAGGAAGGGCAAGAAATACTCCATTGCAAAGGACCGAAATATACGGATCGATTTTAAAAATTACCGAATAATTTTTATTTTTAAAATGTTTTCACGATGGTTCTTAATTTTTGTAAACAATTTGACGAGAATGAGGCCTTATTTATAATTACAAAAGTCAGTGCTGCATAAATTCAATTCAGTGGCGCCATCTACATTCAAGTACACATGAACTTTTTGGAAGTTCACGTTTAAAAATGGACTGTTACAATGTTTTCACAATGTTGTAAATATCTGCTAAAACGTTTTCATGATGAATTTTTACTTTTTATAAACAATTTAAAGAGAATAAAGCCTTATTTATAATATCAGAGTAGTCAGCTCTGCATAAATTCATTTCGGTAGCGTCATTTACATTGAAGTACACATGAACTCTGTGGAAACTGTACATAAACACGTACATAGAGTTGTTATTATACATATTTCAATGGTTTCAAGGATATTTTTGGTTGTCCCCGTCTGTTTCTTCTCTTTTATATCGTCTCATTCCCCGTACACATGTTGGGAATCTCCTCCTGATCGCAAATTCAGCATCAGTATGCCCCGCCCTCTGTTTGAACTTCTTGCGTGCGCGTTATGTGATTGGGGCCAACCTGTGTTCATCGTGAAATGAATGTCAAAATTGAATAGGCGTTCAACACAGGAAATTAACTTGCAATGCAATAAAGTTATATACTCTGTTGCTTGTATGGATCCGAATTTCAAAAGAAGTTAACAATAATTTCCAAAAAGTCGTTACTAGTTTGTGAAAGCGAAAACCTTTACCAAAAACTTTCTTCGTAATTTGTAAATTTCTACTATGAAAATCCAAAACATCAGTATATGCTCTAGCATACCGGATGAGCTGTGAAATGTAGATACCATATGACGCTAATCTAGGAACATCACCGTCAAGCCAGGGAAAATTTACTAGTACTATGTTGAATCCAAAATCATCTCTTTTCCAATGATTTTGCTTTGCCATCTCGACTTTGAGACTGAGTGACTGATAGGTACTTCTATGATCTTTATTGTCAAACACACTTGTATCACGGTGGGGTATCACGTGGTACACAAATGATATGTTCCACGGGAATCCCCTTTGATTTAACCAAGTAAATACTGTCTAAATCTACTTTATATTAATTTATTTTAGGCCTATCATATGGTCATTACTATAAATTATATGATGGTAATTTATTCTGGTCAAGAATAGACGTATATTTGGAGAACACTTAAACAGAAAATTTTGTATCTGTCCGTGCACCATATCAGAACATGTGGCGAGCATTGAATGACAAATATGGATAATGACCATATCTCTATATACAGCACAAAAACGAAAAAAAAAATCAGAAACCGAAGGCATATAAAATCAGGATAAAACAGGAACCAAAGCAAACAAACAAAAACCTCCACCATATGAAAAGAAGCGAACTGCCGATATGGGAGTGAGACCAGGTGCCCAGGAAGAGTAAGCATCTCCTGCTTGCATGCAACACCCGCCGCTTCAATTCGGTAGAACTGTCACATCCGGTTACTTCCATTTCGGAAGACATAGAGTACAATCTTTGGTTGGATGGTTCAAATGGTCTATGACAGAATGTCATCCACCATTCTGGAGAGTGGGACATCATAGTGTATGACGAGTTCCCCATATCGACCATAGAACTTCTTCAGTTTCTGTTTAAGTGTTCAAGTAATACACGTCTATTCTTGACCAGAATAAATTACCATCTTATAATTGATAATAATGACCATATGATAGGCCTAAAATGAATTGATATAAAGTAGATTTAGACAGTATTAACTTCGTTCAATCAAAGGGGATTCCCGTGGAACATATCATTTGTGTATCACGTGATACCCCACGGTGTGTATGAATCTCTCCATTTACCAATTTTGATATTTATATATTAAATGGTGTTCCTATGTTTGTAACGTTTGACTTGTTAAGATTCAATTTTTGTGGATAAATAAGTGAAGAAATATCAAAATTTCATTTTCAAAGAAAGGGACAATACAAATTAGACAATGATGGGGACTAGGTACATACCTTACATGTAAACTTGATACCGAGTTGTCTACAGTAAGTGCGTTACTATTATTTGATTCTTTTATTTGAATATTTTTTTTCAGATGGAAATGTTTGGAGATGGGTATTTGGAGACAAACGTCTATGGGCAGATGGACATTTTCCCAAATCTATGACAGATACCCTTCACTTTACCCTAGCCTTCAGGCCATCGTTTATACCGTCAGGAAATTTGGTACGCAATTTCCAGAAGGCCCCTACACAGGGAAACTGTCACATATGATTCTCATATTATAATATCTTGTATATGATTTACATATGAGGACCTTTTTTCATGAATACATATGAAACCTTTTATAAATGAGAATCATATGATAATCATATGAGATTCATATATGGCAAGAGTCCCTGTATACAAAACCCCATTGTAAAGTTTTATTCATATGATAAAACAAATATCTGGGACGTTTTAACGAAAAAATAAAGATTGAGGAGATAATTGAGACGTGCAATTATTGATTTTCTATGTACAAGAAGCAATGTCTTATTGGTCTTTCTTTCCATAGTAGTCTGGGATGTATCACTGGGTTGGGTGCACCCCCCCCCCTTGATCCTCCAAAACCGGCCTAACTTTGTAGCATTTTTTGCGCTCTTTCAGATAAAAATTTGTCTCATGGAAATTTCCATTGCAAAAGTGGTGTTTTTTGGGAAAAACATGTTTTTTTAGTCAAAAATCACTGAAAATAGGAAAAAAATTATAACTTTTATATGGTTCATGTTTTTAAAAATTGAAAAGTGTAAATATATAGTATTTGTGATGCTCTTTCAGATGAAATAAGTTGCAAGTTCCAATTCCTATTTTTACTGTGTGTTTTGGGGTAAAAAAGTCAAATTTTTGCAAAAATTCACAGAAATTTGAGGAAATTTTAATTTATTTCTGCTTCTCAGCTCCTCAATATTGCATATGATCGTTCAATGATGATTTAAAAAACATCTTTGAAGTCTCCTCTTTCTAATGACATATATTTTATATTCTTATTTTTTTGCAAAATCCTCGAAATTAATTATTTTATACAGAAACCTGTATTTTCAATCAGAAATCTCAGATTTCTGTATATTTATTTAAAGAACCCTTATTTGTTATGAAGCGATGATTGAAAGCTATTTTCTAGTGTAACTTTTCACACTCTATCAGATTATATATGTTTACTAACATTTCATTCAAAATCAACGTGTTTTTGGGGAAAAACTTATTTTTTCATTTAAAAATAGCTGATTTCTGGAGAATATTTATTGAATCTATAGAAGTTCTTGAAATGATAGCAGGAATGTATTTTGAACCGTAATTATTTAGGTTCACTCATAAATTACATGTATGAAACATAAAAGGTATATTTTCTACTTAATTTTTGGGCAAAATGCCTGTTTTTTGTCTAAAAATTACAGATTTCTGGAAAAATTTTATTAATTCATTTTCTTTGCTAAAACTATACATTTCAAGCTATTATCATTATAGAAAGTAATCATCTTGTCAGATGATTGTGAAATTAAATGTAATAATTAATTAAAACCATCATTTTTGGGTAAAATATGCATTTTTTATGCAAAAACCACTTATTTTGAGAAAATAAGTACTAGCTCTTTTAATTTGCCTAAATTGATATGTTTTAGCTTTGATATTATGCTTTTTCTTATTATAAATGGATAGAAATGATATTTGATAACTGAAATTTAATTTATATCTTATTTTGGGGCAAAAAACCTTATTTATGTGAAAAATTCACTTATTTCTGTTAATATTTTTTAAAATTTATATTTCTTATTTAAGCAACACTGGAGAGGTTTCATATAATTGGATGGCATAATTGTGATCAAGTTAAATGAGTAAGAAGAGATTTCTTTGATTATCTTGCTATTTTGGGTGGAAAATCTCGATTTTTATTTAAAAATCGGTAATTTCTGGAAAATCCTTATTACTATGAAATCAGACGTTATTATTTATATTCAAAAGAGTTTCTGGGTATATCATAGCTTGTTCTTGTAAGTCATATGCATTTGAAATATCCACTGTTAATTCAATTGATATTTTGGGGCAAAAAACCTAATTTATGTGAAAAATTCACTTATTTCTGTGAAAAATGTTTTAAATCTATATTTTGCATTCAATCAAAGCTGGAGAGGTTTCATATAATTGGATGGCATTAAAGTGATCAAGTTTAATGAGTTAGAAGAGATTTCTTTGATAATCTTGCTTTTTTGGGTGGAAAATCTCAATTTTTATTTAAAACCCCTGATTTCTGGAAAATCCTTATTACTATGAAATGTGTCGTTATTATTTATATTCTAAAGTGTTCCTGGGTATATCATAGTTTGTCCTTGTACGTCATATGTTTTTGAAGTATCCTCTGTTAATTTAATTGGTATTTTGGGGCAAAAATATTTTTTATATAGCCTATATCAAGAAACTTACTATTGAAAGTCTTATATTTCAGTTGAATAGGAAATACAGAGGATAATAATCATAGTTTGAAATATGAGACTTTCGATAGTAAGTTTCTTGATATAGGCTATATGTAATTCATAAAAAACATATTTTTTGCCCCAAAATACCAATTAAATTAACAGAGGATACTTCAAATACATATGACATACAAGGACAAACTATGATATACCCAGGAACACTTTAGAATATAAATGATAACGATAACATTTCATAGTAATAAGGATTTTCCAGAAATCAGCGGTTTTTAAATAAAAATTGAGATTTTCCACCCAAAAAAGCAAGATTATCAAAGAAATCTCTTCTAACTCATTAAACTTCATCACTTTTATGCCATCCAATTATATGAAACCTCTCCAGCTTTGATTGAATGAAAAATATAGATTTAAAACATTTTTCACAGAAATAAGTGAATTTTTCACATAAATTAGGTTTTTTGCCCCAAAATATCAATTGAATTAACAGTGGATATTTCAAATGCATATGACTTACAAGAACAAGCTATGATATACCCAGGAACTCTTTTGAATATGAATAATAACGACTGATTTCATAGTAATAAGGATTTTCCAGAAATTAGCGAGTTTTAAATAAAAATCGAGATTTTCCACCCAAAATAGCAAGATAATCAAAGAAATCTCTTCTACTCATTTAACTTGATCACAATTATGCCATCCAATTATATGAAACCTCTCCAGTGTTGCTTAAATAAGAAATATAAATTTTAAAAAATATTAACAGAAATAAGTGAATTTTTCACATAAATAAGGTTTTTTGCCCCAAAATAAGATATAAATTAAATTTCAGTTATCAAATATCATTTCTATCCATTTATAATAAGAATAAGCATAATATCAAAGCTAAAACATATCAATTTAGGCAAATTAAAAGAGCTAGTACTTATTTTCTCAAAATAAGTGGTTTTTGCATAAAAAATGCATATTTTACCCAAAAATGATGGTTTTAATTAATTATTACATTTAATTTCACAATCATCTGACAAGATGATTACTTTCTATAATGATAATAGCTTGAAATGTATAGTTTTAGCAAAGAAAATGAATTAATAAAATTTTTCCAGAAATCTGTAATTTTTAGACAAAAAACAGGCATTTTGCCCAAAAATTAAGTAGAAAATATACCTTTTATGTTTCATACATGTAATTTATGAGTGAACCTAAATAATTACAGTTCAAAATACATTCCTGCTATCATTTCAAGAACTTCTATAGATTCAATAAATATTCTCCAGAAATCAGCTATTTTTAAATGAAAAAATAAGTTTTTCCCCAAAAACACGTTGATTTTGAGTGAAATGTTAGTAAAACATATATAATCTGATAGAGTGTGAAAAGTTACACTAGAAAATAGCTTTCAATCATCGCTTTCATAACAAATAAGGGTTCTTTAAATAAATATACAGAAATCTGAGATTTCTGATTGAAAATACAGGTTTCTGTATAAAATAATTAATTTCGAGGATTTTGCAAAAAAATAAGAATATAAAATATATGTCATTAGAAAGAGGAGACTTCAAAGATGTTTTTTAAATCATCATTGAACGATCATATGCAATATTGAGGAGCTGAGAAGCAGAAATAAATTAAAATTTCCTCAAATTTCTGTGAAATTTTGCAAAAATTTGACTTTTTTACCCCAAAACACACAGTAAAAATAGGAATTGGAACTTGCAACTTATTTCATCTGAAAGAGCATCTTAAATACTATATATTTACACTTTTCAATTTTTAAAAACATGAACCATATAAAAGTTATAATTTTTTT
The DNA here is from genome assembly GCA_033119305.1 of Pinctada imbricata. NCBI lineage: Eukaryota > Metazoa > Mollusca > Bivalvia > Pterioida > Pteriidae > Pinctada > Pinctada imbricata. The sequence goes on along the minus strand of VSWD01000005.1, from coordinate 102,705,737 downwards.
CCTATTTTCAGTGATTTTTGACTAAAAAACATGTTTTTCCCAAAAAACACCACTTTTGCAATGGAAATTTCCATGAGACAAATTTTTATCTGAAAGAGCGCAAAAAATGCTACAAAGTTAGGCCGGTTTTGGAGGATCAAGGGGGGGGGGTGCACCCAACCCAGTGATACATCCCAGACTATAGCTGAAGAAATATGTTTCAACTAGTATTTAATACAGCGCATGCATTTAATAGCGTCTGTTTGCCCGAATTTTCTTTTCTCATAAGAAAGTTGTTCTATATCTTCAAGAAGTTTTATGCATACATGTATTGTTTGTGATGTTCGAATTTTTTTCACTGATTGCACTTTCTTGCACACCAACACCCACATGAAATGTACTGTAAAAATATATCAATCACACACACTGATAAATGAGACACGACTGAAAATGTGCACCTGGTGACGATTTTTTTTTTTACATTTTGAAAGGCGTTCAGCCCGTCAAAGAATGTGCCAAAACAAGACGCCGAGTTCCCTCGCACGAAGCGAGGGAAATCGCCGATGTTGTCCGTCTTAGGCGTACAAGTAAAAAATTCTTTAGAAATCTAATTAACTGCTCTTCCCTTAGCTTACTCTTTGGATGACACTTTCGGTCATGTTTAAAGTTTATTCTTCATATATTTACTCATTTGATTTTCTCTATTTCGGACTTGATCATCACTGATGATACATATGTTTTTGAATTGCGCATTTCGTGCACTAAATTATTACGATAGAACATATATTTCAATATGATAATTTCAACTACTAGGTTTGTATCTCTGTTTGTAGACTGTCATCGTCGGATATCCCTGGTCTTTTGATCTTCATTTCAAAGAAGAGCAAAAGACCGGGGGTATCCGACAATGGTAAGAATATCGTTGGCCTATTTGAACTATGCTTCTACGCTGGCTTAAAATGTCTTTGTAAATTTTCCGATTCTTAATAGATACATTATCCTGAAACCCTCATGGTATATCTCTATTACGATATGATAATTACCGGTGTCCAAGGAAAGTTGGAGATGATACTGTGATTTTCAAATCCTTCTTACATTGAAAATTATTGGGAGTAGATGTCAGATCCCCTTGCGACGAATATATTCCTTATACCTTTTCGATGCTCCTGAAGTGATACTTTTTATCATTCTCTGTATAATCGTCTCTGCACAATCTTGGAGAAAGTAAAGTTCTCTGATTACATTTATATGGTAGAAACTTGAATCTTGTGCTTAGAGAACGTCTTATCACTTATCATTTGATATTTTGTCTGGTCCATGCTGTAAATTAATCTGCTCTAAAATGATGCTAATGGATTTGAAGGCGTTAAACATCCATTCGTAGTCCATTCCAAGAGTATAAATCGGTTCATTTTCTTCCGTTGCACATGGTCACTGCTGCGTAGTCCGTCTTTATTATGAGATATTTTTATTATAATTATTTATTGCGAACCCGTCGGGGTGAGCATATTGGAATAGTCCAAATTGCTGTAATTCGCATGTCCAGACTCCATGTGCGTGGCATGCTGGGAAAACTGTGTCTCGAGAATGTTTGTAAAATGAGTCTCGAGAATGTTCGCGGAGTGTTTACTTCCTCGGCGCTACTTTGCATGTGTACACTACACACACCTATTCTATATTTAGCGCTGTTCTATATTTAGCGCTGTACGATAAATTGGTTTGCAGTGGCGGATTTAAGGGGGCTTTGGGGCTTACATGTACGATAAATGCACAAGTTTGCTGTGTATTGAACACCCATAACAAAACACAAATTTGAAAGACACTTATTCTCTATTTGAGCTGAATCAGGAAGTGGGACACACGCGATCTGATGTTCGAGGAATTTTTCATGCCCTATTTTGTCATGAACCCCCCTCCCTTGGACTTTGTTTATTTTCCAGTTTTTTATTTATTTTTTTTCAAAACCATAGGCTGGATCTCCCCGAATATTGGCTGAACCCTTGGATAACTTTTCCTCCCGTTTTCCTGAGAGAAATTTGAATTTATATTGACATTGATGGAAAAAATAGGAATTAGCTAGCACTGATTAAAAAATGTCAAAATTGATATGATAACAGGTTTTACTTTTATCAGTAAATAATTCATCGTTTTCTGACACTAGTTCTTATGCTTGAATCTAAATCTAAATTTAGTTCAGATATGGTCCAGAAGCCACCAATTTGCTTCATTTTTTCAAAAATTCTCGGGCCGGGAGGCCCCCCCAGAATCCCCATAAATGTGAGGAGGAAATCCCCCATACCCTCCCCTACTCGGGCCTCGCCTGTCATCCATTCAAAATAATGTATGGGCGTTTAACGGCCCCAGTCCCCATGTCTAGATTGATTTGAGTACACATAATTTCTACTCTGGCTACGCGTGTGAATACAACTGCTATGGGTTCGCACCCTAAGCTTTTTCGAAGGCTAAGCTTGTCTGATTTTAGGATTGATTCTCTTTTCATAGAGACTACATTTGTATATGGTAGCATGTCGAATTTGGTGATTGACTTTTCACAGAGGTATGATTACAGAAAATATTTTTCAAAATAACTTTTACAGATATGGTCGGTGTATTGTAGCAGACTTGCCTCGGTCAATATGTACTATTACGATGATACAGGAACATTCTATATGTACAGACTTCAGACCCCTCAGGAATCTGCATTTCACACTGGCACTTCTCTAGTAGATCAAAGTGGAGTATCACTAAACCATTGGAGTCAGTTGCCGAGTAATGTAATAGGCGTGGCCTTCTTTGACGAAGAGGATTTCGTCATCGTGACGTCGGATTTCAACTTTCACATTTTGGATTTGGACTACACAGTACCGACGGGTGCACCCAGAGAAGAATTAACATCCATGGGTCCTATTGCGTTTACATAACTTGTTTTACGGATATTCTATTCATTTATCAAGCAAAATATGCGGATAAATGTATAAAAAATAACTTTGTTTTTTTAGTTAAAACCATCGAGTAAAATGAGCACATGGACATGGAACGTTTTCATGCTTTACTAGAGTAAACAACAAGCCATATGACCCGATTTGAAGTTTACAGAATGATGAGCTGAATTTCTTTAATTAAATAATACATGGTTGTACAGGTAAAACTTCATTTCACTGGCACATAATTTACAGATGAATGATAGTTTTCTATACATTACTTGTATATCAACATGATGTTTAATATCTGAAATAAATGCAATAAAAGGTAATTAATGACCCACATTGTTGTGGTCAATATGAGATTAGATCGTCATGCATGGTTTTGTATTGACAATCCGTTGCTTTTTAGTTTGGACCAGGTGGTTTAGCCAATCCAATCACACAACAAGCCACTTTTGGTCCAGCGTTTCCTCCACGTATACTGGCAGGTAATCCACTCAATCCCATGTCATCCTCTCCCTCGTGTATCTAGAAAACGAAGTGAATACTAGTATAGTGAGACGTGTAGAAAAATCCTTTTTTTTCGAAAAAAAATGTTGATCTGACATTTACAACAACCAAAGAACCAAACAAAAATAAGTTATCAAGAATCTAGTATCCATTACATAAGGATGAATCAATGATTTCGTGCGCTCTTATATATAAAAACACATACATGTTTATTGACGATAATAATTTGTTTCTATTTCGTAGATCACAAATTAAATTACTGTGTTTGGTGACACACTGTTGTCTAGGTCATGTCAGATGTGTTTGCTTCTTATCAAAGGTCTTAGAGTTGGTAGATATGCTAAGCTAAGTCCATGAGATCAGTAACTTAACTAAAATTGACAGCTACTTACCGTAATGGAGCGCCCTATGATTGTGTTGACACCAAACATTGTAGCTAAATGGTCTGTTATCTTCATGTTGACCACTCCTTTGTCATCAGAATAAATGTTTCCGAGGTCAGCATGGTGTCTGAAGATCAAAGTAAAGAAAAGATACATGTAGATATCAAATAGTCATAACAATAGCTTATTAATAACAAAGGCAAGAATCTCCTTCATGACTTACAAGTATAACAGCAAAATATAAAGCATTGATATATGAACCTTAATGACAGGACGGGCGTATAGCATTTCATATAGGAATCCAGATTACTAATTATGCGGAAGGATTCCAACTTTATAACATCTTGAAGACAATTTCAATCCAATTTATTGTGCACCAGACACGTGTTCCGAATATTAAAGTCTCATAGGTAAGGCTTCCAGCCTTAGTGCTTTTCATATGCCCTCCCAAACTCATTTCACTAGCTCCCTCTGGTTTTATTTTTAGAATTCAATTTTTTTACTTTTTTTCTGTAGGGTCGATTCATTAGCATATCCAAATAAAATCTATGTCCAAAATAGTATTGGAAGGATGGTGATAAGATGTTAACCTCCTTTAATTTCGATGATATTTTTTGGATGAAATGACAAGTTTCCAAATAAAATGTATGATATCAAATTGATAAAGTGCCAAAAAAAAAAAAGCTTCTTTTAGGCGACAGAGCTAGAAAGAAATAATTAATACACTTAAATACATCCAATGTCATGGAAAACGAGTTTAACTTCTCCATACTGCAACAGGGAATAAGTGTTTATATTAACAATGCATAAAACCCTTGAAATAATAAAACCAAAAGATTGTTTTCAGTATGCGAGTCCATTTTCTGTAAAGGCGACACAACAAACAAAAAACTTCGACGCACGGACGCAATAGCGCTATCAAAAGCATAATTCAGCAAATATGAAACTGCCCGTACTCTGCTGGCTAAAACGGGCTTATTCATACAGCTCACATACAGATGGAGTCGGGGATAGGGTAAACGAAATATTTCTAAAGACAACTTTCATAATTTTTTTCTTCTTTCATTTCATCTAATTGTATGACCTTAGCATGTCCATATATTAGAATGTATCTCACGTGTGGTCTTTTGTGTTTGATGTTTCTTTGTTATTTTTGGCGTTCCACATCCCTTTTGTGTATCCTGCTGTGTATGTCAACTCTGTGTTGGGTTGTTTTGGTGTTTTGCTGCGGGTACTGCGAGTGTTATTGGAGACCCCCTCCTTTATTTCATAGATATGACACATAATACTATTTCGCTTCTGCAGTGCAAATATCCTCGCACTCTCGAATAATCCTGCTGAATCTTTGTATAAGAAATAATCTTATCCATAAAAATCCAGCTGGTCTGAATATTTGAGAGAACTACGAATTGTAATGCAAAACCAAAATACAGTACTTCTATGGGATACACTTGGGTATTTTGGCATATTCAAACATAAACCTAAAATCTTTCAAACCATCAACATACTAAACGTGTGATGTTAATTACGATAACTTCTTTTGATTCAAATATAATAATCTTTACCTTCTTGAAGAAAATTTAGAACCAATTTATTATGCACCTGACAAGTGTTTCGGATATCTTAAAAATATTCATCAGTGATGCTTCCAGCCAAAATGATTTTCATAAGCCGCAAAATTTCATTTTAGTAGCGCCCTCTGGTATTTTTTTCTCAAACTTCTACAATGATTGAAATTACAAATTATATTAGCATTACCTATATACTGACCTAATTACAGCGTTGGGTGCTCCATGAGGAACCTTTTCTGGATTCCAATGAGATCCTAAAGACTCGCATCCTCTCTCCATGTTACCATACGTATGAAGATGGAACCCGTGAGCCCGCATTACTCCACTGGCTACCCCCGTAATGTTAAACCCGCTCAACTGGATATCCACCTCTAACGGACTGTTCTTGTCCTTTATACATAAGGAATTAATCTTCAATTGTTTGCTATTAGGGGGAGGGGTATTTTTTAAACAAATTTAAACTCGATAAGATTGCAACAAACAACTTGAAGAATCGATCAATGATTTATCTCCGCGTAAGAGAATAATGTTTCGTTATTTATTTGTTTGATTTTGTTTTTTAATATGTTTTGATTTGAAAATATGTAACATGCTTTGTTCGATTTTATAAAGTTAAAACATCATATATACCTGCTGTACCATATTAACATTCCCTCTGATGTCATGGATCTGTTTTACGGTGCTTGGCATATGAGTACTGGGTACCATAGAACAGTGTGCGTGGATGGGCCCTGTATGTCAAAAGACTTCAAACGTATAATCAGAATTTTTGCGAGATACAAATTTTCGCCATTTTAGCAAGCATTTGAACACGGAAAAAATGTTATCGCGAACAACAATCTTAGTAGATAAGGAATATCGTAATTGACGTAGTAGTTGCCTTTTGATTCTATATTGCACTTGCTATTCTTCTCTTATCCATAGTGAACTGAGTGAATTCTAAACGAAGAACGAGAAATTCGATATGTACAAATGAAAAAAAAGATAATAGGCTATATGTATATTTGTTTACAATATTGGAATAGCGAAAAATGACATTCGCGAAAATAAAGACACCCTTTATTGCTATTGAATATTCGAATTAGTTACTCTCGATAAACTCTTATTATACACGTACGATGAAACAGTTATTCTTTCAAGTCTGATAAATACAGGGATTTTTATGAAAAAAAAAAGAAAACATGATACACCCGATATGCAGCGTCATAAAGCCATTTCATAAATATATGATATGATATAAAGGAGGGGATCTCCAACAACCACCAGGTTGCAGCACCCACAGCAAAACATCCAATGAAAAAACACAAAGCAGACAAGCACAGAAAGAGACGCATAAGGGACAAGGAACGTCAATGCACAACACAGAAACATCAAACACAAAGGACTACACATAAACCAACGAGACCAATGGGCAACCGGGCTGACTTAGGACGGCCATCTGCCACGGAAATAGCAGAAGGTGTGGTTATACTGTATTACGTGCGCACAACCCTCCCACTTTTCCGATTACCCAGAGGTCTCGAAGAACGTACAATTGTGGTGTAAAACAACCTCCTCACTGTCAGATGACCACACACAAACAAGACCGCAAAACAGCAGGGGCCCAAGCAATAACACGTTACATATCACTCTGCTTGAATGCAATTGGTCAAGTTTGGAACCTAATCACATAAACTGTGACAAGTGTGACCTTTACAATATCGGTCAATTGTTAAATTCAGACGCGGATTCAATATCAATTATTCAAAATGATGTTGTTAAATTAATTATTGCATCGAAATACTATACAAATTTGAAATATTTTTCTCTTACGCACAGAATATCTACACGAGGAGACACTACTTCTGATGGCGTAGCAGACGACTTCTAGGTCACGGCGCGTGGTTCGCCTCTAGTTGATTTCACGTTAGAAATACACATTTTTAGGCAATAACATGTGATAAAAAGAATTTCAAATGAATTTTCATTTCAAACGATGCTTTATAAAACTCGCCAAGGCTTGGGGATATAAAAGACACAACTCGTTTCATAATACATCGTGTGAAATGAAAATTCATTTGAGATCCTATGCATATATACTTTCATCAGATGGTCCACACATAAACTTGTAACGAACAATAACTATGACGAATTACCAATTATTTTTTTCAACGAATCCCCTACGATATTCATCGAATCTCATTAGATATTCAACTTGTATTGAAAGAAGTTTTCGCTTTATGAATTTTTCACTGATTGAATAACGCGTTAATGTTAACTTCCTCCATTTGTATTATTTTATTAAGAGTTATTCGCGAAGATGAAGATATTATTTTAAATTTGAAAATCTCGAAACCTGATGCCTGTGTAAATTGCTGTTTAAGCGGTTAGAATTTAAAGTATACTTGCAAAGTATTTTCTATTAAAAAATGTATACGCCAAAAGTCGAAAAAAATGTAATTTTGAAGCTTAAAACATTTACCTGCTCTTTCCTCGTCATTAGCCACACTTGTCTGTCCGTTCTCTAAATTAAGCCGTATGTTGACAGTGGCCCCATTGGCCGAATTCTTATCAGTAACATGAGCAGCGTGCCCGCTATTGTATAATTTCCATAGTGCCGTTAAGTTAGCTGTCAATGAGGCTATTTTGGCGGACATGTCATGGTGCTCTGATTGGATGGTGTCTGCAGAAATCAGAAAATCAAATTCAATTTAAATTCTTATCTCTAAAGCATCTACACTATATAAATGAATATATGTAACTTTTTATTATTTCAAATCTTTTCACGAAGAAAAAAGCATTTTACAACTTTTAACAAGAAAAGAAGAGGAAATTTTTATAGAAAATGTTTTAAAAGTACCTTTGTTTTGTGAAGAAGTTGGAACGATAGCGTATACTTGAAACACTGTCAGGAAAATGCATAGAATATAATTCTCCATTATGGTTTTCACTCTTTTAGTTATTCTTAATATAAACACAAAACAACGCTTTGAGAATGTTAGCAAGATCAAGTTTGTTGGTCTATTTATACCAGGATGATACAACGATACTTTCATTATAAACTGTAATTCTCTTATCGTACAATCAACCAATTGCTGAACAGATGTAAAAGTTTTCTTGGCGTGTTTCTAAAAAACAATAAGAATGTAGGGCACTATTTTACAAAAGCGGATTGGTATTTTTAAAGAAAAAATTTAAGTAAAGTTTGCATATTCATGGCCTGTTCTGAAAATTATCATTCAGCGAATGAAAATAAAACACAAAAAGCACAATCGAAAGGCTTACAAATTCTGGAAAAAGCCGAAAGCACAATCGAAAGGCTTACAAATACTGGAAAAAATACGAAACAGAACTTTCTCACGCGAAAACGTAAAAATTGGACAGACAGACGGAGACAATAACACAGCTCCACAGAAACACGAAGGACAACTAATCTACTAGAACAATCTCCACAAAGTCCAGTGTATAAATGCAATGATCGCTGAGCGATAAAAGTCCCCTACCGGCGGCGTAAATTTATGTCCTAAATCTCTTTTCACGAGTTTTTTTTTATCTGCAACAGCCAAGAGAAATCCGGAAAACTGAATATTTCATTAAATTTGCTAAGTCCAAGGGCCATAACTTTTGTAGAAATAGGTCAATAGAGACCAAACTCAGACTTGGTCTGTATCACATTAAGATGTATCGATATACCAAATATCAATTCATTATCTGCAACAGAACTGAAGAAAAGTTCGGGAAACTGAAAATTTCATAAAATTTGCTAAGTCCAAGGGCCATAACTCTTGTAAAAATAGGTCCATTGGGACCAAACTCAAACTTGGTCTGTATCACACTAAGATGTTTTCATATACCAAACATCAATTCATTATCTGCAACACAACCGAAGAAAAGTCCGGAAAACTGAAATTTTCATAAAATTTGCCATAGGTCAATCAAAACCAAACTCAAACTTGATCTGTATCACACTGAGATATATCCACATACCAAAAATGAGTTCAATATATGCAACAACAGCGAAGAAAAAAAGACCGGAAAACTGAAAGTGTGACAGACGGACTGACGGACTGACAGAAGGACAGACTAACTGAAAATTTCATAAAATTTGCTAAGTCCAAGGGTCATAACTCTTGTAAAAATAGGTCCGTGGGGACCAAACTCAAACTTGGTCTGTATCACACTAAGATGTATCGATATACCAAACATCAATTCATTATCTGCAACAGAACTGAAGAAAAGTCCGGAAAACTGAAATTTTCATAAAATTTGCTAAGTCGAAGGGCCATAACATTTGTAAAAATATGTCCATGGAGACCAAACTCAAACTTGGTCTGTATCACACTAAGATGTATCGATATACCAAAGATCAATTCATTATCTGCAACACAACCGAAGAAAAGTCCGGAAAACTGAAATTTTCATAAAATTCGCCATGTCCAAGGGCCATAACTCTTGTAAAAATAGGTCAATCAAAACCAAACTCAAACTTGATCTGTATCAAACTGAGATATATACACATACCAAAAATGAGTTCAATATATGCAACAATAGCGAAAAAAAGTCCGGAAAACTGAAAGTGTGACAGACGGACTGACAGACTGACAGACGGACAGACCGAGAGAAAACTAAGAGTCCCCTTCGGCGTTGCCGGTAGGGGACTAATGACGGAAAGGAGGTTGCGCTGCAAAGTACACTCGCTGTATATCAATTTTAAAAAGCCATTTTACTGTGGTCGAAGGATCAGAAATTAAAATAAGAAAACTGCCAGATGTATTTTGAGTGTACTGACTTAATACTTGTAACTGTATCAAGACATTACAGTCAATTATATTTACCGTAAAACGAAATTCGTTGCGGATGGCGCTACCTTCAATAAATTAAAATTAATGAAGAAGCAAGGGAGTACACTATTATTTAAATATGCAATGCCAGTGTTTTCAAAGCCTACCATATCATATGATTATATGTTTTGTGGAACCTCCTATTTCGAATTAGAAACACAATGAACCGAAGGCTATTACACCAAAAATCAACAACAGAAAATACACCCACATAAAATAGAATTAACTTTAAGATTCCGCAAAGAATGAGATGAGATCAAGTGACCGTGGAGAATAAGCAACTCCAGTTTGGTAACAACATCCTTCACTTAGGCGGTGTCGATAATGTCAAATCGGATGAATGTGTCAAATTCTGTGTTTTTGTGGTTCTAACCTAAAATATCTTCCAACTTTGAGGACAACGAAATGTTATAACTTTTTATATTTCATTGTAACGTCAAAAAAGATTTTGCAATTAACTATCTAAAACGTGGGTCCTGTAACATCATATCCCACCCATCCTCTTACGTTTTCGGTACATTTTTGGACATAATAATTTTCACTCTTTGGCCATTGTTTAGGTTGAGGAGGGTTAAGTCCCCGAAACGTGCATGTCTGATCTATGCTGCTGATTAATCTGTTCTTAAATGATGTTATTGAATTTGAAGACGTTTAACATTTGAACCACTTTGTGAGTGTCACTGCTGGTGGACCAGGAGTCCCCGAGGGCACATTTAGCAAAGTTCGATCAATTTCGGTTGATCGTCTGTCTCTTCAACGCATCCGAAAATTTCCGTTATCAAAAAATCTTGAAATTTCTCAAACGTAGGTCCTGTAGCATCATAACCCCACATCCTACTACGTTTTTCGGTACATTTTTTGACTGAATAAATTTCACAATCTTTGGCCATAATGCATTGTTTAGATTGAGGATCACTGACGAGGGTTAGAACAATCTTGAGACCATATTTCGGCGGTGACCATATTTCGCCGTTCCATAGTTAATTGCTTATCATTGGTTATCGGACATATTTGTCAAGTTTGTTTTCTATTTCCTATCAAATATGACCGTAGCAGTTATGTTTTGATATATTGTAACATCTCCTGCACTCAATTTTGACCAAAAAATACCACAAAAAGGGAAAAATTAATGAAAACACAAAATTTTAGACGTAAACATTCGAAATTTGTATAAAAACAAAATATGAAAACATTCATTTGGCTTCATTTCTTAGACGTAGTGATAACGAAAGATTTCCAGAATACGGCGAAATATGGTCACTTACTCTAAGTACCTGAAACGTGCATGTCTGGTCCATGCTGCTGATCTATCTGTTCTTAAATGATGCTATTGAATTTGAAGACGTTTAACAATTGTATGGAGAATGTTTTCTTTGACAGTTAGCTTCCGTACAACTGATATTAGATAACCAGGAACATCGGTTATCAAGTTACTCAAGGTTTACACATGCAGAAGTTCATGTACTCTTTCTTTTTCTGGGAGGAATCCCCAATTATTCTTAAGAAAGGGCAAGGGCAATTCAGGGAACAGTAAGTATTGGATATATGAAAGGGCAAGGACAATACAGGGAACAATAAGTATTGGATATATGAAAAATATGACAAGAACATAAACATGCTTTGTTATTTATAAATTAGCCTTTTATTTGAGAATTATGAATACCAACCAACTAAGTTTAATGTTCTGTACAATGATACACACGATTCTTAGCCTATGTACATTATGTTAACGTCACCTTGTATTCTTTATAGTATCTTGAATAATTCTCCTATAGCAAATTGTATATCCTAGGTTTCCTTTGTTTGATTTGAATAGTACCTTTTCCCTGACGATGGTATCTTAATGATATCGTTTTAAAAAAGTCATTTTGTCAGGGTATTGGATTATCATAGATTTCATACCCTTTTAAATAAAAATTATTCAATACGTTAATCCTAATTTGTTTGGGTAATGAACGTCAGATTTTGTAGTACACAGCCTGCGTCCTTGAACTTCTTTAAGCACGTTATAAGCCTCAAGTTCTCATGGTTAAATATACATGTACGAGAGCCGACAATTGCCATCTATATCTAAAATAAAAATATAGTCATTGCCTTTATTGTAGGACTTGACTATCTCGTAATTACGACACAATTAACTCGTATTTACTATTTGAATATGTCTATTTTGAAATTAAGTTGTATTCTCTATATTACGACTTAATGTTTATACAACAATTGTGCGTCTATGGAGACCTCTGTGTATCCGGATAAGTAGGAGGGTTGTGCGCACGTAATCCGGATAACTACACCATCTGCTAATAGCAGATGGCCGTCAAAAGTCGGCGCCAGGTGCACATTGGTCTCCTTCCTTTTATGTGTTGTCTTTGATGTTTCTGTGCGTCTCGATTATTTTGTATCGGCGTCATTGTGCGGTTTGTAGTTTTGTCTTATGTCAATCTGTATCAGATTCTTGTGGGTTTGTTTCGCTGGGTGTCTCCAAGGTTGTCATGCTGGAGATCCCTACCTTTTCAGAATGACGAGTTTTTCATACTAAAATGAATCAATTATTCTGAAGCTAAGGGTGATCTCCCTGATGACACAGCTCTGTACTTAGCTGGTTCTTTACATAATTTATGTCGTGTTTAGATATTCGCTCGTCATACAATCACGATTTTCATTTCCTCTATTTCGGCTTAGAATATCACTGATGATACATAAATTATTACTTGTTGAAATGCGCATATTGAGCACTGACTTATTACGATGGAATATACATGTATATTTCAATATTGATAATTTATCTTGAATTACAATTAGTATCGACCTATATTCTGTATATGACTAAGTTATCTCGTAACATTAACAATTTTTTTTTTTCTTTTATTACGACTTAATTATTTCGACTTAGTATTTTTTTTTTTATTTCTTCTTGACAAGGCAAGGAAATGTACTTCTAAAAATGTCTATGAGTTAGCTTTAATACCCCTAATATATATATAAGGAGTAGGCTATCATTGTTTTTCTCTGTTACTTGATAGGGAAATAAGAAAACATGGTGGAGATGGAGAATGCAGGCTGTTACATTTTTTACATGTTAGGGTTGGATGGAACGAACATTTCAATTACGAGATACATGTAACGGATTCATTACAACAAACTACCGTAATATCTTTGAAAAAAAATTAGGATGGCACTTGGCGGCTCCCGTAAAAACAATTAAGTGATGGATTAATTCCTTCACATACTTACATTAACCCGGTTTTTGATTCGGTACGCTCTTACCCAATGGCCAAAGACATAAAAATAGACTCTAACAGTGGAAAATTCCTTCAAACACGTTCAGGGGCTTTCTACAGTACTTTCTTTTCAAGAAGACAAACATTATCGTATTTCTTGATTACTTCAGGCCACATTCCTTGACAAATATTATCTCAATGAGAAGTTTAATTCACACTGAATTTTTTCCTCGTTACACCGTTGTACTCTTAAAACCGCTCTTACAACGACTGTCGACTAACTAGTTCTCTGATAAGATTATAAATGTTTTGACATATGTCACCATCATGAGTACTCGCCTTTACTGTCCAATACTCAACGGAACCTATTCCAAAGCATCTGGAGAACTCGGGTAGCTTGGTTTTATCATGGTTTACTTTGACACAAAAAACAGATCGCAACTGTATGCTTTTGATACTCATTTACATAGTTTCGTGTCACCTAGGGTCAATGTCTTTTCCCGTCTCGTTACAGTGAGAACATTTTTTTGTTTATGAATACAGCAGATAAGCCATCTGCGTATCTGGATAAGTGAGAGGGTTGTGTGCGTGTAATACGGACAATTAGATCAGTTACCATTGTATAACAGATGTCCATTCAAAGTTGTTACCGGGTATACATGCAAGTTGAGCACATATGATCCACATATGAGAATCATAACATATAAGCCTTATTCAATTCCTACATTGTCATTCATGTTTTATGTTTTAACATTTCTACTGTGACTGTTTGTTGGTTCAGTTGATGTTTGTTGTGTGTCGAGGTGTTCCCTGTTGTTGGTTCATTTGATGTTTGTTGTGTGTCGATGTGTTCCCTGTTGTTGGTTCATTTGATGTTTGTTGTGTGTCGAGTTGTTCCCTGTTGTTGGTTCATTTGATGTTTGTTGTGTGTCGAGTTGTTCCCTGTTGTTGGTTCATTTGATGTTTGTTGTGTGTCGAGGTGTTCCCTGTTGTTGGTTCATTTGATGTTTGTTGTGTGTCGAGGTGTTCCCTGTTGTTGGTTCATTTGATGTTTGTTGTGTGTCGAGGCGTTCCCTGTTGTCGGTTCATTTGATGTTTGTTGTGTGTCGAGTTGTTCCCTGTTGTTGGTTCATTTGATGTTTGTTGTGTGTCGAGGTGTTCCCTGTTGTTGGTTCATTTGATGTTTGTTGTGTGTCGAGTTGTTCACTGTTGTTGGTTCATTTGATGTTTGTTGTGTGTCGAGGTGTTCCCTGTTGTTGGTTCATTTGATGTTTGTTATGTGTCGAGGTGTTCCCTGTTGTTGGTTCATTTGATGTTTGTTGTGTGTCGAGTTGTTCCCTGTTGCTGGTTCATTTGATGTTTGTTGTGTGTCGAGTTGTTCCCTGTTGTTGGTTCATTTGATGTCTGTTGTGTGTCGAGGTGTTCCCTGTTGTTGGTTCATTTGATGTTTGTTGTGTGTCGAGGTGTTCCCTGTTGTTGGTTCATTTGATGTCTGTTGTGTGTCGAGGTGTTCCCTGTTGTTGGTTCATTTGATGTCTGTTGTGTGTCGAGGTGTTCCCTGTTGTTGGTTCATTTGATGTTTGTTGTGTGTCGAGGCGTTCCCTGTTGTCGGTTCATTTGATGTTTGTTGTGTGTCGAGGTGTTCCCTGTTGTTGGTTCAGTTGATGACTGTTGTGTGTCGAGGTGTTCCCTGTTGTTGGTTCATTTGATGTTTGTTGTGTGTCGAGTTGTTCCCTGTTGTTGGTTCATTTGATGTTTGTTGTGTGTCGAGGTGTTCCCTGTTGTTGGTTCATTTGATGTTTGTTGTGTGTCGAGGCGTTCCCTGTTGTCGGTTCATTTGATGTTTGTTGTGTGTCGAGGTGTTCCCTGTTGTTGGTTCAGTTGATGACTGTTGTGTGTCGAGGTGTTCCCTGTTGTTGGTTCATTTGATGTTTGTTGTGTGTCGAGTTGTTCACTGTTGTTGGTTCATTTGATGTTTGTTGTGTGTCGATGTGTTCCCTGTTGTTGGTTCATTTGATGTTTGTTATGTGTCGAGGTGTTCCCTGTTGTTGGTTCATTTGATGTTTGTTGTGTGTCGAGTTGTTCCCTGTTGCTGGTTCATTTGATGTTTGTTGTGTGTCGAGTTGTTCCCTGTTGTTGGTTCATTTGATGTCTGTTGTGTGTCGAGGTGTTCCCTGTTGTTGGTTCATTTGATGTTTGTTGTGTGTCGAGTTGTTCCCTGTTGTTGGTTCATTTGATGTTTGTTGTGTGTCGAGGTGTTCCCTGTTGTTGGTTCATTTGATGTCTGTTGTGTGTCGAGGTGTTCCCTGTTGTTGGTTCATTTGATGTTTGTTGTGTGTCGAGGCGTTCCCTGTTGTCGGTTCATTTGATGTTTGTTGTGTGTCGAGGTGTTCCCTGTTGTTGGTTCAGTTGATGACTGTTGTGTGTCGAGGTGTTCCCTGTTGTTGGTTCATTTGATGTTTGTTGTGTGTCGAGTTGTTCCCTGTTGTTGGTTCATTTGATGTTTGTTGTGTGTCGATGTGTTCACTGTTGTTGGTTCATTTGATGTTTGTTGTGTGTCGAGTTGTTCCCTGTTGTTGGTTCATTTGATGTTTGTTGTGTGTCGAGTTGTTCCCTGTTGTTGGTTCATTTGATGTTTGTTGTGTCGAGGTGTTCCCTGTTGTTGATTTAGTTGATGTCTGTTGTGTGTCGAGGCGTTCCCTGTTGTTGGTTCATTTGATGTTTGTTGTGTGTCGAGTTGTTCCCTGTTGTTGGTTCATTTGATGTTTGTTGTGTGTCGAGTTGTTCACTGTTGTTGGTTCATTTGATGTTTGTTGTGTGTCGAGTTGTTCCCTGTTGTTGGTTCATTTGATGTTTGTTGGGTGTCGAGGTGTTCACTGTTGTTGGTTCATTTGATGTTTGTTGTGTGTCGAGGTGTTCCCTGTTGTTGGTTCATTTGATGTTTGTTGTGTGTCGAGTTGTTCCCTGTTGTTGGTTCATTTGATGTTTGTTGTGTCGAGGTGTTCCCTGTTGTTGGTTCATTTGATGTTTGTTGTGTGTCGATGTGTTCCCTGTTGTTGGTTCATTTGATGTTTGTTGGGTGTCGAGGTGTTCACTGTTGTTGGATCATTTGATGTTTGTTGTGTGTCGAGTTGTTCCCTGTTGTTGGTTCATTTGATGTTTGTTGTGTGTCGAGGTGTTAAAAATAGGTCAATCAAAACCAAACTCAAACTTGATCTGTATCAAACTGAGATATATCCACATACCAAAAATGAGTTCAATATATGCAACAATAGCGAAAAAAAGTCCGGAAAACTGAAAGTGTGACAGACGGACTGACAGACTGACAGACGGACAGACCGAGAGAAAACTAAGAGTCCCCTTCGGCGTTGCCGGTAGGGGACTAATGACGGAAAGGAGGTTGCGCTGCAAAGTACACTCGCTGTATATCAATTTTAAAAAGCCATTTTACTGTGGTCGAAGGATTAGAAATTAAAATAAGAAAACTGCCAGATGTATTTTGAGTGTACTGACTTAATACTTGTAACTGTATCAAGACATTACAGTCAATTATATTTACCGTAAAACCAAATTCGTTGCGGATGGCGCTACCTTCAATAAATTAAAATTAATGAAGAAGCAAGGGAGTACACTATTATTTAAATATGCAATGCCAGTGTTTTCAAAGCCTACCATATCATATGATTATATGTTTTGTGGAACCTCCTATTTCGAATTAGAAACACAATGAACCGAAGGCTATTACACCAAAAATCAACAACAGAAAATACACCCACATAAAATAGAATTAACTTTAAGATTCCGCAAAGAATGAGATGAGATCAAGTGACCGTGGAGAATAAGCAACTCCAGTTTGGTAACAACATCCTTCACTTAGGCGGTGTCGATAATGTCAAATCGGATGAATGTGTCAAATTCTGTGTTTTTGTGGTTCTAACCTAAAATATCTTCCAACTTTGAGGACAACGAAATGTTATAACTTTTTTATATTTCATTGTAACGTTAAAAAAGATTTTGCAATTAACTATCTAAAACGTGGGTCCTGTAACATCATATCCCACCCATCCTATTACGTTTTCGGTACATTTTTGGACATCATAATTTTCACTCTTTGGCCATTGTTTAGGTTGAGGAGGGTTAAGTACCCGAAACGTGCATGTCTGATCCATGCTGCTGATTTATCTGTTCTTAAATGATGCTATTGAATTTGAAGACGTTTAACATTTGAACCACTTTGTGAGTGTCACTGCTGGTGGACCAGGAGTCCCCGAGGGCACATTTAGCAAATTTCGGTTGATCATCTGTCTCTTCAACGCATCCGAAAATTTCCGTTATCAAAAAATCTTGAAATTTCTCAAACGTGGGTCCTGTAGCATCATAACCCCACATCCTACTACGTTTTTTTGGTACATTTTTTGACAGAATAAGTTTCACAATCTTGGGTCATAATGCATTGTATAGATTGAGGATAACTGACGAGGGTTAGAACAATCTTGAGACCATATTTCGGCGATGACCATATTTCGCCGTTTCATAGTTAATTGCTTCTCATTGGTTATCGGAAATATTATCAAGTTTGTTTTCTATTTCCTATCAAATATGACCGTAGCAGTCATGTTTTGATATATTGTAACATCTCCTGCACTCAATTTTGACCAAATAATACCACAAAAAGGGAAAAATTAATGAAAACACCAAATTTTAGACGTAAACATTCGAAATTTGTATAAAAACAAAATATGAAAACATTCATTTGGCTTCATTTCTTAGAAGTAGTGATGACGAAAGATTTCCAGAATACGGCGAAATATGGTCACTTACTCTAAGTACCTGAAACGTGCATGTCTGGTCCATGCTGCTGATCTATCTGTTCTTAAATGATGCTATTGAATTTGAAGACGTTTAACAATTGTATGGAGAATGTTTTCTTTGACAGTTAGCTTCCGTACAACTGATATTAGATAACCAGGAACATCGGTTATCAAGTTACTCAAGGTTTACACATGCAGAAGTTCATGTACTCTTTCTTTTTCTGGGAGGAATCCCCAATTATTCTTAAGAAAGGGCAAGGGCAATTCAGGGAACAGTAAGTATTGGATATATGAAAGGGCAAGGACAATACAGGGAACAATAAGTATTGGATATATGAAAAATATGACAAGAACATAAACATGCTTTGTTATTTATAAATTAGCCTTTTATTTGAGAATTATGAATACCAACCAACTAAGTTTAATGTTCTGTACAATGATACACACGATTCTTAGCCTATGTACATTATGTTAACGTCACCTTGTATTCTTTATAGTATCTTGAATAATTCTCCTATAGCAAATTGTATATCCTAGGTTTCCTTTGTTTGATTTGAATAGTACCTTTTCCCTGACGATGGTATCTTAATGATATCGTTTTAAAAAAGTCATTTTGTCAGGGTATTGGATTATCATAGATTTCATACCCTTTTAAATAAAAATTATTCAATACGTTAATCCTAATTTGTTTGGGTAATGAACGTCAGATTTTGTAGTACACAGCCTGCGTCCTTGAACTTCTTTAAGCACGTTATAAGCCTCAAGTTCTCATGGTTAAATATACATGTACGAGAGCCGACAATTGCCATCTATATCTAAAATAAAAATATAGTCATTGCCTTTATTGTAGGACTTGACTATCTCGTAATTACGACACAATTAACTCGTATTTACTATTTGAATATGTCTATTTTGAAATTAAGTTGTATTCTCTATATTACGACTTAATGTTTATACAACAATTGTGCGTCTATGGAGACCTCTGTGTATCCGGATAAGTAGGAGGGTTGTGCGCACGTAATCCGGATAACTACACCATCTGCTAATAGCAGATGGCCGTCAAAAGTCGGCGCCAGGTGCACATTGGTCTCCTTCCTTTTATGTGTTGTCTTTGATGTTTCTGTGCGTCTCGATTATTTTGTATCGGCGTCATTGTGCGGTTTGTAGTTTTGTCTTATGTCAATCTGTATCAGATTCTTGTGGGTTTGTTTCGCTGGGTGTCTCCAAGGTTGTCATGCTGGAGATCCCTACCTTTTCAGAATGACGAGTTTTTCATACTAAAATGAATCAATTATTCTGAAGCTAAGGGTGATCTCCCTGATGACACAGCTCTGTACTTAGCTGGTTCTTTACATAATTTATGTCGTGTTTAGATATTCGCTCGTCATACAATCACGATTTTCATTTCCTCTATTTCGGCTTAGAATATCACTGATGATACATAAATTATTACTTGTTGAAATGCGCATATTGAGCACTGACTTATTACGATGGAATATACATGTATATTTCAATATTGATAATTTATCTTGAATTACAATTAGTATCGACCTATATTCTGTATATGACTAAGTTATCTCGTAACATTAACAATTTTTTTTTTCTTTTATTACGACTTAATTATTTCGACTTAGTATTTTTTTTTTTATTTCTTCTTGACAAGGCAAGGAAATGTACTTCTAAAAATGTCTATGAGTTAGCTTTAATACCCCTAATATATATATAAGGAGTAGGCTATCATTGTTTTTCTCTGTTACTTGATAGGGAAATAAGAAAACATGGTGGAGATGGAGAATGCAGGCTGTTACATTTTTTACATGTTAGGGTTGGATGGAACGAACATTTCAATTACGAGATACATGTAACGGATTCATTACAACAAACTACCGTAATATCTTTGAAAAAAAATTAGGATGGCACTTGGCGGCTCCCGTAAAAACAATTAAGTGATGGATTAATTCCTTCACATACTTACATTAACCCGGTTTTTGATTCGGTACGCTCTTACCCAATGGCCAAAGACATAAAAATAGACTCTAACAGTGGAAAATTCCTTCAAACACGTTCAGGGGCTTTCTACAGTACTTTCTTTTCAAGAAGACAAACATTATCGTATTTCTTGATTACTTCAGGCCACATTCCTTGACAAATATTATCTCAATGAGAAGTTTAATTCACACTGAATTTTTTCCTCGTTACACCGTTGTACTCTTAAAACCGCTCTTACAACGACTGTCGACTAACTAGTTCTCTGATAAGATTATAAATGTTTTGACATATGTCACCAGCATGAGTACTCGCCTTTACTGTCCAATACTCAACGGAACCTATTCCAAAGCATCTGGAGAACTCGGGTAGCTTGGTTTTATCATGGTTTACTTTGACACAAAAAACAGATCGCAACTGTATGCTTTTGATACTCATTTACATAGTTTCGTGTCACCTAGGGTCAATGTCTTTTCCCGTCTCGTTACAGTGAGAACATTTTTTTGTTTATGAATACAGCAGATAAGCCATCTGCGTATCTGGATAAGTGAGAGGGTTGTGTGCGTGTAATACGGACAATTAGATCAGTTACCATTGTATAACAGATGTCCATTCAAAGTTGTTACCGGGTATACATGCAAGTTGAGCACATATGATCCACATATGAGAATCATAACATATAAGCCTTATTCAATTCCTACATTGTCATTCATGTTTTATGTTTTAACATTTCTACTGTGACTGTTTGTTGGTTCAGTTGATGTTTGTTGTGTGTCGAGGTGTTCCCTGTTGTTGGTTCATTTGATGTTTGTTGTGTGTCGATGTGTTCCCTGTTGTTGGTTCATTTGATGTTTGTTGTGTGTCGAGTTGTTCCCTGTTGTTGGTTCATTTGATGTTTGTTGTGTGTCGAGTTGTTCCCTGTTGTTGGTTCATTTGATGTTTGTTGTGTGTCGAGGTGTTCCCTGTTGTTGGTTCATTTGATGTTTGTTGTGTGTCGAGGTGTTCCCTGTTGTTGGTTCATTTGATGTTTGTTGTGTGTCGAGGCGTTCCCTGTTGTCGGTTCATTTGATGTTTGTTGTGTGTCGAGTTGTTCCCTGTTGTTGGTTCATTTGATGTTTGTTGTGTGTCGAGGTGTTCCCTGTTGTTGGTTCATTTGATGTTTGTTGTGTGTCGAGTTGTTCACTGTTGTTGGTTCATTTGATGTTTGTTGTGTGTCGAGGTGTTCCCTGTTGTTGGTTCATTTGATGTTTGTTATGTGTCGAGGTGTTCCCTGTTGTTGGTTCATTTGATGTTTGTTGTGTGTCGAGTTGTTCCCTGTTGCTGGTTCATTTGATGTTTGTTGTGTGTCGAGTTGTTCCCTGTTGTTGGTTCATTTGATGTCTGTTGTGTGTCGAGGTGTTCCCTGTTGTTGGTTCATTTGATGTTTGTTGTGTGTCGAGTTGTTCCCTGTTGTTGGTTCATTTGATGTTTGTTGTGTGTCGAGGTGTTCCCTGTTGTTGGTTCATTTGATGTCTGTTGTGTGTCGAGGTGTTCCCTGTTGTTGGTTCATTTGATGTTTGTTGTGTGTCGAGGCGTTCCCTGTTGTCGGTTCATTTGATGTTTGTTGTGTGTCGAGGTGTTCCCTGTTGTTGGTTCAGTTGATGACTGTTGTGTGTCGAGGTGTTCCCTGTTGTTGGTTCATTTGATGTTTGTTGTGTGTCGAGTTGTTCCCTGTTGTTGGTTCATTTGATGTTTGTTGGGTGTCGAGGTGTTCCCTGTTGTTGGTTCATTTGATGTTTGTTGTGTGTCGAGGCGTTCCCTGTTGTCGGTTCATTTGATGTTTGTTGTGTGTCGAGGTGTTCCCTGTTGTTGGTTCAGTTGATGACTGTTGTGTGTCGAGGTGTTCCCTGTTGTTGGTTCATTTGATGTTTGTTGTGTGTCGAGTTGTTCACTGTTGTTGGTTCATTTGATGTTTGTTGTGTGTCGAGGTGTTCCCTGTTGTTGGTTCATTTGATGTTTGTTATGTGTCGAGGTGTTCCCTGTTGTTGGTTCATTTGATGTTTGTTGTGTGTCGAGTTGTTCCCTGTTGCTGGTTCATTTGATGTTTGTTGTGTGTCGAGTTGTTCCCTGTTGTTGGTTCATTTGATGTCTGTTGTGTGTCGAGGTGTTCCCTGTTGTTGGTTCATTTGATGTTTGTTGTGTGTCGAGTTGTTCCCTGTTGTTGGTTCATTTGATGTTTGTTGTGTGTCGAGGTGTTCCCTGTTGTTGGTTCATTTGATGTCTGTTGTGTGTCGAGGTGTTCCCTGTTGTTGGTTCATTTGATGTTTGTTGTGTGTCGAGGCGTTCCCTGTTGTCGGTTCATTTGATGTTTGTTGTGTGTCGAGGTGTTCCCTGTTGTTGGTTCAGTTGATGACTGTTGTGTGTCGAGGTGTTCCCTGTTGTTGGTTCATTTGATGTTTGTTGTGTGTCGAGTTGTTCCCTGTTGTTGGTTCATTTGATGTTTGTTGTGTGTCGATGTGTTCACTGTTGTTGGTTCATTTGATGTTTGTTGTGTGTCGAGTTGTTCCCTGTTGTTGGTTCATTTGATGTTTGTTGTGTGTCGAGTTGTTCCCTGTTGTTGGTTCATTTGATGTTTGTTGTGTCGAGGTGTTCCCTGTTGTTGATTTAGTTGATGTCTGTTGTGTGTCGAGGCGTTCCCTGTTGTTGGTTCATTTGATGTTTGTTGTGTGTCGAGTTGTTCCCTGTTGTTGGTTCATTTGATGTTTGTTGTGTGTCGAGTTGTTCACTGTTGTTGGTTCATTTGATGTTTGTTGTGTGTCGAGTTGTTCCCTGTTGTTGGTTCATTTGATGTTTGTTGGGTGTCGAGGTGTTCACTGTTGTTGGTTCATTTGATGTTTGTTGTGTGTCGAGGTGTTCCCTGTTGTTGGTTCATTTGATGTTTGTTGTGTGTCGAGTTGTTCCCTGTTGTTGGTTCATTTGATGTTTGTTGTGTCGAGGTGTTCCCTGTTGTTGGTTCATTTGATGTTTGTTGTGTGTCGATGTGTTCCCTGTTGTTGGTTCATTTGATGTTTGTTGGGTGTCGAGGTGTTCACTGTTGTTGGATCATTTGATGTTTGTTGTGTGTCGAGTTGTTCCCTGTTGTTGGTTCATTTGATGTTTGTTGTGTGTCGAGGTGTTCCCTGTTGTTGGTTCATTTGATGTTTGTTGTGTGTCGATGTGTTCCCTGTTGTTGGTTCATTTGATGTTTGTTGGGTGTCGAGGTGTTCACTGTTGTTGGATCATTTGATGTTTGTTGTGTGTCGTGGTGTTCACTGTTGTTGGTTCATTTGATGTTTGTTGTGTGTCGAGGTGTTCCCTGTTGTTGGTTCATTTGATGTTTGTTGTGTGTCGAGGCGTTCCCTGTTGTCGGTTCATTTGATGTTTGTTGTGTGTCGAGGTGTTCCCTGTTGTTTATTGAAGTTGTTTTGTCTTTTAAATATCTTTATTGTTTGTTACATTACAGTGGGTGTGTTCCGCTGTGGTCACTGCTTTAGTGATCTAGCTGGAGATTGTTTCAAAATCATTCGACATAACACCATTTGTTTGTTTTTTGGGTTTTTTTTTTTAATTATTTATTTATTCGAATGATCTTACATATAATCAACATACTTTCTTTCTTTGGTTTTATATGAATAATTGAAGACAATGTTTTTCTTTATAGTTTATTCTGCTTTTAACAAATACTATGTACATGTAAAAGTATACATACATAGAAGATTTTCAATTCTCATTGCACACATTGTTCTTGTTTTTTCGTTCATATATAAAATTCAATTTCTGACTACTTAGTCTCATGCTTCGTAATTCAGACATTCGTCAAACTCAAAATACTACGATATAGTAATAAGATAGTAAAAATAATATCATAGAATTCACCACTGGCTTTAAATTGTTAGAAAAAATGCACACGTATACATGTATAAATCATATATGTAGAGAAATATTAACGTGTAATAGAAAAAAATTTGCCGCGTATTCCAATTGGCATCTGTGCATGTCCACTGCCTTTAAGGACCACTGGGTTTAGCAGAGAGGGCTATTGTACAGCACGCTATCCTGGTACCAGCATTGCCACCCGACAAACTTGCTTTCGTGCCGCCAAGACCCATGTCATCACTTCCCTCGTGAATCTAATGTTAAATAATCAAATCAGGCCATAGTAATTATACATTATGTGTTACGTACCAAAACTTTGCAGTAATTTATAAGCTTTATCAATGAATTGCTCCAATCAGAGAAAAGAAGACTGAAATCTAATTGGGGGAATAATTTTAACATTATTCTTACAAAAACACGAACATAGATTTAATGATATATATGCTAAAATCTACATGGCATCAATAAACAATAACTGAAATTAAGTTTAGTTTCAAAATAATTGTGTAATTTTGGATTTTGGAGAGATTCATATTTGTTAGTGATTTTTATACACATGTATAATTTTCCTGTATGTGGACGTTTACAAAAAATAACCGCAAATAGTCATATTTTTTTCCATTTATATAAAATCATACGATAAAAATAACTAGATTTCATCAAATTTAATATCCATTAAATCAGAGATATAATAGAAATAATAAACGCGAAAACACAGAGTATACAATCACAACAACAGACATATTAAAAGACACAAAACAAGAGCCCCAGGGGGCACAACGCTCACCTGATACCCATGCACGCTCTAATTGACATACTGACATTGAATACTGATAGTGCCAGTACCAGGATTTTAGCCCACAACCTTTCTAACAAGATTTTTGCCGGATGCAGACAAGTTTTTTTTTCAGACAACCTTTAAAAGTACAAACAAGAGAAAATAGTCACATTTCAAAACAACAACTTTTTTACTGATTTGAAAAGATGGATTATGCGATCCAAAGTCATATGCCCAGCTAGTATAGTTCGATTATGCAACATCAAAAATAAAATCATTTTGTAAAATTCCACATTAATGTGCAACAGAAACAGAATAAAACAATGAAATGATTTCATAAATTAAGTTTATTTAAAATTGAACACCAAACCTTTCATTATTAATAGCTAGTATGCCAGAAAATAATAAAGCCTGTGTTTGTGAAACACGAATGCCCCGCGGTGGCATCTTTGTTGGTATAAACACCATTTTCTGTTAAGTATGTGAGAGGTCAGGGTCAGAGTAATGTTGGTATCAATGGAAAGATCTTGTCACAAAGAAGACACATTTACAATATGAAAGCCCTATCACTAACCATTCAAAAGTTATGCCCAATGTTAAAGTTTTTGAAAAGTAGGTCTAAGGTCAAGGTCAAGGTCACGAGGTCAAATATTTTGGTATCAATGGAAAAGTATTGTCACAAGGAATACACATGTGAAATATGAAAGCTCTATCACCTTCCTATCAAAAGTTATGCCCAATGTAAAGTTTTTCGGACAAACAGACAGACGGACAGGCCAAAAACTATAAGCCCCCGTATCTTTGATTCCGGAAGCATAAAAAACAAAGACTTTTCGGTTTTGCCTTTATTCATATTAAATTATACAGAAATCTATGAATGAGAGCTTTTGAATAGTATTGATTTCATCTTAATACATGTAACGTACAGTCAAAATCGTGTTAATCCAATTAACACAGACAAGTTGTTAGCGGACAATATTAATTCAAGTGAGTTGTGCAGAAATTGAGCCAATTTATTTTCCAAACAGCAGTGTACGGTGTATCAAACCTCATGACCCAGTGAAGCCACTTGGACAAATTATTTTCGGTAAATATGCTGAAATGCGGTGCTTGGAAATGTATTTTTAGCATATTGAATCAATAGTCGTGATAAATTTAACTTCGAACTTGATCTTGTCTTTTATGCAATCTACAGATAGGTTTGAAAATATGCAAAATTCGGAACATTTTCGATGAGGACGCAGAGTTCCTGTAAAAAAAGTGAAATTTGCGAAAAAAAGGACATGCATGACCCCCCCCCCCTTTTTTTCTTTACATTTTTATGCGTGCCAAAGATTTGCAATCAAAAAAGACCAATTTTACAGACTTCCGGGCATTTCAAGTCAGTCAAAATTTTTAGTGTGCACCTTTTTATTTCCTGTAGTTACCCCT
This sequence comes from Pinctada imbricata, assembly GCA_033119305.1. Lineage (NCBI taxonomy): Eukaryota > Metazoa > Mollusca > Bivalvia > Pterioida > Pteriidae > Pinctada > Pinctada imbricata. Next base: position 102,679,432 of record VSWD01000005.1, on the reverse strand, counting down.
ACTAAAGGGGCAAGGAGGTATTGAACCAATCAAATCTGTAACACAAGATATATGGCGACTATGTTTACCATAGATACAGAAATAAGACAGAGAAAATAATCATTAAATAGGGAAAATGTTCTGAAATATGCATGTATGAAAAAAAGCAATCCAAGGAATGCTTGTGTCGCCTGCATAGCGGATTTTTTTTATTGAAATTAGGTCAAATATCAATGGCAAGGTCACTAGGTTAAAAATTATGGAATGTTTAGAAAGCTCTTTTCATAAGGAATACAAATGTGAAATATCAAAGCCCTATCACTTACCACTCAAAAGATATAGCAAATCATAGATTTGTTGAAAAGTAGGTCAAATATATAGGGCAAGTGCACGAGGTAAAACATAGGTAATCACAGATTACGAAGCTCACCTCGTGACAGCAAAATTCAATTCAAACATATTTCTTAGTACATGTATATTGGCTTTTAAAGGCAAAACCACTCAAGCAGAAAAAGTAGGTCAAGGTCATTTTATGAAAGTTTGATCAAAGATACATCCAATATGCAAGTTTGGTACATGTATCACTTATACTTTGCTCAATATTGGCTTTTAAAGGCAAAATCACTCAAGCGGAAAAAGTAGGTCAAGGTCATTTTATGAAAGTTTGATCAAAGATACATCTAATATGCAAGTTTGGAACATCTAGCACTTATACTTTGCTCAATATTGGCTTTTAAAGGCAAAATCACTCAAGCGGAAAAGTAGGTCAAGGTCATTTTATGAAAGTTTGATCAAAGATACATCCAATATGCAAGTTTGGTACATGTAGCACTTATACTCTGCTCAATATTGGCTTTTAAAAGCGAAATCACTCAAGTGGAAAAAGTAGGTCAGATGCTGCATCCGATGCATGGGTCCATCTCGGCATCCAAAGATGAATCACTTGTGCAAGTTTGGTTACTGTAGCATTAGTACTTTGTCAGATACTGAGCTACCCCAAACTTCTTATCCAAATCACTCAAGCGGAAAATGTAGGTCAGATGCTGCATCCGATGCATGGGTTCACCTCAGCATCCAAAGATGAATCACTTGTGCAAGTTTGGTTACTGTAGCATCAGTACTTTGTCAGATACTGAGCTACCCCAAACTTCTTAACCAAGTCACTCAAGAGGAAAATGTAGGTCAGATGCTGCATCCGATGCATGGGTTAACCTCAGCATCCAAAAATGAATCACTTGTGCCAGTTTGCTTACTGTAGCATCAGTTCTTTGTCAGATACTGAGCTACCCCAAACTTCTTAACCAAGTCACTCAAGTGGAAAATGTAGGTCAGATGCTGCATACGATGCATGGGTTCACCTCAGCATCCAAAGATGAATCACTTGTGCCAGTTTGGTTACTGTAGCGTTAGTACTTTGTCAGATACTGAGCTACCCCAAACTTCTTAACCGGACGCGGACACGGATGCGGACACGGACGCGGACACGGACACGGACGAGGAGGGTTATAGCATAAGCTCAATCAACTTCGTCGAGGTGAGCTAAAAATGATGGTATGTGAAGAAAGGTCTTGTCACATGGAATGCACATGTGAAATATCAGAGCCTATCACTCAGCAATCAAAAGAAATAGCCAATCTAAGATTTTTTGAAAAGTAGGTCAAATATCTAGGTCTTGGTCATGAGGTCAAAAGTTATGATATGTGTAGAAAGGCCTTTTCACAAGAAGGAATACACATATGAAATATCAAAGCTCTATCACTTACCAATCAAAAGATATAGCAAATCTTAATTTTTTTGAAAAGTAGGTCAAATATCTAGGTCAAGGTCATGAGGTCAAAATTATGGTATGTGTAGAAAGGTATTGTCAAAAGGAATACACAAGAGAAATATCAAAGCCCTATCACTTGCCAATCAATAGATATAGCCAATCTTGGTTTTTTTTTAAAAGTAGGTCAAATATCTAGGTCAAGGTCATAAGGTTAAAAAATATAGTATGTGAAAAAAGGGCTTGTCACAAGAAATACACATGTGAAATATCAAAGCCCTATCACTTGCCAATCAAGAGATATAGCCAATCTTAGATTTTTTGAAAAGTAGGTCAAATATCTAGGTCAAGGTCACGAGGTCAAAAATTATATGTGTAGAAAGGTCTAATCACAAGGAATACACATGTGAAATATCAAAGCCCTATCACTAATCAATCAAGAGATATAGCCAATATTAGATTTTTAGAAAAGTAGGTCAAATATCTAGGTCAAGGTCAAAAGGTAAAAAATTATGATATGTGTATAAAGGTCTTGTCACAAGGAATACACATGTGAAATATCAAAGCCCTAGCACTTACCAATCAAAAGTTATGGGGTGTGACACCCAAGTGTGACAGACAGACGGAGGGACGGATGGACGGACAGACGAACAACAGACAAAGTGATCCCTAAGTGTCGCTGTGCTTCGCAGGCGACACAAAATGTCAACATCTTAAAAATAAATTCAGCGTATATTTGATAGCGTATGTGGCCGAGTTAATTCGAAGTATGAAAATAAGTTCACAAAGCCAAACTAGCTATAGCTTGTCTTATTTAAAAAATCATTAAAAATCTAAAAGTTGATATTTTGACAAAATTCTTTCACAGTTTCATTTCTAGCGATAAATATAAAAATAAAAAGAGAAAAAAAACTGAAAAAGGGAAAAAAAATTGTTGGGGTCCCGCCGGGGTTTGAAGCTACTCCCCATGGGTCCATTTGGCATGGAAAACATACATTATACCTATGTACAATCTTAAAAAATATTCCTTAAAAATCCAAAAGTGGATATCTTGACAAAATTCTTTCACTTGTAGGGTACCATGCATGAGTACCTCATACCTACAAATTGTCATGACAATCTGAAGAGTGGTGAATTATAGAAAAGAAGCAGAAAATGTATGAAAATCAACCCCCCCCCCCCCCTTCCTTTTTACATAAGAAAAAAATTCATAAAAAATCAAAAAAATAAATTTTAAGCATAAAATACATATCAAAGCATTAAGTAAGTTAAATATGATAAATATGTAATAAATGAGTGTGTAAAATCATATTACACTTATTGAGTTATTTAAAGAAATAGTGCAAAAATGTGCATTTCTGACAAAGTCCGAAAAGACGTCAAAAACGCGTCAAAAATTTGACTTCGAAGTGGAACCAAAAATAACAACACTTCTTAAGACATCTCTCTAGATCATCCTGATGCTTTCGGTTTGTCGATACATGCTTCGGTTCTGAAGAAGAAGTTTGTCAAAGGAGGGTACCCCACGTGACCTACTTTTGGCTGTGGTGGCGCCACCTGTAGACAGATCCGGACGAAAAACAACAACACTTGTAGGGGACCATGAGTACTTCATACCTACCAAGTTTCATCAAAATCCCTTCAGCCGTTCTGGAGAAGAAGTTTAAAATGTGAAAAGTTTACGACGACGGACGACGGACGACGGACGACGACGACGACGACGGACGACGGACGACGGACGACGGACGTAACACTATGACAATAGCTCACTTGAGCCTATGGCTCAGGTGAGCTAAAAACCGACGACACCAAAACAAACCAAAAGAAATTCATGTAATAACTTACCGTAAATGATCGACCAATGATGGAATTACGGCCGAACATTGTGATTTTATGGTCAGTGATTTCTTCAGCTGAATTACCAAAGTTATCACAGTGAATATTCCCTAAGTCGCCATGGTGCCTGAAATGTAGTGAATATCGTCGTGAAATGTAGTGAATATCGTCGTAAACTAAAAGAAGTAGGAGAAGTTTAAATGGATTAATAGTTCATAATTTATCTCTTTCTCTTTCACCTTTCTTTGGCATCCGGAGCACCATGATTGACTTTTTCGGGATTGAAATGACCACCGAGTGTCTGGCATCCATTTTCCATTCCTCCATACTCGTGGATGTGGAATCCATGTTCGTGCTGAGGGGAGGGGCCACTAACATCAAACCCAGACAGGTGGATATCCATCTCAACCGGGGCTTTTCTTCCCTGTTATAACATGAAGATGATGGTCATATTTATTCACATTTCTAATAAATGCTTATAATTTATTATAATCTGTATCAAAATTAATAGAACCCCATCTTCAGTTTTTCTCGATTGAAATTTATCAACAAAACATTCAAGCTATACACTGCAATCAAATATAGTAAATAATCATGTAAAATCGTTCATAAACATAGTTGAAATATTTTGTTTCATCTTCTTTTTCCGTAGACATAGCATTTAACGTAGAATAGAATACAATAGAATAGAATAGAAATGAATAGAATAGAAAATAATAGAATAGAATTGAACAGAATAGAAATAGTATAGGACAGAATAGAATAGAAAAGAATAGAATAGAATAATATAGAAGGGAATAGAACAAATGGAATAGAAAAGAATAGAATAGAAATCTATGTACATGTACAAAATGAAATAAACTTTGAAGGACAGATAACACGAAGAATATAAGTTGATTCAGTGTTCAATTTGTATAATATATTTGTAAAATATATCGTTTACATCTACCTTTATTTGATTTATCTTCTTATAAAGTTTAAATGTACTTAAATGCTTATTTGGATATAGAACCTTTTGGGCTAGTCTGATCTGCCCTACAACCCGATGGCTGGCCTTGAATATTTTCGCCATTGGCATATTAGGTGTAACTAAACAGGTTGCATATCTCTCTTCATCTAGTAAATTGAAAAGATTGAAATATAAAAACAGGAGATGCTTACTCTCCCCGGGCACCTGATGCCATATTTATTGGGGAATCATTTTTGATCCTTTGCGGAAAGTTTTATCGGTTATGTAAAGTTTTGTATTTTTTAGGGTTTTGTATGCCCAGTGATTATGCTTTTGGTGTATTTTTGTTTTTGATTTTCACTCACTGACACACCTCATTACAAAGTACCAATGTGGATTTGGTCAGGATCGTCGATTTGTCTTTGAGAATAGAGTGAAAGCGGGACTGGCAAGAACAAATTGTATATGAGATTAACCCATTTTACAAAGGGCATACAAAATGGAGAATTAAATATTATCCACTTTTGTATAGAAATGAAACCCCACAAAGAGAATGAGTTCAGGTACCCGGGTAGAGTAAGCGTCTACAGCTTGCTAGTAAAAACACCAGCTAATTAAGTTCGGATTATAAAGACAATTCTTGGCTTCAATATGATGAATTGTTCATGATATTATTATGTCCATATAAAACGAGGAGTAAGTAAGTTGCACACCTTTACAAGAAAAAAACATATAGAACTTTATCTTAATCATATGAAGCAGGACATAAAGAGAATTTGAAATAACAAACCGTCATCCCCCATAGATTCATCACAATCAGCGCTCTTCACGTTCAGGTTTATATCTATAGTGTTTCCTTTCCTCCTTGCTTTAGCCCCGTTCATGTATAAGTGCACTCCTCCTTCTCCAAAATCTTGTTCCATTTTCTTGACATAGCCCCACAACGCTGTCAGGTTGGAACTGATGGCATCCCGACTGCCTTGTTGACCATTGCTAGACACCATACCTAATTTAACATTCATTATGTTTTAAAGGTTCTTTTTTAATCATCCAAGAAGTCGAGACGTAGTGATACAAGGTAATGAAGAAAATGAGACTTTGCTTTGACAAAGCCCGTCATGGACATGGAGTAACTATTCCGTTGCGATATCAACTTGGAGTATTTACAGAAATACGATCAGTAGCATATGTAATGATATCGAATTTAATTCTTTTAATTAGAAAACTATAAGTGAACGAATACATTATGTAGATTATCCACTATTTCGGGCCTGGAGCATCGCTGATACATTAACCATATTAGACGCATCAGACTTTATAAGACATTATCTGTTGAAATGCGCATATGGTGCACTAAAGCTTTTACAATACTTAGAACATATATTTCAAGATAATTATATTCACTAGTCTGAAGACGTTTTGAATTGTTTTAAAACATAGATACATGTAAGTATGAGTACCTGGAGCGTTTGTTTTTGCAGCCACTATAACTTGATACGTGAAATCCACTACCTGACCATTGCTGTCCTTACACTCATATAAACCAGCGTCTGAAGTCTGTATCTTGTTTATTTTCAAGATGTTCTTCTTTATCTTTATTCTACAGATTTAAATAAAAGACCTGATATGTGAAACCTAGCAACATAACATACTGAGACTTAATTTTGGATTGAAGAAATTTTCAACGAAAAAGAAGGAGTAATTTCGACCCAAAGAAACAAGTTTCACCTTTTTGTCTTTTGTAGTTGTTTGTCGTTGTAGAACCACTTGACAGATTTTCCAGCAGCTTTACGGCATGTGAGCCTCAGTTTTTTCCCCTCCAGTATATCCATTGTTTGGACTGGCGTGGGGAGAGGAGGTTGGGTGGAACCTATCAGATTCACAAAAAGTAGAGCGTGGTCGTGCATTTCAAAGGTAAGGACCAAGCCCTACGAAAGCCGATAATGAATTTAGAGATAATAAAGTAGAACTTTAAAAAGATTCCAAGTTCAGTCGTAATAACGAGATGTAAGTCGTAGGTACGAATTAAGCTAGGTATCATATGTCAGCTTCCGTAGGAAACTTTTTAAATTCTAAATATATTTTTTTTTTAATGCATGCATTGCAATTTTGATCAAAATTTCAACATCTGGTAAGAATTCTTACGTTTGGCTTTTTTAAGGTTGATTATGTAGAATTTGAAAACATGGTTATTTACATGAAATAACGAAAATTGGAAAACAAGAAATTGTCAACATAGTATTTGTGAATTGTAAATCAAAATTATTTTGGTCAAATTAAATAGTTTTGATTTATAATTCACAAATATTCTGTGTTGACAATATTTACCAGGACCATCAGCAAGCATACACACGTTGTTGTCGTTTGAATCTTGGAACATAGTACAGTTGAAGGGCCATTCTATACCGAGTGCCTTCAGACGCGGTCCGCAGATTGTTTTCTGTTTGAGACATACCGAACGGCATGGCATTTTGGGCGGGAAATCGCACGAGGGGTACATGGCGGTGCATAGAAAGCTTCTCATTTCTTCTCCACAATTCACATTATTAAGAAGTGAAAACATGGCGTTGGTGCGAGATCCTGAGGTGTCGGGGACAACACTATAGTTGGTATAGGGTTTGCAGTTTCTGTCTGTCACCATGTTGCACTTCTGTGCTACAGATAAACTGACAAATATTGGCGCCAAAAGAAGTATTCCAGTCGCTCGCCACATCTTGCTGCTTTCCTGGCACGGAATAAACCTGGATGTAATTGTTGGTCTTATTCGCTGTATATACTTATAATATGTTTACGGAAATGGCTCCTATACTTAAAATCATGTGGGCAGTATGTAGTAATTTATCATGTAACGCGAAATGCTCATTTCTGTAGAAAAACTAGTATTTTGCTGCCTGGAACCCACACTGAGCATTTTGAAGTACCACATGATTGAAAACACTCGGTCAAGTTAAAGTGCCCACTTGACACCCTCATCTCTTGTTACAGAGTTGATGAGTAGCATCAAACATTTATGACCGTAATTACTTTCAAATATTCAAGTGGCCTGTAATACGGTTAATTTTAGCTCTACTAGAGACACGGGTAGTAATCGAAGATAAAATCGACACCGCCATAGTAAAAGCTTTGCTCTAAGTCTGAGTATGTCTGCGTATCATGTAAAAGAAGCAGATTCTCTTTACAAGTCCCCGATCACTTGAATCCGTGACATGCATAAGGTTCATCGACATAAAATCTTTTATGGTATATATGTTATATAATCATAAAAGTTTAGTGCATTATATGCGCATTTCTAGCAAACAGCATATCATCAGTGATGATGGAAGCCGAAAGGAAGGAAATCAAAATGGCGAATATATGAGGAACGACTTTCCAACATGACTTAAAATGTATGCCAAAGAGTCAGCTAAGGACAGGTCTATATCATGAGAGAGATACTTCTTAGTTTCAGAATAAATTATGAAATTTATTATCAAAAAATTTACGAATACAATCCAAGTCAGTGCAGAAACACATAAAAACTAGGCGAACGATATCCTCGAGGACAAACAGTCCAACAGCAGATATACCAACCTAGTGGTTAAAATTATCATATTGGAGTATATGTTCCAGTTGAATAGAATCTAGCACAACTTTGAGTTCCGGATCGAAAAATATCAGTCGAGGGTGGGATTGATCAAGTCCCAACCGAGGCGTTTGTCGGGGTGGGGACGTTGATCATCCCACCCGAGACTGATATTTTTCTATCCAGAACTCAAAGTGGTGCTAGATTATTTTTTTTCGCACATTGAAACCTTCAAAGTCCTCTTGTTTACGCATCAGAATGACTGAACGTCATGCTAAATGTATGTGCACGTGAAATGATGTACGTCAGTTTGTCTGTGACATTATAAAGGAACAATCAACAGTGCCGGATCAGGGGTGCCGGATCGAATTCTCCAGCACCGCTGAAAAGGGGAATCAGCCTATCCAATGTGCGAGAAATACCAGACTAGTGGTTGAAATTATCATGATATTGATTATATGTTCTTATACGTACGTATGTACGTATTTTTTTTTTTTTGGGGGGGGGGGGGCACATTTTTGGACAACAGTTACTCTTTGGCCATACTGCTGTATTTAGATTGAGGATCATTGGCGAGGGTTAATTACAAATGTAACAGAAATGTGCATGTCTAGTCCATGCTGAAAATTTATGTGTTCTTAAATGATGCTATTGAATTTGAAGACGTTTAACTGTAGTTATAATTTCGTGAACCATATGTGCATTTCAAAAATAATGTATCATCAGTTATGCCCGAGACCGAGATAGTGGGAATCCAAATAATGAATGTGTGACAAATGCCAAACATTACCTAAATGTATACCAAAGAGTAATCTAAGGACAAACCTATGTCCTGAGGACGTGAGGGAGATACTCCTAAGTTTTAAAATATAATTTGTGAAATTCATTATCAGAAATTTTACAGATATATTTCAAGGCAGGGCAGAAGCACAGTAAACCTCTCGGGCACTAACAGTCCAACAAAAGAGACAGTAGGGATGATATGGTTGTTTTCGAAGAAATTTTCCAATCTGTTCATCATTGATAAAGTTCTTTATGATGTTTTCTGGTTTTCTGTGTCACACAGCAAACTACATGTAGCTTCGGTCATTAACGCCACATTATGACAATGACGTGATTACTAACAAGGAGGGGATCTCCAACAACACCAGTTTGCAGCACCCACAGTCACCATTAACAGTGACGCTGAATTCGAATGCATGATATGCGTAATGAGATGGGAATGTTAAATTCCCCCGTGGTGATGTTTATATCCTTATCCAATATGCACCCGGCGCCGACTTTGAACTCTGGACTCTGCAATTAGCAAATGGTGTCACAGTGGTTATCCGGATGACATGCGCACAACCCTCCCACTTATTCGGATACACAGAGGTATCCATAGACGCGCAATTTATGAATCAACATAAAATTTCTCACTGTAAGGTGACATCACAAACAAGATAGCTAAACGCAGCGGCCTCTTGTAACACAGATTCTATGTAAATGGATCTAAAAATGGCTTGCAAATAACAGTCTGTGCTCTGCTGGCTGAAGCGAGCTCAAGATCAATCACCCGAAAAGTCCTTATAACTTTCAGATAGGACAGAGAATCAGACCCAGTCTTCTCTGACGAGATTTGACCAAGGCCCGTCACGGAGTCCCGTCATCACAGTTGACCACTGTTGGAAACGTTATTGGTACAAAAGTGTAGATTGGTCCAGTACCATGCCCAGTATTTTTGTTATGACTTTAGGATCATATGGTAAAGCAGGCGATCGACAATTTCCTTACATTTGTGGTTGACGTTAAATCTGCCTTTGATCCTTCTGGTTTTGGTTATTAGGTTACCGTAAAATAAAAGCAATGAAACTACCAATGGTACATACTCTGATGCTGAAGTCGTAACAAAAAACTGGGCATGGTACTGGACCAATCTACAGTTTTGTACCAATAACGTTTCCAACAGTGGTCAACCGTGACGACGGGACTCGGTGACGGGCCTTGGTCAAATCTCGTAAAATAAAAGCAATGAAACTACCAATGGTACATACTCTGATGCTGGAGTCGTCCCAAAATTTGAAAGAAGTTCAGAATAGTTATTGGAAATTATTGGAAGTTTTTACAAGTTTATGATATCTAAATCCTTGACTGATAAGGGATTTTTTGTAATTTGTATATTTTTATCATGGAAGTCCGTTATTGATTTTGATATCAAGATCCAAAAATGATGCAGCAATATAATCTGTGTTTGCTTTATTCAATTTTTACTCTGGTAGATAAATTTGATCTGTTCATCATTGATAAAGTTATTTATGATGTTTTCTGGTTTTCTGTGTCACACAGCAAACTACATGTAGCTTCGGTCATTAACGCCACATTATGACAATGACGTGATTATTAACAAAGGAGGGGATCTCCAACAACACCAGTTTGCAGCACCCACAGTCACCATTAACAGTGACGCTGAATTCGAATGCATGATATGCGTAATGAGATGGGAATGTTAAATTCCCCCGTGGTGATGTTTATATGTTAAATTCCCCCGTGGTGATGTTTATATGTTAAATTCCCCCGTGGTGATGTTTATATGTTAAATTCCCCCGTGGTGATGTTTATATGTTAAATTCCCCCGTGGTGATGTTTATATGTTAAATTCCCCCGTGGTGATGTTTATATGTTAAATTCCCCCGTGGTGATGTTTATATGTTAAATTCCCCCGTGGTGATGTTTATATGTTAAATTCCCCCGTGGTGATGTTTATATGTTAAATTCCCCCGTGGTGATGTTTATATCCTTATAGCTGAGTCATCTGAAAAGCAAACTAATTTGTTCTGTGAACGTTTATCAAAAGAAAATAGCATAAATACAAACAATGTATGGAAATATGTCTTCAGAGCCTTTATGCATTTTTATCAATATCGTCAATTTTTACGTATAAAAAAGTATTAAAAACTTCTAACAGATTTGACGAATTTCTTTAACTGAAACATTGACATAAGTGGGAAAGGAATGTAAAATCATCAAAAAACTTAATTATATTCATATATCGAAGTCCGTGAACCATAGTCAAAAGAACTATTTGGTTGGTCGCTTAAACCTTCTTTATCCTTCTTAAATTTGATATATGGCGAGAAACAGACATCCTTCGGTTTTAAAGTTTGATGAAATTGCTTAAACATGTCGAGTCGAACCAATAAGGCAATATTTCAGTGAACCTTATAGTCGATTACCACCCATGGAAGATTTGACATTATAAAAATCAAGTACTTGTCCTTAAATCTGGATCTTTTGTGATAATATGTGACCCTGTCGTGATTATTAAGCCATAATCAGCAGCGGAGCTGACATCAGAAAAAGTGATATGGTACATGTGAAACTTTATCAGAAACACTGACAAGCATTTAAAATATATATGTATATAAGGTAACTATCGACAAAGAAGACATAGCTCACGGCAATATTATCTCACAAGCATCCAAGCGATGCATGGCATTGAGCATCCTCAATTTCATCACCAACACAAATTTGATTAACTTTAAATAAAGCAAATACTGATGAATGCTTGAAAACATCATTTTTGGACCTGGTTACAAATATTGTTAGCGGAGAAATTCAGACAAAAATTATATGACAAAACAGATTATTCTGGCTTTAACATCGTAAATATTCCTAGACATGGTCGCCATGGCACTTTCTATATAGATGTGGCATCGGACAGTGCATGTTCTGTAGATTTTCTTTTTGTTTTCGTGCATGAACATCTACGGCGGATGCGGCTAGTTAAACAGGGGATGCTTACTCCTCCCGGGCACCTGGTCCCACCTCTAGCTTGCTAGGGGTCCGTCGATGTTCCATTTGGTGCCCTATTATGAGTGCTTTTGAGATTGTTGTCAGGATCTTCTTTAACTCATTGGATTGACAGTTATGTTCCTAGACTGACATCGTTCGGAATCTATATCTCTCAATGTATCAGCGACTGCAAAGAATTAAAAAAGTCAAAAAATATCCCAAAAATCTTTTGGTATAGGCTTTGGTTTTCAATTCTGGATTTACAGAAGTAACAGTGAAGTCCGTTCTAAATTGTGGACGAGTTCAGCGTTAGAGTATGTATCATTTGGACATTAATTGCTCTTATTTTCTGGTCACTTGATGAAAAGGGAAGGATCTGTAGCATGACCACCCTGCACTCACCCAGCGAAACATACCCACAAGAAAGTGACACATAAATGACATCAGACAAAATTACAAATCGCAAAAAGACACAACAATATTCACTTGAATATCATACAAAACAGTCCAAGCAGACGTACAGAAACATCAAATATCAATGACAACACATAAAAAGAAGGGGACCAATATGCACCCGGCGCCGACTTTGAACTCTGGACTCTGCAGTTAGCAAATGGTGTGGTTATCCGGATGACATGCGCACAACCCTCCCACTTATTCGGATACACAGAGGTATCCATAGACGCGCAATTTATGAATCAACATAAAATTTCTCACTGTAAGGTGACATCACAAACAAGATAGCTAAACTGCAGCGGCCTCTTGTAACACAGATTCTATGTAAATGGATCTATAAATGGCTTTCAATTAACAGTCTGTGCTCTGCTGGCTGAAGCAAGCTCAAGATCAATCACCCGAAAAGTCCTACTAACTTTCAGATAGGACAGAGAATCAGATTCAGTCTTCTCTGACGAGATTTGACCAAGGCCGTCACGGAGTCCCGTCGTCACGACCACTGTTGGAAACGTTATTGGTACAAAACTGTAGATTGGTCCAGTACCATGCCCAGTATTTTTGTTATGACTTTAGGATCATATGGTAAAGCAGGCGAACGACTATTTTCTTACATTTGTGGTTGACGTTAAATCTGCCTTTGATCCTTCTGGTTTTGGTTATTAGGTTACCGTAAAATAAAAGCAATGAAACTACCAATGGTACATACTCTGATGCTGAAGTCGTAACAAAAATACTGGGCATGTTACTGGACCAATCTACAGTTTTGTACCAATAACGTTTCCAACAGTGGTCAACCGTGACGACGGGACTCCGTGACGGGCCTTGGTCAAATCTCGTCAGAGAAGACTGGCTCTGAATCTCTGTCCTATCTGAAAGTTAGTAGGACTTTTCGGGTGATTGATCTTGAGTTCGCTTCAGACAACAGAGCACAGAGAATCAGGGCTTAGCACCATAAAACTACTTAAGACAAAAATTCCGTCTTAAATCTAAGAATTTTCCCAAATCAACGAATTCTCAGAAAAAAGTACACCATAAAATACTTGAGACGATTTTTTTTTTGTCTACAAATTCTCAGAATTCTCGAAATTCTTAAGTACAGTTCAAACTAGACTTAAGTCTGATTTTCATTTAAGAATTGCAACATGGCCGCCATAGCAACAGAAAAATACGTAGAAACGGAAAATGAAATAGACCATTTCACGTAAACAACCATCACTTGTGTGTTTATCTGCGACGTTTTGACCATATGACGTCATACCGCGCTATGACGTAATATTTTATCTTTCTTCTAAAGAGAGTCAATCGTAACGTGAAAGGGTCTCTAAAAGGTCTTTAAAAGGGCTCTTCATCCAAGAGAGCCCTCCAATATTAATAAGATATGCTTGCCGTATCCAACAGTAAATTATTTGATAGGTATCGCTTCCGTGGTGTCAGTTGATCGCCATTCGGCCTAGTTTCATTTTTGAAAATTTTCTGTAGTAGAAATCGCATAGACGGATCTAGGATTATTTGTATCTGTTTTCCTTATTCATGCAAATACATGTATGTATTGTCCGTTATCTCTATTTGTCAAATATTTTAATGTACTTGATAAGGCACGGTCCATTTGATATTCTGGGGGGAGGGGGGCTTGGGTAGCCTATCTAATGAGCGACGCAAAGTTAGAATCATAGCAAAAATACCGGCCTCCGGGATCGGGTGGAGCTACTTCAATCAAGCAAATCGGATGATTAAAATAAGCCCTGGCCCGGTGAGGTCAGTTTTGCACAATACGTGTATCTTTATCTAAAATGAAAAACAATACATGTACATTGTAGTTAGAATAATGGTGAGCCAAATATTTTTACACAGTTATGATGTTAAACATTGCACAATATACATGTACATGTGATTGAACTTTTTTTTTACGTTTGTGGCATCTATTTCAGATCCAAAACATGCATTTTTGGAAAAGGGTCAGTTTCCCATTTTTTCAAAACCAATTGGTCATTTTACTTCAATGATTGGCGAGCGAAGCGAACCGCAAAATTATAAGATGAAAACAGATTTTTCGGTTTGAATATATCATTAAAGAGAATATATGAGGTAACTAGTTAGGCACGGTCCATTTGATATTAAGAATTTCTGAAAGTTTATACATTCTCATTTGTATGATATCAAAATTTTAGGGGAATCTGACGCATACATTCGCAGTAAAAGCCGTTTGAAAGCGCATCTCCAATTCATTCCACTAGCGCCACCTACAATGTATTGCGATTTCACAATAGATATATATGGAGATTTAATTTCACAAATTCGACAATATTATGGTCGTTACTGCATATTTTCAAATAAAATTCTTTATGGCTCCTTTTTTAATCAATCTAGACCCTTCGAAATAAATTTTAGGTTTTCAATAAAGCAAATTTTCAGGGACACTATCTTTAAGTTAATAAGTATGCAAGATCACAACTACAGCGCGTGCAAGATTTCCGTTCTGATTTGCATTTAATCACCAACACCTAAACATGATTGTAAAAAAAAACTTGCGCAACTTTTCTGCCCAATTAAAACAATAAAGAACAATCAAAAACTGAGTAAAAACATTCGTATAATCTTGGTTTAGAAGTTTTTGCGACCTTCCGTTTTGTGATCTAAAACGTTTTAACGAGAAATAGCGTCACATCATAAAAAGCGGGAAAAAACATGCATGACGTCGCGTAACAAGTGCGTCTTGAAGATGACGTCGTCATTAGCAACTGCCGTCTCAGCTGAGAAAATTCTTAACTTTGGAGAATATTCTTAAATTTGATCGTGGTGTAAAACTTTCTTAGACTTGAGGCAAATTCTCAGTTGAGAATTTTCTTAAGTCTAAGACAAAATTTTGTCTGAGAATTTTTCGATATTTATGGTGCTAAGCCCAGATCCAGTCTTCTCTGACGAGATTTGACCAAGGCCCGTCACGGAGTCCCGTCGTCACGGTTGACCACTGTTGGAAACGTTATTGGTACAAAACTGTAGATTGGTCCAGTACCATGCCCAGTATTTTTGTTATGACTTTAGGATCATATGGTAAAGCAGGCGATCGACTATTTTCTTACATTTGTGGTTGACGTTAAATCTGCCTTTGATCCTTCTGGTTTTGGTTATTAGGTTACCGTAAAATAAAAGCAATGAAACTATCAATGGTACATACTCTGATACTGGAGTCGTCCCAAAATTTGAAAGAAGTTCAGAATAGTTATTGGAAATTTTCTAAAAAGTTTTTACAAGTTTATGATATCTAAATCCTTGACTGATAAGGGATTTTTTGTAATTTGTATATTTTTATCATGGAAGTCCGTTATTGATTTTGATATCAAGATCCAAAAATGATGCAGCAATATCATCTGTGTTTGCTTTATTCAATTTTTACTCTGGTAGATAAATTTGATTTTTGTAATGGTCAAAATGTGGGTTATCAATATTCAAAATATCACCAAGATACTTAAAGGTGCCGTTGTTCAAAACATTTCAAGTCGTCAAATTTCTAGGTTTTTGCAGGTTTTGCATAAATTCTTTTTCGTTTGTGTATAAAAACAAATTTGCAACCAGAGGCGCACAATTAGTACCCATAGGAATTCCAATAACTGATAAACAAAATCAGGGGAATCAAAGCTAGACTGAAGTTTTATCGAAATTGTAACAAAATCATAATCGCTTCTTATAACTCGAATAATATGCTGAAGTTAGGACATTATCACAGGAGCTCGATGCCAATGATCCACAAGAAAATCCGCCTCTACTTTCCTTACATATGGAAATTTGACTAGAGAGAGATGGGAAGGAACGGGTGTCATTGACGGTTGTTGGCATCGAGCTCCTGTGGACATTATGCATGGTACTGGACCCATCTACAGTTTTGTACTAACAATTTTACCAACTTTGCATACTGACTAACCGTGGCGATAGGACCCCATGACGAGCATTGACCAAATCTCATAGGGGAAGACTGAACCTGATCTTTTGTCCAGTCTGAAAGCTGATCGAATTTCTCGGGTGATTATTCACAAGCTCGTTTCAAAAAGCAAAGCACGGATTGTTTTTCAGTATGCCCACTTGATATCGATTAATATAGATTTTGTATTGCTTTAAGCCCTTGTATTTATTGTCTTGTTTGTGATGCCACATTACAGTGAGAAGGTGTTTTGTTTGGGACGCCTTTGCTTATAAATGCGGAAAGTGGGAGAATTGTGCGCCAATAATCCGGATAACAACACTGTATGTGATGAACATAGTAAATGGTCCTCAAAAGTCGGCACTAGATGCATATTGGTCTACCTCTTTTTATGATTTGTCCTGTTTTACTGAAGTATTTGCGTTGTATCTAGAGTATCCTCATTGTCTCTGGGTTTAGGTACGATATTTCAACGGCGTAGCTCTGCCTAAAAAGGTGGAGGGGCACAACATCCCAAAATTTATTACAAAAAAAGGGGAGATAAAGAATGGGATTTTTTCTGTATGCACAATTTTAGATATATCTGGTGCAACTCTAAATTTGGATATGTTTTTATATGTACGTAAATATTAATGTCTGGCGAGTGCTAGCGAGCCAGAGATTTTTTATCTTTTTTTTATTTTTGAATTTTTTTCTTTTAATTTTTTGCAAAATATAGACATATCAGAAACCATCTATCATGAATAAGTATATGTGATAATATTTTATATAGTTTGAGTTACAAAAATGTTAATGTCTTCATGTTCATTGATAAAGTAAAATGGATATAGGATGGATCAGAATAGCTTATTGTTATTATCATTAAGAAGTAAACGAAAAAGTTCCTCAATTCCACGTACATGTTCTCACAATTCCTTTTAAATTACCTGGTAAAACTATATCAATTGATAGAATAGTACCGCTAGTTTTTTCCTCACGGCGATAACAAGTGACCACTGAAGCATTACATATAACGGGTATTCAAACCGTACCTTTAAATAGTGGTAGTTCTGGTAAATTTAATTGATAAATTAAAGAATCTTTCTTTTGAATACCATGGTGATTATCCAAGGACAGGTCGTAGGAAATTTTGGCGGGGAAATGGGGATGGGGTAGGGGATGTAAGACTTGTGTATCGGAGGAGGGGGGGGGGGGGGCATGCACCCCCTCTATCTATGTGAACGTCATAGGAACTATCAAATGTGAATCAATTTTCTTTATTTTCAGACAACATTTCTTTTGTATGTATATATTTTTCAGTAACATACGTAACCCCTTTCTCGATGTACGAAATCAATATCACACGTACATTCAATAATGAATTATGTATGGACACGGGGAAAAAATGGATATTTGGATTCTTCTCCAAACCTCCCAGTACCTGTTTCTTACCAAAAAGTGTAAAAATTTGCTAAATAAAGTGTAATTAAGGAAAGTAAAGTGTAGTATAAACAATTGATTGCAATGCAGAGAAGAAAAAAACATCGTCTTTTTCCTACATTGACATTTGAAAAAAAAATTTACACAATTCAAGTAACAACGAATATTATACTATTTTTGTAGTCTACTCGTTTGTTTTAAATATTTCTACATTTCTAACAGTAATACAGTAATGCTGCTTGGAAATATGTTTTAGGTATAAAAACATAGGCGGATATAGGAATTTTTTGCTGGGGGTGGGGGTTCATAAAGTCCGAATTTTGCTAAGAGCAAAAAAAAAACACACAAGAAAATAAAGTTTTTGTTAGTTCTGTTTCCAATTATTAATAAAACAGGTGAATGGAGAGCAAAAAGCTTCTTGAATTTTCACATTATAGTACTTGATTGTTGATTGTCAGTTCTAATATGTAAATACAACAAATGGCGAGCGAGAGCGAGCCAGCGATTTTTTTTTTTTTTCGAGAATTTGAATAAAATCCACTATTCGTATCTTTTTCATTTTCTTTTCGTTTCTTTTTTTCAGTGCCCTTGTTTATTGACCTAGATGTAATGTATATGTGTTGTAAACAGGAAAGTGCAGCATCATTTGAGGATAACGTACACGATGCAATTAATTCTGGCGAGCGAAAGTGAGCCAGAGAATTTTTTTTAAATGCTGACGTCAAAATGTATTGAAATGAAAGATTTCTTATACAAATTTACGACATATTTTTCAAATTTCATGACAACGAAAAGGGAATTGGGACTTAATCTCATTATAATATGAAATATGTATATTAATACAAAAAATTAGCTATGCTTCGAAAACTCCAGGGGGGGGGGATCCGCGTTTGTAAAAATGAGCAGCAAAAGCGTAGAGCGTATTTGTAGGTCAAAATTTGTAAAATTAGATAGGTCTGCTTCTTAACTCCCCCTCCCCGAAAAAATCGGGTTGCAGTCTTCAATATTTAAGAATGTTATTTATGATTTTTTATTCAACTAAAGTCATTTCTGTGTTTTAATTCATATATGTTGAAGTAACGATTCCTAAACCTTTTAAATTATATATGAAAATCACATGACAGAATGCTACTCAGTGAAATCTTAAAACGCTTCAGTGGTCACATGTTATCGCCGTGAGGAAAAAAACTAGCGGTACTATTCTATGACCATTCTATCAATTGATATAGTTTTACCAGGTAATTTAAAAGGAATTGTGAGAACATGTACGTGGAATTGAGGAACTTTTTCGTTTACTTCTTAATGATAATAACAATAATATAAAGAGCTGTCGGGCGGTAGCGAGCCAAAGAAAATTTTTGAAAATTGACCGTTCTCGAAAAATTGTAGATTTATGGTACAAAATGTTGCTATCTTAAACAATGGTAATGCATCACAAAAAATTGACTGAAAAGTGGGGGGCGCACAAACATGGTTGTATCCCCCCTTTCAAAGTAGGGGTAATATGTCCCGGCTGCCCCCTCCTTTCTCCTACGTACTTGTATTTGTTTGGTGATATATTTACGAGGTGAATGTCTTCGGTGTTCACTTTATTCGGCTGCTGTTTTATATTTTTGTAAGCTAGTAACTTTTTCTCATCGAGATGCACAGAACTGTGTTTTCCCTGGCTCGGCGGTGATGTTCCTAGATTACCGTCATACGGTATCTATATTTCACAGCTCATCAAGTATGCTAGAGTATGTGCTGATGTTTTGGATTTTAACAGTAGAAATTAACAAATTACCAAGAAACTTTTAGGTCAAGGTTTTCGCTTTCACAAACTAGTACATTTTGTATGTAAAGACTTTCTGGGTATTTTTTGAAAAATATTATTGTCAGCTTCTTCTGAAATTCGGACCCATTACAAGCAACAGATTATATTACTTTGGGTATTTCACAACCCGCATTTTATGGTGATATAATTAACAAAATAAGAAGGATAAAAGGTAGACATAATAACCATCGAAATTGTTATAGAATCATCAAACGCCTTTTTGTCGTGGATATTATCCTTCTGTCAACAGACGGACACTTGGCTTGGTACTGGGTCAATATACAGTCTTGTAACAGCGCATTCTTAAGAATTGCACTCTGACTGACTGTGACGACAGGACTCCATGACGGGCCCTGTCCAAACCTCTTTAGAGAAGACAGTGCCCCGACCACCTGTGTTCTCTGAATGTCAGTCGGAGTCCTCGGGTGATCATATGCAATGAGCTCACTGCAGCCGGCAGAGGACGGACTGTATTTCGTACGCCTTCTTTTTTCATATCCATTTACACATCCATTTCTAGGGCCTCTGCGTCATGGTGTCTGTTTGTATGTTCATCTTACAGTGAGGTTATTTCACATCATTGTGCGTTCTTCGAGACCTCTGGGTAATCGGAAAAGTAGGATGGTTGTGCGCACGTAATCTGGATAACCACACCGTCTGCTACTTGCGTGGCAGATTGCCGTCCTAAGTCGGCACCAGTTGCCCATTGGCCTCATTGGTTCATGTGTGGTCTTTTGTGTTTCGTGTTTCTTTGGTGTTAGTTTCTGTTCCTTGTTCCTTTGTGTCTCTTTCTGTGCGTGTTAGCTCTGTACTTTTGCATTGGGTGCTTTAGGGTTTTGCAAACGAGCATTGTTGGAAATCCCCTCCTTTCTTTCATCGACAGAATACGAACTCATTTGAGTGGCGCCACCTGCAATGAATTTTGTTTTTACACTGAAAATGTGTGGAGATTATTCATAAATATAAGTTTGTCCTTTGTTTCAATGACGTGATGTTATTTTTATCGTTGTGTCCGTCGGTTTGTTCCTATGTCTGGTTTTGATCACAATGTCGTCCATTGGGGATCTTTTCCTTCGTTATAGGTACACGTAGGCTATCATCACAGTTCGGACTTAACTAACATTTTCGATGCTTGAGGTGGTTTTGACAGGTTTTTGAAAAGATATGGCCAAGGTTCATGGTAAAAAAAAATTCAAACAAAGGTCAAACTACAAGGTCTAGGCAAAATATATTGGTGGAGCCCATTGAAAGTTCTTGCCACAATCTGGTTAAACTTATAGGTCTGAAAAATGACCTTGACCGTCTGAACTTAAAAAAGCATAGGCATCATTCTCATGTTACAGAAAGAATTTGAATGTTCTACCTTCAAAATTATCAAAATGATTGTGTTACATCAAAAGACCAATGTATCATGATGCATATACTTTAAGTTCAAGGTTTGACCTTGACTTTCTGACCTCAAGAAGTATAGGTACCATCCTCATACTATGGTGAACCCATCTTTGAAATATGCAAGCTCCAGCATCAAATCTATTTCAGATATTGTGTTATAACCAGTGTAGACTGATATGCATATGGATGGATGGACGGGTAGACAGAACGGGTGATTTCTACAGGGTTAACATTTACATTTGAAATGGAGTTGATTGATGCAACATATACGGATACATCATTGTATGATTCTTGTACTATGAGACGATAAATATGCACTTATATAAAAGACTGCACATGTCAATAAATAAAGAAACATGAAAGATAAGATTAGATTAATCTAATTTACTTCAATTTGACAGAAAATCTCGTTAATACTATTTTGTAACATGCCACAAAATACATATCAAATACACATATAAATGCAAAATAAATTACTGATACCTTCTTTGTATAAATATATATATTATACACCTCTAACAATGTAATGCAACAAGAAGTTTTGGCATAGAATATAAATAAAGATTAACAGTTTGGCATCTATTATTAAACTGAGAACAATTGGGAAGGATTAGTGTCTGCCATTTAATAGGTGTTGATCATACAACTTATCAAGGCACTACAGCGGTGTTATGGCCACTTAACTAAAAGCAAGGAGACATTGACCCTTTTAAAAGGTTTCATTTATGTATCCAAAGATTGAACTATTGACTTTTTAAACATCTACAGTTACTAATCATGTCATTTAATGTCAATTCCACTTCTATAATGCTTTTCAAAATATCAAACCTTAGATGAATTTTACATAATATAATCAAATTGTGAAGGCAGTTTTGATACTCATATTTGAAAAATGTCTTAGTAAGTAAATAGAAGATTAAGATTTTGGTAATTTGTAATAATGATGTGTTCAATGACTTATCTATGTCATTTTATCTATTGGTCAGCATAAGTCAATCAGTCTTCAGTCTCCTTAATTTGCAAAAAGAATTTATAGAGGTTTTAGTGAACAATTAAATTCTGGACTAGAATAAAGTACAATACCCATATGACATTCAAGTATAGGTTGAAACTTCAAGATAACATTGTAATAGCTCACTCCTATATGCTGATGCTGTAACTCTGTTTAGGTATCAAATACACTCTAATATTGTGTATATAAATCCTAATCGACATAAAAACAAAACGATAAACTTGAATGGCACTATAAAGCTATATCACAACCTGCTAGAGATATAAATAAGGCATTTGCTAATCACTTTATCTATAGAATGCTCATCACATAAAAACATGCAGTTGATGACATGTATTAGATTATCTTAATTTGTACAGTATATAACCACAGATTGTTTTATCTGAATCAATAACAGAAGATTTGATATAGTGTGCTGAAATTTTTTAAAAATTAAGAATATAATCAAAGAATTCTTAGCAAAAGAAAAACAAAACCAAGCTCAGTGTTTGAACTGTGAGGTAAATCAAAACTGCAAGTCTGTGAAGGACACCACAGATTATATAACAAAACAAGGACAGAAAATTATGGCATAATGTATTTTAATGTCAACATTATTTGACTTGAAGCTAATACCTTACCATTACCAATGAAAATAACACACATAATGTCTGACAGAAAATTAAAAAGAATAGCAAACAAAATCAAAAGTGTAATCAATAAACTGTCAAGTCTGAATTAGGTGGGAATTCACTCACTCATTCCATTCAGAACTCTTATAAAACATGCATAACTCATATAAGATTGAATAATATTTATTAAATGTGAATGCACTTCTAACACACCTTTGTATTCTGATTCAAAACTAGACAACTAAGTGTCAACATGTTATATTTAAATACTGATTATCTAAATAGATGAAAAGACGGAAAAAGAATATCATAGGCACAATCTAATGCACACACAATTAACTTCTTGAAAATAAAATAAAATATTTTTGACATATGAACCCAGGTTTTACAAAATACAAACTGATATCTTGTATTTTGTATCTGTTACTTATATAGTACAGATTATCACATAAAAAATAAATGCAAATATTTGCATATATCAAGCACTTTATCTGCTTATAAACAAGCTTCCAACACAATCTTCAGCATCTGAGGTTCATATTCATTCTGATTTATAGGAAGACATAAATTCTACCTGATTTTCTAGAAATCAATGTTAAAGCTCTACTTTCAAAGATTGTTTCATGTCAAATGGTTTTGTTTCTCTTTCTATGCATGCTACACTTTGGCAGGTAACATTTAAGAGTTCATGAAATTTGTTTAAAATTCATTTGAGGCATTAGAATCCACGAGTGTCAATCATTTGTCCAAGAAAACTATAAATTCAGAAAGATATATACATGTACATAAGAATAAATATGTCATCCCTTAATACACTGTGAAGCACCAGGAATGAGCCATTAACTTAAAAAATATATACCTTGTATCATAATGAGGTCATAATGAGGTCATGACAACATGAAGAAACTTTATCCGTTTACATGTGTCATATTTATGACTTTATCCATGCTATTTGTGTAGATTTTGGTGCATGCTTTTCCATTTATGATATATGAATTAACATTCAATCACATTATTTATCAATGGATTAGAATTTAAATACATGATGTTCTCGTAACCCTGTTTCCTTTGTATTGATGTTTCATTTTCAGAAACAATTGCATCACTGACAATTATTTTGACAGTTTCTATCATCATAGACATTAATATAATGCACAATTCATTCTAAATAGTAATGACCTCATAGAAACTGATAAAACCTAGAGTAAAAATTTCAACTAAATAAGGACTAAAGAAAACATTAATCATTTTTTCTTTTTCTTTCCTTTTTTGCCTTTCTTTTTTCCAGCATCAGGCCATCCAAAACCTCGTTTATCTAAAGCGTCAGGTGCATCATGTGCAATATAATATAAGTTTTCCATAGCTGCTGGACTCATTATATCTGGTGCTGATTTTTCTTCCTTTGCTGATCCCGCTCGTGACTTCCCAGACTTCTTCCCTCCTTTCTTCCCAGACTTCTTCCCACTTTTCTTCCCAGATTTCTTTCCTCCTTTTTTCTTGCCAGGCTTTAGAGAATTAAATGATTAATAATATAATGATAAATATGCATATAAGAGATAGAGAGAGACCAATTTGATCAAAGCTAAATTCTCTTATAATTGACTAGTGACATGTAGGGAAACTTTTTTTCTTTTTTTTTGGGGGGGGGGGGGTGTCTTTGGAATGCTCATTAAAGAGTTTCTGAATGCAAAATACAATTCATATATTTTTTGTCTCATCAGCAAAAGTACATATTGAATCAATACTTAAATTATTTCAATGAGGTATAACATGTAGAGTACAGATTAATTATCAGTATTAAAGGAATGCTTTTCAATCACTTATAGCCTATAAGAAAATAAATTTCTCATTTGTAGCCTCGGGTGTCCCTGGTTAGGGAGTCTCTTTAAAAACTGCATTATCATGAATGTATAGGAGATTGAAATAATTATTAAAACTACTTATGCCATTCATTTACAAGATAAAATCTTTGAACAAGGGACACAAACTACTTTATCATAAATGTTATTCATATTGATAAGTGTCTTACCATACTTATGTGAAAGCTGATGTGGATTCCTGTCATCAGTCTTCACTCTTTACAGAGTTTGTTTTGATACTTTACATACATATGTAAAGATATCTACGAAGAACAACTCGAAACCGGATATCTTTACAAAGCATACCGCCTTCTCATTTGATCTTTTATCTGACTGAATAGCTACATCTAGAAATAAAAGTATTCATTCAATTACTGAAAAAAAGCAAAATCTTTATGTGTTCCTTTTAATGGAGCAAAAACATCATGCTGAGACAATTCACGATAATACCCACCAAAAAAAAAGTCAGAGTAAATGTAGACTACAACATCACATTAGAAGAGAATACTTATGCACATTAATTCCATATGCTATGTATATCGTCGTTTTAATCATGTCATTTAACATACCTCTTGAATATACTGATGCTACAGTCTCAAAATCGAAACGAAAAAAAGTAGATAGAGTCGTCGTCGTCAAGGGAGATTGAGGGTTTTGTTTACATGGTCTCTCGATCCCGGTCAACAGGTGCCCCTTCGGGAGAACAGAGAACTGTTGTTGACAGTTTTAAACCCCACATGTATCTTCTATCAAAAGACGTGTTATGCGTTTATCAAACATTTGAATGAAGTTTTATTATTAGCAATAAGATTTTCTTTACAGTAATGTTGACGTTATTGATCAGACTTGCACCAGTTGGTTCAATATCAAAGATTAAAGCATTGCATTGATCGTTCAGAGTTATAATTCAAACATACTTGGAAATCCTAGATTTATACAAGTCTTATGAACAGATGTTTGAAAGAACATTTCGCATTACTTTCAAGATTATTTAATTCTTTTAAATTTCAAACGGGGGGTCAAACTTTTTTTTCAAATTTTTAAGGAAGAGGCCGGGAGTGATCCCATATAACGCAAAATGGTTTCAAATTTCTTTATTTTTTAACATTTTCTCAATTTGATATGTTAACTAGCGTAATAAGCAAGAAAATTTCAGTAACAAAGGAAGTACACTTTCGGTCTAAATTCAGCCATAGCAGAAGATCAATCTTTAAAAAAAACATCACATGTATTCTCAAACCGGCGAGCTGATTGACCGGATTTTTTTAGGGGGGGGGGGGAGGGGCTTAAAAAAACCTATAATACAGTTTTTTCTTTAAGTTTCTCTGAAAAGATGTAACGAAATGAATGAACACGTATAAAAGGCAAAAACTAAGACTTCTCTTTATATTAAAAACTAATCGTCTCCGTTATCCCAATTCTATGACACCATGTCTCCAATGCTATAAGACTATCGATTAACGATTGGTTATACCAAGACACAAGAGTTTATAAAAAAAAAATCCGTACCGTTCAATTGTTTCGTCTGGCAACCAAAAGGATGGGAGTCTGCTATCCACGGCACGAGATCCGTCTATGAATAAGACACAGTGTCTCGACAGGGGTTACGATAATATGGACGTCCACAGAGGATGGATCTCAAGCCTTCCCAAGGAAAATTTTGACTGAAAAAAATGGAGCAAACTGGTTTCCTCTGAATCGTATTTTGAAGAGCTAAATTTAGAAGCGTTGACCAGTGTCAGTGTCAGCAAACGATGAACCATATCTAAGATGAAGAAAATTTTGAATATGAGCATGAAACCCAAATGTGTATACGTCCACATACAGATATTGAACGTGACAGCCCTACATGTAAATCTGATAAAATTTTGAATTCAATTCGGAGCTTTCTGGGGTGTCTGTGAGCTATTTCTAAACAATAGTTCTTTTAGCACTGTCGATGAAGGCTCTCTCTCTCTCTCTCTCTTTGCGAAAAGGATGTGGACATTTCTGCGTACAAACATACGCCTGGCTACGCCCCTGCTCGATATTGTCCCGACCAGAAATGCAAAAATCACGCTGGCCTCGATGAGAGGGGATCCCAAACCCATCCCTTCTATTTTATTTTTTTACGGTAAACAGTTTCAAACGTAACACGATAATGCTATAAAAATCCTTAGTAATAATTATAAAAATAATCTTTTAAGAATCTTCGCCACCGCTCGCCAGCCTTTATAAGCAATGCATTCCAAGTAATACAACTTTCCGCAGCAGCTTCTATCCTATATTCCCTTATCAATATACTGGTATGGGCATTGCAATGATGCTTAAAATACACTGATCACCGGTGGATTTAGAAGGGGTCCCGACAACGCCCCCCCCCCGCTTCCGTTTGTCGATCCATTTTCCTTCTTTCTCAGCAGCTGTAAGCCTGTAACTAGAAGTGCCCTGAAGGACGAACACTTCCGCTGTAGTATTGATCGAGACTGCAGCTTCTAGTTCCCTGGAAAAAGCAAAGTAAATTTTAGACTTTTACCTTTTGGCAAATGCACGGATCCAGCGGGGGAACAGAAGGTCTGGAGAACCCCCCCCCCCTTATATTTAAGGAGATGGGGTCCAGCTTAATTTGGCCCATTTCTTATTGAAAGGGTTTTAAAAATGCATAACAAGAGGCCCAAAGGCGGCCGCATCGCTCACCTGAGTTGCAGGCTGAAGAATGATAGTAGAAAATTTGATGGAGGCCCTAAAGTACTTGCATCCTGTAAGGTTTCATGAAATTCTATACAGTGGTCGCAGAGAAGTTGAAATGCGTCAGCCAATTAAAGCCCTTGGTAGCCATATTTGTTGACCTATCAGCGCGAAAAACTTGTTTACATGAAATTCTGTGCAGCGGTTGCAGAGGAGAAGTCGAAAATGCGTCGGCCAATCAGTGCCCTCGGCGGCCATATTTGGTTACCGGTCGGCACCAAAAAGACAAACTTGGTTAAGATCTTGAGTTCTTGCTTCCTGTGAGGTTTCGTGAAATTATGTGCAGCAGTTGCAGAAGAGAAATTAAGTCGAAAATGTGTCAGCCAATAAGAGCCCTCGGCCGCCAAATTTGATGACCGATCGGCACGAAAAACACAAACTTGGTAGAGGACGTTGAGTACTTACTTCCTATTAGGTTTCATGAAATTATGTGCAGCGGTCGCAGAAGAGATGTCGAGGTAAATGTGTCAGTCAATAAGAGCCCTCGGCGGCCATATTTGTTGACTGATTGGCACGAAAAACACAGACTTCATAGAGGACCTTGAGTACTTGCTTCCTGTAAGGTTTCATGAAATTCTGTGCCATGGTTGCAGAGGAGAAGTGGAAAATGTGTCAGGCAATCAGAGGCCATATTTGTTGAACGATCGGCACCAAAAACACAAACTTGGTAAAGGACCCGAGTTCTTGCTTCCTATTAGGTTTCGTGAAAGTTTGTGCAGCGGTTGCAGAGATGATATCGAAAATGTTAAAAATTTACGCCGGACAACGACGACGGACGGACGGCACGTTATGACAATAGCTCACTTGAGCTTTGCTCAGGCGAGCTAAAAAGGCTTTTAAATCTCAAATTTCGGCTCACTTCGCTCGCCATTTACAAATACACAATTATTTTTTTCTGCACAATTCATTAGTTATTTTTAATTTTTACACTAAATAATCTTATAATGGTCTTGGACCTCATATTTTCAAGTCCTTTACTTCATAGGCTGTCACCTCCCTCATCTTTTTCAAGAATTTGACATTTTAACGTGTCTGATTATTTGGGAAAATGACATATCTCTTATCTTTTTTATTCTCATGAAATATAGACAAAAATTAATGTTAATTAATCATAATTTTGCGGTTCGCTCCGTTCCCCAATTTGAGGAGTAAAATAATCATCTAAAACGAATCAAAACAAAATTAATATTTCGTATCTAAAACTTTTCCGGCTCGCTGTGCACACCGATTCTTCATAAACATTAATTTGAAAGGAAAGCTAACAAAATTTTACATGATATTCAACCCTCTTCAAAATCAATCCTTGGTGCACACTTGGCCCCTCCCTCCCCGTGATGTGTACAGAAATATACCTACGTGATGGAAGGACTTCCTAAAATTGTGGGACCCCCGTCTGACCAAAATGCTGGATCCATGCATGTGGCAAAAATAAATTATTTGGAATCTCTCTTTGATAGAGAGGAATGAACTCATGGAGTTTCATCCCTGTAGATGGAGGAAAACTTAGAATTTTGTTCAGAAACCCAGTTTTCCATAATGCCATGAGTCACCTCGAGCTTTGTCAGTAAATAAGCCCTAAATCCTAGGCAATGTTATTGTACGTCAAGAATTGTGTTATACCGTTTTCCAAGGATTGACCTTAACCCATGGACCTCAAACTCAAAAAGAACTCTTCATGTTCTCACCAACATTATTTGATAGTTCATTACGGTAGATCAATTCATGAAATATGATGTAGAAACACAGCTTAATCCTACTTGCTCAACAACCTCAAACATCAACTGGGCTCCTCCCTTGTCGATCAATACCGCTACAGAATTACTCGAGTTGTGGTTTGGAAATGCTGTTAAATGCTGATTTTAAAACATGATCGTCCTTTCCTCATATTAAAGATCAATTATTTTTCCAGTTATGGTGCAGAATCACTGTTTTTTATAAACATAGGGTAATCAAAGATTACATAGCTCGCCTATACAGGTTTTTGTCAGAAAACAGGTTAAAGTTTTTGAAAAGTAGGTCAAAGTCCAAGGTCAAGGTCACAAGGTCAAAGGTCATGGTCTCAAATGAAAGGTCTCGTCACAAGGTATCTACATGTAAAATATCAAATCCCTACCCCTTATAGTTCAAGAGATATAGCCCAGGTTAAAGTTTTGTCTACGGACGACGACGACAACGACGACGACAACGACGGTATTGCATTAGCTCTCTGGACTTTTTCGTCCCGGCGAGCTAAAATCTATGTCAGACTTTGACCTTAAAATCATAAGATTCCTCTTCCTTTGGTCTTTAGCAATATATGAGTGAAGTTTTATCACTAAAGGTCTAGAATTATTTGAGTTAATGTGCAGAAAATGCTGTTAAAAACTTATTTCAAGTTCAACCTTGATTGACCCCAAAATCAATAAATATCTTCCTTTCCCAACAGACAACCTATGTGTGAAATTTCATCTCTAATCAACTTGTCCTTGACCTTTGAATCCAAGTACATATCTTATAAAAATAATGGGAAAAACTGTTTAGTTTTACACACTTTAATTTGTCCCTGTAATGAATTAAATTCAAAATATGAAACATTCTAATACAGGTAAACAGTAAACAAAATGTATCTTTAGTACAAACAATAGTCATGATGTAGCAAGTTATAGTTATCCTCCTAGAAGACAAATATATAGAAATGGGTGGGAATGGCCTATGTACGGAATACAATTAAGAATTATTAAATCTCTTTGAGAAAATATCATTTGGTAAAGGAAGGAAATTAATTTTTTTTTGTTATGGCAAATCTTGAGACTTTGAACTATGAAACAATATTGTACAATACCACTGACTATCAGTACAACAAAAGGCAAAGTTGATTGCTTATGTGTTTGTAAGCTCTTACTAACTGTGAGCCTTTAACAGTACATTTCAAGTAGGTACAAATCAAGTAGAATAGTTACTACTTATTGGTCAAGTCAAATTCACATGTAATTGGATAGCAAGATGGTTTAAAAATTGTCAATATGATGCCATGACTTTCAATCACATTGCACCATTCTTTGATTCGCTCAAAATCTAGCAAAACTTGCCATAATCATATGTATGTACATTAACTCTGTCAAATAATGTACATTTTTCAAAATCTCTTTCAAACTTAATCTGTATAGATTTACTATATGAAGTTAAAACGATTACTTAGAACATCAATACATGTCCATGAGAATGTTTCATGATAAAATACTAAATTGTATGAAAAGTTGACTTTTGAATATCTATTTTGAGATTCCTAACAAAATTATCTAAGAATAAAGCTTTTTTCAATATGTAAACAATCTTTAATTATTTCTGTTCCAGAATATATTCTATCTTTCATAAACCATACA
This sequence comes from Pinctada imbricata, assembly GCA_033119305.1. NCBI lineage: Eukaryota > Metazoa > Mollusca > Bivalvia > Pterioida > Pteriidae > Pinctada > Pinctada imbricata. The sequence continues at coordinate 102,649,003 of VSWD01000005.1, read as the reverse complement.
AGGGGCACTGGTAAATACATTGTATATCTATTAAATATGCATGATATTACATGTATAACGGCAACACTAACTAACAAGAAATTCAATTACACATGACAAAATTGCATTGTAATGCTAAAATAATGTTAACACTGTTGAAATCCGATCTCACAAACATAGTTTGGTTGTTCACAACAAAGAGCTTTAGGAACTCTACACAGCACTTGATATTTACATATTTGGTGCTTTTAATTCCATCTTCTTCCCCTTTCCCTTAAGTAATCATTACGAGAGCATCTATGTGTATGTGATAAAACTAGACAAGGGAGTTTTTCACAAAGTTCCCATTAAACGTTACTTCCAAAGTGGTTGAATATTTGCAATTTACAGCAACCATTATTTTTCAAATGGAAACACTATAATTGTGGTCCTTGACCTTAACATGATAAAAAAATTCTCATTTCGTTTTTCCTCACTTGAAATGGTATACAATTAATTGATTTTTTCTTCAAAATAAGAACAAAGATTTAAAGCTCAAGATAATGTTACAACACACATTGTCACAACCAGCAAAATTGAGACGGATAAATAAGCTAGCAGTATCAGTACAAACATTTAGAACTTTGTAGAGTTTCAGATCTGTCGGTACGGGTGGTTGGGACTAATAAAACCCATGTAGAAGCTAAAATTATAATCTGTATAAAATATCAAACATTGTAAGTCATTAAGGTATACAAAGCAAAAGAAAACAAATATAAATAAAACTGAAACAAATACAAAATAAGAAATACAACATATGCTTTTGTGAACTTAAACATCAAAACCCCAAAACAGCATGCTTTATAATCTGTCAACGTAAGAACGTCATTTGCTCAAGTATAAATGTCTGTTGAATGAGTAAACGTCATCTGTCAAAGCATTAATCAATGAAGTATCTTCAACTTTGCAGTACACGGTGGAGAAAATAAAAATAAGTAATACACATTTCATGTGAGCTTAACAGTTTACATGTAGCATTTTACAACATCTGAAATCTTCAGCACAACTATGAATGCATCATAACAACAAATACCTTTTTTTTCATATAAATGATCTTTCAGGACAATATGAGACAGAGGCAGTAAATGCGTAGTATTGCACCAATCTATGCTACAATGATTACTTATACATGTATTATGTGGTTGGTCTGCTTTAGGCAGTATATATACACATAGGTACATCATTTAAAAAATGCCAAAAATATCAAATATGAAGACAAAGTTTCATTTTACAATGTAATGAGAAATCAAGCAATTTTTTTTAGAGACAACTGTTCTTTCCAATGCTATGAAATGATATTCATCATCTCTAAGAGAATCTCTTTTTGATTCATAGTCTAGTATGAATTTGAATTCTAATGCACATTCTGATTGGCTGAGCGATTAAAAAACTGTCAGGGCATTCACGTTTCACTGCAGTTTTTGCTATGACGTCATGTGTTGCTATGACGTCATTGTTAAAAGCAGGCGTTTTCTAGCTTTAGAATAGGGTTACCATACTGATGTTTTACTAAAACTGACAGGTATCGGCGAATCTCCAGTCAGAAATATCCGTTTTACCACTCGGATCACGCCTCGCAGTAAAACTCAATTTCTGACAGCTTTTGTAAAATACATGCATGGTAACCCATAAATATAGATTTGGATGAAAAGAATCTAAAAGTTTGTTATTCACTTCACATTTTGAGGAAGAGGGGTGTTTCAGAAACACAATACATGTAACAGTATAGAACTGTGATTTTTTTAGGATGCAATACATGAATCATAATTTGTTATGGATATTATTAATATGGACTAATTTTGATGTCAAATGTGAAATGTATCATGTGAATTTGAATATTATAAATGATTATTTGATTTTCAAACAACTGGCGATACTGACTAGACTTATAAAGGAAGAAATATTATTACAACATTTCTCAAAGATTTCACAAGTAATACTAACACAAACTCTAACAAACAAAACCCAATACTAGACATGTAAGTACTGAGAATGAAATATAATAATGGTAAAATGTAACAAATAAATGGAGAAAACCTCCAACCCGTTACATAAAGACATAATGAGAAACATAGTAAAGCGGGTTCATCAACACAAAGCAGGTTTACATACTCGGGCTGAATCATTCATACCATGAACATAGCTACCTAACATACAACTGTACACATGCTGCCAAAAATATATGCTGTGAAGTATAATGTATGACAATGACACTCGACGCAGATTATTATATCAAATGATAGTCACTGGAAGAATGTGAAGCTATTTCTAGAGACGTATGCTATGCTTATATGTACAAAACTTTCACGCATCCCGCAAGATGATCACGATTCATCAGAAAACACAACAAGAATTACCCGATCAATAACTTTGCGTGATTATAAAGACTGGCATTACAACTTGAAACAAAAATATCCGTTTGTCGTAAAGAACTCATATAACATCACAAAATACGAGTATTTCAAAGTATATGTAATTATACAAGCATCTGGATGAGATTCACATTTACGCGCACAAATATATACATGTATATATATATCATCAAACAGTCACAGAATAATTTATACCGTAGCACTAGTTATACCGTCACATGGTTGGTCCCATTTGTCACAGAGCACATAGATGGAATGTTGACTTTATAAGTGCAATCAATATAATCATGGCACAAACTTTTGAGAGTCAGAGCGGAAAAAGGCCAATCGACTTCCTCTAGAACACTATCTATTAAGAACTTCAGAGTTCCACGTTACTACTTAATTATACGTAATTAGCCTATGTAAAGATTTTACTGTGTTGAACACTTATATTGCAAAATTGTCAGCTGATTTACTTACACGTGTACTGTTCGCTTATTTCACATTACATAAGGCCAAAGTCAGGCGACAATGTCACTAATATATCATCAAATTCAAAGGAGATAATACAGATAATGACTGGTTTTTTAAGTACAATGGAGGGATGAGTTATACGAGGCAGCACTGACACAGTACACTAAAGCATAGCCATAGGTGGCGCCACTTCTGACGCTGTAGCTTTATCTGGTCCATATTGGCCTATAAATGATCCATCTTCGTTAAATTTGCTGGGGTCGACATCTCCGTAGTCCTCCAGGCTATCCTTCTCACTATCTGGCCCACCTTTATCTGGATCATAATCAGGGCTGCCGGCCAACGGCTGCTTCTCGCCACTAAAATAAATAGTATTATATCTATTCCAATCTTACATCAAATTTCTCCTAATAAAGCAAGTCTAGGTTACAACATCTAATAAAAATTCTTACTCACATTACTTAAATTATTACCAGTATTTTTTTTTTTCATTTTTTTTTTCTAAAGCTAAGAATGTCTGTTTTTGAGTGTATATCAAGGCATAGCAGCTGAGATTCACGGAGTTATAATACAAAATCGTCAGCCAGAAAGGAAAAATAATCATTAACAAACAAAAACATCAAACAAATGCATGCATGTACCAGTATATCAGTGTGTACACTTATACATGTGTGATTGACTATGTTTGTGTTATGATATAAATCAAACAAAAAACAAAATGTTCTGTGTCAGGAAACTTCATCTCAGCATGATTAGTTCAACTAGAAAATGTTTGTAATTATATTCCTGCTGTTGCTTTTTTCAATAGCCATTAATGAAAAGAAGCATACTGATACTGACTGTTGAGTCTTTTTTACCAACTGACCCTAAAATCATAGAAACCAAGTATTTATACTTCTAATTTTGGTTTGCATAATTGGAAAGGTTTCAGAGTCATTATCTTGGACTATTTCCTAAAAATGACCCTGATCTTTGACATACTGAACCCAAAATACTTCCCAGTTAGTATCCATATAACATATCCAAACTTGTTTCTAACATCAATTTTCCAAAAAGTGACCTTGACTTTCGACCTTAAAATTATCAGGTCAGTCTCAATTACATGGCTGAACCATAAAATGTTTGTTATACAAATATGCTCTCCTTTCTAAATATGATTGCATACACATTTATGAGAGATTTAAACCATCATGTTTCTGGAAGTAACGGTATACAATCCTGGTCAAGGTGCACCATGTTACATGTTTTTATATGGTCTGGCATTGACTGACAATCATAACTGTTTACAGGTATAGATGTGACCTTGAATTACATCAGATTACAAATATACAGGCCTGGTATATTCTATCAAGATCTTTATAATGGTTAACAGGCATTGTTGTGACCTATATTTTCATGCATCATATAGTAACATTGGTATGGGAGAAGAGACGAATCGCTATCAAGAAAGGTCATCATATTTAAGTGAAATGATATGCCCATCCGATGAAGAATTTTTACATAAATCATAAACAAAGATGTTAAGAATGACATTAGAATGCAGTGAAGAAAATGTAAGCGACACATCATGCACTACTACAGAGTTGCATTTTCTATATACAAGAAAAGCAATCATTATCAAACTAAATCAACAAAGTAGACAATGCTCAAAACAAATTGTATCAATGTGATATTTATATACACCTGTGTTACTCCCGCCACTTAACTCACATCTCGTCAAAGTTCCATTTTTGTAGCCTTAACAAGACGAAAAAAGTAAATAAATCAACAAAGTCTCTACCACAGCAAATCATAACAATCTCAGCGCTATGCCGCAACTTTAACAATACTGTAGCCAAGAGTGTTCATAAAGAGACATTTACAATACATTTAGGAGTGAATTTATTTTAAGAAGCATTAGCTACGAAAAATACTTAGTAACATGCATGTGTGAGATTTATAAATGGGTATAACATCATGATAATATAATTTGCACTCTCAGTTAAACGTAGATCGTGAGAATTAAATGTAGGTTGTGATTATTATAAGTGAGTAATATAGCAGATATATCTGTGCCTTTCTATGAGTACTTGGTACTATATATGAGATGAGTAATGGTTATGATTATGATAAGGCCATACTACATTCCCCCCTACTTACTTGTCATTGAATTCACAAAAATTTGTGCCGTTCTTCCCATCCTGATCTATTCCATGAAGTTTTTCTCTTTCTTGAACTGAAATGCAACGTGCTCCAAATAAAGACCCTGCTTATTTTTTCAAATGTGTTTCTACATCTACTTGAGGATAAGACTATTCGTTCTCAATTCAACTTTAAATAAACCCTAAACAGCTAAAGGCGGTACAACTGGATTGCGAAGTGTCAGTTTTAGTTAATGTATACTTTATCTACCTAAGAAATTGTTAAAAGAAATCTACCAGAGAAATATCAAAGCCCTACCCCAAATAGTTAAAGAGATATGGCCAATTTTATTTTTTTTAATATTTAGGTCAAAGTTCAAGGTCAAGGTCTCAAATGGAAGGTCTTGTTGTTAGGAATCCACAAGGAAATAAACCATAAACTGCTAAAGGCGGTTAGGCTGGATTGCGAAGTGTTTGTATTAGATGACATATACATTTTTGCGCAGACAGAAAGGTCGAAGGTCATTAATACTATTGCGCAATACAAAAAGCCCTACCCCTTTTAGTTCAAAAGTAGGTCAAAGGTCATTTGATCAAAAGTCATGATATCAAATGAAAGGTCTGGTTATGAGGAATCTACATGTGAAATATCAAAACCCTACCCCTTGTAATTTAAAAGAAGGTCAAAGGTCAATGTCAAGGTCACTAGGTCAAAAGTCATGATATCAAATGAAAGGTCTGGTCATAAAGATTCTGCATGTGAAATATCAAAGCCATAGCCTCTATAGTTCATGAGATATAGCCCAGATTTATCATTTTTAAAAGTAGGTCAATCTCCAAGGTCAAGGTCTCAAGGTCAAAACTTTTGGTATCCATGGTGAGGTCTTGTGACAAGGAATACATATTTGAAATATAAAAGCCCTATCATTTACGCTTCCAAAGTTATGGCCAAGGTTAAAGTTCTTCAAAAGCAGGTCAATCTCCAAGGTCAAGGTCACAAGGTCAACATTTTTGGTATCCATGGAAAGGTCTTGTCACAAGAAATACACAATTGAAATATGAAAGCCATATCACTTACCATTCAAAAGCTATGGCCAAGGTTAAAGTTTTTCAAAAGTAGGTCAAACTCCAAGGTCAAGGTCACTAGGTCAAATTCTGTTGCTGTGTTTGATTCGTCTCATCATGGTCTATCACAATGTCAAGTTTCAAGGTGCTCTTCCTGACAGTTTTCTCTCAACGGACTTAAACGCAACACTTTAACCAAAATGTTGACACACTGACGGACGGACGGACAGACGGACTTCGCCATTTCATAGGCCGGATTTTGCTTCGCAATCCCGCCAAAAAGTAAAGCTGTACCCATTATGATTCAAAACTTATGGCCAAGAGTAATGTTATTGAAAAGTAGGTCAAACTTAAAGTTCAAGGTCTCAAGGTCAGAAGTCAAGGTCTTGTCACAAGGGAATCACATGTGAATTATAAATGCCCTATCCCTTATGGTTAAAAAGACTTACTGAAGTTCAAAGTTTTTGAAACGAAAGGTCAACCTTTTAGGTCAAGGTCACTTGTTCATATGTCAAGGTTTAGGGTCTGGTTCTTGTAGAATTACTTGTCAATAGTGACCATTGTTTTCTCTGACTGACCTTGACATTGAAATATAAAAAAATAAATTTGATAAAGACTGTATTGAAGCTTTACCATATGAGAAGTACCAAATTAAAACTTGTAAGGGAGATAGAACTTTTTAGAAAACACAATTTTGAATTAGACTATATTGTACTTATGCTATACAATATACAGCATGTAAACTTAGCATACAGATAAAACATGATAAGATCAAGTGGCCTTGACTTTTGACCTTGATAATATTATTTTGAAGCAAACTATATAGAACTTTAAGGGAAAAAATTTCACAAGTTAACTCCTCTGAAATCAGAGTCTCTCTTTTCTGACTTCGACCTCATAACCTTGACCTAAATTTTTTCCATCATGTTTTTTTTTTTTATTATTATTTTTGCAAAAACAGAGATTTGCAATCCAGTCTCACTGTCTTTAGCTGTTTCTTGTTTCCCATGCCTCTAATTCAATAAAATTCGTCCTTCATAAAGAAATGCAGCTGATCTGTTCTTATTCATGTCCATCATGATTTTGAGTGCTTATTCAGTGCATTTACAGGAACATTGCTGCATTGTAACATAATATTAAACAAAATTTCTATTCTCTTGATTCAAAATTTTGTTCTGCAAAAGAAAACAAGCTTTTCAACATTTACAGCAGAGCCTGTCATTCTGTAAAGCATTGCCATTGTTATAGGTCAAGATTGTTTGGGACACCAAAAGCTTCTTTCCAACATAACTTGAAATAATAGGCAGACCGCATGTGGAGAAGCAAAGCAGACATAAATCTTACCATTATAATTTTTCTCACGGCTCCTCTTGACAAAGCAAACAATGATGAGGACTAGGATGATAATAGCTAAACAAACCATGATGATAATAAACCATGTGGCATGTACAAATCCACCATCTGCCACGCCCCTTCCTGAAAAATATCATCAAGACATCAAAAGAAACTGACAGAGATCAATTCATTAGCATTCATAAGTGCTGGCCATAAATACATGTACATTGTATCTAAAGGATTCTACTGATCTATTTGTATGTACTTCAGTATTATGCAATTTGTAATTTACAAAAATTATAACCATATCTATGTTCCTTACCCCTTGTACCACCTGTAGTGACAGTTTTCACACTACTAGTAGCTGTATATTCATCTCCATTATAAGCCACTACCATTACTTCATATGTGACAGCTTCCTCCAGGTCTGGTATGATCTGCCAGTTCTCTGTTCGTTTTCCAGGCGTCACATCCTTATACTCTGATGTTCCTGAAATTAATGACAACAAGATGCATTAATGACTGATTAAATAAGCAATTTTGACAAATGCCTCTAAATAAGAATGAAAAGAAAAGTAGAAACTTACATATCATGTACCTATCATGATGCCAATTACACTAAGGAATGTTTGTTTTTGTAAATAAAAACACATAAAGGTATATATCTCAATGCAGATTTTAATCTAAGGAAGAGGAAACACAAAGCATTTTGCCAATTAATAATGGCATTAAATAAACCTACTTACCTAGTTTTCTGTATCTGGCATAGTGAACCATCCCTGAGGGTTTTACTTCATGACTTGGTATAGACCAGCTTATGTTGATACTTGTGGGCCCTGTCATTACATTCAGAATCTTTGGAGCAACAGGGGCTGTAAAGAAAAAAATCATCTGAATCTAACATTCTGATTCTAGGGATGGAAAACTTTGCTGAGATCTCCTTCAAACAGGATTCTTAATATTTCCCGAGTACCAGGGTTGTAAAATCGGATCAAATTTACGATTGTTTATCAGACATTTCTGGTGATATTTTGCGTTAAGACAGAAATTTTGCAAAGAAGTGTATTAACTCCAATAAATTGATTATCAAAACTAGAATTGATAGCTGCAGACTTGGGATATCTTAGCGACAATAGTGCCGATGTCGGCGACTATTGTTACATCACTACTGAGTACATTTATTTATAATTACACCCATAACACATGTTAACACATAAAACATTACATACAGGCAATCTGAGCCGTAACAACATCCAGTACATTAGCAGGTCCCTTTCCGACGGAGGTAGCGGCCCATACGTAGATTCTGTAGCCCATGGAGTCGTCCAGATTGTCGATTCTGTGGTAGATAAGATCGTCCGCGTCATCATCCTCAGATACAGGAATGTCCTCGGGCTCCGACATGTCACCTACGTCAAGGTGATCCACTGCAAAACAAATAAAAACATTTCTATTATGCTCAATTACATGTTTTTTCAAAACCTTCATCCAAATACTACACCCTATAAGAAATCCATTACAGTATGACTTTAGGTACTTGTGTCACAGGATGATAGCTCATTTTTCTTGGAAACATGACAAATTGCACATGAATTTGGAATTTGCTAAAAATGAGGATTTTGTACAATGCTCATCATTTTGTTGTTAGAACAGTATTACCAGAATTATTTGTTAGTATCAAAGGACTATATACGGTTTACATGCATAGAAAAGTGGCCCCCTTTTTGAGCAAAATCTTAAATTTACATAAAGACATGAATTTGTGCCAATATTTACTCTATAATGTAGGCTACTTATGAAATGATACATATCCTTTAATTTCCTTTCTCAATTTCTTAGAATTAGAGCATCAAAAATGGTATATTTCGCCAAATTTCCGGAAAAACGTCATTTTGGGGCTTATTTTCGACAAACTTCCTCAGTCCAAGAGAATACTGAAAACAGTAATATTACTAAAAGTAAAAACTAATAATATAACTTTAATTGGGGTTATCTTTCTTGGCAATTTATCTCTTTATATTACTGAAAGCAGTAATACTATATAGATTGTCAGTTTGCTCTTAAACCAGTGGATTCGGGGAGAAATGAGGGTGATAAGGAGTTGTATCACATTCAAATGTATACTGAAAAATTGTTTAAAACATCAGGAAAATTTTTTTCCTCACTATATTTGAAGAAAATGTGATATTGAAAAGAAGAAAAAGTGAAAAATAGGTTCCAAATGGACATTATTTTCACTTTCAGTATAAAAGTTTGTTCGTATTTAATGAATTTATTGTTGAATGAAAGAATAGTGTAATATAAGCTCTGCCTGTAGCTTTAAAATGTTGCTTTGTCTATATTACAGAAAGATGTAATATAAGGTGGCAACGTTACTGTTTTCAATAATATAAGGGATTATTGTTAACAGTAATATTACAGTTCTAAGTAATATTACTATTTATAGTATTCTCCTAGACTGTTCCTAGTAGCTAGTATCGAGCGGGCTTCTGAACAACTTTTATATTTTGATATGTTGTTACATTTGAGCGTCTTTAAGTGCATATAAAAGGAAAAAGTTGTTCAAGATCCCGCTCGATGTTATCTCAATGAAAATAATCAGGAATTCTTCTAGTTTTAGTGAAAAATAGACAAAATCAACGGTTTTCATGATATTTAGGCTACATTTATAATGTCTTAGAAAGCAAGAGGTAGTGTTTATGACTAGATTTCTTAAAATATAGATATTTAACTCTCTAAAAGTTCCAACAAAATTTGATTATGGAGAAGTTGATTTTAGGGGGCCACTTTACTATATAAACCATATATACTCCTTTGGCAATTTTTATGTAAAACAAGGAAGTACAAATTTTCGCAAGTTTTAAAGAAGATAAGAATGTGAACATTATAAGTATTTTTTGAATTTTGATTTATTCATAAAAGTAGCAAAAAAAGTACCTCATGAAAATTTCTGCTTTTACGGTTTTCAATACAGTGTTCATCTTACATTAAGATAATTTCTTGTCTATGATGGACTTACAAATTCAATATGCATTTTAAGTTTTATCAAATAATACATGTATTTTCCATTTGGGAAAAAAAATGTATGAGATTACATGCATATGGGCAAAAAATTCCCTTTGATATCAACAAAAGACAGTTAAATAATACCTTGCAAGTAGTATAAAGAATACATTGCTATATGCATATCACAAAAAGGTTTTGTAATTACTAGTGGTTTGATATAATTTATACAAGATTGCTTTATTGGCAAGGTTCGTTATATTCACTTGATATAGAAAAGATGTCCACTTGACAAAGAAAACACATCTTGCAAACTACAATGCAAATGATACTGACATGCATTTTGAAAGACATAAATACATTTGCACTGTAGAGATGTAGTGTATTTGAAAATTGACAAACAGCATTTTCAGGTATCACATTCAATTCATCAAATTTGTTTTCAAGCACAGACAGTATTTGCTAGCTACATGTACATCAATCAACCAGAAAACAGAGGCTGTAACCAGCCATCATGGTCAACTTAGAGCAGGCATATGACAAGTATCAAAACATACCCATACAATAATTTTCAAATTCTGAATTCACCTTTCTGGGACCTTGTAGACTAGCACTGGTTTCAAATATTACATGTATAGTATGGCCTTTATCAAATTTGGGATAAACTAAAAAATAAAAAAAATTGGGAGGGGGGAGGAAAGGGGGGGGGGGGGGGGGCTTTAGTGATCAGATAATTCTTATTGTACAAATAACTGCACTGGGAATTAAATGAACATAGATTAAAGAGCTATATAAGGTAATATGGTAAAAAGTACATGTAGTGGAATTCAGCTCAAAATTATCATTGGACTTAGATAATATGCATCTTTTAAAACAGCAAATCTAAAGTCATCCTCTTCATTCTTGTGGAATACATTTAAAATGCATCATGCTTGTCAAATACATGTAGGTCTTTTTTCATAGAATATTTCATCAAATACACAGATAAAACCCTCAAACCACAAAAGCAAACCTTACCTTTCACTGTTCAAATAACATAAATAAATAATGAAACTTACAAATGTGTTAAAGCTTACTTTTCACACAGTAAGAATCAATATCTAGATCTTATGGTAAAAATTCATATCTATGATGTAAAAGCAAGCTTCTAGTTTTTACCTTTCTGATAAGCTACGGAGTAATTCTGTAAGATACCATTAGGTCGTCTAGGTGGATACCATGACAGTGTCACAAATGTTATTCCTCTACGGTTGATCTGTAACTCATGCACCTTATCAGGCACTGTAAATAATGAATATTAATCAATTAATCACTTTATGGCATACATATAGAAGCAACTTTACAATTTTAACTTTGATAGCCGCTGACATATCTTTTAATAAGTTCCTACATAAGAAATGAATAATAAGATGGTCTGATACATAACGTACATAAAAAGATGGTCCGATACATTACGTACATAAAAAGATGGTCCGATACATTACGTACATAAAAAAAGATGGTCCGATACATTACGTACATAAAAAGATGGTCCGATACATTACGTACATAAAAAGATGGTCCGATACATTACGTACATAAAAAGGTAGTAAGATAGGTAACAGTATGGTCACATAAATAAGAGCAAAAAACTTTTTAACAGATTTGGGGTTGAAAAAAGCGGTCTTTGTTCGGGTAAGGGAGGTGGTCTCTTATATGGGGTATATTAACATTGGTGGGAGTGGGACCACTGTACATGTAAATAAGAGCAAAAAACTTTTTAACAGATTACCTCTCACTCAAATATGGCATAAAATAAGTTTATAAGGTATTATCTTTTTTTCATTTTTTAATTTTCACTTTATTAAAAACAAAGTACAACTACATGTTACTGATACTTACATCCTTCTGGTGTTGATACATTGATTTCATTACTTGCATTGGACTCAAAGAAGGTATTCAAAGCTACAACATCTAAATATAGATCTGAGTATGGTGGTAAATGTTCGACGGTCACTTTCACTTTCTTCGGGACTGCACGTTTCCTACGTTTTCTTCCCATCTGTGATGGTCGTATTTTGATACGTTTTATTTTTTCAGGCATGTCGCCTTTCCAGTAACGTATTTCATATCCTTCAAATTTCCCTTTCATGGATTTTGCCGATTCATCTACTGCGTCCCAGCGGAATGAGGCCGATTCGTACGTCAGCGGTTTGTCAGGATCAAGCTCAAAGTTTCCAGGAGTCACTGCTGGCTCTAAAATATAAATAGATATAATCAGATTTCAAGTAACCTCCTCTCATCTTATGATCATAAATAGAAATCCCACTTTTAAACAACACAAATGGAGACTAAGAATCTGGCAGGAGATAATTTCAGAATCAAACTTCAATCATATTTCATAAAACATTTTTTCTAGTCAAGGTAAACTCAAAAAAGTCAACACTCTGCAGTGCACGTACATGTAGTACAATTCTATTAAATAATTACTAGTATCTCAATATGAAATTGGATATCATATAAAAAGGGGTAGGGCCACGAAGCCCGATATTGGCCCTAATTTTTACCATTGTACTTTATAGAATTTTTAACTGTGATTTGACATTTTGAAACGTTCTCTACTGAATCACGAATCTATCTTTAGTAAACATTGCTTTTATCAATAGCTTTTAGCCCTTTGAAAACACCAAAATAGGTCATATTCCACGAAACTGATGCAAAATCTACATATCTTTATCAAATTAGCAATGGCTGCATCCATTAACTAAGATGAAAAAATTATATGTGAAAGATTATCATTATATCCTTTTGTCACAAATGTTAAGTTAACTGCATGCAGCCACATTGAATTCTTCCACAAAAGACAAATTTCCCAGCAATTTTCGCCATACTTTGTCCATAACGTCAAAATGATGTCACGTCATGACGTCATTACATTTAATTAATGGTACTTTGTTTGGTGATATTTTTCTTTTCATTCAAAGCAGTAAATATTCCTGTATTTTCATGAGAGATAACAAGTATTTCTCATGAAATTTATTTCTAGAGAAAAATTGAGGGCCGATTTATGGATCTTGTGGCTGCAGGCATTAGTATATCCCTACCACATATACATGTAAAAGGATGATTTAAGATTAAACTTTATACATACTTCCCATGCCAGAAAATCCAGGATAATATCGTAGTTTTTTATCACACGGACCATAGGAGTTCTTAGCTTCTATAGTAACAAGGTATTTCTGGTATGTGTCATTGGTCTGTATAATTAGCTGTGTGTCAGACCATTCCCTAGTGAAGCGTTTCTCTGCCGCACCGGGCTCATCCTTTTTAATCATTATTAGGTACTGAAAACCTGGGCCGTTATGCTCCATCAATCCCATTTCCTGAAATCATAAGACAAGCAATGCAATGTAATGCATAAATTTTGTTCACTTTACCTTTAACCTACACCTGTAACATGCATTTGTCATATTTCTGAATAATATGGTATACAAATTTTTGTTACCTGCATAAAGCATAGTCAACTTAGCATCACTTCATCAAATTCTTTATTTTCCAAATAAACTTTATTCTACAAAATCATACCTCCCAATTGATAATAAGTTTTCCATCCTCGCTTCCATTAAATTCAATATCTGTAGGGTGTCTGCTGGGAATGGCAGGTGGAGAAGAGCATACCACGCCCTTTGTTTCCGAGGGTTCACTTATTCCTAATTCATTCTCTGCCATCACTCTGAAGGTGTAATTTACCCACTGGTGACAGCGGCAGATCACTGACTCTTGGTTCCCTCATCCTGGTTTGCTTCAGTTCTACCCACTTACTCTTGTCAAATGATGTCTGGTACTGAACTATGTAGTTGATGATGGGAGAAAAATTCTCGGAGCCTGGTGTCCATGTCAAACTCGCAAATTTATTACACCTTGTTACCATGACATTCAATGGAGGGTTTGGTGCAGCTGAAATAGACAAGAAATTTGAGGGAGAAAAATAATTAAAACTTCATTCTTTTTCTAGTATATTTACATTGATGACATGTCACGCCAAAAACAAACCTATCTAAAGCATACCTTTCTGAAACATACCTTTCAAACAACTTTTCATTTGTACCAGTGACATTATCATTTAATTTTTTAGATTATTGAAGACCATGTCTTTGAAACATATACCATCTATCAAATCAATCACCAAGGGTAACAGTAAAATCAGAAGTACTACAGGTAATGTGTAGGCCTTCTTAATTTGAACAAATTATGTAACCAAGGAACATAGTAAGCCACATAATTATAGTGATTGACTGTAGTGCTAAAGTCCCCATCACTCAGAGAATTTTTAAAATCAAAGGGTTCTAAGTGTCAAGCAAAAAATTCATTATCTACCTTTTTTCTGTCAAATTAGTTGATCTTTTATCACAAAAGTACGTAGTATAACCTTTTTCATACAAATTTTCACACCACAGAAACTGTATTTTGAGTATCACATAAACCTGAGATACAATGTACTGACTTAATTATACTGACAATAGAACTGACATAAACCATAGATACTGACATACATTGTAGATACTAACATAAACTGTTGATACTGACATAAACTGTAGATACTGACATAAACCGTAGATACTGACACAAACCGTAAATACTGACATAAACCGTAGATACTGACATAAACTGTAAATACTGACATAAACTGATGATACTGACATAAATTGTAGATACTGACATAAACTGTAGATACTGACATAAACCGTAGATACTGACATAAACCGTAAATACTCACATAAACCATAGATACTGACATAAACCTTAAATACTCACATAAACCATAGATACTGACATAAACCTTAAATACTCACATAAACCATAGATACTGACATAAATTGTAGATACTGACATTAACTGTTGATACTGACATAAACCATAAATACTCACATAAACCATAGATACTGACATAAACTGTAAATATTTACATAAACCATAGATACTGACATAAACTGTATATACTGACATTTATGTATATATATGTAAATGTAGATACTGACATAAACTATTGATACTGCCATAAACCGTAGATATTCACATAAACCGTAGATACTGACCTCTGATTTTGAGTATTCCTGTAGCAGAATCACGATCCAGACCATTATCTGCAATACATGTGTAATTCCCAGAATGCTCTCGTGTCACCTTCAGTATTAACAGCGTATAATCTTTCATGATTTTATATGCATTATTACTACTAGGGACTATTGGTACATCGTCTTTACGCCATCTGTATGTCAAGTTTTTACGTTCCTCGGGGTCCGTACTAGCTGCACACATAAAACGCACATTTGTCGTATTTTCCTTGACTTCCTGGTTCCTTGGTTTGTTGGTAATGATGGTTTTGTCTGGAAGTATAAAGAGACATCGAACATTCAGCGGTTACATAGGTGATGTGCTAGAGAAATATTCATCTTGGTCTACCCTTTTACGACAAGGTGCTTAAATGAACCAAGTACATGTAGCATAACAAACTATGAATTTCATCATATTTGAAACATTGTTCAGTTTAATACATCATTTTGAACATAAAGATTAAAGGAATAGTCATTTGCAAATGGTGCCATATACCTATTAGTGCTACGGTACTTTTTAATGTGATACATGTAGTTTAAACATCTCAATAAACATATACATGTATCTTCCTCACACATTAATGTACATGTAAGTGTACTCAGACTGCACCTTTACTTCAAATTCCATTCTTTTGACAAGTTTTCACTAAAATAAGTACAGAAAGTTTCTCTACTTGTGTCATCTGACATATATATTCTTGTTCAAAATGCAGGCAAATTTAAAGACCTCTATGTCAACACTAAAATACATGCACATACCTCTGACAATCAAATCACCTGTCAGTTCGTCACTTCCAAGTTTGTTGGTGGCACGACATTTGTAAGTACCATTGTTGTTAATCGTGGCATTCTACAATTAAAAAAGAATTAGTAACAATTCACAACTGCAATATTCATCAGTGTCTCTGTTGTATAATTGGTTTTATTGCGGGTTCGGGGTTAGGTTTTATGTATGACGTCAGGAACAGCTGATTGAACTCCAGTTGGATTCATATCTTTGGCTAGGACGGACGTTTGTCAACAGTACCCCGGAGGCATTATGCAACTCAGTAGTGAGTAACCTATTATTGTTACCCGCTGCACTTTATACTAATATTGTCGCTGAAATCCTTAATTATGCACTTCACAACATTGGTGTCAGAAGTGGGATGTTCTGAGCGGGGTTAGGTTTTATGTATGACGTCAGGAACAGCTGATTGAACTCCAGTTGGATTCATACCTTTGGCCAGGACGGACGTCTGTCAACAGTCCCCCGAAGGCGATATGCAACTCAGTAGTGAGTAACCTATTATTGTTACCCGCTGCATTTACTACTAATATTGTATGCTGAATTCCTTAATAATGCACTTCACAACATTGGTGTCAAAGTGGGATACATCGAACGTCAGTGAAGTGCATTTTGGAGTGCAGCATTTAGAGATTTTGTCTTTGTAAATTTGAAATTCGCGCCATTTTTGTTCGTAATTTTCTTGCATCGTAAATTTTTTCTTCTTCTTTTTTTTTGTCTTTTGAAGATAAACTTAAAAGATCTGATAAAGGGTACTTTCTGAAACTTATTTTTCAACAATTCGGAACTTTGAAACCAAATTTTGATACATACATGTACATGTAAATCTTTTCTTTCTTCTTTCTTTTACCTTTGACATAGATACAAATACCGTCGGACCATCTGATGGTATCATTTTGTATTACACTCTTGGTTACTGTTCGGATGTTCTGATAAGTAACCACTTAGATCTATTTCTTCTATCTTTCAATCAGATCGAAAATTTCGTAATTGAAGTACCCATTTATTTTTTTTCTTTCATTTCTTGTCACTTTGCCATGTCGTCAGAATTTACCATTCTTAGAGAAAAGGAAGGGGGTATGGAGAAAACGATAGAAAGGATCGTTCAGGAATTTAGAGATCAGATTGATTTTGTACTCAGAAAGGTTGTTAGATTACAAATCCAGTTTGAAAATTACACCTCGCTGAACGATACTCAAAACAAAGAAAACGATCGTCGACTGAGTGATATTGAGAACGAATTACGACTTTTTGAAAAGAACTATTTTGATTTTAATAAAATGTTTCGATCCGAAATAACAACTCTGGAAAAAAGATTAGGTAATCAAAAAATGCTTTTTGACGATGCGTTAACTCTTTTAGCTTCAAGAGTTGAGTCATTAGAAACAAATCAATCAGAATTATTTAATGATAAAAGAACAACCCCCAACGTGACATCTGCCGACCTTGACCCGGCGAAACCTTGCATCATCATGAGGTACCTGGATCTTATAATGCAGAATTTTGACGAAACAAAAGACCAAGAGGGCAAATTACATAAACAAAACATCGATAGAGATCAGTGTCACATAACTAGGTCAAGGTCAAACAACAACGAATGTCAAGGTCTTTCCATTTCAAATCTTTGGAATGAACATCCAGATTCTTTAAACTTCAGCAGGCTGGTGATGTAGGCCGATCACCAACCTATCCCCCAAGAGAGTTGTCCCTCCCGTACGTGCGTTGTGAACCCATCGTTCACAAATGGGACATCGTGGTGGGCGAAATCGCGTTTAAGTTGTTTTAATTTGCCCATAATTAAGGCCTAAAGCAAGTTTCAATACTTGTATTCTGTCATATTTTTATCATTTTTATTACTTATATGCAATATGCAATCGCTGTTTTCACCATATTACATTTGGGAAATCGAGTAAGCATATTTTCCTAGCTATCTTAAATATTTCCACGTCTTTTTTTTAAGTAAAGGGGAAGGGAGTAAGGGTCCTGTGATTGTTGCCATATCTGTGATAAATGAGTATAATGTGATACGACTTAAATAATGGAATTTTATCATGTTTATGTCCTCATTTTTAATTGAATATGATTTTAGTTGTTTTATCTTTTAAATACTTGCCTGTTTGCTGGCTTCATGTCGAATCATCTGACATAAGTCAAATATTCAAGGCATATATTATTTTATCATTATAACATGCGTTTCGGTTCCATATAAAGAAAAGGAGAGAACTGCACTGCAATATTGTGGAATCATGAATAAAGAATTAAATTGAGAAAGACCAGTCTATTTGAGCTTTTATTAATAATCAAGGTAATCAAAATTATATGCAGTTCGTTAATTAATAGGTCCCTGTATATAGATCTCGAAATAGTCAAGTTAAAAATGTAAACAATTCTGGTTGAGCACAATTCGGATGTTCTGAGCTGTGTCCGCTGGATTTAAAATGGAAACAAGTATATATATGAAGCCCTTCTCTTTTAAAAATAAATTTATTATAAGATAGTAGCTGTTTATCCTTTTATCATTTTAATATTACTTTCACGTCATACACGTACTGGTCGCGTTCCTTTTAAAATGGGGAGGAATGTTGTATAATTGGTTTTATTGCGGGTTCGGGGTTAGGTTTTATGTATGACGTCAGGAACAGCTGATTGAACTCCAGTTGGATTCATACCTTTGGCTAGGACGGACGTTTGTCAACAGTTCCCCGGAGGCATTATGCAACTCAGTAGTGAGTAACCTATTACTGTTACCCGCTGCACTTTATACTAATATTGTCGCTGAAATCCTTAATTATGCACTTCACAACATCTCTACTCAAAGTATAATAAAGCTTCACCAAAATAGAACCACAGGTAAAACATTTTGCCAAATAAACAAGCTCTCCAAGAAAATATTGGAATATGCACATGTTTTAATCTAGAATTATCATTCTTCCATTAAAAATGACAAACAAACCTTCAAACACTTACCAAAATGGTGATAGAATCGTCCGTTAAGATGAATCCAGATCCCAATAACTTCAGCACTCCTTTATACCATGACATCTCCGGTTTGGGATAGCCTATGTTAGGGCAGGTCAAGGTCACATTGTCGTCCTTAGCAACCTTGATTTTTCCAAAAGATTTTTCTATCCTTGG
Organism: Pinctada imbricata; assembly: GCA_033119305.1. Taxonomy (NCBI): domain Eukaryota; kingdom Metazoa; phylum Mollusca; class Bivalvia; order Pterioida; family Pteriidae; genus Pinctada; species Pinctada imbricata. Next base: position 102,629,619 of record VSWD01000005.1, on the reverse strand, counting down.
TTTCATTGCTGAAATATCATTAATACTCGCATGCAAATTTCATATTAATGACTTTTGCTATACTGTATGATGTACAGTTTTGTTTTTGGGGGTTTTTTTTGTATTACAATACGTGTCATAATTTTTATTCTCAGCAAACATTTTCTGTAATTGTAAAGAAAAGCTACAGGCAGACAACATATTTTCTTTTTAATCAAAATTTATACACCATACTTACCTAGTACTCTGAGATAGAAATCGGCAAACAATGAGCCGTGCTGGTTAGTGGCGTTACACTGAATGACCTGCGAATCATCTTGTTGAAGGTCAATAAAGGTCAATGTGTCATCCTGAAGTTTCCTCTTTGAATTTGGTACTTCTGAAATTAACAAGTCAAAAATCTTAAATCATTGAAATAGCCTACACAATGGATCATAGCCCCTGATGAAGCAAATAGTAAAAGTTTGAATTAAGACTAGATATTCTTTTCTAGTAAAATCAATACAATTTTAATATAAGCATGAAGTTATCTATCACACAGAACAGACTCTAACTTATGAAAACAACTTTTTTTTCCTTATAATGGAATAATGAAATCTGTTGCTTGTGACAAGTAATTTTACAGTTGATTCATAACAATAAATTTTTGGTGATGGCATTCCAGTGGCCTTACTTATGAAGGAAGCTCTACCGTCCACAGAATAAATAGACATTACAACTTACCTTTTAAAGGTTTACCATTGATAAACCACTCCACCTTTGGTGATGGCACTCTGGTGGCCTTACACCTGATGGAAGCTCTACCGTCCACAGAATAAATAGACATTACAACTTACCTTTTAAAGGTTTACCATTGATAAACCACTCCACCTTTGGTGATGGCACTCTGGTGGCCTTACACCTGATGAAAGCTCTACCAACCACAGAATAAATAGACATTACAACTTACCTTTTAAAGGTTTACCATTGATAAACCACTCCACCTCTGGTGATGGCACTCTGGTGGCCTTACACCTGATGGAAGCTCTACCGTCCACAGAGTTAATAGACATTACAACTTACCTTTTAAAGGTTTACCATTGATAAACCACTCAACCTTTGGTGGTGGCATTCCGGTGGCCTTACACCTGAAGGAAGCACTGCCATCAACAGAAACCTCCTGGTCCTTAGGTTCTACCACCCACTCTGGCTGAGCTAAAATGTTACAAATCATAATTATTATTTTTATGAATGTTAAAATGTCAAAAACTTTAATTTTTTAAAAAAAAATCAATGGCATGGAGATTGTGTTCAACTTTGTACCTATATTAGGCATACTGTATGTACTCCAAGACTAAAGTTTTTGATCAGGGTTTCTCCTACTCTCATGTTATGAATGTCTATGGTTTACTAAGGAAAGAGCAAGCGATGGTATACAATTTAAATGAATATTTTACATATTCAAAGACGATTCCTAATTTACTAAGACCATATTAAGATCATATTTTTCTTATCCTCTCATAATTAAATGAAAGCCCAATGGGGTACTTTATAGACAACTCACCCTCCACTGTTAATGAGAATGAGATGATTTTTGGTTGCTGCGTCAGTGAATTTTTGCCAATACACCTATATCGGCCTTGGTCCTGATACTCTACGTCCCTGATTAACAGTTCATGGTTATGTCGCCCCACAACCCAGCGACTGTTCCAATCCTTTGTGCCTTCCTTCTCCCAGGTTATCGTAGGAGTTGGACTATAAATGGAATAGAGTACACATATCAGTAAGTCAGAGAAAGTTAAATATAAAATGTAGCATGTACATGTACCACGCATTTCATCTTAAAAATAAACATTACATTAACATATATTCAGTCTTCTATGAACTTACAAAAATAGTTTTATAATACACTAACTCTCCTCTTTATTCACGTAATAAAACATAAGGAATGTGATCAGATGAGCATAGATAAACTTACTTTCCCTTAAATATACACATGAACTTGACATAGTCTCCCTTTATGCCTTTGACCACTAGCGAGGAGTTATACATGATGTCCACCGGAAATTGAGAGCTAGCCGCTGTAAATAGATATAGAAATTTTTTCCAACATTTGTCCCTTGTCATTCACCATCTGTATTTTTGTGAAGATGAACTGATTTTTCAGGATTAACTGGTAATAGTAAAAGTAACCCTTCAATTACACATTTTATCCCTGATTATATTAAAAACAATATTTGGTAAATTTCAACAAAAAATGAATGTTGAATGAGTAGCAGAGATCTTAGCAAATACAAATTGCATTAAAAATCAGCTAAAACTTAAAATCTTACATTAAATTCATCAATCAATATTTATTGGAACTAAAAGGAAAATCTGAGCAAAACTGCCCTTCTCAACACAGTAAATGCTGGTAAGTTTTAAATCAAAATCTAAGTCTGTTTGAAGACAAAAATACATATATAACTTTTTGGTGTGAAGAACCCCATATTTCACCAAGACATTTCGCATACTAAGCCTATAAATAGCAGGGATGGGATAATAAGAGAAGGTTGGTCCAGATTTCATTTCCAAATCAATGATATGATTTGACTGAAGGTAGAAAGTACAATATAGTTATGTTCTTAGTGAAGACACAATGTTGTTATACATTACATGTAGGCGTATTGGTATTGAAAATTTGATACCTGGTAGTCTTGATCAATGATTACAAAAGATTGAACGAGAATATAGTGATGCCATGTGATCATAATAATTTTTATTCGCTTAGATAACAAAACGATTAGCAGATTACATATATATCACAGTGACACAATTATACACAGGCCATGTTGAAGCAATACATTTAACCTTGATTATATTGGAATAGCAAGTCTTACACACAGTAGTAAGCAGGTGATCCAGGGTGAAGCTGCTGGTCCAAAAATGGAGCAGCTGAACCAGGGTGACAATGTGAAGCAAGCAGTTTTTAGAGCATTAATGTCAGTTTGCTTTGATTTTAACATTATCTAGGTTAGCTAAAATGATATATACATGTATGTGTATACCAACGTCGTCACCCTCTAGTTATTTTTTTTTTTTATTACATGCAATATTCTGTTTCTCTATATTAATATAAAACAGAAGGAAAGAAATTTCCTAGTTAACACTTTTTACAATATTTTTTCAATGTACTTGGATACTTTAATATATTCTTTAATAATCTTTCACATTAATTCTATGAGAATAGGTATAAAGATGTCTTAAAGTTGTGTTTATTTTCTTCAAGATAATGATTTGTTTAACTTTTACATTTATAAGGCAGAGAAATAAAATAGTCATAATTCTAAAAATGATATTTCCTTTCCTTCTGTATTTTTCTACATTATATAATAAAAGATCAGAAATAGATAGAATGTATAAAGTTTACCTCCAGATTGACCACCTGTGTAATTTAGTCAAGTTTACAGACAATAACACAAACTAAAAATCGAGAATGAAAGTGGACAAAAACATAAATTACACCAAAAAAAAATTAAAATAAGATAATGCAATACATAATACTCTGTACAGCACATACATTGATAAAGGCAAAATCAAATCAGAAAATGTCAATATTTCAAAACCATATAATCAATAGGACAGTGATAGAACAGATTTTACATTCATAGAATTCTTCAAACTAAAACTTGACAAAAATCAATGCAATGTACAAAGAACATAGTTTTTGATTGTATTAAATACGAACCTTTAGGAATAATTGAAACAGAAGGACCTTGAGAAAATGTACGCAGGAACACATTTTTGGCGACACATTTATAAGTGGAAAATCTTGAAATATCATCCTCCTTTATCACATTGGCAAAGTGAAGGTCCCCTGCAATACAAATGAATTATACAAAACGTAGCAACAACTTAGAAAGAAGATTCATTATACACAGTCAAAATTAAAATGCTGTTGTTTTTGCATTCCATCCTAATTATTAAGATTCTTTCATTCCTTTTTCTAATACATGTATCAATATCTATACACAATCTTTAAAACAAGTTTTTAAGAAATGCAACCAACAGAACTAAGTTTTAGATTCAACATTAATTGATAATTAAATTACAGTCCTCCTGTTCGTTTGGTAAATAAAAGAACTTAAACTTGATAACAAGCTTATTTACTCATACCCTCATAGTCCATAACAACTCTGTCACTCTCGTTATATCGTATGAGATCAGTGTCACTAGTGGTCCACCATAACTTAGGAGGTGGGGTCATATTCCTGGGTGGATGACAGTGAAGCCGCAGGGATTCACCTATAAAAGGTTCCTGAACAATGTTTTCATCTTTAACAGTGAAGGTATCATGGACTGCTAACACAAGCTGGGCTATTTTGCTGTATGATTTTCCGTATTTATTGCGAGCTATACACTGATATTCCCCTACGTCTGAGATGGTGGCATTGTTTATGACTAGAGTTCCTATACCACCCTTAATATTATAATGTGAGGAGTTGGTCTCCTTGTTGAAATATGCTGGGTCATTTATGTTTAACAGTTTTCCATTCTTTGTCCATTCATACCTGAAAATTCAGATTCATAAGTCACTTTCAAGTTTCTTTTATCTACTGTAAATAATATTCACTTTCAATTATTTTTTACATTAACATAAGCAATGAACAAAAATGTTATGATCGCTGAGCGATATAGTCCCCTACCGGCGGCATATATTTATGTCCTGCAACTCTGCCTATGAATTACTCTTCAATTAAATATGTATGAGTTTTAATTAAACTTACTGTCTGTGCAGCTCAGTTCTGAGGTTTAATCTGCTTTAGCTTTATCGATTCGAAAAAGAGGTCAAGCGTGACGAACTGTAACTATCCAAGACTAAGGTGAGTATCAAATTTCACCTGAATATCTCTATTTGTTGCAGAAAAAAGTCTGGAAAACTGACAAAAACTGAATTGTGCAAGTCATCAAGGGGCATAACTCCTTGAAAAATAGGCCAAGCATGACAAAAGTCGAACTTGCTCTGTAACTATCCAAGACTAAGCTGAATATCACATTTTACCTGAATACAGTATCTCTATTTGTTGCAGAAAGAAGTCTGGAAAACTGACAAAAACTTAATTTCCCAAGTCATCAAGGGGCATAACTCCTCAAAAATGGGTCAAGCGTGACGAAAGTCGAACTTGCTCTATAACTATCCAAGACCAAGCTGTGTATCAAATTTCATCTGAATATCTCCATCCGTTGCAGAAAAAAGTTCAGAAAACTGACAAAAACTGAATTTTCCAAGTCATCAAGGGGCATAACTCCTCGAAAAATAGGCCAAGCGTGACAAAAGTCAAACTTGCTCTGTAACTATCCAAGACCAAGCTGTATATATAATTTCATCTGAATATCTTCATCCGTTGCAGAAAAAAGTCCGGAAAACTGACAAAAACTGAATTTTCCAAGTCGTCAAGGGGCATAACTCCTTGAAAAATAGGTCAAGCGTGACGAAAGTCATACTTGCTCTGTAACTATCCAAGACCAAGCTGTGTATCAAATTTCATCTGAATATCTCCATCCGTTGCAGAAAAAAGCCCGGAAAACTGACAAAAACTGAATTTCCCAAGTCATCAAGGGGCATAACTCCTCAAAAAATGGGTCAAGCGTGACGAAAGTCAAACTTGCTCTGTAACTATCCAAGACCAAGCTGTGTATCAAATTTCATCTTGATATCTCCATCCGTTGCAGAAAAAAGTCTGGAAAACTGATATTCGGACAGACGGACAGACGGAGGGACAGAGGGACAGACGGACAGACAGACCGAGAGGAAACTAAGAGTCCCCTTCGGCGTTGCCGGTAGGGGACTAAAAATTCCATTCATAAATAAGTAGCTCCCTTGTTATCTATACTTACGTAACTTTTGGTTTGATATTTTGAGCTACACATGCTAAATCCTTTTTCGAGGGTTTTTTTTGTAAGTATATTCTGACCCTATCACCGGCTGGCTTTAACCATGGGGCAACTATGGGGTCCTGTACAGGTCCCTTCACTATCTTTGGTGGGGAATCCACTATAACATAGAAGAAACTTTCAGAAAAATACTTTTTAAATTCTTCTAATTTACATGTAAAATGATTCCCATTTTCTTCACATTTTACATTGACAACATTAAATACAGAATACATGTACATATACAGTTGGCAAGTACTTATTACAGTCTTTCCCTTTTTTTTTTTTTTTTTTTTTTCTCTATTATTTATCATGGACATGTACCTCTTTTAATAGTAAGTAACTAAACTCATTTAAATCTTATTGTGAATTAAGACAGTCCGACTTTTATCAATTTTTTTTAACTATTCAGACAGTGAGACTAAATTGAAAACTTTCAAACTGATCATTTATGATAAAGAGAATCCAGCAAAAAAAGCTTTTTACTTTCTTTCCCATTTTGATTGGAATTAAAGGTTAGTGCATCTTATATCTTTTATGTAATATATCATGGTTGAAAATATATAGGATAAAAAGACTAGGTAAATGGTTGATATGACATTCAAATTAGAATTGGAACATATGTCCTAACCCTGCAGTTATAAAGAAAGATATAAGTAGAATCCAACAGCACTCTTTTAGTTCAGTTTTGTACATGTATGTTTTAGAGTATGTTTAAGAGTTGAGTTAGGAAGAAAGATTAAGACAGTGATAATTTGAAAATGTATCATATACGATTATATCACTTTCTGTGTTAGTCGTTACTCTAAGTGAACATACATGTAATAGAAATCAAGAACATTAGTATACTAGTATGGCAGTCCTTAATGTACCTTGACATGGAATGAAATCACCTGTAAAAGACATTATTTACAACATAGAAACATCCATTTTTTTTTCATTCATATCTTTCGTTCATCTTACTCATGAAGTATACATGTCATTCAATCCTTACATAAAACAACCTGGAATATTTATATAATAAGTGTCTTATTTTGTGTGTTTATGCAGAAATAAATTACAATGGCTGATGCATTTATTTTGATATAATGCACGTTAGCGCATTTTATCAAATAAATGCATCAGCCATTGTAATTTATTTCTGCATAAACACACAAAATTAGACACTTATTCTATATATATGCGCTTTCAAAGCCAAAAATATAACAAGAAAACTCGCAATTCTATTTTTAAAGCGAATCCGTCACCAATGTGGAGGGGATTTAATGTCAGAAAGGAACAGCGGGAGTGTCCCCATGGCAACGTCACGCTTATTCACTACGACTGAAATGTCATATATTAATGCATTGTGATATATCAAGTAGTACAAATTAGAAATTTAACAATGGAATAATGACCAAATATGACCAAACAAGTTATTTATTACTCTCTAGATGTTGACTGTTTGGAACTAATTTTGTTTGCGGAATGTATTCCCATTTCTGTTATCCGTTTGACTCAGTTGCAGGGCGGTGAAATCATGAAATGTTGACAGCATTAGCTTATGGATTTTTCTTACACTGTGTATTGTTTATGGATGGTATATTTTGAAATTTTCAAAAACAATGCTGAATTCATTCGAAATATTTCATTGAGTGTAGGATATGACATCAATCGACAGAGAGCAATTGTAGCTGCGCCTGCCTTTGTCGCTTGTTGTTGATGTCGTATTCTGTAATCGTCAAGACACAGTTGCTGAAAGAGGTAAGGACTAAGTGGGGATGATTTTAGTATTGAATTCGTCTTTTTATATATAATATAATGTTATTCCTACTTTCTACATTGCATAGGAAAGGATTTTAAACTTGTTGATATTCGATTCAAATTCATCCGCTATGTCGGGCGTTTTGACATCACACTGTCATTTAAACGGAAATCAATAACAATCGTCCTGAAAGCTTTATCTCAAGCAATTACAGTGGCTGTGCATATATTCATCTTTTAAAATGATTATGTAGTCTAGTTATATACATCCACTCTTCAAAGACAATGCCAATCAATCCTTAACAGATACACCATTTCAAGTAAAAGAAGAGCAAAATAAATATATCATCACAATCAAACATCCACACACACACACACACACACACACACCCTAGCACATAACATAGATGCACATTATAAAAGCACAAAATAAATGGAGTCATGATGTTGCCTTCACAATAAAGTTGATGAGCCAGAGATTTTCAAATCGAAACAAGAGGCCCAAGGGGGCCACATCGCTCACCTGAGTTGCAGACAAAGGGCTAAAAGTCACAAAAATACTTCTACAGATCAAAGCCCTTGACATCCATATTTGTTGACCTATTGACAAGAAAAACACACACTTGGCAGAGAACCTTGAGTACTTGCTTGCTACAAGGTTTCGTGAAATTCTGTGCAATGGTTAAAGAGGAGATTTCAAAAATGTGTCAGCCAATCAGAGTCCTTGGGGGCCATATTTGTTGACCGATCAGCACAAAATACACAATCTTGGTAGAGAATCTTGAGTACTTTCTTCCTGTTAAGTTTCATGAAATTCTGTGCAGTGGTTTTTTTGCAGAGAAGATGTCGAAAATGTGTTAGCCAATCAGAGCCCTCTGCGGCCATTTTTGTTGACCAATCCGCACGAAAAACACAAACTTGTTGGAGGACCTTGAATACTTCCTTCCTGTAAAGTTTCATGAAATTCTGTGCAGCGGTTGCAGAGGAGATGTCGAAAATGTGTCAGCCAATCAGAGCCCTCGGCGGCCATATTTGTTGACTGATCGGCACAAAAAACACAAACTTGGTAGAGGACTTTGAGTACTTCCTTCCTGTAAAGTTTCATGAAATTCTGTGCAGTGGTTGCAGAGGAGATGTCGGAATATGTGTCAGCCAATCACAGCCCTCGGCGGCCATATTTGTTGACCGATCGGCACGAAAAACACAAGCTTGTTGGAGGACCTTGAGTACTTCCTTCGTGTAAAGTTTCATGAAATTCTGTGTGGCGGTTGCAGAGATGTCGAAAATGTGTCAGCCAATCAGAGCCCTCTGCAGCCATATTTGTTGACCGATCGGCATGAAAAACACAAACTTCGTAGAGGACCTTGAGTACTTCCTTCCTGTAAAGTTTCATGAAATTCTGTGCAGCGGTTGCAGGGAAGATGTCGAAAATGTGTCAGCCAATCAGAGCCCTCAGCGGCCATATTTGTTGACCGATCGGCACGAAAAACACAAACTTGGTAGAGGACCTTGAGTACTTCCTTCCTGTAAAGTTTCATGAAATTCTGTGCAGCTGTTGCAGAGGAGATGTTGAAAATGTGTCAACCAATCAGAGCCCTCGGCGGCCATATTTGTTGACCGATCGGCACGAAAAACACAAACTTGGTAATGGACCTCGAGTACTTCCTTCCTGTAATGTTTCATGAAATTCTGTGCAGCGGTTGCAGAGGAGATGTTGAAAATGTGTTAGCCATTCAGAGCCCTTGGCGGCCATATTTGTTGACCGATCGGCTCGAAAAACACAAACTCGGTGAAGAACCTTGAGTACTTCCTTCCTGTAAAGTTTCATGAAATTCTGTGCAGCGGTTGCAGAGGAGATGTCGAAAATGTGTCACCCAATCAGAGCCCTCGGCGGCCATATTTGTTCACCGATCGGCACGAAAAACACAAACTTCGTAGAGGACCTTGAGTACTTCCTTCCTGTAAAGTTTCATGAAATTCTGTGCAGCGGTTGCAGAGGAGATGTCGAAAATGTGTCAGCCAATCAGAGCCCTCGGTGGCCATATTTGTTGACCGATCGGCACGAAAAACACAAACTTGGTAATGGACCTCGAGTACTTTCTTCCTGTAAAGTTTCATGAAATTCTGTGCAGCGGTTGCAGAGGAGATGTTGAAAATGTATCAGCCAATCAGAGCCCTTGGCGGCCATATTTGTTGACCGATCGGCACGAAAAACACAAACTTGGCAGAGGATCTTGAGTACTTCCTTCCTGTAAAGTTTCATGAAATTCTGTGCAGCGGTTGCAGAGATGTCGAAAATGTGTCAGCCAATCAGAGCCTGTGGCGGCCATCTTTGATTTCAGATCGGCTCGAAAAACACAAACTTGGTAGAGGGCATTGAGTACTTGCTTCCTGTGAAGTTTTGTGAAATTCTGTGCAGCGGTTGCAGAGGAGATGTCGGTTGCAGAGGAAAATGTTAAAAGTTTACGCTGGAAGGATGGACGGACAGACGACGGACGGCGCGCTATGACAATAGCTCACTTGAGCTTCGCTCAGGTGAGCTAAAAAGGTTAATGTTTTAATGTGAGCTTGAGTAATAATCACTTTAAGAATCCTGCTACATGTCCTATTGGAAGCACTACACACTGACATGTACATGACCTTGAAACTGACACAAAAGGTCAATTCTCACTTATAACAGTTTAAACACATTTCTCACTTCAAAACATTATACATGTATTTTCGTACATACATGTATATATTGGTTTCTAATAGTATCATTAATGTCTCTGTAGTTTAAAATACAAGTTTCCTTCAAAATATTATTTTTCAAAGTGATAATATTCATCAATTTTATAGCTTTTATCCTTTTATAGAATACTACTCGCTGCTGTTACTTATTCACCTCCTTAATTACCGTTTATTCTAATATGACTTGATTCTTTTTCCCTATTAAGACAACAGACGCGAGCCGGGCTCTATTCTCCAATATAGGCCCTATAGCGATAAGCCACACCTACCCATTTTCTTAAAGCAGATAAACCGGCAGGAACTGGTTTTTACCAAGACTCGATTTTGTCGTCTGTGTTTCATTGATCTAAGTTTGGTCATCATTAGAATAGAAATAAAAAATGACAAGCCGGGCTCTATTGTCTCATAATGCCCTCGCGTCCTCAGCCAATCACATTTATCACCTCGCCGCTGACGCGGCTCGGTAATAAATGAGATTGGCTGAGGACGCTCGGGCATTATGAGACAATAGAGCCCGGCTTGTCATTTTTTATTTCTTAAATCTTGACTCCATGATAAACCTAAAGTATCAATTTGAGAACTGGCCCTGGTCAGACTTTACTTTTAATATGACTGACAAATATATATATCACTTACATTCTGAGAGTACATTGGCACTAAGAGGTGATATACATAGGTAGACAAGGCAGATAACGGCATATGTCCATGAGAGTACTGTATAGGTATCCATGACGGCTGGTATAATATGGGCTAGGTACTATACTATCATCTGTAACGAAAAGTTGTGTGACAGTTATTCAAAATACATGATAATTCCAAGTTTCCTCACCATTTTTTTCTTTTTTCGTATCCTCAAGTCTACGCCATTACATAAATAAAAACATAGGTAATCACAGATTACGAAGCTCACCTCGTGACAGCAAAATTCAATTCAAACATATTTCTTAGTACATGTATATTGGCTTTTAAAGGCAAAACCACTCAAGCAGAAAAAGTAGGTCAAGGTCATTTTATGAAAGTTTGATCAAAGATACATCCAATATGCAAGTTTGATACATGTAGCAGTTATACTTTGCTCAATATTGGCTTTATAGAGCAAAATCACTCCAGCAGAAAAAGTAGGTCAAGGTCATTTTATGAAAGATTGATCAAAGATACATCCAATATGCAAGTTTGGTACATGTATCACTGATACTTTGCTCAATATTGGCTTTTAAAGGCAAACTCACTCAAGCGGAAAAAGTAGGTCGAGGTCATTTTATGAAAGTTTGATCAAAGATACATCCAATATGCAAGTTTGGTACATGTATCACTTATACTTTGCTCAATATTGGCTTTTAAAGGCAAAATCACTCAAGCAGAAAAAGTAGGTCGAGGTCATTTTATGAAAGTTTGATCAAAGATACATCTAATATGCATGTTTGGAATATCTAGCACTTATACTTTGCTCAATATTGGCTTTTAAAGGCAAAATCACTCAAGCAGAAAAAGTAGGTCAAGGTCATTTTATGAAAGTTTGATCAAAGATACATCCAATATGCAAGTTTGGTACATGTAGCACTTATACTTTGCTCAATATTGGCTTTTAAAAGCGAAATTACTCAAGTGGAAAAAGTAGGTCAGATGCTGCATCCGATGCATAGGTCCATCTTGGCATCCAAAGATGAATCACTTGTGCAAGTTTGGTTACTGTAGCATCAGTACTTTGTCAGATACTGAGCTACCCCAAACTTCTTAACCAAGTCACTCAAGCGGAAAATGTAGGTCAGATGCTGCATCCAATGCATGGGTTCACCTCAGCATCCAAAGATGAATCACTTGTGCAAGTTTGGTTACTGTAGCATCAGTACTTTGTCAGATACTGAGCTACCCCAAACTTCTTAACCAAGTCAATCAAGTGGAAAATGTAGGTCAGATGCTGCATACGATGCATGGGTTCACCTCAGCATCCAAAGATGAATCACTTGTGCCAGTTTGGTTACTGTAGCATTAGTACTTTGTCAGATACTGAGCTACCCCAAACTTCTTAACCAAGTCACTCAAGCGGAAAATGTAGGTCAGATGCTGCATCTGATGCATGGGTTCATCTCAGCATCCAAAGATGAATCACTTGTGCCAGTTTGGTTACTGTAGCATTAGTACTTTGTCAGATACTGAGCTACCCCAAACTTCTTAACCAAGTCACTCAAGCGGAAAATGTAGGTCAGATGCTGCATACGATGCATGGGTTCACCTCAGCATCGAAAGATGAATCACTTGTGCCAGTTTGGTTACTGTAGCATTAGTACTTTGTCAGATACTGAGCTACCCCAAACTTCTTAACCAAGTCACTCAAGCGGAAAATGTAGGTCAGATGCTGCATCTGATGCATGGGTTCACCTCAGCATCCAAAGATGAATCACTTGTGCCAGTTTGGTTACTGTAGCATTAGTACTTTTTCAGATACTGAGCTACCCCAAACTTCTTAACCGGACGCGGACGCGGACACGGACGCGGACGCGGACGCGTGGGGTTATAGCATAAGCTCACTCAACTTCGTCGAGGTGAGCTAATAAAATGAGCAATACCTTGGCACAGGCATTTCATTATGTCGAATGATGCTTATTTTGAGTCTCTATCCTGATCAACTACTAAGTCTTTTGAAAATAACTTTAAAAGAATTTGTTACTACGATAATTAACACAAGTCCAAATGTTGCATACTGTAGGTACTTTTTCTGGAGACAAATTTCATATTTCATACTTTCCTAAATCGTTACAATGTACCAGTATTGACTATGACAATTGCTTTTTACATCTGCTTCATAGACAAATGCACAGAACCTTTTATGAATCTGAATTTTTTGCACAGGAAAACATTAACAACAAAGTTCTTTTTTAATGTTCCACACCATATAACTTGTCAGAGAATTTTTTAAGGTGTTGTTCAAACATAAACATGACAGCTGCAGCAATTAAAGGTATGCAAAAAGTACAAGAAAACATGAGAGAATCAATTTACCGAATCTTTAGCCGTCTTCAGCATCATTAGACAATGCACAGAGCATATGTTGTAATCTGATGGAAACTTACAATGTTTTTACACACGCACACTGAGGATACTGTTTTTATTGTCTGAGGGTTTTCTCAGAATTCAGCACAGGTGGAATTTTGTGTGACTTGCCTCAGTATCTATATATCTATATAGAGGCAGTGTGATATATATCTGATGAAAGTACAGACACACATCTTAAGTTTTAACTCATCTTTTAAGTTTAATCTCTAAAAATTTCATGGAAATAAAACAGTGTAATCATAATTTGCATATTTCTATCTTTACAAAGAAGAAGACTCTCCCCTATTCTCATATGACTGCATGAAGGAATCTAGAGGGTGTAGGAAAAACTTGTCAGGATCTCCAATTTGAACTTTATTGTGAAAATTACTTGATTGACTTCAGTTTGTATCATAAGCTGTAAACAACAACAACAACTAATCTCATTCAACCGTTAATATTACTAAATCCATGCATGATTAACTGTATAGTATAACACTTTTATTTAGATGAAGATAAACCTGTATGAAAAATCCTTTGTTTTCTTTTATCTTTTAGTTTACAGTATAAAAATGTGTCAGCCTACCTAACAACTTTTTTTGTATGTTTGTGAACCAGAAGAGCTATATTAGAGGATCAATAACATTGAAACACAAATCTTCCCGACAGATTTCCCTAGAATCCAATCTAGCAAAATTTCCAAATTTTTAATGAATCCTACCTTTATGATTATTGTTATTGAGTTTGGAACATATGACATATATGTACTTACCTACAGATAGAGATCAGTTTTTCTTATAACATGACTAGAGTTATCTGCCCTTGATGCAATCTTTCTGGCTCTATGTCCCTGATTATTCTTCTAACAACCCACCATCCAACAGGGTCGGGCTATCAAAGTCGGCGTGTACAGATAGGGAGGGTCACATCCTTCAAATAGAAATGCACAATTCTCAAACTTCGCATAACTTGTTTCTTTTTTTAATTTCAATTATTTAATTTTGTAGACTGTTTCAGTAAGAAGATTTTCTTTGTATTGTACAAAAAAAAGGTTATCAAAGATTACAAAGCTCACCTCGTAACAGCATGTTATTATTGCAACTAAATTCAATTAAAAAAAATTTTTTTTTACTTATTAGCTTCGAAAAGTTAAATCACTCAACTAGAAAAAGTAGGTCAAGGTCATTTTATGATACGTCTAAGTACATGTAGCACATATACTTTGCTCAATATTGGCTTGTAAATGCAAAATCACTCGACCAGAAAAAGTAGGTCAAGGTCATTTCATGTAAGTTTGATCAAAGATACGTCCAATATGCAAGTTCGGTACATGTAGCACTTGTACTTTGCTCTATATTGGCTTTTAAAAGCAAAATCAAAGAGAAAGTAGTAGGTCAAAGTCATTTCATGAAAGTTTGATCAAAGATACATCCACGAAGCCCGATATTGGCCCTAATTTTGATAGATTTTGAACATTGTACTTCATAGAATTTTTAACTGTTATTTGACATTTTGAAACGTTCTCTACTGGATCACGAATCTACTTTTTGTAAACATTGCTTTTATCAACACCTATTAGCCCTTTGAAAACACCAAAATAGGTCATATTCGGCGAAATTGATTCAAAAACTCAATATTTCTATTAAATTAGCAATGGCCGCATGCATTAACTATGATGGAAAATTTATATGTGAAAGATTATCATTATATCCTTTTGTCATAAACGTTTAATCTCGGTTAACGCATGCGGCCACGTTGAATTCTACGACGAAAGACAAAATTCCCAGCAATTTTCGCCATATTTTGTCAATAACGACAAAATGGCGTCACTTCATGACGTCATTACAATTAAATGGCACGTTGTTTGGTGATATTATTCTTTTCATGAAAAGCGGTAAACATTCATGTATTTTAATGAGAGATATCAAGTATTCCTCATGAAATCTATTTTAAGAGAAAAATCAAGGGCCGATTTAGGGGTCTCGTGGCCCTACCCCTTTGGTACATTAGCAGTTATTATACTATGCTCAATATTGGCTTTCAAAAACAAAATCATTCAGCAGAAAAAGTTGGTCAGATGCTGCATTCCATGCATGGGTCCATATCAGTATCCCAAAATGATTCACTTGAGCGAGTTTGGTTTCTGTATTGTACTGTAAGTACTTTGTCAGACACTGAGCTACCCCAAACTTCTTAACCAAGTCACTCAACGGGAAAATGTAGGTCAGATGAAGCATCCGATGCATCGTTTCACCTCAGCATCCCAAGAGTAAAGGACGAATCACTTGTGCAAGTTTGGTTACTGTAACATCAGTACTTTGTCAGATACTGAGCTACATGTACCCCAAAAACTTTAACCAGACACGGATGCGGACGCAGACGCCGGGGGTATAGCATAAGTTTATCTCAACTTCGTGACCTAAAAATGAATAACTAATAATTTCAATAAAAATAATTTTTTTCTAAAAACCGCAATTCAAATATTACATGACATGTTATCATCACTACATAGTCAAATTGAAAATTCAGTTATAGAACATATCAGTCTAGTCACAAGAAAACTTTGACTATGGTGACGCGGAATCCATCTTCTAAAATCTTTTAAGAATTTCGCTTAATTTGTGCAATAACTCTATTTTTTCAATTGCTCTTTTTCTCTTTTTTCGTATGTCCATGGGTCCTGAAAAATCACAAAGCCCTCGACCCATTACTAACAACGGGCCGCCACAGCTAACAAACTGTCATAACAATTGTTAGGGCAGACATCATTCCCCCGGTGTTTGTTTGTACAGGTCAGGTATTGACGCCCCTAACCCAATAACGATGAACTATATGACATTGGCATTCCAGCTAATGGAAAGTATGGTACTACAAAAATAAGCCACAACGAGGGGGGATAGTGAATGGAAAATAAAGTGGACATTTGACCGTTTCGATTTTCTGTCATATTTCAGTTTGATTTGTAGTGTTTAGTTATTACGCAGACCTCCCTCGTCTACATGCACATCAATTCACGACTCCATTGCAGCAAATTACAGATTTTTTTTCTTTTTTTTTCTGATATTGTATTCTTTTACAGCTATTTACAAGATTTTTTTTTATTTTTTTTTTTTTTACTTTTCTTAATGGCTATTCAAATTTTTTCTTGTCTGTTCTCTATTCCATACATTCTAATCAACGGACTTTTATGTTCATGTCACACGTTCAATACAATTCAGATTGTCCCTGTTGAGTCAACTTGTTGGGTATTATTCGATTAAATGTCAGCATCTTGCCTAAACTATAGCAATTCTATCAATGTTTTATCGCCTAATCACAATGCACTGCAGTCAATACGCTAATATTGAACAGAGAACGGGAAACTCTATGTCGTTAAAGTGCATTATACAACTTCAGCTCCCAGAAATTTAATGAGGCTTTTCGTTAGATCGATCAGTTTTCTTCATTCTCCGTTGTAATATAACTGAATCTATTCATTTATATATTGATTTTCATGTTTACAATATCTCCTGAATGCATATTGGATGTAGTTACAGTATACCTACATTGCCTACCTGTTAGTGCAGCATTAACGCCGATCAGATTATTCGAGGGTTTTTTTTATTAATAAAGAGCCATCTATGACGGAATATCGTAACACCATTCAGTATTCGTACGTGTATACAAAAATGTACCACATAGTAAACTATCAAATAAGTACGTCGTTACATACGTACTACATTTGTAAGAAGAAACAGAGTGTTCGTTTTTCACACTTTTTGTATAACCATCCAACAAAATCAATCAGGGCTATGTATAGAGAGTATGAATCGCAGTTTCACAAATCCTTATTAATCCAAAATAGTTCTTTACAGAAAATCTAACATCCCAGTACAAGAAATCGATCTCAATTATTGTCAATATTGGAGTATTAATTCCACGTTCCGATACTAATAAACGTTTAGTATTGAGAGTGGTTCACATTCCTGTACATCCAGACCAAGTGACCACAGAAATGTCATCCGTCCAGACTCTCACGGCCTGGTCAGAAAATTCAGGACAGATTGACCATGAATATTTAATACACATAACCATACACTGACGGACCAGCAATCAATAAAACAATCCCATATACGCTACTGACGACGACGTTCAGTGATGTAATACGTCCATGAAAACGACAACTCATAGTGAATAAAATCAGTGTCCCATTGATTCCTATATCTTGTCTGCTTTTAAATGAACAAACATCTTACTGGTATGGATTTCCTATATATACTTAAAAGTTAATAAAAACTTCTCGATTCAATATTGCGATGTTTACTTTGACGAAAGATGAGATATGATGGATGGATGGTAACATATTGTCTTCCTTGACTTACGGTGGAGCAAGGTTTTTAGATATATTCTTTGTCACTAGCCGTACAGACATTATGAATGCAATGAAGTCGGTAGGCCTACATATCAATGCTGCTTACACAGTGCTTTTACTCTTCAGGAGTATATAATATTTCACTTCAGACATGTTCTCGCTCAACAACTAGAATTCGCAGTTTAAACTTATTTTTTTCATTTTTCATAAATACGTATATGAATCTATGCAAGAATACAAAGCCTGTTACAATAGGCATAAAAGCAGATAATTGGAGGGTTTTTTTTTTCAATCGCACGTTAGATGATTCATCGACATGACCAATAGACGATATATTTCACGGTTCTTCACAAGTTATACATGGATCCTCTGTTAGTAATTGGTTCAGTCTTTCTGAAGAGCATTGACCTGAGTCGGGGAAAATTTAATAAAGTAGAAGAGAAAGAAAATCGATATGATTCCCAGTGTGTCATCTCTCACTACTTAGTATAACAATGTAAAGCCACAACTTTCTTCCTGGAGCATTTCTGTGTAGATTCCACTTCGTAAATCTGACATCATTTCGACTGAATAAAAATCTTAGCGAAAAATTATTTCCTCCCTGGAACGATACTAAGAATATCTTTTCATTTTATCGGTGAGGATTTTTTCATGATATTGTTTTTATCTTAATGGTTTTACCGTTTATAGGGGGAGATTGATAGTCTTAAGTAAATGTTCATAACTTTGAATGAAATGGAGACTGAGTTCACATTAGTCATGTTAGTCCTAGATCTACATGTAGCCCATCAAATGTATTGTACATTTATTGATGCAAGCTACATGTAGGCTTAGGTTTGTCAATATGTACTCGTGGAGCGATATAAGGTCATAGGTAACTTTGAAAAAATATGCCCAAAATATTGGACCGACACAAGGCTAATCGTAACCATCTTATGGTATATGATTATATATATTCATTCATAAACAAAACTGTCATATTTAATGCACAAGGCCATAGAGAACGAATGATACAAACCCATGAAATATGAAGGTCACTGGCGACCACTGAATGATAAAAGGTCAAAGGTAACCAATAGAAAGGTCATGGAGTAATGTCATGAGTTTGGGACACTGTTTTAATTTTAATTGATGATTCGGCATTGACCTTTGACATTGAAATGAGCTAGATCATATTGATTGCAGGCAACCAATGTTTAAATATTTCATTCACAACTTTCTCCTTTATATTCATTTAAACGTAACATATCTGCCATAAACTAAAATTTAGAACTATAAAACTAAAAGGAGACGTTTTAAAACTTCCTGTCAAATTATTTTCATCCACCATAACTTCTTGCCAAAGTCTGGGAAGTTGGAAACGACTAAAATGCTTTGGGGAAATTTTCAGTTGACAATCAAACCAACATAAAGGTGCCCATCTGAGATTTAAATTTTCCTCTGATCAGAGGCCAAAGTGTCAAAGTATACCGTCTTCTATACTTAATTTCAAATGAAATATTAGGTTTGAACATCGCGAACAAATAAATCTACATTTCCAGAGGCCGTTTCGCCATATATCCAGCTCATAATTTTTGTGTCCTATTGTTTATCAACGCCTACTCGCTGTCCAGTTCCCGTGTAAAAAGAGAAAGTTAACGCTGCACCATGATGGGAATCGACCAATCTCAGCAACTACCATTTGCTCTATATTCTGCAATGCAGCAGAAAGGCTCTTCAACAGCTAAATGAATACATGATCGATCTTATTTCTCCCGGCGTGATCGATGTCACTATTGTAACAATGCCATACAAAATTTACAGATGCATCCAGTTGCATCATTGAGGGGAACGGCGAGTGATAAATGCCAAAATGGCGATGATTTATTATTGTAAGATACTTAAGTCCCAACGAGATGTACAATAGTTCAGAAAGCGTCGGTTACCATGACAACATCGGCGTCGCACGACCAAGGCAACGTCGTACAAAAGGGCTACTATGCCCAACAATGATCAACAACGACAGGTTCCCCCTTCGCTGATTACAAATTATCACGATAAAGAGATATTATACCTTAAATAATGTCCTCCTTAATTAGACCGAACAATGCTCCAAGTAAGATCAAATCTCTATTCCTTTATATATTTTTTTCTTTATGACCACCTTTTCTCGTAGATAATAATTAAGGAACAAGCAGGAATTTATCATTCTTCCTTTTCAATCGATCGCCTTACCTTTCTTATATTGATGCAAAATATTTCCAGACTAAAACCGTTTAACAATGTCCATAGAAAAACGCTGTATTAAAACAACGTCTAACGTCTCTAAGATGGTCGAAAGAATCTGTTTTTCGCTTATGACCCAATCAATATTGCTATAACCAATATTCAAGAAGAGTGTTAGCATGATATCGACTACAAAAGAGCTTATACCTGACTGTTAGCACTTATTAACACAGCGTGAAATAATTACAATCAAGAGGCTAGCGGAGAATGACGTTGCGCAATAAATCGCTCCGTCTATTTGTCGCACGTTAAGTATTACCACAATGTGATGTAAGTAATATACAGGTTAGTTTTTCTAATTCCTTCACCAGATCACTGCAGCTTAGCAACACTTTACTCAAATACGCATACCATAAACCAACGTTCACGAGTGAAGAAGTATTTTGAGTTACTAAAACGGAAGGGAGAGCTCTACTTTGACTCAAAGGATGAGGTTGCAAACTACATCGATACTTTTTCGTACTTTGGTTTTCTGGTTACAGGGAAGCTATCCGTCATGTCAAATCAACGATGGGTTCACGGACAATTACCACTTACAACACATGGTTACACTGAAGCTTCTAAATGATAGCTCCCCATCGAGATGCAAGTGAACAATAAGCATGATTGCATTCGATCAAAGCAACCCTATCCGTGGACTTCAAGTGGCTAAGTGGATAACTGCATAGCACAGAGGATAATATACATCAATATACATTACAGAGTGGTTATTTAGCAATAAAGTACTGTGAAATTGTTTTCTATTATTAGATGCCTAGAAACATTTGAACAAGAAAATCCTACAACACCTGTAATCCGGTTAGCCAATATATTAAATGCTTATGAACTGTATACTGTCAAAAATATGATAGACAGACGAAGAGACACTGTCATTCAGATAAATGTGATGAGCTTGGGACGAACATACAGACGGGCTCCGCTCTCCTCCTATTTTCCTTTTTCAAATTATCATACAGGGTAGAGTCATCAGAATTTATCTGTCGCGTTTTCAAGATTGTTATTAGATCTAGTAGTACAAGAGTATGATTTTACAGAGTGTAATTTCTGGTATCGCCGAGTATAGCTGTAGCCATGATAGCAATGAGTAACGTTACGTTCAAGTTCAGCTACAGTTACAATTATTAACATTTTTCTGCCTCATAAAAATTTTGGCAGAAGATCACTTGCGCTACTTCATCCACACGGCATCCTCTGAGTTACATAATTACCTCTGTGTAGATAATTACACAAGGAGTAGACTGAGTTTTGGTTTTTCCTCTCATGAAAAGAATGAAAATTATGAAACACAAGCTTCCATTAAACCCTTTCTTAGTTTTTACTTCCTCGTACAATTAAGTTACCGTTACACATGCAGTTATCAATAGCGTCCCTGTTGAGATAGCAATGCAGCCTTTGAATGAAGAATGAAGGTTTTTTTTCTTGGAGAATTCCACTGGAGTATATTTCATTATAATATCTAAATCACTACTCACCATGTGATTTTACATTTTCCAACAACAATACCGGTATCCCTCTCTTTTCGGGCAGCGTCCGTCAAGTCAGCGTCCGAACGACTAAAGACTCGATATACCAAATGAAAATCTATCAGACAAATGACGGAGTTCCTATGACATTTGTGCGATGTCAACTACACTCTACTGCTAAGAATCACTGAATATGATCTAATATTATAACGTATAAATGCCACGGATAGTATTCAAAAATCTCTCAGAACTTCAACACACGAAGGCAGGTTGAGCCACACAAAGCATGCAAAGACCTCGGTAGAACATCTCGGTTTCCATTTTTTTGACAATGGTTCTGACACTAATGTATTTTCAGGAAGTTGGGGCACGCGACTCCTCAGATCTCCCTATTGTAAAACAACATCTGAAATATTCTGCAGAAAATTACTGTTTTGAAATAGGCAATAGCTCGCTTCCTGTAATTATCCAGCCTAAATAATGGAAAACACATTTCATATATATTCATTACATTCTAGCGGGCTCCGCCTTTATACCATCAGATATGCATATGATTCAAATTACACCATACTTATGGCTCAGTCAAGTTCATTATTCATTTGATACGCTCCATGCATCTTTTCTCTGGTATGGTATTTTTCAATATGTAATGGAATTTGCCTTGCTGTCTTTATGGAATATGATGCCTACATGTATGCTGCAATAGCAGGAAGGTAAACTGGGAATTTCTGCTGATTATTCGATAAACAATTATCCTCCGTGTGAATGTTCGATATACCGAAAATTTTTAATTTCTTTTTCGTTTTATCAAAATTGTATTTGAATTCGTATTCTAGCCCAATAATACGAAAACATCTTCAACTGTTTAATTAAAGATGTAGCACGAGTTAATTATAGTTTCGTATAAGGTCAACAGGAGCCAGGAGTTTTGATATTAATTCTATAGCTGCCAGGGACTTGTGTATCCGGTATTTAGATAGAAGATTAGAACCTATAGAGTCCTTATCCAGTATTGTGAACATCACGTAGGCTATCCACAGGCGACATGACAGAGTCAGGCTATATTTACTCAAGTTTTCTGGGAATGGGCGGATCGATATCCGAGTAAGGTCTACTACGTGATTAAAGCCAACTCTAGGGTTTGTTCTTTAGCTTTCTATGATGGAAGATCTGACGTCTGTAAATCCCTGGGTAAATGACAAATCGAACACTCTGTTTCCTTGTAAAGTAGGCATAAGCTCTTGCAATGAATCAAGAGGTTAATTTGTATGTTGAATCGAAGTCTCTTCTTCCTTGTACCATTGGCATAAGATCTTCCAATGAATCAGGTTAATGATTTCTTTATATATTTAAGTTTCTGTTTCAGGAGAAGCTGAACGGCATTACTAATAATATAAATATGAAGGAAATGATAACCCTTCGAGAACACAAATGGGCGGAGAGAGGGGGATGGGGTAAAGGAGGTGAAACGGCGAAAAGCATACTTCAGACACGGCGTGGATGGACAAATCCGTAGTCCTATCATGACCTTAATGGCATGTCCACTGCTTGCTTCTATCAGGTATTGTCTGTATCTATGTCTGTAGTAATGCTTTTCGCGAGCTGATTTTGTGACAGACAGACGGAGAGACGTATCAGCACATTTCTGTAGATATTCTACACATAGCTTCAGTCTTGTATATCGTATGACGGTTACGATCAGTAGAACAAGGAAGCATATACCAAAGTAAGTGACTAAAAGTAAAAGAAAATAAGTTGCCTACCTTCCACAAAGTGCTCTTGGTCTCTCCTTTTCACCTAAAATGAAATACACACGTTTATTATAGGCTAATATCATTCATGTTGACTGTGCCTAAACTCCCTTTTGTTCTTCCGATGCATACACACAAATATGACCGTTTTAAATGTTTGCCTTTTAAATCTGATTTTGATTTAAAGGCTTCGATCTGTTCTATTTGACACGTGCGCTCTCATTCATAAAGCTTTATTACACTTTCGCCACACAAGATTTCAGTTAAATGAATGGAGTAAACGTTATTATTCGCTTCGAATATACAATAAATATTATATATCCTTACAATAAATTTAATTTAAAACAAGATTCGATATTTTCTATACAGAACGGTATAAGTGTGAACAGATTACGCAAGAAAATGGGAAATCATTCAAATGAATTGGAGAATTGAAAACCTCACCATTAACTGACTATATTATCAAACACAATCTAAATGGGATGTTGCATAAGAGGATAGCATCTCAAAGGGTTCTACATCTGTCAAGTGTAAAATGAGGTGGTCAGAAATTATTCGAATGAATAAACAAATGTTATAGTCTTGATTTCATGGCGCAAAGATCAAAGAATATTTACAGTAGTACTATACTTTACGGTCCAGTGACTCGACCGAATCGATAACCTTGTTTTGTTATAAATTGAAAATAGAAAGGACCAAGAGAATAGAAAAGATAGTTTGTATTACTTGGATAACCCTGTACAGTTTCCAAATACCATCTTCAGATATAAAGTGTGTATATAGGATCAACTTGATGATATTACTTCTACTTTCCAACAACAAACATTGAAGGAGAAAGAGTCTGAAAACACTTGTTTCTGTAGTGACAAGGACTAAATGACGTCTTCAGTCATCGATAATTCATGGCTTCCCCACGTTAATAGCACACAATGATTCATACTTTGTAATCAATTATCGCCTTGTGAGATTGCTTCAACATTTTTTCCAAAGAAGGGCAGATGCTGGCCCTAAATGACATTACGGAATTGCCGCATTGGGTTTCCAGAGAACGTGCACCAACACCGAACCATCTGTCCTATGTTAACTCTCGGTAACCATGCTCCATTGAATGTCATCTGTTTTCTTCGGCATTAATTCTACATCAAATAATCATAGGGTTCAGGGTTCGCCCTTAATTTCATTGCTTCAGAAAGGGACGCCACTGTGCAGAGGGGACTACCTCATAAAAGCTTAATTGAAACCGGGGACCTTTGCAGCTCTAATTCTATAATAATGATCTTTACAGAGCATTGTGCTGCAAGACACCAAACCTAATAGACTTGTTACCGTAAAGTTTCGTTTCAATTATGATGGGTAACTCAAAGCCAGATAGAACGCCTCACTTCAATTCATTCTCTTTATTCTTCAAGCGCAGAACTTAAAAAAAAGGAGGGAGGGGGTTTCAGGGGGTCAGGACCCCACCGTCCTTTTTCTTGGGACTTTCTCAATAATGATTATCCTGGACCCCCTCATGGCCTCCATCCCCCATCCCCACCCCTTGGAAACAATTTGAGATCCGTCCATGTTTTAATACAATCAGTTCATCCGAACTCCTAAAGGATTTATGTTCCTTGCATCATTACTTAAATGGAGCAGAATGTAGGATAATTGATATATCTGTACTGTCATGCAGAGTGAAGGAGATCTATTCAATTCCAAATTATAAAATGCAGAATGCGCTTATGGTAAATGGTGGACAAAATATGAATTTTTACGCTAGTTCGTTTTTGCACCCACAAATCTTGCTCATACTGACACTCTTGTTTACCTAAGAGATTCTTTTGCAATGAACGGATATACAGACGGACGGTCCGACGTTTATAATACCTCTATGACATTAACCTGACAATAAAACAAGGAGTCAATCTATTTTTATTTTAGAAACAACTGGGACACTGACCGCTACTCCATCATCCAAACCAAATTAGCGGCTAACCATTGTATTGGCTGCCGACCACGTCTAATCCACAAAATAGCTTAATCACATCTATCATACAAATCATCACAAACACCAAATGTGATTGAAATCTGTCATTGCAGAACAGTTTTCAAATCAATACGTTGCCGTATTAGTAAATGGTTTTCTGTTCATAAAAAAGCCTGGAGTTCTGATATCAATAACAGACCTGTCTCCAGGCAGAATCCCTTACAGAGAACATCTATATCAATTATTGATCGCCAAAATATCCCCGCGTACTACAGGGAATTCATGTTGTCTGTAAAACATTGTTTTGTTAAGTACTGTCATTGTATTAAGGTTGTAAATATTCCCTAAGCTTGTATATAAACTTCAAACAGAGTATATTGCTTTTACATTATTCATTTTTTATTTCTCAGTTTTATACATCATGTACTTCTTAAGCTAATGTTTTCTACCTCTGACTTTTATACGATCAATCAATGCGGACTGTGAATCTATACACCTAATGCAACGATCACATGCCTTCTTTACAAATGTACATTTGATCCTAAATGTACGTTTGACCCTCTATGTACGTTTGACCTTGGACTTTGACTCTCTTCAAGTATTGAAACCTACTTCACCTATTGCTCATTGTATAAATGTAGCCACTAGCCAGTAATGTAAAAGTTTGACCACTGTAGGTAGACGGACGAACGGACGAGTGGACAGTAAAAACAGGTTAACCTTGTGTAATCAGCTATGACCTTGACCTTCATTCTCTGTTCTGGATACTTAGTACATATTCTAGTAACCAATGGTTCTACCTAGTATCTTGGTGACCTTTTGTGGAAAGTGATTGTTCAGCACATCTTTTATGGAACATAATCCGACCATAAGGAGTGACCTTGGAAGTCTGAACCTTGACCTTGAAAATCAATAGGGTTTCTATTCTTGCCATGGTGATCCTTTTACAGCATCATGCCATTTCTTGTAAGACATTAAGCTTTATATCCATCGATTCTACCTACCTTGCGCGATTGTGTAATGTGTAGTACTATTATACCAAAACTAAAATCTTGTTAGAAATATATCAATGGTGGCGTTATGGAGAAACCCCCTTCCCCCTCTTCTCGGGAGGGAGAAATAACTTTTGCTTCCCATGTCTAAGAACCGGTATAAAACACATACACTACAAGAAGACAATGTACGAACTGATGTGAATTCCCTTGTCACGCAATAGTCTGGTAAGGAGAGGAGGGTAACTTACCATGCTAACAGCTGAAGATTTGTATCTGATACCCCTAATAAAGAACGCAACGAAAATGTTGTTTGTTTACCAACCACCCACACTGAAGGGTCTCAGATAAATAATTGTCAACTAAATGTAGGCTAAGGTAATCTTTCATTTAATTTAACATTTACAAAGAATGCCGTCTACGCAGATATTAATTCAGTCATGCAAAATGGCCTTTCTTCAATTCATTGATAAACATCTACAAACACATGTACACGACTTAATTTTATCCTATTTTGACACTTTATAACATAATCCGTGAATATTGCTTGAAGACTGAAACATAAATTGGTCTTTACAGATTTCTACAGTTTTTCGGTCAGATGGTAAGGATTGGTCTCATCGAGAGTCTGTAGTCTACATGTATAGTACGGACTATAAATGCCCAAAGTCGATCAGTCCATGTCAAACATTCAGATTTATTCGTTTGTTCGTATTGCGTTGCATCCATCTCCATCTTTCAATCGGTCATATCCACTATGAATGTGAATCAGCCATATTTCACTTGCATTGTATATTGATGTTAAAGAAAGACCACAATCTTACATTAAAAATTAATATTCTAAAATTAAAGATAATTTGCATCGATGTCTCACAACTGAGTTAGGATACCGTAGCCCCCCCCCCCCCACCCCCTTCCGATTCTCAATTATACAACCACTTACCGGGTAACATCCCTTTACATTCCCTTCACAGAAATATCCAAATAACAGTGCAGTTCTTTTTCCAAGTGGAAGACATTTCATTATACGTCAAATAGATATGTAGATTCTTTTTTTCCAATTTTGATCGATTAATTTTAACGGAGATTTCCGAATGAAATGTACATACCTTAATTTTAATATCCTACACAGGTTATGAGA
Source organism: Pinctada imbricata (assembly GCA_033119305.1). Taxonomy (NCBI): domain Eukaryota; kingdom Metazoa; phylum Mollusca; class Bivalvia; order Pterioida; family Pteriidae; genus Pinctada; species Pinctada imbricata. The sequence goes on along the minus strand of VSWD01000005.1, from coordinate 102,602,313 downwards.
GCTACTTCACACCTTTACAGGTACGCTTTAAAGGTGAGAAATGGTGGGTATTTAAACGCTTAACCCCCCGACCCATCAAACAATACCAATCTCAACAATCATAGATAAGGAACTACACCGGTGTTGACACAGAACAAATACGAATGGGGTATAGATATCATCTTGGATCAAAACATCGAAGTGTGAAATTTCCTAATGCGAACTGTCTGCAAATAAGGAATATCTACAGAAATCATATATAATCATCTAACATATAGTGGGTCTTGGAAGTCAGTCTTGTACAATGAATTACACCCCCTCCCCCTGTTTTTTTTTTTTGGGGGGGGGGGGGGTGGGGGGGTTGTGTGCGAATTTATGACAGACGGCGATTCTGTACAATATAAGTGTATTTTTTAAACAAATAATCGATTTTTAAGATTTACAATATAACTGATAAATAAATCCAAAACCGATTAGTGCCAGGTAACAACCAATAAGAAATCGATAGATCAATGAAATTTTGTACAAATGAAATCAATTCCATTTTACAGGATTTTTTCACCTTCCTTTGCCCTAGAAAAAGCGTTGCGATTAAATACCATTGTTTCATGTACTTCAAATCAGTGGATATAGATATTAAACTGATGATGAAATATGAATTTCGCAAATGCAACTGAAACGTAATCAAGCTTCAATCAGCATATGAATATTATAATGAGAAAAATTAGACACGTACCTCTTTGGTCCGTTTAAAACAAAGCTAATTCAGAGTACTGCTATTTATTATCACCGGTGAAATAAAATACAACTAATGTACATAAATCACGACGTAAACTGCACAAAAACTGGACTGTGACCATAAAGCATTCCTGGACCAGATCACCAACTTGTTCCACGGAATCCCAAGTTGCAATGAGGCAGAGGATTGATCAATAGTCCGCCTATGCTTTAGCAGCAAAGCAGTTCTGTATGATAATGAGGACGATGGTTTTTACCAATAAAGCACAGAGACGACAACAGGCTTGCAAAGACTAGCTCTATAGCTATCGTTCTAACGCCAAGGATGGGACAGAGCTGCGTAAAAAACATCACTGAGTCATTCCAACATTGTGGGATTAGTAATGGCACGGGCGCAGTACAAACCGTTAAAGGTCAAAAGACTCGGTACTGAATATACGGTCTGTCACACAGAATAATTGTTGGAAGTATGCACATCATCCTGATGGGTTTAACATTGCTGGACCTTTTTTTCCGAGGGTGTACACTTTATTATCAACAAAGTCAATTAAATGTTCAATGGTATTCTTTCTATTCATCCCCTAATTATACTACCATTCAAGGTCTGAAATCAATGACATGACCAGAAAGTAGAAAATGTTTTAAATCATATGCCCCCGCTGTCGCAGTGTGAATCTTGCAACAAACAAATGTCAATCGAAAGGAGTAATTTTACGACCTTGACCGTTGACCCTTTACTCAATAGGTATTTCATCCTCATAACAGTCAATCCGAAAGTCACCAGACATACCAGACAAATCTGGTAAAATTAGCTTTGGTCTAGGTAAAATATTTCAATTTCAATTTTTCTTAATAAACATGTTTGAATTTCTACAAAAATTCAAAAATATCTGGTAAGTTATAAAAACTTTCACGATGTCTGCTCATAATGAATAATAAGTGTCCGTACATATGTATCCAAACAGACATGCATTGGGGAAGGGTTCTACAATCACCATAATACATATTTCATTCCCTTTATTCCCTAAAAACTGACCATGACTTTAATCAACAGACCTGAAATCAATAGGTACTACCCTACCATACAGTATATGGTACATATTAATTAGCTTATGTTGTATTTGTTACTTTCACATGCCGACTCTAAATAAAATTTATCTCTATCCAAATATAATAATTTTCCGAAATATGTATTTCATCTCGAAATAATTTCTCGATATAGACGAATTTTACATGGTAGGGTGACTAAATATTTTTTCTCTTTTAAAAATACGAAAGGAAAGGAAACGCTGTATCAAAAGGGAGGTGGGGGGGGGGGGGGGGGGGGCAATGTCGTATAAATTAATACGGTATGAAAAAAATCATGACCTTTTGACCTTTTCGATTTATCATCATCAGTACAATTAAACTCGTAAAAAGACGCAATCTCTAAGATTTTGAAACAATATTTCAAACAACTCAAACTCATCTCATACAATCTATGAATGACTGTTTTAAAATCTCTTTAGGTAAAGAATCGCTTAATTCATCATGTGGAATGCTCTTTTGAGAAAAGTTTTACCTTGACCTATGATCTTTTAACCCAACCAGAAGTCTCTGATGAGACTGAAGCTCTCCTAGTTGTTTGCTTAAATAAATCTAAGTGACAGACTGAGACCCATTTTCCAAGACCCTGGGGATCAGGTTTTAAAACAAAATACAACACCAGAGAATGATTTTACATAAAAGGAAAAAGAATTTTACTCTCTATCAATTATACTTTCAGAAAATTGGTGTTCACAACATTACATGATAGAGTTATATATGAATAGGAGAAAAAAATGACCATACCCATTTTCGAAGACCCTAGGGGTCTGGGGATCAAACAAAATACAATGTGCACATCTAGACCACAGCCTGAGAATAATGCAAAAGGAATCATCTTTTTATCAATTTTACTTTCTGAGAATCGTTGCTCAAAAGATTAGAGTTATATAGGACAAAATGACAACATCCATTTTCCAAGACCCTGGGGTCATGGGCTCAGACAAAATACAGGGTGCACATCTAGACCACAGACTGAGAATAATGCTAAAAGAATGATCTTTCTATCAATTATACTTTCTGAGAATTGGTGCTCACAAGATTACAAAGAGTTATGTAAGACAAATAACCACACCTATTTTCCAAGATCCTTGGGGTCAGGGGCTCAAACAAAATATCTGGTGCACAACTGGACCACAGACTGAGAATAATGCTAAATGAATTATCTTTCTATCAATTATTCTTTGATATTTGGTGCTCATAAGATTTAGGAGAAAATCTGACCACACCCATTTTTTAAGTCCTGGGGGTCAGGGGCTCTCACAAAATATCACGTACACAACTAGACCACAAACTGAGAATAATGCTAAAAGAATTATCTTTCTATCAATTATACTTTCTGATAATTGGTGCTCATAAGATTTACGGAGAAAATGACCACACTCATTTTCCAAGACCCTGAGGGTCAGGGGCTAACACAAAATATCAGGTGCACAACTGGACCACAGACTGAGAATCATGCTAAAAGAATTATCTTTTTATAAACCATACTGTCTGAGAATTGGTGCTCACAAGATTACAAAGTTTTATAGGAGAAAATGACCATACCCATTTTTAAATACCCTGGTGGGGGGGGGGGGGGGGTCTGGGGCTCAAACAAAATATCAGGTTCACAACTAAATCACAGACTGAGAATAATGCTAAAAGAATTATATTTCTATCAAATACACTTTCTGAGAATTGATGCTCACAAGATTACACAGAGTTATATATGACAAAATGACAACATCCATTTCCCAAGACCCTGGTGGTCAGGGGCTCAAACAAAATATCAGGTGTACAACAAGATCACAGATCGAGGATAATGCTGAAAGAATTATCTTTCTATCAACTACACTTTCTGAGAATTGGTGCTCACAAGATTACATAGAGTTCTATAGAAGATCATGACCACACCCATTTTCCAAGACCCTTGGAGGTCAGGGACTCAAACAAAATATCAGGTGCACAACTCGCCCACAGACTGAGAATAATGCTAAAAGAATTATCTTTCTATCAATTATACTTTCTGAGAATTGGTTTTCACAAAACAGAGTTATATAGAAGAAAATTACGACACCCATTTTCCAAGACCATGGGGGTCAGGGACTCAAACAAAATATCAGGTGCACAACTCGACCACAGACTGAGAATAATGCTAAAAGAATTATCTTTCTATCAACTATACTTTCTGAGAATTGGTGCTCACAAAACATAGAGTTATATAGAAGAAAATGACTACACCCATTTTCCAAGACCATGGGGGTCTGGGACTCAAACAAAATACCAGGTGCACAATTTAACCACAGACTGAGAATAATCCTAAAAGAATTATCTTTCTATCAATTATACTTTCTGAGAATTGGTGCTCACAAGATTACATACGAGTTATAAAGGAGAAAATGACCACACCCATTTTTAAAGACCCTGGGGGTCAGGGGCTAAAACAAAATATCAGGTGCACAACTATTCACAGATTAAGAGGATTTGCACTCACAAGAAAAGTTTAACGGACAGACAGACAGACAGCTGGACGCCGGACACAGGGCGATTGCATAAAAACTTGACTGGTCTTTGATCAGTAGAGCTAAAAATTGTAGGGATCATAACATGGCTTCTCAATGGAGGAGTTGTGCACACAAAAGAGATATAGAAGAAAATGACCCTGGAGGTCAAGAGTTCAACAAAATATCAGCCACAGACAAAATATATATGCAAAAAAATGTAGGTCACAGACTAATAATCAAAATGCAAAATGATTAATCACATTTCTATCTATTATACTTTCAGAGGAGCTGTGCACACAAGATACATTAAGGACGTCATGCAGAGAGATAAGATAGACTTACAGACGAACAGACAGACAAATGAAGGGTATAATCCCGCATAAGCTTGAAAATACAATATGTCACTGAATTTAAGACTGCATCCAATATATAACACTAAGTCAAAGAGATGTAACTCCAACACACTTCTTCATGCATGACAAAATATACAGGAAACTCAGTTTACAATATTTTTATAGAGTTTTTGATCGTCAACAGGTCAAACAATACAAGTCTCCTATAGGCATAAAGTTGACAAAGTCCAAGGACCATAACTCTTGTAAAAATAGGCCAACTGAAATAAATCTCAAACTTGATATGTATACTCACAAAGAAATTTAAATTAGTTTGTAGCATCATATCCAACCCATCATACTACGTCTTTCGGTACATTTTTGGACATAATACCTTTCACACTTTTTGGCCATATTACATTGTTTAGATAGAGGATCACTGACGAGGGTTAAGTACCGGAAACATGCATGTCTGTGTGATAGCGTGGTTTTCTACATAGTTTTTATATATAACGTTCATTAATTAAATAAGTTTCTTTATTTCATACTTCCTAGATTATTTACCAACTGTTTTCATTCTCTTACTAACAAATTAGTATTTGCAGTCGCTTTGCGTTCATAAATGCGCCGTCCCTGCGCGAGTCACATAGTGGCTCTTTCAATGTAATACAGCAGGTTCTCTAGATATCATACCTTACTGAACACCGTATTTTACCTTGTTCCTCTACATACTAGTAGTTAAATTTCATTGGTTCAACTACAATTTTAATGGTCAGTGATTGCTCATTTCGCTTGGGCGATACACATTCCCACCGCAGAGCCTGGTATTTAAGGTATCCGATGCACAATAAGGCATTTTTCCATGCCTGGTAAGGTACTATAAACTATATATTTTCTGAAAGGTTATAATGCTCACTGCTCAGAAATAATAATTTTGGAGTCAGAAAAACAAAGGGAAATAACCGATGAAGCATTCAAATTGTCTATTTTCTCTATGAAACATATGCAAAACAATAAAGTTGTACAAGAGTTTTTTCCCTTTCATTTTTAAGACCTAGGAGTCTTACATCTATACCCAGGGCATCATTACCTTTCAGAAAATGTATAGTTCATAGTACCTTACCAGGCATAAAATTTACCATAGTTTACAATGGAGATGATTAAAACACTATGTAAAATGACTCAATTGTACAACGGATACCTTAAGTTGACCACCCCTTCTATCGACTATACCCTACTTGTGCGTACCTTGTACAGGTGTATCGCCGAATGACCATTTCTGCATAAAATGTAAGTTTTTATATTTTAGAAATTATTTTGAACTGAATTGATAGACTTTGAATTCTGAATTACATTTTATGTTTTCAGAATATTTTCTGTATTTTTGGAGAATTTAAAATTTTAAGTATTTTTGAGAATTTAACGAATTAACTCTGAACGTAAACTTTATCGTTTAATTTCGATACTTGTGAATAAATAATGTATCATTAGAGTATTTGGTATTAGATACATTGCCGATTATATTATTTCTTTTAGTAAAATATATCCCCTGGTCAGACGTGCTGTAAAACGGGCACCATGCCCGATAAAATTTGAAAAGCCCGTATTCCATAAACAGGTACATATAAATAATACACATTTATTCTATCTAACTTGTAATCATTTTGTGTGTATTTCAATTACATTACCAATCAATTATACGAATATTGAGAATATTATATATTCTACTTATTGAACTGTGTGTATGAACGAATATTTGTATTTGTATTCATGTTTTGTTATAATATATGTTATAAAATATTGTAGGGTCTATATGCATATCTTCTGCAATAAATTTAAACGACACCCAATCAGGATCATCTTTCTTTTTGATGTCAACGAGCCCTGGTACATCTGGTCCATGCTGCAAAATCTGTTCTTAAATGATGCTATTGAATTTGAAGACGTTTAACATCAAAATCTGTAACAACATTGAAAACTTTAAGTAAAGCTGAAATGTGACAGACAGACCAGATGGAAACTTAATTCCCCTCTGGCGAACCCATAGAGGACTAACAAAGAACACAGAAGTTGGCTCACACAAAGCAAGTGTATTTATCACATGTAATGTGCTAACACGCAATTTACATGTATGACAAATGTACTTGCTACATGTGTTACATACCCGTAAAAAGACACAAACTAAGACAATCTATTCTGTAAATGTATTTCATTTAATGAGGATGTCTAACAGAAGTTACATTGTTCTGGAAAACACATCTTTATATAATGTCCTCATGCAATTTTTTAACATGTTTCTAAGACTTGCTGCAAACTTCCGCAAAGCGAATGTGCAAAATATTTGGTCTGTTTGAAACACGTAACAGAGCGTAGTACCGAAGAAGTAATTCTCTTCTGTTTTAAACAGTTTACCAATGTCCATTGATTTTTCTGAAATAGTTAAAACAGTCTTGTCCATCTAAAATTAAAAGAAGGAAAACATTGTCTTCTTTTCCTCAGGGCAAAAGGGGCGATTAAATTGAGAATGCTCAAACAGTGTTCCAACTCTTTACCTTTTTGAATATGTTAAAGAAAAGTACAAACCAATTTTAACATCTACATCTACATGGTACGTTGAACCATCAACAATTGATGACTATTCAACGGCGTGAACAGATCGCTACTATATTTACAAGAATTCTTAGTAAATGAAATTACAAAAATAGAAAAGTTAAAAGATAAAAAAGAACAAACTATTTACAGCTTCTATATATGGATACTTAACAAAAATTATGGTTCTGAACCAGAGATTTAAACTGGTCCAGAGATGGTGCGTGAATGATTGAATTTGGAAGTGAATTCCACAGAACAACAGTGAAGGGGAAAAAACTGTATTTATAGTAGTCTGTTCTGGTACTGAAGATTTGGTACTGCTGAGAGTTGGTGCTGCGGGTACGTGAGAATGTATTTTGGGTGAGGTAAATGGTGGGATTTATTGCTACCAGGTTATGAGTCAGTTTATAAAACATTGTTACTCGGGATATATTTCTCCTAGTTTCTAGGGATTGCCAATTAAGATGATCTATCATAGAGGAGACACTGGATTTATTATGATATCTGTTTGTCACATATCGTGCAGCACGTCTTTGGACATCTTCAAGCCTTTTAATGTTGGTTTTAGTATGTGGGGACCAGACATGTGTTTCGGACAGTAAATTCTCATCAAGGGTACTTAATCGAATGCCAAACTTACTTTCAGACACAGCCCAATGTACTTTCGTAGGCCCGGGCTCTAGTTAAGGTTTTCGTAGGCCCGGGCTCTAGTTAAGGTTTTCGTAGGCCCGGGCTCTAGTTAAGGTTTCATTTTCCAATTTAAATTTTGGCATTTTATAAGTGATGCATAACATACTGGTGTGTCCAATTTACATATCAAAACTTACCTCTCTTGAGATTCTATGCTGTTGTTTACTGTTGACGCTCTACAGCAAAGTAAAATACTAAATGGACGCATGCATAGAATCTCAATTATAGGAATCAAAAGTATTTATATTCCTTAATCATTAAACAACACAAAGATCAAGCAAACTTGTTCAAAAGTGCATGGTCTCAGATGGCACCATTTACATATTCCAACCTGTCAAATTTTTCTGTCAATCTCCTCCCACAGTACCTCCCTTGGTGCTTTGCACCTCAACTTGAGTACATAACAACCCCCCTCCCTCCCCTGCCTACAACAAATTTTAGTCATTCTTTAATAGGGATGTTCGAATGACGAAAAAGTGACGTCACACTGCGCATGCGCATGAAAATTGGTTGGCAAAAAGTGGTTCTCTTATATAATATGTATAGCAATGTCCACTGCTATTTACGTTAATAATCTTTATCGGTACGTTTTATCGACAGATATAAGGAGCTGTTAAGATAAGGGCCGTATTTAGCCCTGAATCTCGTGACTTATTTCTTCTGCATGGCGAATCGTACACAGAAAAACATGAATCATTATTGAAATATAATGTATTTGCAGACCTTTTACATGTTTTACATTATGTTAAGGAACTCTTAAGGTTTGTAAAATTAAGGTCGAAAGAGGTAGGGGTGCTCGGATAGAAAATCCGATAATATCGACAAAAAACGTATACATTTTTGAATATTTTATCTAAAATGGATAAATATAAGCTAAAAGACATCAAATATGTCTACATTGTGTATCAGAAATATATTTTGAACGTTCTACCTCCTTTAATCGGTAAATAATGAAATCCGGAACTTAAAATACAGTCTTATTCTTCATTCAATGGCTACAATAACCCTCTTAGCGCGAAATACACATTGACGGAGAAATGAACATCACTCTTGCTTATTTCGTTTCTAATAAATTCTTGTATCTTTCATTCAATCATTTTGAGTACACAATGTTTGATGGATTAAAGAGGAAAAATAGTCAAATGTGCTATATTTAATGGTCAAAAAGATCGATTCTTATAAAATGCACCCCCTTTCCATTTTTAGTTTTTGGTCTCTGGGGTAGTGTTCCCCCCGGAGATACAGAACCCCACTTTGCCAAAAAATTTGTATCATGGATACACATCTCCAGTAAAAGTGGCTTTCTGTATATCCGGGGGGAACAATGTTCAATAAAACTTTTCCGTTTTCTATTGATTTCTATGAGAAAAAGATAAGTTTTGACCTAAAAATTAGCAATATTATGCAAAACAGATAAAAAATAACTTCATATTCTGATGGGATGCCGTATAGGTATACATTTTACCAAAAAAGGTTCTTGAAATTTCAATTTTCAAAATTCCACTTTTCAGGGCTGATTTTACGCCTTATCTTAACAGCTCTTTAAGTTAAGATTACTTCAAAGTTCTTATAATATTAATCGATCGTTTTAATTGCTTGTGATATTTTTTTAATTTAATTTTTCTCTGTTAATCACCGGTATGTATAAATAGCATTTAGTCTCTCTGTGGGCTGCTTTAAATTTTTAAGTCGTGAATGTGAACATCTTATATCAATCATCAATTCATCAATTCCAACCTATACGGTGTATCTCGTATACACAAGACAATGATCTGACACCTGCCATTTACTGTTTACCTTGATTTTTGTCGGCTGTCCAGGTAGACTTTTCACCCAGGCGCCGCGGTGGAGCCAATGATCCGCAAAGGAGAGAAAGCCACTGCATGTGATCTATCCATTTCATATTTCAGTTTTTGATATTTTGACATGGATGAAACATCTAAACCATCTTTTTTTTGTAAAAACTTACATTACATTTGTCTTTTAGTTGAAAGAAGCACAAAGGAAATACAATCCATTTATATATATATGATCAAAATCATATAAAAGTTGGAACAGTGGATCATTATTCAATATTTCTCATTTATATCTCAAGATTTATTTATTTATTTATTTATTTATTTATTTCAACTGTTTAAATAATTCCGAAAATTAGATGGAAGTCCGAACATCTATTCTTGAAATTCTTTTCAAAATACTTGATGTTTTAACAGTCGAGGTGCTAAAGATGGAAATAGAATACTAAGATTTTATATGGTCCGAGATCCCTCTCTTTAATCCATATTAACATTTTTATTTATTTTTATTGTGTATTTTAATCTTATCTTTCATTCTAAATTCATTAATGTCTCTTTTTATCCCAACGATTTTCAATCTTAAGGGGTGAGGCTGCCCAAACTTACATGGAAGTTGAGAAATAAATGCTTCTTTAGGCATTCTAAAATTATAATCTTGAGCCCCCCCCCCCCCCCTCCTTTCTCTAGCAAGCAAAAAGTTAGATAAGGCATGTCAATTGAAATAAAAATCCATATCCAAAGTAAGAAAGTTACTGAAGGAATAATAAAAGAGAAAAAGATAATTTGTGCGTATTTTCATTGTTATTACTATGACCGGCTTTATCTATAAATTGGAGCAGTCGTGAGAAAAAAACAACCCCCCCCCCCCCCCCCCCCCCAAAAAAAAAAAAAAAACAGCTAAGAAAATTAGTACAACGTTGTCTGTGAGTTAAATAATTTTTTTTCCGTTTTGCGTTTTCAAACAGTTCGACATTATTTTTGGTCAAACTATTTCCCTCTTTCCGTCCCGTTCAAATGCTCCGCCTCAAATTAATTAAATCACAACTAATATGCATGTCTGAGGGATAGGTGTGTACTTGTCAAAACAACTGGTAATTAGTCGGGTATGTCACACCTAATACAGGAGCATAAAAATGGGACACTATGAATTACACCGGCTTCTTTGAAAAGCAAAATTTGAAGAAGAAAAAAAAATCGGCAGTTTATTGATTCTTGTCCCCCCCCCCTCAAACGACAGTCTGATAATCATATACTAACAAACTCAGCGGGATTTCTTTATTGTTGTGATTAGAATGGTCAGTATCACAGCAGGACTTATCAATAAAATATTAATAGGAAAGTAGCGTATATTAGAGCATCAAGTGTCGATTTATCCCCGAGTATCCCGTATATTTCCCTTCACTGCCAACCGTTTTTGCCAACCAGCCTCGTTTTCGCGAGACCCGTGACGTCACGGCGAACATCCCTATACTTATGTTGTAAAAATCATACTTGGAGAAGTTGCATACCTTCTCCCTCCCCCTTTTCTCTGTCTCGGGCTTTATTACAAACATAACGAAAGGAGTGTGCGATTGAAAAAAAAAGATATATGTATAGACAAAATTTCTTTGACTCAAGTACCTGTGACCTGTACATGTGCCAGTGTCCGAGACCTGTTTATTACAGTGAAACCGAAACCTCGTCGGTCCGACGGACATGACCGGTAAAAATCTGCTCGGACCGATGAAAATGTTGTAATTGTCGGTCCAAATGACCAGAAATATTTTCTCAATTTGTAGTTTTAAAAAGTCTGAATTAAAAACGTTCCGTGTCGGTATCCATTTTTCAACTGTTTCACTTTCTATTCTATGAAGATAATAGGTCAACTCGTGTGGTCATTGAGTGTTTAAAATGCTTTATTGATCCAGTGATTGGGAAGGCCACGCCCCCTGCAACATTCTGATAAAGAATGACCCATAAAATCGGCAACTTGCTGCTCCCTGGTCACAAAGGTGTGCATTATTCTACGGTGTCCATTTTTGGTTAAAGTAAACGTTTTAACGTAGATCTATACCTTGTGACAGTAACATGTGGATCACAGCTTACTGTCCATGGCCAGTCAGAAGCACAAAAATTCTTTTGTTCACTGACAATCGCTGGTTCTTTGCTATTATCATAGACTTAATAAACTGTTCAGAAGTCCTTGCTATTATGATACAATATTGATTTTTTTTTTTGACATTCTTTCTTATCCTCGTTCTGCGCCTGAGATTTAAATCTCCAACGTCCACTTACGTATCTTATCTACGTAAAGGTACTTGTGTATGTGTTCGTCCGTAAAATTATCATGTCATTTTAAGTGGCCAGTCAATGGGTACAAATTGAAGTAATAAAACTAGTACAGAAATGTCAATTGCAGCCCCCCCCCCCCCCCCCCCCCCCCCCCCCCTTCTTCCCTTATATCACCAAAGCTGAAATGATAACATAGCTGTCTATACGTGGACACGATTTGAAAAATACAGGATAGGTGGCTGAAAATTTGGTCTTGGGTGCTCAGTGATACGGTACATGTGTACTGTGGATTACTCATTGGAAATGATAAAAATGGGAATTTCACAACAAAAAAATGTGCTGACGTCTGATGTATATGTACATACATAAATTGTCTTCAAAGCCTTTTGAAAATTGATCATTTTTGGAAAGGCCCTGTCATGAAGAAAGATGGCTCATTGAAGATGAGCAAGTTAATTTGACTTCCCGATCACTGATTGAGAAAAAAGGTAAAAAATCCTCGGACCGGTAATAATTGGTTCGGACCAGTAATCTTTACATATTACTGGTCCGAATGACCAGTAATCCATCACAAAGTTTCGCGTTCTCTGTTATTAGGATACATGTATTTTCATTTTTTCCTCTTTTGTGTAACAACTCTTTATATTACCTATTCTACTACTTATGGATTTGTCTCTAATTTGTTATTCTTCAAACATATCTATGATAACATGCATCTGGCTGGTTTTTCGTTCTCCCTGAAGTGAAAGTAGAGCCAGAAAAATGGCGGGAAATTTCAAGTTCACAGAACGAGTTCGAAAGAAAGCAAACTCAGATTTAAAAAATAGCATCGTCAATGGGGGTCGATGAGTTGAACTAAATATGATAAGATTTGTGATATCCAAAAAAATCGTATTTGTGATATCAAAATTATAATTTTTAATATCACAAAGTCGAGAATTTGATATCACAAATTCGATTAATCCGTTTTTGATATAATAAAATATGACGGAATTTGTGATGTCAAAAAATCTAATTTGTAATATTACAAGTTCTATTTTTATATATCAAAATAAAAAAAAATAGGGAATAAATAGTAAAACGGCGCTCCATACTACCTGTACATAGTTGTATGACGTCAATCTAAGAAAAGTTTGCGAAAAAAAAAAAAACTTGACATCGGTGTCCCACAGGGCTCGGTTCTGGGTCCGAAAATTTACTGTTTGTTTTCAAGGCCAATTGGGACAATCTGTGAGCGACATAACATGAACTACCACTGTTACGCAGATGACACGCAAGTCTATATTAAGATTGAACCACGGGTTTACTCGAATGACGTGTCCAGTCGTCTTAAAGCGTGTCTTAGCGACATAAGGAGCTGGATGACCGTAAATTTACTCAAACTAAATCAAGATAAAACAGAGTTGATGATTTTTGCGCCGAAAAACAGATTAAATGACATTAAAGGATTTTGCTTTGAGTTTGGAGAGAATGTTATTCATGATGCTCCTTGTGTGAAAAACCTTGGGGTATTTTTCGATACAACGCTCACTATGGACAAGCATTGTACAGCTATATCGAGAGCTTGCTATTTTCATCTGCGAAACATCGGAAGGATTCGACCCTATATTACACAAGACGCTTGTCGCACACTCGTAAATTCGCTTGTGACATCGAGATTAGACTATGGGAATGCGCTACTAGTTGGGGTGTCTAAGCAACACACTGAGAAGCTCCAACGTGTACAGAATACCGCTGCACGCATCATTGTACGCACGGAGTCAAAGTTTGACCATGTAACTCCTGTGTTGATAGACCTGCATTGGTTGCCTATTGTGTTTAGATGCCAGTATAAGACCTTAGTTTATGTATTTAAAGCGCTCAATGGACTCGCACCGATGTACCTCTCGGAGCTTATACAGGCTTATACACCAACACGCTCTTTGCGCTCCGAATCAGCGCATCTCTTGTCCGTGCCAACTACACGCACCGTGACCTACGGCAATAAACGCTTTGACAAAGCTTCAGCAACTTTGTGGAACACCCTGCCTGTTAATCTTAGGAAATGTGACTCCCTAGTGGCTTTTAAGAAGCACCTCAAAACATTTCTTTTTAAGAAGGCTTACTTTTAAAACTTACAATTTTATGAATGTAAATATATATCAGAACACTACTTGGCTAATTAGAGGACATCTCTTATTTAATAGACTTTTTTCATGTAATTTTATTTATATTTATGTTTTATTGTGTCATGCTGTTAAGCGCCTTAGAGTTTTAAATATAGGGCGCTTTATAAATTTTTAACAATAAAATAAAACAATAAATCTGATTGGCAAGATCCATATTCATTGCGTTCGCCACGTAGATCTATATACATTAATTAATTTACAGACAAGGACAATACAAAATAAATAATAATTATTCATAAATTGGTCAGATGATAATACAAAAAGATCAAACAACAAACAAACCGCAAAACATGAAGAGCAAACAACAAACTAACCGCAAAACATGAAAATCAAACAACAAACAAACCACTACATGAGGAGCAAACAACAAATAGACCGCAAAACATAAAGAGCAAACAACAAACAGACCACAAAACTTAAAGAGCAAACAACAAACTAACCGCAAAACATAAAGATCAAAGTTAACAACAAACAAACCGCAAAACAAAGATCAAAGTTAACAACAAAGTAACCGCAAAACATAAAGATCAAAGTTAACAACAAACTAACCACAACATGAGGAGCAAACAACAAATAGACCGCAAAACACGAAGAGCAAATAACAAACTAACCGCAAAACATGAAGATCAAACAACAAAGAGACCGCAAAAAATGAAGAGCAAACAACAATCAAACCGCAAAACATAAAAAAGAAACAACAAACATACCACAAAACATAAACTGCAAACAACATAAAATCTGCAAAACATAAAGAGAAACAACAAACAGACCTCAAAACATGAAGAGTAAACAACAAACAAACCGCAAAACATGAAGAGCAAACAACAAACAAACTGCAAAATATGGACAGCAAACAACAAACAAATCGCAATACATGAAAAGGTAACAACAAACAGACCACAAATCATGAAGAGCAAACAACAAAAACAAACCACAAAACATAAAGAGCATACAAAAAATAGACCACGAAGCATAAAGAGCAAACAACGAACAAACCGCAAAACATAAAGAGAAACAACAAACAGACCGCAAATAATGAAGATCAAACAACAAACAAACTGCAAAACATAAAAGCAAACAAAAAACAGAACGCAAAAAATGAAGAGCAAACAACAAATAAACTGCAAAACATATAAAGAAACAACAAACAGACCGCAAAACATGAAGAGGAAACAACAAACAAACTGCAAAACGTAAAGATCAAACAACAAACATACCACAAAACATGAAGAACAAACAGCAAACAAACCGCAAAACATAAAGCGTAAACAAAAATAGCCGCAAAACATGAGAAGCAAACAATAAACAAACTGCAAAACATAAAGATCAAACAACAAACAGACCACATAACATGAAGAGCAAACAACAAATTAACCGCAAAATATAAAAAGCAAACAAAAACAGAACGAAACACATGAAGAGCAAACAACAAACAAACTGCAAAACATTTATAGAAACAAGAAACAGACCGCAAAACATGAAGAGGAAACAACAGACAAACCGCAAAACATAAAGAGCAAACAACAAAAAAACCGCATAACATAAAGAGCAAACAACAAACAGACCGCAAAACATGCTGAGAAAACAACAAACATACCGCAAAACATAAAGAGCAAACAACAAACAAACCGCAAAACATAAAGAGGAAACAACAAACAAACCGCAAAACATAAAGAGGAAACAACAAAAAAACCGCATAACATAAAGAGCAAACAACAAACAGACCACAAAACATGCAGAGAAAACAACAAACATACAGCAAAACATAAAGAGCAAACAACAAACAAACCGCAAAACATAATGAGGAAACAATAAACAAACCGCAAAACATAAAGAGGAAACAACAGTCAAACCGCAAAACATGAAGAGGAAACAACAAATAGACCACAAACATGAAGAGCAAACAAACAAAAATAGACAGCAAAACATAAAGAGCAAACAACAAACAAACCACAAAACATGAGGAGCAAACAACAAACAAACCGCAAAACATGAGGAGCAAACAACAATAAACCGCAAAACATAAAAATCAAACAATAAACAGAGGAGCAAACAACAAACAGACCACAAAACATGAGGAGCAAACAACAAACAAACCGCAAAACATTAAGAGCAAACAAAAAATAGACCGCAAAACATGAAGAGCAAACAACAAACAAACCGCAAAACATAAAGAGCAAACAAAAAATAGACCGCAAAACATGGAAAGCAAACAACAAACAAACTGCAAAACATAAAGATCAAACAACACACAGACCACAAATTATGAAGAACAAACAACACACAAACCGCAAAACATGAGGAGCAAACAACAAACAAACCGCAAAATATGGGAAGCAAACAACAAACAAACTGCAAAACATAAGGATAAAAAACAAACAGACCACAAAACATGAAGAGCAAACAACAAACAAACCGCAAAACATAAAAAGCAAACAAAAAACAGACAGCAAAACATGAAGAGCAAACAACAAACAAACTGCAAAACATATATAGAAACAACAAACAGACCGCAAAACATGAAGAGCAAAAAAGCAAAAATAGAGCAAACAACAAACAGACCGCAAAACATGAAGAGCAAAATAAAACTGTAAAACATAAAAATCAAACAATAAACAGACCACAACATGAGGAGCAAACAACAAACAGACCACAAAACATGAGGAGCAAACAACAAACAAACTGCAAAATATAAAGATCAAATAAGAAACAGACAACAAAACATGAAGAGCAAACAAAAAAGACGGCAAAATATGGGAAGCAAACAACAAACAAACTGCAAAACATAAGGATAAAAAACAAACAGACCACAAAACATGAAGTGCAAACAACAAACAAACCGCAAAACATAAAAAGCAAACAAAAAACAGACCGCAAAACATGAAGAGCAAACAACAAACAAACTGCAAAACTTATATAGAAACAACAAACAGACCGCAAAACATGAAGAGCAAACAAACAAAAATAGAGCAAACAACAAACAGACCGCAAAACATGAAGAGCAAAATAAAACTGTAAAACATAAAAATCAAACAATAAACAGACCACAACATGAGGAGCAAACAACAAACAGACCACAAAACATGAGGAGCAAACAACAAACAAACTGCAAAATATAAAGATCAAATAAGAAACAGACAACAAAACATGAAGAGCAAACAAAAAATAGACCGCAAAACATGGGAAGCAAACAACAAACAAACTGCAAAACATAAAGATCAAACAACAAACAGACCACAAACACGAAGAGCAAACAACAAACAAACCGCAAAACATGAAGAGCAAACAAAAATAGACCGCAAAACAGGGGAAGCAAACAACAAACAAACTGCATAACATAAAGAGTAAACAACAAACAGACCGCAAAACATAAAGAACTAACAACATCGAAACAGGAAGAGCAAACAACAAACAGATAGCGAAACACAAAACCACAGATCTCAAAACTCAAAACACGAAGAGCAAACAAACAAACTGATAAACATTAAGTGCAAACAACAAGCTGTCCATGAAACATAAAGAACGATCAAGAAACAGACCGCGAAAAATGAACAGCAATCAACAAAACAGCACATGAAACATTAAGAGAAAACAACAAACAAACCACGAAACATAGAGAGCGAGCAACAAACAGACCACGAAACATGAAGTCTTAAGCCAACAACAAACAACGCCAAACGAAGAACAGACGACAAACAGACCGCGTAACAAAGAGCAAACAACAGATCACGATACGCGTAGAACAAACAGCAAACAATACATGAAAATGAAACAACAAACAGACCACAAATCATGAAGAGCAAACAACAAAAACAAACCACAAAACATAAAGAGCAAACAAAAAATTGACCACGAAACATAAAGAGCAAATAACGAACAAACCGCAAAACATAAAGAGAAACAACAAACAGACCGCAAATAATGAAGATCAAACAACAAACAAACTGCAAAACATAAAAGCAAACAAAAAACAGAACGCAAAAAAATGAAGAGCAAACAACAAATAAACTGCAAAACATATAAAGAAACAACAAACAGACCGCAAAACATGAAGAGGAAACAACAAACAAACTGCAAAACGTAAAGATCAAACAACAAAAAAAAAACGCATAACATAAAGAGCAAACAACAAACAGACCGCAAAACATGCAGAGAAAACAACAAACATACTGCAAAACATAAAGAGCAAACAACAAACAAACCGCAAAACATAAAGAGGAAACAACAAACAAACCGCAAAACATAAAGAGGAAACAACAGACAAATCGCAAAACATAATGAGGAAACAACAATCAAACCGCAAAACATAAAGAGCAAACAACAAACATTCCGCAAAACATGAAGAGGAAACAACAAATAGACCACAAAACATGAAGAGCAAACAAACAAAAATAGACAGCAAAACATAAAGAGCAAACAACAAACAAACCGCAAAACATGAGGAGCAAACAACAAACAAACCACAAAACATGAGGAGCAAACAACAAACAAACCGCAAAACATAAAAATCAAACAATAAACAGAGGAGCAAACAACAAACAGACCACAAAACATGAGGAGCAAACAACAAACAAACCGCAAAACATAAAGAGCAAACAACAAACAAACCGCAAAACATAAAGACCAAACAACACACAGACCACAAAACATGAAGAACAAACAACACACAAACCGCAAAACATGAAGAGCAAACAAAAAAGACGGCAAAATATGGGAAGCAAACAACAAACAAACTGCAAAACATAAGGATAAAAAACAAACAGACCACAAAACATGAAGAGCAAACAACAAACAAACCGCAAAACATAAAAAGCAAACAAAAAACAGACCGCAAAACATGAAGAGCAAACAACAAACAAACTGCAAAACTTATATAGAAACAACAAACAGACCGCAAAACATGAAGAGCAAACAAACAAAAATAGAGCAAACAACAAACAGACCGCAAAACATGAAGAGCAAAATAAAACTGTAAAACATAAAAATCAAACAATAAACAGACCACAACATGAGGAGCAAACAACAAACAGACCACAAAACATGAGGAGCAAACAACAAACAAACTGCAAAATATAAAGATCAAATAAGAAACAGACCACAAAACATGAAGAGCAAACAAAAAATAGACCGCAAAACATGGGAAGCAAACAACAAACAAACTGCAAAACATAAAGATCAAACAACAAACAGACCACAAACACGAAGAGCAAACAACAAACAAACCGCAAAACATGAAGAGCAAACAAAAATAGACCGCAAAACAGGGGAAGCAAACAACAAACAAACTGCAAAACATAAAGATCAAACAACAAACAGACCACAAAACATAAAGAGTAAACAACAAAGAGACCGCAAAACATAAAGAACTAACAACATCGAAATAGGAAGAGCAAACAACAAACAGATAGCGAAACACAAAACCACAGATCTCAAAACTCAAAACACGAAGAGCAAACAAACAAACCGATAAACATTAAGTGCAAACAACAAGCTGTCCATGAAACATAAAGAACGATCAAGAAACAGACCGCGAAAAATGAACAGCAATCAACAAAACAGCACATGAAACATTAAGAGAAAACAACAAACAAACCACGAAACATAGAGAGCGAACAACAAACAGACCACGAAACATAGAGAGCGAGCAACAAACAAACCACGAAACATAGAGAGCGAGCAACAAACAGACCACGAAACATAGAGAGCGAGCAACAAACAAACCACGAAACATAGAGAGCGAGCAACAAACAGACCACGAAACATGAAGTCTTAAGCCAACAACAAACAACGCCAAACGAAGAACAGACGACAAACAGACCGCGTAACAAAGAGCAAACAACAGATCACGATACGCGTAGAACAAACGGCAAACAAACCGCCAAACATAAAGACGAAACAATAAACAAATCGCAAAAAAATGAAGAAGAAACAACAGACATGAAAAGGAAACAACAAACAGACCGCAAACATGAAAATCAAACAACAAACAGACCGCAAATCATGAAGAGCTAACATAACACAGACCACAACACATAAAGAGCAAACAACAAACATACCGCAAAACATAAGGAACAAATTCCAGCAAACTATGGTACATGAAGAGCAAACATAGATCTACGTAGTTTACGAGATACAGAGATCTGTTTGTTGTTTGCTCTTTGTGTTTTGCAGTTTGTTTGTTGTTTGCTCTTCATGTTTTGCGGTCTTTTTGTTGTGTGTTCTTCATGTTTTGCGGTTAGTTTGTTGTTTGCCCTTCATGTTTTGCGGTCTGTTTATTGTTTGTTCTTCATGTTTTACGGTCCGTTTGCTGTTTATTTTTCGTGTATCGTGATCTGTTGTTTGTTCTTCGCGTTTCGCTGTCTGCTTGTTGTCTGTTCTTCGTTTGGCAATGTTTGTTGTCGGCTTCAGACTTCATATTTCTTGGTCTGTATGCTGTTTGCTCTTCATTTTCGATTAATATTGTCTAAATTTCATTCGTTAACAATGCTGTCAATTCTACCTATGGTTTTTGTGTTCATTTGTCATATTCTTACAATGATAATTCTATCTGTTATAATAAAGAGTAATATACGTTTTTAATAGACTTGTATCCTCTGGAAAGTAGATGTATTGTGTGCATGTAGTCTGGATAACTACTGTAACATCTTTTGTTTGTACGCATCGCATCTCCAGCCCCGTCCTCATTTATTTCCTAATACATAGACCGTTTTAAGTTTCATTGAGACTTTTCCGTTTCCTCACTGGGTCCTTGGAAGTGTATGTTCTCATGCTTTGCTCAGCTACATTTAAAAAATAGCAATCTAAGGAATGCTTGTGTCGCCTGCGAAGCGGTTTGATTATTATTATAGAAAGTGGATAAAAATTATTGGTATCAGTAGAAAAGTCTTTTCAAATGAAATTCATTGGAAATATCAGACCACTTAATTACAAATTAAAGATGTGGTGATTCTCAAATTTTCAGAAAAGAGTGTCAATCATCTAGGTCAAGGTTAATACGTAAAAATTGGTAACAAAAAGGTCTCATCATAAGAAATAAGACCTATCACCTACCAATAAACAGATATATACAACCTTAGAAAAGTAGGTCAAATATCTAGGAAAAGGTAAAAAATTATGGTTGTGTAGAATGGCATTGTTAAAAGAAAAATACATGTGAAATATCAAAGCCCTATCACCTACCAATCAAAAGATATAGCCAATATTACTTTTCTTGAAAAGTAGATCAAATATCTAGGTCAAGTTCAAAAGGTCAAATATTATGGTTTGTGTAGAAAGGTCTTGTCACAAGGAATACTCATGTGAAATACCAAAGCCCTATCACTTACCAATCGAAAGATATATCCATTCTTAATTTTTTTTTTTGAAAAGTAGGTCAAATATGTAGGTCAAGGTCAATAGGTCAAAAACTATGGTATGTGTAGGAAGGTCTTGTCACAAGGAATACACATGTGAAATATCAAAGCCCTATCACTTACTAATCAAAAGATATCGCGAATCTTAACTTTTTTTTCAAAAGTAGGTCAAATATCTAGGTCAAGGTCACAAGGTCAAAAATTATGGTATGTGTAGAAAGGTCTTGCCACAAGGATTGCACATGTGAAATATCAAAGTCCTGACACTTACCAATCAAAAGGTATATCAATTCTTAATTTTTTTGAAAAGTAGGTCAAATTTCTAGGTCAAGGTCACTAGGTCAAAAATTATGATATGTGCAAGAAGGTCTTGTCACAAGGAATGCACATGTGAAATACCAAAGCCCTATCACTTACCAATCATTAGATATATCCATTCTTAATTTTTTTTTTAAAGTAGGTCAAATATGTAGGTCAAGGTCAATAGGTCAAAAATTATGGTATGTGTAGAAAGGTCTTGCCACAAGGATTGCACATGTGAAATATCAAAGCCCTAACACTTACCAATCAAAAGATATATCCATTCTTAATTTTTTTGAAAAGTAGGTCAAATTTCTAGGTCAAGGTCACTAGGTCAAAAAGCCGTGGTATGTGTAAGAAGGTCTTGTCACAAGGAATACACATATGAAATATCAAAGCCCTATCACTTACCAATCAAAAGTTATGGGCTGTGACACCCAAAGTGTGACAGACAGACAGACTGACAGACGGACGGACAGACGGACAGACGGACAACGGACAAAGTGATCCCTAAGTGTCGCTATGCTTCGCAGGGGACACAAAAATCCTGTTCGTTTTACCCTGTAACGAGGTAATCTTAGAAAACCTTTATCCACTTTCATTCATTACTCTACATGTTTATAGGGACTTTCTGATATTGCAAAAATGTGTGACGATGTGAAGCTGAATTTTACAATTTATGCATAAGATACCCGTTTACATAGTTAAAAGCCTATAGAAAAATAAAATGTTAAAGAAGGGGAAACGAATCCCCTAAAATACCATATCATACCATGTCATCATCGGTCTGGTTGTGAACCTCGGTTTTCTGGGATGCAGAAGGTATTCTGCAGATAGATTATCTCCAAAAAGGACAGACAACCTATGACACATACTACTAGTATGCTTCACTTCTGACACAATTACGGGAAAATATTAAACTTCCGCGCCGCAGAAAGCTCACTAGTTAAGGTGTGTTGTTCCATCAGGACAATGCTCCTGTTCACAAGACTGTCACTGCAATGGCTGCCATTCGTGATTGTGGCTTTGATTTGATAGAGCATCCGCCTTAGTTCAGCCTGATCTTGCTCCATCAGACTTTCATCTTTACCCAAAAATGAAAGCAGCTATTTCTGGCACCCACTTTCGGTCCGATGATGACGTCATACTTGAGGTGGATGGCTATCTGACCAGTCAAGATAAGGCCGAGCTCTTTAAAAGTGGTATAAAAATTGATGCCTTCAAACACCGGTGGCAAAAGTGAATAGATGCATGTACTGAAGGGGATTATATAGAAAAATAATGCAAAATGATAAAATGATGATGAAATTCAAATCTTTAAATACGAGGCTCACAACATATCAATCAGCCCTGGTACTAGGACCGCTATGTCTACGTTAAAAACTCTCACCAAGAGGTAAAATCAAACCCGGCAAAGTAGTGAGCATTATTCATCGAAGAGACCAATCTCTGTGCTAAGAACCGAATAATACATGTAATGTTATCATCCGGATTAAGTGTACACTACCCTCCTACCTATCCGATACATGAATGTAACTAAAATCTATTTCAAACCAGCTGAATTTGTATTTAGAATCTAAATGATGAATGCCGGTTTACGAAAGAAAATCTTCAATTTTGACATTGTATAATGATTTTGTTGACGATGACATAATAATGATTTACTTTTTGCTCTGTCATTGAATCACTCGATTGCACACCACATGTACCACTCTCAAATACGATCTATTTTTACACTGAAGTGATAGATATGTGTAACAAACCAGTTCCAAAGAAGTGATTCATTAATTTGGTTTTCTTGACTTTTTTATCTTTTACTTTCTAGTTACATCACCGGAAATAAAGTGCAATGCACCGGGAGATTCCCTCGACAGCTCATAGGAATTACGCGAGCGGAATGCCATACCAAGGCGCGTCCTGACACTCAATGTCTAGTTTCAAAACAAGGTACGATGAACATCAGATAGAATTTTGTGCATCACAACCCTTAATTATGCGCAATTTAAGATTTTCGTTTTTCGTAATCAGTGTTATTTGTGTTGTGATTTGCGATGCTGGTCGGCACTGTCCAAGTTGTGGCAAACTGACCACCTCAGGACTGCCTGATTGTACCAAACATTTGGACATTGGCTGTGAGCGTGTTCGCCGACCATGCTCGTGTTGTACTACTTGTGCTAGAAATATCGGAGAAACTTGCTCCGGACGAACACCGAGGTCAGTTTTCTTTTTCTTTTTTAGAATTTTGTTATGTTTTTTTGTGTGTGTGTGTGCTTAGTTCAGTGGGGTTTTTTGCGTGTGTTTAGTTTAATTTCATTTTATTATTTGTTTTTTCTTTCGTTTTCGTATTTGTTTTTGATTTTTCCATTTTGTTTTATTTGTTATTTTACCTTGCAAGGTAGGTCCTAAAATAATATTTTTTAGTAAAATCAAAAATGAACATACGTGTATTACATTATTCTTTATAAAGAAAATGGTCAATTTGCATTAAAAGTATACATATTTTAACATTAAGTATCGATTTTCTTAGCATATATTGATTTTCATCTGAGTGGCCGTGTTCACAAAATATGTGATCACGTGGCAATTTGTTCGACCCCCTCTCATGCATATGTATTGCGATAACAATATTCAAGGCCGGAATCGATGAATACATATCCGCATTTGCCGAAAACCCCTTTCACAAAACAGACATCACATTTTGAAACATCTTTGAATACAAGCGGAACTACAATAGTTATTTAATACACTATAATGTCAATTTGACATTTCATGTTAAAAGTAATACATTGTACAAATTGCATTGAATTCTTCGATTTATGAGTGATAAAAAAGGGGCCTTAAGGTCCGAGATCCTTTGTTATCAGTAAAGGACCTGCAAACAAATTTGGATTAATATAAGTAATCTCATTACTTGTTTCTAAATCCTGTTAGTAATCTTGTAATTTGTATAATTGTATGATCTTGAATAATACTTAGTACCGTTTAAACTATAACGAATTTTATCAAGACCTAGTGTCGGCAGAACAGTTTCAGATGAATGTGACCCCCTAAATCGATTTCTGTTTTCCTCGAGAGAAAAAATTCTGTGTAGGAAAAAAAAGCCTCTAATCGTCTCCAAAGACATTATTACGGAAGCGGATTAGTGCCAACCTAAGTGAACATTTTAAGTCGTAATTACTTAGGTTGGCACTTATCGGCTTCCGTACATTGTAAATTTTGCATACACTTGAAAGTTCTCAAATAACACAATTTTGAACTTTTTTTCTTGTTGAGAGCAACATGATTTTGATCACTCCCCCTTTTTGTATTCAGTATTCTTTAAGAATTGCAAAGTTAAGAGCGTAATTTTTTTTTTCAAACAGTAGCTTACAATCTTTAAGTTTCCTTAGTTTTTCTTTTATATCAAAATTTAGGTAGAAAGGTCAAATCTACTATATAAAATATATCTATATCAATTTGAAGCTTCCACTATCAATCAGTGGTAATTTAATTAAACGTACACGTGTGAAGTTCTATAAATGAACATGACATTGTATTACTTGTATCATAGTTGTTTTGTGTTTTGTACATCTTATTCAATAACAATTTTGACCTGAACGTAACGACCAATGTGTAAAACACACACACAAAAAAAAAAAAATGTAAGGTCAAAACAAAACCCAACACGAAAACATAAAAACAAAAGTCAAGACATAAACGAACACGAAACAACCAAAAAATTAAATTGAACACACACATCACCACCTATAAATATCACAACAACAAAAACGAGTCTATAAAGAAAAAACGATTAAGTCAACACGTAGACAGCATGCAGTATCATATGACATTACATACAATTGCCAAAAAACTGAAAACATATAGGGAATAAGTACAACAAGAAACACCAACGAGACAAGAAAGATTGAAAATCAAAGACGACTTAGGGAGCAACCATTTGATTCTAGGGGGGGGGAGGAAGTCTTTGCAAAAGAAAAAAGAACATTCTAGATTGAGAATTTAGGTGAAAAAATTTCCGGCCCGAGGGACCGGCAAATTTTCATTTCCAGATCATGAACTTCCTACCTTTCCACATTCCCGGTAGACACTTTTTGTGTGTCATAAACTAAGTGCAAATAAAAATGAAACAAACTTTATTCAAAGGAATGAAATAAAATTCAAAATGCACCACATAGCCTGTCTGCGTTGAGTATCACTTACATGTAAGTGAAAAGATTATAGATTTCATATGTCATTCTAGAAATTACTGATAAAAAGAAGTGATCTGCTAGCAAGAGATACTTGAATATACCGTTTATAATCTTCCTTGGCATCTGATCTCACTCCGTGTTTGATATCTAATATGGCCGAATGATTAAAACTTTAAGAGTCATTTTCAACATTGAAAAATAAAAAAAAAAAATCCGGTCCGAAGGGCCGACGAAAAAATTGTCCGGCTCTTTAAATGACTGAAAAAAAAATCCGGCTAGCAAAGTCTCCCCCCCCCCCCCCCAAATCAAATGGTTTCTCCCTTAAGACGGCTATCCACTGCGTTAGTAGCAAAAAGTGAAGCTATCCGAGTTACGTGCGCACAACCCTCCCACTTGCCCGGTTACCCAACGGCAACGGTATGGAAGAACGCACATGCAATTGTTGTATAACAATCCCATCATTGTAA
Organism: Pinctada imbricata; assembly: GCA_033119305.1. Lineage (NCBI taxonomy): Eukaryota > Metazoa > Mollusca > Bivalvia > Pterioida > Pteriidae > Pinctada > Pinctada imbricata. Next base: position 102,575,869 of record VSWD01000005.1, on the reverse strand, counting down.
GATTACGACACAAACAAGACAGCAAAAAAAAAAACAAAACAAAAAAACAAACAAAGTGGGGTCTTAGTAACAAACAGATGAAAATGTAGATTGTAGATATGCTTTCATTCGAAGCATAAGTGCATACGAATAACAGTCTATGTTCTGCCGGCTGGAGGGAGCTAATACTTGTAATTAACCAAGAAGTCCGACCAAACTTTCAGAGAGGTCAGGTGGTCAGGACCCTCTCTTCTCTGACGAGGTTTAGAACGGACCGTTATGGAGTCCCGTCGCGTCGTCAAAGAGAGTAAGTGTGCAGCACCGTGGCCTGGTACAAAATATTAACAACGAAAGACTGAAATAAAACAATGCCATTTAGCTTTTTTATCTGTTCACATGCACAGTTCTACCAAATCAACTTTTGCAAATTGTATGCTACCTGTGGTTAGCGTTTATTGGATCCAAATTTATTTTGACCAATTTTTTTCGTTGCAAAAACCCAATGGAAGGATTTTTAATTCATGGATAACTATATATATTATTTAAATACTAGTACATTTCGAAGTGTCATTTTTTGTTGATAAGCCACTAATGGTGCGAGTTATGTAAGGTTGTTATGTGTAGGAAAGAATGATGTGTTTGATGCTCTATTCAGACACAGAAGTATTTATCGACAGAGCACCTGCCTTTGTAATTAAAGCTGCTTTATATACCATGATGTTGCGTAATTTTGTGACATAAACTCTAATATAGCTTGCTGTAAACGAAATAAAAGTTGCAGGTATTTTAATAAGTCTACGGCATGCGTTTATTCATATCTTGGTTAACCTGTAGATGGCTCTGCTTTTTAAAGCAAAGTCTGAATAATAATATAAATACTCTTAGCTGAACAAGATTCGGGTCGTATGATTGAGGGTTGTCCTCGGAAATTAATGATTTGATACTAAAAGATATTTCAGCAAATCTCTAACCCCCCCTTCCCCTTTACGTCTTCGATCCCCTACTTTATGTATGTAACATGAAAGTGCAATGAAAAACATTTCCTTTCTTGACACAGGTGTGCAAGTGGATTGATGTGTGTAAATGGCCATGGAGAGGCCCTTAAAACAATCCCCAGGAATATGAGGCATTACAAAGGAGTCTGTCAAAATGTGTAAGTATCCTCTTTAATGTAGATCTATATAATGTAGCCAGGAAACAGTTGCATGTAGACAAACAATAACGGACCAAAAAAAAAAAAACTCGATCTTTGCCCCCCGTAGCAATATTCTTTGATCAAGTGTCCATTGTGACTTTGACCTTTGAATTTGGTTTAAGGTCATGACATACTCAAAGGTCCTGAGAAGAATTGTGTGAAATATGAATGAAGTCCATGAAGGAGTTATATTCCCCGGACAAGGTTTTAGGCACGGTCCATTTGATATTCTGGGGGGGATTATTTTTTTTCGCCCCGGACCTGGGCAAAATCATTTTTTTCTTGCAAAGTTGGAGCAAGGAAATTTTTTTTATAACAATTCAGTGGCGGATCCAGAGTGGGAAGCGGTTGGGGGGGGGGGGGTATCGACCTCGACCCAAAGGGTCGATTCGAGGCACGAAGTGCCGAGCGGGGGAGGGTACGGGAGGGGGATGATAAAATGGAATAAAATGGTGCAATCTGGAGCATATTTCTTCCTTTTCTTCTCTAAGATCCAGACCATTTTTCACTCAATTTATGTCACGAAGAAAGGGCCGATACCCTTTCCAACATAAAGGGCGAGTCGGGGGTGATCTCGATCTGGTTAATAAAGATTAAAAAAAAAAAAAAAGTTGTCCTTTACTGCTTGCAGGGGCGTAGCCGGGATGTTTTCGATGTGAACGTCTTAAGAAGGGTTGGACCTAGAACTTCAACTGTATAGGGGCACAAACATTTTTTTATGGGGGATGACTTGCGAGACCCGGAGGGTCAAGTGGGGACAGTATGGAAATATGTTACCCCTCATATTGAAAGGGGTTCGGGGGCTCCCCCAAGAAAATTTTGAAAAAAAAATGAAGCAAATTGCTGACCCTGAGCGTATGTGAGCTGAATTTAGATATGATTCGGTGTCAGCAGACGATGAACCGTATCTAAGATGAAAAAAACTTTAGCTGTGAACATGAAATTCCCTATATACTTATATATGTACGTCCGCATACATATACTGGAAGCGATCGTTGTATTAAGTTCGAATGCAACATCAGCTTTTGAAAAATGCATTTAAATCGGATGTTTCTGGAGTGTCTTTGAGCTATTTCTGAACAGTAGTTTGCTCTTAGGCACGGTTCATTTGATATTCTGGGGGGGGGGGGGGGGGGGGGGCGGGGGGGGGGGCTTGGGTTTTTTGTTGGAGCAAGATTATTTTTTTCGCCTCGGACCATGGCAAAATTATTATTTTCTTGAAAGTCAGAGCAAGGAAATTTTTTTTAACAAAGTGATGTGCATATATATTAAGAATGTTTGTGTTTTATCAATAGATATTATTTACATTTTTACTCAAAATCTAAATATTAATATATACTTTATTTTTATGCAAGTATTCAATTCAATTCTAAATAGAGAGATAAAAGATTTCCACAATACAATTCTAAATAAACAAAATTTATATAAGGTACATGAATATAAGAGGGTCTTTGGGGAAGGTCTTCTAGACAAATTTTAAAATGTAGAATTGTAAAATGGTGAATAACTGAAGTTCTCCTTCCAAGCTTACAAGAACATTAAATTGAGACTCTATAGGATACATGCAACATGTATTAATAGTTATAATAAGTATTGTTTAACACTTTTGATATCTTCAAATATATAAACTTTGACATAAGCAAGTAATGATTGATAGAAAACTATGGCGAGCGAAGCGAGTCAAAATTTTTTGATAGACTGAAAACTGCGGCGAGCGAAGCGAGCTGGAAAAATTTCAAGAATTTAGCAAAATTTTATGGTAATTCTTCAAATTAAGATTATTTGTAAGAGCGAGATTATTTTTTTCTGTCACACCATAAGCAAATTTATTTTTTTCATCAAAATTCAGAGCAAAATTATTTTTTTCGAAAAAAACCCAAGCCCCCCCCCCCCCCCCCCAGAATATCAAATGGACCGTGCCTTAATACTATTTCATATGTCCCCTCCCCCTCTTTTTATTTGGCCGCGGCTCAGAGAGGCACTCTTTCAAACTTTTTTGTGTGAAAAGGATGTGTACGTTTTAGCGTACAAACATACGCATGGCTTGTTGATTTGTCCCCGCGGTTACATGCACTAAGAATATTGGTACGATATGGAATAAAAAAAATGTGTCTTTACTTTAGAATAATAGTACGTACGATATTTTCATATCTATGGACGAATTAAAAAAGGGTAAGTAAGTGAGTGTGTCACCCTTTCCGTCATCTTAACAGAGGAAAGAGTTTCTGAAACTGTACTAAAATGTTTTTGATTTTTAAATTTCCGTTGAGACAAGTACGTGATATGCTTTTATTAAAAGCATTTGTTCTTAACACTAGGGTGCATCTAGAACTCCAACCGACAAGGACGGCACAAGCACAAAAAAGGGGGGAGGGGGTGTATGAGAAGGATTTAAAAGTTTTGAAAAACTGGCCCCCGGAGCATATTTGATTTATATACCCAATGTTAAATATTATAATGCATTTTTTCCGGTTATTTTAAAGTATGTCTTAAACAAAATTTGTAGATGACAAAAATTACTTAAATTTGAGGACAGAAACGCGTAGGTTCCGATCCCCGTACCATTTACATTGATTGTTTGACGCACGTACATGTTTTGTGAATTTTTTAACATGTTTATAATATAGTATTTGTTAATTTTCGGTGAAATTTAGAAATTGAATTAAAAGATAAAATAACTGCTTGGAATAAGGACCAATTTTCGGGCATAAAATAAACAGAAAACCCCCTCTGCGACGTACATTACAAAAACTTCGCGATTGTCTGTACGAATCCATATACTCCAATTGATACAATATCGAATCGATATGCTAATAGAATATATGAGAACAATTTTGTAAATTTTGCTTCAAAATGGTGAGTTCTGGTGGACATTAAGCAATTTTTACAACGTGTGCATGGTTCTTTTATTCGAGTGCTGATGTTACCCCCAAAAAAAAAATCGAAAACTGGGGAGGGGGGGGGTCCGGACCCCCCCCCCCCCTAAATCCGCCCTTGCAATTGATTATAAGAATGTTTGTGTTTTTTTTTGCAATAGAAATTCTTTATTTTTACTTAAATTACTCCAAACATTATTTTTATGTAAAACTTGTGTTCACTTCTAAACTGAGAGAGTTGAAAGATTTTTACAATATGCGATATATAATTTTTAGTTAACAAAATGTATATAAGGTCGTGTAACATGTAAGAGGGCCTGATGCAAGTTTTTACATGTAGAAATGAAAGCTAGTGAATAACTTATTTAAATTCTCCTTCCAATCTCGTATTTAAAATTAGACACTATGGTGATACATGTATCTATTAATAGTAATAAATTATATTGATATTAAGCATTTTAATTATTTCAGTCACATGCATTCTTTTAATATTTTCAAATATGAAATAACCATTACAGAAGAAAACTATGGCGAGCGAAGCGAGCCAAAATTTTTTTATTGAAAGTAAAAACTGCGGCGAACGAAGCCAGCCGAAAAATGTTCAGGAATTTTAAGCGCATTTTATGGTTATTTTTCAAATTCAGATTACTTGTAAGAGCAAGATTATTTTTTTCTGTCGCACCATAAGCAAATTTATTTTTTTTTTCACCAAAATTCAGAGCAAAATTATTTTTTTCGAAAAAAAACCCAAGGCCCCCCCCCCCCCCCCCCCCCCAGAATATCAAATGGACCTTGCCTTAGCAATGGCGTCTATCGTGACTTTGACTTTTGACCTAAGACCTTCGTTCAAGATCATAACACACACTTAGGTCCGAAGAAATTTATTGAAATCCATGCACAGGAGGAGGAATTATATGGCCCCCGACGAGGTCTAAATATCCTCTCACTTTTGCAAAAGCGTGTACCAAAACATTCATTTTGCAATAATGGAACGAGAAATAAAGGCATGACATATATCAAATTAAACACGTACATATTCTTAACATTTACAATGTTAACTTTTGATGTTCTTTTAATACAGAGAAGTATGTCCGGTGGTTGTTGAGAATTTGGAGGTGGATGACCGTCGTTTTGGGTCTGATCATGACTCCAGCAGAGTGTGACTGTCGTTTTGGGTCTGACCATGACTCCAGCAGAGTGTGACTGTCGTTTTGGGTCTGATCATGACTCCAGCAGAGTGTGACTGTCGTTTTGGGTCTGACCATGACTCCAGCAGGGTGTGATCGTCGTTATGGGTCTGATCATGACTCCAGCAGAGTGTGACTGATTACGACCTTAGCCGAGCGTGACTTTCGTTTGGCTCTGATTACGACTCTAGCCGAGCGTGACTGTCGTTTTGGCTCTGATTTTTACTGCAGCAGAGTCAGTGTGAACGTCGTTTTGGCTCTGCTTTTGGCGACATAGTATACATTATTACTGTCTAAACCACGAAGTTATGTTTTCTGAGACTTTATACTTACATTTGTGTACATAATGTCTGTAGATAAATTGTGAATACTGTACTGTACAAATGTTCATAAAACTAATACGTTAAGGAGCTGTCAAGATAAGGGCCGGATTTAGCCCTGAAATCACTCGATTATATCTCGTGCGCTGTCTTTTTTCCAATTTAGATAAAAATGGTCAGGATAAAAATATAAAGTATTATGAGATTCATAGTAGGTATTTTATTTTAAAAAAATTGGTGAAAGATGTTATGATTACGGGTTGAAGAGGTAGGGGTACAGATGACGGATAACGTTGAATATCGTTCGAAAATGCACAAAAAATGCATTATTTTAAACATTTCTACGTTTATTATGCTTCTGTTACCTTTTCATGTCAAAGTCGGATAAGCGAAATTAACTTTGAGGTTATTATATCAATATAATCGTCAAACTCTGCAATCCGGAAACTGAAAAACGGTTTTATTTCGTTCTTCTCAGCCACTAATGTAGCTTTCTGGCGCGAAATACACACGGTGTAGAAATAGACAACTTTCTCGTTTATTTCCTTCCAAACGGTTAAATATTTGATCGGAACACACTCTGAATAGATTTTTCCACGATATAAAATGAAGAAGATGGCAATATAACCTACTTTATCGCTCTAGAGGCAAATTTAAAAATATTCACCCATCCCCCCTTTTTTCGTTTTTCGCCTGTGGGACATTGCCCCCCCCCCTCGCTTCAGAACCCCATTTGGTCAGAAAATGTGTTTTATTGATATACACCTTTGGTAAAAGTGGCATTGTGAAGCGAGGGGGGGGGGGGGGACGATGTTGTATAAAACTTTTCCGTTTTCCATTGACTTCTGTGTAAAAAACGCTTATTTTGACCCAAATATCGGTCTTATTTTGCATAAATTATCCCATTTGACAGCAGATTCATAAGTGGACCAAGTTACTTGAAATTTTTACCGAAAAAGATTCTCAAATTTTGCGTTTTGAAATTTCGACTTTTCAGGGCAGATTTTACGCCTTATCTTTTAACAGCTCCTTTACTGAATAAGATCAACCACACTGCGAAACAATTTTGGGTGTTTGAGGCTGAACGTATCAATAGGTGAGTGTATTAACCTCCCCCCAACATTATTAACCGGGACTCAAACCCTTTACCAGTGTGTAGTGTCTTTTTGGGGGTTTTCTTACTATTCATAATGGCAGAGTTTTATATCCAGAAAGGCACTAGGATTCAACATCAACACGTAATAATCCCTTTTATTGTCTCCCGCTTTCGCAAAAACCGGTTCGTCCGTGCGTCTGTACTCAAAACCTTATCTTTTGAATAGTAAGTGATAGGGCTTTGATATTTCACATGTGTATTCATTGTGACAAGACTTTTTAATGGATATCGACATTTTTGAACTTATAATGATCTTAACCTTGGAGTTTGACCTACTTTTCAGAAAATTTATTCTTGACCATTACTTTTGAATGGATTGTGAAAGGGCGTTAATTCATATTACACATGTGTATTTCTTGTGACAAGACCTTTCCATGGATACCAAAATGTTTGACCTTGTGGCTTTGACCTTGGAGTTTGACCTACTTTTCAAAAACTTTAACCTTGGCCATAACTTTTGAATGGTAAGTGATAAGGCTTTCGAATATTTCACATGTGTATTCCTTATGACAAGACCTTTCCAAGGATACCAAAAATTTTGACCTTGTGACCTTGACCTTGGAGTTTGATCTACTTTTCAGAACTTAATCTTGACCATAATTTTTGAATGGCAAGGGATAGGGCATTCATATTTTGCATGTGTATTCCTTGTCACAAGCTCTTTACGTTGGTAACAACATTCTGAACCTGTGACATTGTCCTTTGAAGTGGACCCACATTTAAAAATTTCAACCTCGACCATAACTTTTGGATGGTAATTTAAATAATAGGACTTTCATATTCACATGTATATTCTTTTTCACAAGCCCTTTCCCTTGGTAATAAAAGTTTTGACCTTTTGACCTTTCTTGGAGTTCAATCTTTTGATATTTAGAATTTTGATAATACATGAAATAAATCATGAAAACTTAAGAAAAGGGTGGGGGGTTCTGTAAGCATTTCTTTAAAGACAAACACCCAAAAGCGGGGGACCACAATTCCTTGAATTTGATTTTTAGACTACAACTGATAAGCAAGAGATGCTTACTCTCACCGGGAACCTGGTCACATTCCTTACCTTGATTATATCATTATATTTCTTTTAATTCTCTGTTGATTTCTTGTGTATTGTATCCCTTCTTGTTTCTTGGTAACTGAGGGTTTTTCTTTTTATTTCAATGGATTATGGTATGATCGTAGATTAGGTAAAGGACGTAAGAAGACTATGTTATCTGCGTTGATGTACTTATTTTGTAGTTTTGCGTACACATTTTAACATACATGTACTTCTACCTATTATTGTAGTGAGTGATATTAAATATTGTTATTTTCATTCAATTCTTCTCTTCATCTTAAATCTAAAAGTCTTTTTTTCAATTTCTGAGAAAGCGGTTAACCGTTGTATCTTTTAAAACTGCGTGATTTTTTTTTGTTTAAATCGCCATATCCAAGCGTTTATTCAATTATACCCTATTTTTCAATTTTCCCCTCATGTCTCCAATTTCTCGTTCTTTCGATATTACTGATTTACTCTGTTAATCTTTGATGTTCATTTCATGCAAATTCTCGCACTGAAGACGATCCAGTTGTTCTTCAAGGAAGTCGTCAGCAAAATCCAGCATCCTTCTCAAAGCTCTGAGAATGATAATGTTTATATTAACATTCAAATCGTCTTCTTTCTCGTAGTTTTTCGCGGGGAGCACGTGCGACCTAGGTAGTCCAAACATGTCGGCTGCTTTGTCTACGGCTGCCTTGACTGCAGGACTTCTGTACATATTTGATACGTCTTGATCCACTTCTGTGCAAACTTTGTCCAATTTCGTCAGGAATATTATTTGTGGAATGCCTGTAGGATAAAATATTGTTACATACATTTTTATGCATACATCTACATGTAGCTGCTATTTGGATAGTTGTAATTTGATAACCATCCAAATGACATACTGTACATAGTCGGAAACCCATGGCACTTTCTCTGCTGTACTGTACATATTCTTAGTGCAATAGACCGCGTGTTTCCGACGATATCCGATGGCACCTTCTGCTGCTATTGTGAATCTGAATACAATATTTAACAATATTTACATATGCCCATTCATTTGTACAGAATTTACACTGTGATTATAGGAGTATAACCGCAGTGGCGTGATGTGAACTATGACGTCATAGTAAGTTGGCTTGATTTGAACTTTGACGGTACGTAGTAACAGGGCCTTAGCAACGTAATTGCAAACGTATTTTAACGTCATTGAAGCGTGAAATACTGGAATGTAAATATATGTAATAACTGTCTTTTGGAATGTGATTATACTGTGATAACCTACAATGGATCCAGGAATTATGTTTCTCATAATGCGCTAACGCGCATTATGGAACATAATTCCTGGATCCATTGTAGGTTATCACAGTATAATCACATTCCAAAAGACAGTTATTCTATAAGTAAGCAATGCAGTCCTCAGTAAAGTATAAATACTCTAATAAACATTTCAAATGAAAAAAATCCTTTTTTTTTTCGTATGTCGCCTCATATTCACTTTGTTCATGGGTTGTAATAAAGAACTGCAACCTTTGAAGTCCTTGATCTCTTCTATGCCAACAGGTTCTACCAATCTGACAACTTATCTTATTCTGAATACTTCGATAATCGAAAATGAGCTTGCTTCAACTAGCAGATTTTCATTTCGTCCGACATTATTTACGTATTGATACCTTTATAGAGGGCCAATATATATATCACCAGGAGATCCGAATTGCCTGCTAAATACAGATGGTATATGATGGAATAAATGCAAAAGAATTTTTTTTTAAATACTGACCTTTCTGATTCATCCGTATTTGACTGTCCTTTAGTCTTTGTGTAATTTTGTCTGACATGACTTCTAATGTACTGGCATCCACCACTATTACAACACAGTGTATCTTGTCCTTAAGTCTTGGCTTCTCTATAAAAACCAGCGGCTTCTTTTGATATCGGAAGTGATGGGTTGAACTTCAGAAAAAAAAAAGGTTTTTGTTTCAACAATATATCGTTTTTTATTTCTACAGATATTTTTCCTTTTTTGCTCAAAACCCATACCAAAGATGTACAACTTAAGGTTTTTATACCTATTGGGAAACGTTATATCATCTTCACACAAGATATTACTAGACCGAGACTGGCTAAAATCGCTGTTCATATGTTGTCATTTTAAAAGAAAAGAGAGGATATCCAACCTGACTCGGTTGCAGGACCCACAGCAAAGCACCAAAACACCCGATGTGAACAAGCAAAGCCTGAGATGCAAAAGAGACATACGACATAGAAACATTAAACACAAAAGACTACACATAAACTAACGAGATCAATAAGCAATCGGTGCCGACTGAGGACGGCTAGCTGCCATGCAAGAATCAAATGGTGTACTTATCCGGATTACGTGCACACAAAAAACTCCAACTTTTTTCTGTTACCCAAAAGTCTCGAAGAACGCACAATTGTAGTGTAAAATAACCTCCTTACTGTCAGATGAACATACAAACAAGACAGCAATACGCAGAGGCTCAAGCAATGCAGAAAGAATATGTAACTGGATAAAATAGAGGGGGGACGAAATACAGTCCATGCTCCACCGGCTGTAGCGAGTTCATGCATGTAATCACCCGACCGACATTCAGAGGGGACGGATGGTCGAGGTCTTGTCTTCTCTAAAGTCCGTCATGGATTCCCTTCGATAAGGTCAGTCAGAGTTAAAGTCTTAAGAATGCGCTGATACAAGACTGTAGATTGATCGAGTACCATGCCTAGTGTTTGCCTGGTGACATTTGGATTATATTCACCGTATATTTATTAAAGGCTGAATACTCCGATGCTTTCTCGGTGGTAATGCTGTCTACCTTTCATCCTTCTAATTTTGTTTATTATGTAGCAATAGAATGCGGGTCGTGAAGTACCCAAAGTAATGTTAATTGTATAGGTCCGAATTTTAAAAGAAGCTGACAGTAAATTTCCAGAAAGTCTTAACTAGTTTACGAAAGCGGTAACTTTGACATAAAATTTTTCTTGGTAATTTGTTTTCTACTATGAAAATCCAAAACAATTTTGTACATGCTCTAGCGTACCACATGAGCTGTAATATGTAAACGTCGTATGACGGTAGTCTTAGCACATCACTGTCAATTGTTGCATTGATTGTATTAGTTACGTACAGGTGTAAGTTATATGCCTGAGATCTCATCAGTGGTCTAACCCGGTTATAAATGTCATTCTACTACATAAGGATAAGGCGCACAATTAGTATCATAGGAGTCCCTACAACCTGTTTTATACATGTATATCCTCACCAAATTTAACATTTATGTTGTCCAAGAGGAAGGACAATTCGACAAGGCATCACACAGGTCATTACATGTCCATGATTTGTAGTCTGTTGAGGAAAAGAAACCCCTTGTTTCAGATGTACAAATGTAAATGAAAGCACCATTAAATGAGTTTATGCAATCGATAATTCATTTTGTCGTGAGGAAGCGTGGTGTACATATTAGAGAAGTCGTACGAAGAAATCGTATTGGCTTGGGAATGTTTAGATTTCATTTTGTCAATCACATACCATAATTTTTTTATAGACCAAAAGAAATTTACATCGTTCCTGACGTCTGACGTTAGATTTCTAGACAAAATTGTAGTGGAGCAGTTGCTAGAATGAGCAGTGAATTGAAATTTGTAAGGAGACTTGTGCAGTTTTGGTAGGCAATATATGGTATAGGGAGATCCAATTTAGAAATGGAGATGTTGAATGAAGATAGTTCAATGTCATGTTTGCTCAAAATGTTAGAGACACTTTTATTGCTTTTTACATATTTTAAAGTATTTGTAGACGAAAGTGTAAGTACGAATTATGGTGTTGTTGGCTGCTTTTAATAACCACACGTCAGCTACTTGCGGTGGCAGATGGCCGTCCTAAGTCAGCACCGGTTGCCCATCGGTCTCGATGGTTTGTGTGTGGTCTTTTGTGTTTGATGTTTCTATAGTGTGAGTTTGTGTTTCTTGTCCCTTTTGCGTCTCTTTCTGTGCGTGTCTGCTCTATGTTTTTGCATTTGGGTGTTTTGGAGTTTTGCTGTGGGTGCTGCAACCATCTTTTAGTATAATTATCTAAGGCTTCCTTTAGCACTTCGCGGCATTTAATAAAATCTGTCTTTGATTGGATTCTATAATTACATTGTAGGTCCTTTTTGAGAAAACTGCAGATCTGCCTGTCTTGAATAATTGAAAAGTCACATGTAAAAATGCAATGATCGCTGTGCGATATAAGTCCCCTACCGGCGGCATAAATTTATGACTTGCATCTCTGTTCATCAGTTCATCTTCTTCAACAACAGCCTGGGAAACTGAACTCACGAAATTTGCTTAGTCCAAGGGCCATAACTCTTGTGAAAATTAGTCAATCTAAATTAAACTCAAATCTGCATCACACTATAATGTATTCACATACAAAAAATCAGCTCATTATCTGCAATAACAGGCATGAAAATGTCCGGAAAACTGAAAATTTCATGAAATTTGCTAAGTCCAAGGGCCATAACTCTTGTAAAAATAGGCCAATGGAAACCAAACTCAAACTTGGTCTGTATCACACTGAGATGTATTCATTTACCAAAAATCAGTGCATTATTTGCAATAGAACCAAAGAAAAGTCCGGAAAACTGAAATTTTCATAAAATTTGCTAAGTCTAAGGGCCATAACTCTTGTAGAAATAGGTGAATCTAAAGCAAACTCAAACTTCATCTGTATCCCACTGAGATATATCCACATACCAAAAATGAGTTCAATTTATCCAACAACAGTGGAAAAAAGTCCGGAAAACCGAAATTTTCATAAAATTTGCTAAGTCCAAGGGCCATAACTCTTGTAAAAATAGGCCAATGGAAACCAAACTCAAACTTGGTCTGTATCACACTGAGATGTATTCATTTACCAAAAATCAGTGCATTATTTGCAATAGAACCAAAGAAAAGTCCGGAAAACTGAAATTTTCATAAAATTTGCTAAGTCTAAGGGCCATAACTCTTGTAGAAATAGGTGAATCTAAAGCAAACTCAAACTTCATCTGTATCCCACTGAGATATATCCACATACCAAAAATGAGTTCAATTTATCCAACAACAGTGGAAAAAAGTCCGGAAAACCGAAATTTTCATTAAATTTGCTAAGTCCAAGGGCCATAACTCTTGTAAAATTAGGTCAATCAAAAGCAAACTCAAACTTGATCTGTATCACATTGAGATATATCCACATACCAAAAATGAGTTCAATATATACAACAACATCGGAAAAAAGTCCGGAAAACTGAACCTTTCATAAAATTTGCTAAGTTCAAGGGCCATAACTCTTGTAAAATTAGGTCAATCGAAAGCAAACTCAAACTTGATCTGTATCACATTGAGATATATCCACATACCAAAAATGAGTTCAATATATGCAACAACAGCGGAAAAAAGTCCGGAAAACTGAAACTTTCATAAAATTTGCTATGTCCAAGGGCCATAACTCTTGTAAAATTAGGTCAATCGAAAGCAAAATCAAACTTGATCTGTATCACATTGAGATATATGCACATACCAAAAATGAGTTCAATTTATGCAACAACAGCGAAAAAAAGTCCGGAAAACTGAAAATGGGACAGACGGACAGACGGACAGACAGACAGACGGACAGACAGACCGAGAGGAAACTAAGAGTCCCCTTCGGCGTTGCCGGTAGGGGACTAACAAAGTGACCAGCTAGTTTACATGTAAAAATATTCAGAAGTTGCACATTCTCAAGAAGCAGGACATGACATGATTCAAGTATTTCAGGAACACATGTAATTTCATTGTAGTTAAACAAAGGAGGGGATCTCCAACAGCACGAGGTTGCAGCACCCACAGCAAAACCCCAAAACACCCAATGCAGAAACACAGAGAAACACAGACAAGCACTGTGAGAAAGAGACAAGGAATGTCAACGCACAACACAGAAACATCAAATGCAAAGGACTACACATAAACCAACGAGACCAATGGGCAACCGGTGCCGACTTAGGACGGCCATCTGCCACGGAAATAGCAGAAGGTGTGATTATCCTGGATTCCGTGCGCACAACCCTCCCACTTTTCCGATTACCCAGAGGTCTCAAAGAACAATTTAAGAAACTTATTCGAAATTGAGTTCTAACTAAAATAAAGTTTATAATTTTGAACCACCTCTCATTTGTTACTTTATACATTGTTTAGTGTTTGGACGGATTGACAAGACATTGATATTTGTGGAGACTGGGGAAATATTTCCTTATTTATCTAAACCAAGAGGGTTACGCAGTTTGGAGTTTAGTGGTCCGAGCAAGTTCAGCTTGTAGTATGCGATTTTTATTTCCGTTTTACTTTCATCTTTCTGTTTTGGAATAGACTGAACAGGGGTTATAGAGATATCTGAAATAGAGTGGTTATATTTGACAAAGTGATTATAAAGAAAGTTTCTGTGCTTTTGATTACGCGAGGTTCTGATCTTTCTAACACGAAATTGTAAAGATTTTTGAATTCTGAATGGATAAAGTCTATAGAATTGGACCAAATGAAAGGATACAAAAACATTTCTTCTTCATATATCGCCTTCATATATCGCCTTCATATATAAACCGTTTCATGAAGGGGTGGTCACTGATGAGGTATAAAGTAACAAACAAATGACGTTCTATGTATATAAGAATTACTAAAAAAATATTATTGGTAGAACTTATAACTCACTTGATAGCGATCAGAGATGTTTCCATCTAGAATGTAGCAGATATCTTGGCTGTCTAGCCCAATATCATCCTCTATACCACGGGTATCACATAGCCGGAAGTTGAGAGGCTGACCCTGGTGACGCACGGTGTACATGCGATACTGCAATAATAAAAATGGTCAGAGTGGGCACTCTCTGCTACTTTCTATTCTCTGAGATGCTTAGCATTCAGCATTCAACAAGACTTATCTTAAAAGGATCCATTAGGGTAATACGTATATTGCCAAATTACTTCGATTGACTGTGCAAAAAAAAAAAAACCCATACAATTTTGTCATAATAATCTCAGGTAAGATTTTGTTTCACATAATTTTATGTTAAGTTTAGACTATCTTACATTATTTAGATTCCTCTATTTCGGCCTCCAGCATCATTGATGAGACTAACTTGTTGAAATGCGCATATGGTGCACTCAAATTTTATAACATAACGTATATTTCAATATTGACAATAATATACCGTTGTTGTTATGCTGTGTTCTGCACTACCACTTGATGCCCGACTTGAAAGTTTTCCTCGGAAAATAGAAGTGACAGAGTTGAAAAAACTGGACTTGCCCGCGCCGACTTGACCAAGGAGAAGTATGTTAGCAGCGGGAATATCCAGGTCTGAATATGGCTGATAGCTCAGCAACTCTTCTTTGATGTGATCCATAGTCTGGTAAAATCATATGATATCTCCTTTATTTAATGAGTATAGCACATTGTCATAATTATTCGATATGACATAGTCTAATTGAAGAGCATTCTATAGTACAATGAATCTTAGACAGATCGGCGAAAAATTTGCAAAATATAACCTCTAGCCAAGTTTGATCAACTTCGGTTGACCGTTTCTTCAACGCATTCGAAAATTTCTGTTGTCAAAATTTCTTGAAATTTCTAAAACGTGGGTCCTGTAGCATCATTATCCCACCCATCCTATTTCGTCTTTCGGTACTTTTTGGACATTATAAATTTCACAACTCTTTAGCCATATTGCATTGTTTAAATTGAGGATCACTGACAAGGGTTATGTACCCGACACATGCACGTCTGGCCATTGCTGCAAATTTGGGGTAGGGGCAAAATATGCCCTTTTTGGTCCCATTTTTTGCCATTTTCAAAAATTGTTTCCATACTATTTTTTTATCTTTCAAATAAGAGAAGAGATATTGTTGTTTATTGAAAATGAATTGAAAATAGATTTAATCAACAAATATGAGTGTTATTTCCCGCCAAAATTGCCCACTACTATGGAAATTAGTGGTAAAATGATAACAACCAGGTTTTAACATAATAGTTTATGGTATATATAGAGCAAGCGCATGTAACAAAGTCATACTTTCCATGTAAGTTCAGAATATAAAAAGGAATATCCCATATGAGTATGAACCTGTTACACGCCCTTGCTCAAGGGCTTACAACTGTAGGTATGTGTGTCCCTTGCAAATAATCTGAATCTCTAATGTAAAAACATAGTGCCCAACTTTCAAACATTTTGCCCTAAAAGGCAGGGTTTTCGAAAAATCACATCAAATTTGTTATTTTTTGTTCAAAAAAAGCATAATGAATAAGAAAATAGAACCTTTTTAAATTTTTCGATTGGGGCCAAAAATGGCCACTTTTGCCTCTACCCCTTTTATCTGTCCCTCTTATAATGAGCTGAGAAAATGCTATATAAAACCCTATTTTTGGAAAAGACCTTCTGTTTTTAAACTTAATAAATTTTTTACAAGTGATAATGTAAAAGAACTACATAATCTCGGTATTTATCTCAGAAAATGTTAAATTCTGCAAAAAAAAAACTAATGGAATGAATTCATTTTTCTATCTTATTGATTTCTTGTATTTTAAACCATGCCTCCGTTCGTGAGTCTTTGGCCATGATTTGTAGCATTGTATATAATTTATATATATCTTGTGTTTATACCTATAAGCATGTGATTTTTGTGAAATAAACTAAGTAACTAGCTAACTTGAATGATGGTATTCAATTTGAGGATGTATTACTCTTCTAGAGAAGCCTTTCACGTCAGCTTTGCTGCAAGAGCGTTGCGTGGATCTTTGTCGCAACAGTGCAGAAAGTGCAAGTAAGCCATTAGATGCCCATGTACATGTAGTTGTCTTGCGACCAACCCGAGACAAACGTGAAAATACCCAACCTGTAAACTCTGCGAACTCTAAATAGTCTTGCGGCTTCCTAAAACGCTGTGTAGGTGTATGTGCTGTATGTATACTTGCAAACTATGGACAACCTTGAGGATCCGAGTAGATCTAGAGGAAAATTGATGACCCTCTATCCACCTCCTTTCCCCATCCCCTTCCCTCCTTCCCAGGCTTGACCGAAATTACCATATTTACTGACGATTAAATCATCCTGGTTTAGACATGCACGGACATGATCCTCCTCCACTTCTCCTTCTCTTGCTCGTTATTGAAACATTGCTGCGACTGCTGCTGCTACTGGGTATTGAAAATTTGATGGTTATGCTGCTTAGTATTGAATCATTGATACTGCTGCTGCTGCTGAGTATTGAATTATTGCTGTTTTTGCCGCTGATGACCATTTGCGCACGCAAGGCTCAGGTAAGCTAGGATCAAGAGGTGATCCGCGGATCGGGCAACCCTGACTTTAGTCGGGCTTAAGCTATACTCAGGTGAGAACTAGTTGGGTTGCAGACCTTTGGATCCACGCGTACTTACCCAAGTACAGCTTGAGCCTGGATCACAGTGCAGAAATGGCTTATACTTTTTAAAATTCTTATTACGTTTGGGATTTTCGAAAAGAAGTTTTCTTTGATTTAACAAATACATGCGAGAAAATAAGATAATTAGACTATAAATGACTATCTAATGTAAGTTATGATCAGCAATCCCAGCAACTCCTTCCAAAGTAAGGTAGGACTCGGAATTTGTTGCACACCGAAAATCCCTTGAAAATCAGAGAAAGAATCCAGTTCTGAGTGATTGAGGGTAAGGTTGTCAGACAATTACATTTCTATCCCATCGGTGTATTCATAGATTCCAATAATTTTTTCATCTTGAAAAGAGAATATTAGAAAAATTCAGGAATTCCAGAACAAATTCATATCAAGTCAAGCGTAAGCATATAGACCGCTGTGCAGAAATAAATTTAAAATAAAAGGGGGGGGGGGGGGGTATTTCGGGATCCCTCGATCGACCATGTATTTCCAAATGTTTATGTTTTCTAATATCTTTATTGAGTATAAAGCTGTCAGACAATTCCATTTCTACCCCATCGGAGCATATTGGAATTCATAAACTCCAATTATCTTTCATCTTGAAAAGAAAATATTTACAAAATTCAGGAATTTCAGAACAAATTCATAACGTGACATGCGTAAGAATGTTTACCGCACTGCAAAAATAAATTTAAAAAAGGGCGGGAAAGGGAGTGTTTCGGGATCACCTCGATCGACCATGCATGAAATTCAAGTATCTCCAAATGTTTATTTTATCTCAATCTATCTCTCTACATATTTTGTGGTAAAAGGTGATATACTTACATTGAACCTAGGCTTAAACCCACCCAATACCAGGATCAGATCTAAGCTCAAATCTGAGCTCCTCTCAAGTACGTCATGCAGGTACGCAAGCGAAATGAAAATTTTAAGCTAGGCTTGAGTTAAGATCACGCTGATCCAGGCTCAAGCCTGACGTGCGCAAGTGGCCACAAGAGTATTGAATCATTGCAGTCGCTGCTGCTGAGTATTGAATTATTGCTGTTGCTGACGCTGAGAATAATCATTGCAGTTGCTGCTTCTGCTTCTGATTATTGAAACATTGTTGCTTTTGTTGAAGCTGGTGCTGCTACTGATGTTGCTTAGTATTGAAACATTGCTGCTGCTGCTGCTATCGAAATCCCACCACCTCCCCGCCGCAGTAGCAGCAATATGAACCCTACAGCAGCAGCAAACGCAGCAATGTTTCAACAGCAAGAGAGTGAGGAGTCGAGTAGGAGGAGCATTTCCGTAATGCCTATTCTAGGATGTTTTTAACAGTATACAGTGTAATTAAAAAAATGTTTCTCAGAAAAAAAAGTATCCCCCTCCCTCCCTCTAAGTTACCTTAGGCCAAGATGATATGAAACCTTTGAGTCATGGGGCAACATTATACTAAAACATAAAAGTGATTCATTATATTGTTTGAGGTAAAGCCCAAACATGATTAGCATACATTATAAGCATAGTTAGTGAAATTGACTTTGGTCACATGACCTTGGATATAGGTGATCTGAAACCTACATTTTATGGATCACGAGCAACAAAAACTGAATTAGTAATTGGATACACGGTTCAAAATATAAAGCCTAGTAAACATGATAAGCATAGACAATTTCAGCCTGGACATAATTATTATATACAATTTCATTACCAAAGTAAGAAGTGACATTAATCATGTGACCTTGGGACAATGTGGTAAGAAACTTTTAGTCCTGAAAAACAAAATACTAAAATATGAAAACAATTGTAAGAAGGGTTCAGGAGATATAGCCCAGACAAGATTAGTACGTACAATTTCATTAAAAAGAACTCAATGATATTGACCTTGGGCACATGACACTGGGTTAAGATGATAAGAACCCCTCCAATCCTGAGCAACAGCATACTAAAATATCAGAGTGATCCAGCCAGTACACGATTCAACAGATATAACCCAGACTCAATATTTAGCATTTACAATTTCATCAAAAACGTAATACTTGACCTTGACCTTCGTCATACGACCTTGGATCAACGTGGTGTGAAACCTTTGGGTCATCAGCACCATCATACTAAAATATGAGGTTATCCGATCACGGTTCAAAAGATTAAGCCTGGACATACATGTAATACACGTAACAAATACAATTTCATTTAAAATATACTTATTGACCATGACCTTGGGTCAACGTGAAAAAAAACGTGATGTGAAACCTTTAGGTGATAAGCAACAACATACTAAAATATGATAGTGATCTGATGAATAGTTAAAAGAGATACAGCCCCAACGGGATAGCATGTACAATTTCATTAAATTGTACTGAGTGTTTTGAATATTTTCCCTGACTTGATCGCCAAAGCATTATTCTATATAACAATGACCTCATACAGTACAGTTCATGTTTTTTATTGTTTTCATTTTCGAGCATGAACATCGACGGCGGGTGCGGCTAGCCAACTGGGGATGCTTACTCCTCCCGGGTACCTGGTCCCACCTCTAGCTTGCTAGGGGTCCGTCGATGCTCAGTTTGGTGCTCTATTGTGATTGCTGTTGAGATTATCGTCAGGATCTATTAACTCATTAGAAACTTTGACTTTGATCAAATGACCATGGATCAAGGTTAAACGAGCAAATTAATACTAAAACGTGAAAACAATCCAGTAAGCGGTGCAGGGGATAAAACCTAGACAGGAATGTATGTACAATTTCATTGAAAATGTAGTGAGTGACCTTGGCCTATGTCACATGACCTTGGATTAAGGTCATGTGAAATTTTCGGGTCACATCGAACAACATACTATAATATGAAAGTGATCGGGTTAACGGTTCAAGAGTTATCGCCCAGACAGGAATGCATGTACAATTTCATTTAAAATGTATAAGTGACCTTGACCTTTGTCACATGACCTTGGGTCAAGGTGATGTGAAACCTTCGGGTCATAAGCAGCAACATGCTAAAATATAAAAGTGATCCGGGGAGATACAGCCCGAAAGGGAATGTGTGTACAATTTCATTAAAAATGTACTAAGTGACCTTGACCTTGGCCATATGACCTTGGGTCAAGGTGATGAGAAACCTGAGGGTTTTGAATGAAACATATTCTATTGTCTTAGTAAACAATTGGATCGAGCACAAGTTTTCACAACTTAGAAAGCCGTCTCCATATGACTGGTACAAGTATATAAAAAAAAGTATCAATTTAAAGGTCACCTCTAAAGGTTTTTAAATGCTAAAAAAACTATATTTTCTTTCACTTATTCATACTAGAGAAAAAATTTCAAAAGAGTTATATTTTTCCGACCGTCCGTTTTCCTGTAAATCGACCTGAAAAGTCTAATCGTTGAAGCGGCGCGACTGAATTATCTGCCCCTTTGTGTGACGTCATGTGCACCCAAGCGAGTGTTAGAGGCTATCTGAAGGCAGTGAGGGATGAAACTCCTATATCTTGTTTACTTGAAGATAGATAGAAACAAATCGGTACCAAATACGTTTTATTTATTTATTTATTTATTTTTATATTTTATTTATTTATCTATTTTTTCTTCTTGGGGGGGGGGGGGGGGGTTCTTCTAAAACGACTTTACAACGTATTCGGAATTACCCAAGTATGACTTTTACCTATCATTGAGTGATGGCCTTAGTTAGCCGGGTATAAGTGTCAGTTCATATATAGAGGTTGTATATTCAAATCAGAGTGATCGCAGGCGTGTCATATACAGGCAAGCCTATAGATTGCGTAATATTTGACCCCCGTACAAGGTGTGAACAACAAATTAGACCACGACAGGCATTTGTTGGGAAACAGACAGTAGATGCTTTTACGTTTGGGCAATGTTCGTCTTGATGGAATTTTAGAAAAAACAAAGTTACCAATGCCATATAATGAAAAAAAAAATCTGCATGACGTTAAAATTCGAATGACCGCTAAAATATGCTGGAAGTTATATGATGCCCGCTAGTCTAGTCGTTTTTTTTTTTTTTTTTTTTTAATCAAAAAATAAAAATCGATCAATTTAGAATAACAAGTTTTTCTTGAGGATCGATCTTTATAGACCATGATGAAATAGTTTGACTATTGTCCATCTCTTATCATGCTTATACACCAAAAACTATTTTGAACTAAGATATAATCGAATGAAATATACAAAATCAGCAAGACTGACTATGTGCTATGTTTATTTCTCCGCCGACTTTTCCGCAATAAACATGGTAAAAAGCTAATTACATTGTACGAAGCTATTGAATATATATATTTTTTTACATACGAATCGCCATGCAGAAGAAATACGGCATGAGATTCAGTGTCAAGATCGACCCTTATCTTCAGGTAATTTGTATCTCTGGTCCAAAATCTGTGAAAATTATGCATGGATACTCCATATTTTCTTTTCTTATTATTGCAATTTTGGTAAAGCTAATTAATACAGGTTTCAAATATTCAGATTGCACCATTTGCATATATTTTTTTGCAAAATTTCACGAGGGAGGCCCCGGACCGCCTCCCGCACCTCTCCCCCTCGATGCAACCCCCGCACCCTCTGGATCCACCACTGAAAACCACGGATTTTTCAATATTTGTATTTACTCGATAATAATTAATCATTCAAATTTTCAGAATACTTAAGCCTGATTAAAAAAAACATCTCCCGAATTTACAACATTTTTCGATAAACAAATGCATAGATATTACAAACATTTATTCCATAGTCTGTTTATCGGCGAAAGTATTTCGTTACATTTGATATTTAGTAATTGAGTTTGCATGTTATATATGTTAAAACAAGATAAATGTGATAACATCATTAAATTCTATGTCTTAAATTTTTCGCATTTCTTCACATTTTTTCCCTCAATTTTGTCAGAAGTGGTTGTTAGTAAACATAATTAACAACTGGCCTGAAGAAATTGTGTAAACTGCAAGAAATCAGTCAACGTAGTTGACAGGCGCTGTATAGACGGCATATATATATATAATCAATTTTCTGATCAAGTAAACTTAAATATTTCGATACCAAAGACTCGATGTGTATCCAACTCAGTGGCGGATCCAGCGCCCCCTTTGCCGGGGGTCAAGGGGAGAATTTTGCCGATTTTTACTGAAAATGGGCCAAAATATACCTGTATTTGGAAAATTTTGGGTCAGTGCCGGGGGGCGGACGCCCCCTCCGCATCCCTCTAAATCCGCCACTGCAACTGCGTTAATTTCCAGATTGTACAGTAAATAATTTGTCAGAAAACGTTCTAGAAATCGAAGTAATGCGTTGGATCCGCCACTGCTGTTCCACCAGATATACACAATCCACATCCGTGTTGACAACAACGGGGTGCTTTATCCACAATATTCAGTGTATGTGGAGACGAGCCCAGGCAACCGGCCCTACCATGCAGGACAACAATGCAGTAAAGACATCGGTACGACGGACAGCCATACTACCATTTATTTTATTGGACGCAATTGAGGACGTGAACGGAGATGAGGCGGACATCACATATCTTACCGAACCATTCACTGACTACGGTGGAACCATTTCGTTATTTAAATATGACATATTTTTATGAAATCAGTGGTGGATCCAGCACCCCCTTTGCCGGGAGGTCAAGGGGCGAATTGTGCCGATTTTTACTGAAAATGGGCCAAAATATACCTGTTTTTGGAAAAATTGGGGTCAGTTCCGGGGGGGGGGGGGCGGGCTCCCCCTCCGCACCCCCCTGAATCCGCCACTGGAAATGAAATAAATGTAACTAAAATAATTGACATTCTTCTTCTTCTTCTTCTTCTGATGTAGCAAAAAAAAAAAAAGAAGAAAAAAAAAAAAAAGAAGCAGCTCTTGATATCTTTGAACGACGAGTGTTGGTGCTATATTTATATTTGAAAAGTGTATTCATATAAAGACCAGCACATCTTTACAGATTGAACAGAAACACATAACATCACACGTTCAAATATTCTAGAATCTTAGCTTTCAATACTCATCATATACTTTTACAGGTAAACTACAGGTAAACTTTATACTAATTGGTTAATTATCAGTCTACCTGTGCCCCTTAGCCACCAATTAAGGTGATTATGATATAATTGAAGTCGACGAATCGGGAACACACACCCTCCACTCATCATTACGCTTTTTGTCGACAACTTTTATACCGTTATTCGGCAACGATCGCCAAGCCTTTGATGCACCGACAAACTCGGCCGTAAAGATACAAATTGTTTGTTTCAACATTATTTTTGCATTTCCTTATCATCTTCCTCTACAGCACTTCATTCGAATTCATTTGATACCAAACACGACCACAATACTCCAATTAAACGCATAGAAATAAATCTACACACAATTAATTTTTTTGGCCATCAAAGTTCTTTTTGCTAATAACTTTTTTGTTTTAAGTCCGATTTAATTGAAATCATTTTCAAAATCGCCGTCTTGGAAAGACCTTTTCAAAAATATATACATTACTTAGGGTTGCTCGAAAAATTCAATCCATAAAATTTCGCCCCGGTTACAAATCTTGAAAGCAGGTGAAGCCACTTTCTATAGGAAACTTCTAATCGCACAGTCATCAACTTATGATATCAAAACGATTGTTAATGTGATGTACAAAATTAGCGCAAAGCTATTTGATATTTGATGAATTAAAAAAAAAAGGAAATATATACTCGCATAAATCGTTCTTTTTAAGCTGTATATATATATACAGTGATTACAGCATAGTATATATAGCGGGCTTGGGTGTACATTACGTCATCGCCACGGGAGGTAATCCGGGTAGGCTTTTTTGAATTTTAATACGGTACGTATTTTCACCCGCTTTATTTGCTAAACGGGACGCAATTTGGTCATTTATTGTCATGTAATAAAACAATACGTGCGTGTTATGTGACGTGCACGAATAAGAAAGTGATCGGGTAAACGGTTCAAGAGATAGTTTCATAGTTTCATAGTTTATTTCACCAAAAGCACATGCTTATAGGTATAAACACAAAATATATACAAATTATATACATTATGTACATACAATGCCACAAATCATGGCCAAAGACTCACGAACGGAGGCATGGTTTTAAAATACAAGAAATCAATAAGATAGAAAAATGAATTCATTCCATAAGGGTTTTTCGCAAAATTTCACATTTTCTGAGATAAATACCGAGATTATGTAGTTCTTTTACACTATCACTTGTAAAAATTTCAACAAGTTTAAAAACAGAAGGTCTTTTCCAAAAATAGGGTTTTATATAGCATTTTCTCAGTTCATTATAAGAGGGACATTTTAGAATAAAATGATATTCATCTTCAATGTCACAATTACATAAAGCACATATTCTGTTTTCGCGCGGAATATTTATATATCGACCTGTTTCTATGAATAATCTATGCGAAGATAATCTGTATTTTGTTATCAAAGCAATATTTTTAATATTCAACGATTTCGTAAGGTATAATTTTGAATATGAAAATCGTCCACAATATGTCGATACAGAGAGCATTTTGATGAAGATTCTAAGAATCCGTCTCTTTCTTGGATGAATTCATCTTTCAACCTTTTTTCAAAAACAGATAAAAACAGCGGAATATTTGTTATATTATGACAAAACCAAGCTTCACCAAGACCAATTGAACAAAGTAACTATAAATACATTTTTGACCTTGAGATGCTAAAACTGCTTGTGTTTTTGAAAGTTTCCTGTATAATTTAATGTCAATCCAAGATAGTTAAAAGAGTCTACCACTTCAATTGATTCACCATCATAATACCATTTATCTCTACAGCTTAATCTACCCGATTTTCTAAAGACAACAATTTTGGTTTTTGGCACATTTACAGTTAACTTCCACTTTTTACAATATAAATAAAGAGTATGAAGCATTTGCTGAAGTTCACTTTGTGATTGAGCTAAAATAACAGTATCATCTGCGTACATAATCAAAAAGAGAGACAACTCTCTCAAATCAATAGCATTACAATTATCGTTTATAAAAGCGTTTTCAAAATCATTTAAATACATAGAAAATAATATCGGCGATAATGCCTCACCCTGTAAAACTCCCCTGTCAACATCAAAGAAATCTGAAAAATTTGATTGAAATTTCACACAGCTTCTAACATTTGAATATAACGAAAAAATAGTATCAAATAATTTTCCCCTTATTCCCAACCTAGCGATTTTTGTAAACAACAATTTTCTATCAATGCTATCAAAGGCCTTTTTATAATCTACGAAGCAACAATAAAGTTTTTTTCTGGATGAAACATATTTTTCTATTAAGTAGTGAAGAGCAAATATAGCGTCGACCGTACCCGAACCAGGTTTAAAACCGAATTGCGCATCTGTTATCGCACTATTCTTATTAGACCAATTAATTAATCTTTCATTTAAAATTCCAGTAAAAATCTTTAGCAAACAACTCATAAGCGTTATTCCCCGATAATTATCAGGATTATCTAAATTTCCCTTTTTTGGTACAGGGACGATAACTCCAACACACCAGGATCTTGGAATATAACCATTATTGAGGATGGAATTAAAAATCTTTTTCAACATTGGATTAAGAGTTTGCGACATTTTAGAAAAATATTCGTTTATTAGCATATCTTTTCCTGGTGATTTTCCATTCTTTAATTTATGCAAAACATGACTGATTTCATCTAAAGATATTTCATCATCTAGCTCATCAAAAATACATGACATATCAACAGGTAAAAATGAGTTATCATCGCTCCCGTTTGAGCCCACATCGTCCAGTCCTAACTTTCGAAAATGCTCATAAAAATCAGATAAATCAAGAGAAGTCTTAGTACTTTTACTTTTTCTTTTAAATTGTTTATAGAATTCCTTAGGGTTTACCTTTCTGATATATTCAAGCTGATCTCCCTTTACTCTCTGATATTCTGATTTTACCTTTTGACTATAGCTTTTATACTCCTTTTTACTTTGTACAAGATTGGATCTGTTTATATGATTTCGTGATGAGTTAAAACGTTTCAAATTATCCTTGTATATTTTATACATAGATTTACATGTATCGTCAAACCATGGTTTATTTCCCGGACATGAATGTATTCATAATTTCATTTAAAATGCACTAAGTGACCTTGACTTTGGTCACATGACCTTGGGTTAAGGTGATGTGAAACCCTCGGGTCATAAGCAACAACATACTAAAATATGAAAGTGATCCGGCAAACGGTTCAAGAGGTATAGCCCGGGCAGGAATGTATTCATAATTTCATTAAAAATGCACTAAGTGACCTTGGGTCAAGGTGATGTGAAACCTTCGGGTCATAAGCAACAACATACTAAAATATTAAAGTGATCGGACAAACGGTTCAGGAGATTAATAGAATCTATCCCCAGATGTGATCAGGGACACGGAAATCCAACCCGAGTGTCCAGAATTTGCTTGTACCACGACGAGGCTTGCCGAGTCGTGGACAAAAGCAAATCCTGGACACGAGGGTTGGATTTCCGTGTCCCCGATCACGTCTGAGGTTGGATTATTTTTCTCCCACTGTTTGAAAATCACTCAAAATTGAGATTTCACGATGGTGACTCATCACGTGTGCGCACATAGCACTGCGCAACGTATTAGACGATTCGAACGTCATCGCGTCATACGCATGACGTTATAACGCAGGCGATGTCGCATAAGATAAAACGCTAGAATGCTCGATTTAGGACTGTACATAGGTAATATCATCACTGATGAATCGAAATGAAGTACATTGTAGTTTTAATTGAATAATTGGGGCCCGCGCGACTTTTTTTTTTTTTGTTTTGAAAACCGGGAAATTCAACCGCTCGCTGCCCGGGAAAAATCAAATGGGATATTTAGTATTCTTTTTGTTACGTTTTGTTTTGTTGCAACGGACCTACCCGAAGTAATAATGTGTAAACGCCAATCCGAGAGATGGGAAACTTTGCATGATTCTAATCGTTTATTGCGTAATGTATATTCGCAGAGGTAGCGTTATAAAAATATAATTATACATAAGGGATCCTGGGGATTTTTCAAATCAAGGCGGTTAGGCTTAATATACATATACCAGCTCAGAGGGAATGGGGTTTTATTTTTCTTTATTCCACAGAATCTACATGATCCGGATTTATTTTCGTCTGTCTTTCGGGCTGTACGTTTTTATTCAAATTTTTCCGAAAAAAAAATCAAGCCGGTTTTTTTTTCTAATGCGAACGTTTTTATCCTCCCGTAAGATCAATTGGCATTTTATGTATGTCATAGTCTAATTTAGAATTTTGTTTCAATGTCGCTCTCTCTAGTGAAAAACGTACCTTGTTCGAGTAAATATATACATTTGTACGTGTTTGACGATTAGAATCCTTGCAATCTCTCAATATCACCCTACCGTATTTTTTTCCAGAGAACTGGATGGGATTGGGCGTAACAGGGACGTATATTTATAAATCTATTATAAACATGTACGCTCATGAGCGTAAGTGCCCCTCTCCCCCCCCCCCTTCCCCATCCCGTCCTTCCCCTACGATCTTCAGTGAGGTGTTAAAAATAGATTGTAGGTTTTATTATGACAAACTCTCCGGAAGGTTGGTATTGCCTGGGTGAGGGCCGAATCAGTGCAGTCATTTATATGCTGGTTTCCAACATCGTAGCAAATTAACCCCCCCCCCCCTTTCATCCAAAATTATTGATTTTGAATATATTTTTCATTTTGAAGCTGTAAACTTTCTTTTTGGTACGCTTTGCTTAATTAATATTATGTTTTAATGGATTCATTATATCATAAACACATAATACGTATGTGTTTCGAGTCTTGAATAATAACTAAGCAATTTATTCATATGGGGGTCTGGCCAGATGGAAAGGGGAATGCAAGAAGCGAACCCCCCCCCCCCCCCCCCAAGGTCCTAGATTTAGCATAAATAAAGATAGAGAAAGAGAGAGGGGACGACTGTTTAGTCCGTCTATTATGGTACCATCAGTCAATCAATCTATCAATTTACAGGTGTTCTCATGATCTTAGGAAACAGCCATGTGATTTTATGGAAAGGGGGGGGGGGAGGCGGCAGGAAGACGTACTTTGCAAAAATAAAAATCTCTGGACGGATATTTTAGGGGGAAAAGATTCTGGCCAGAAGGAATCATGAAAATAACCCCCCTCTGTCTTCCAACATATAGAGATACTCACTCCGTGTTTGATATTTTATACATCTTGTGGCCGAAATATTGCGCTGAATGATATAAACTTTTAAAACAGTAATTTTCAACATTTGGAAAATTAAAGAAATATAAAATAGCAATCCAAGGAATGCTTGTGTCGCCTGCGAAGCGGTTTAATTATTATTCTAGAAAGTGGATCAAAATTCTTGAAAAGTAGGTCTAGGTCAAATATCTAGATCAAGGTCAAAAGATCAAATTTTATGGTCTGTGTAGAAAGGTCTTGTCACAAGGAATACACATGTGAAATACCAAAGCCCTATCACTTACCAATCAAAAGATATATCCATTCTTAATTTTTTTTGAAAAGTAGGTCAAATATGTAGGTCAAGGTCAAAAGGTAAAAAAAATAATGGTATTTGTAGAATGGCATTGTTACAAGGAAAATACATGTGAAGTATCAAAGCCCTATCACCTACCAATCAAAAGATAAAGCCAATATTACTTTTCTTGAAAAGTAGGTCAAATATCTAGATCAAGGTGAAAAGGTCAAATTTAATGGTCTGTGTAGAAAGGTCTTTTCAGAAGGAATACACATGTGAAATATCGAAGCCCTATCACTTACCAATCAAAAGATATAGCGAATCTTATCTTTTTTCAAAAGTAGGTCAAATATCTAGGTCAAGGTCACAAGGTCAAAAATTATGGTATGTGTAGAAAGGTCTTGCCACAAGGATAGCACATGTGAAATTTCAAAGTCCTAACACTTACCAATTAAAAGATATATCCATTCTTAATTTTTTTTTAAAAGTAGGTCAAATATGTAGGTCAAGGTCACTAGGTCAAAAATTATGGTATGTGTAGGAAGGTCTTGTCACAAGGAATACATATGTGAAATATCAAAGCCCTATCACTTACCAATCAAAAGATATAGCGAATCTTATCTTTTTTTCAAAAGTAGGTCAAATATCTAGTTCAAGGTCACAAGGTAAAAAATAATGGTATGTGTAGAAAGGTCTTGCCACAAGGATTGCACATGTGAAATATCAAAGCCCTATCACCTACCAATCAAAAGATATATCCATTCTTAATTTTTTTGAAAAGTAGGTCAAATATGTAGGTCAAGGTCACTAGGTCAAAAATTTTGGTATGTGTAGCAAGGTCTTGTCACAAGGAATACACATGTGAAATATCAAAGCCCTATCACTTACCAATCAAAAGTTATGGGCTGTGACACCCAAAGTGTGACAGACAGACAGACGGACAGACGGACGGACGGACAGACGGACAGACGGACAACGGACAAAGTGATCCCTAAGTGTCGCTATGCTTCGCAGGCGACACAAAAAATAAACCGACCCGAAGGGCCGACGAAAAAAAAAAAAAATCCGGCTCTTACAATTGCTGAAAAAAAAACGGCTTGCAGAAGTCATCCTGTAACCCCCTCCCCCCACCCCCTCCCTTTCCCCATGCTCACTTATTACGATGACATCGAGAAAAATACAAATTTCAAGATATAATTCTAGCTAGTAATGTAAAATTCATGCGTGGGAATGACATAAAAACATTAATTGTGATCTCATCATCAGATGATAGTCCTATGTGGAGGGGGCAATCATATTTTAAGGACTTCTACAACATTAGCTTTAGATGCAAAAGCGATGTATTATATCATCGCTTTAGTGCAAACGGTAATGTTCACGGGAAGGTTAGCGCAGAAGTGTATGTGCGCAAAAATATTTGTAATATGAAAAAAAATTGCTATATGAAAACTTCAATACATCTCATTTGTTTCAAGACGACTCCCTAATTGCTCCTAGCATAATCTAGGCATGGATAATTTTACTTAAGGCCTAAAAACATGAACATTAAATCACATTTGTTTTAGTCCCGGTTCTAAACAGAAATGTATGTTTAAGAATGGGACTAAATCGAATATGCATGAATGTACAAGTTTTAAGACCTTGAAAGATAAAATTATCCATGCCTTGTGTATGCTAAGTTCATAGGAGAGTATTCTTGAAACAAATGATATGTATTAATTTTTTTCATAAAGCAAATATTTTTGCGCACATACACTTCTGCGCTAACCTTCCCGTGAACATTACCGTTTGCACTAAAGCGATGATATAATACATCGCTTTTGCATCTAAAGCTACTACAACATGTACCATTTTGAATAATTAAGATTTTTTCAATATTAAGATAATCGTTTTACAGAAATTTGCTGGGCGGGAAAATTTGAGGCGGAAGAAGAATTTATTGAGGTTTTGCCTTGTATTTTGGATTATATAGAAAACCGGGGACAATCTCGGGATACTTATTGACTGATTCTCCACGTCCACGAGCACCTATGAGTTGTATATGAGTTGTATATGACGAATGTGGTGTGGAAAAAAAGAAGATTTTTTTCAATATTTTTCTTGAAATCTTGTTTAAAAATATTCCCCTAGGCCAGAAATGTAGTCAAAATGTAACCATCCCGTTTCGTTCGATATATTGAATATTGAAGTTCTGATTTCCCTTTTGTTTATAATGACTTAATTTAAACAGAATCAATACTTCATTTCTTCATATTTTCTGGATCGCTACTCTCCGACGCCGGTCACTGTTTGAAGCCAAAGAGTAAACATCCACGCCATTTTACCTTACTTGCAGGAGGAAAGGCTTATGCCCAGCACTTTTCTTTTTCTTTGTTTGTTAGATTTTCTATGAGCAGTATCCTTTATAGCTGCACTATGAACCCCCTCCCGTTTTTTGTTTTTTTTTTTTTCAAATCTAGATCCACCACTGAAATTCATTTCTTGATATTTTGACAGGAATCTTATAATTTTAAGTTGCTGAGTAAGTCTTATACAAGGGCGTAGGAGAAGAGGGGGGGGGGCAGCGGGGGCACATGCCCCCCCCCCTTTTCAATCACAAAATTTTATGATGCATTAACATTGTTTAAAATAGCAACATTTTGTACCATAAATCTACAATTTTTCGGTCAATTTTCAAAATTTTTCTTTGGCTCGCTACCGCTCGCCATTTCTTTATAGACTTTCTGAATAATTTAGCTATTCTGATCGATCCTATATACATATTACTTTATCAATGTATATGAAGACATTTAACTCAAACTATATAGAATATTATTACATGTACTTGTTAATGATGGAGGGTATAGAAAGTATTTTCTGATAGATCAATATTTTGCTAAAATAAAAATTCCTGGCTCGCTACCGCTCGCCAGACATTTATTCATGTACTTCAAAATTTAGAATTGCGCCAGAAATGTTAAAATTTGTGCATACAGAACATGAAACCCCCATATTTGTTTTTAATCCCCCCAATTTTTTTTTTTTTTTTTGCTTGTTAGAAATTTTGGGATGTTGTGCCCCCCCCCCCCATCCCCTTTTCAGGCAGAGCTACGCCATCGTTATATTATTAGTCTTTCACTGAATACGACGTCTTTGTTGAACACTAAGCGAAAATACATTGTTTTTATAAAGCTTTCGAAAATCTAAATCGAAGTGTGTATTCTACATATATAAGGGAAATAAAACATCGTCTCTCTAACATTTCGATCGGAAATAGGTAAGTAAAACAGGTAGGTTTTAGCTTATAATGCGACGAATTGCTTTATTTCCCAGCAATTTACACAATGGACACTGACTAAGGGAGCAACCATTTGATTTTTTTGGGGGGGGGGGGGGGGGGGGGGCAGGAAGACTTTGCAAAAAAAAATTTCCGGATCGAAATTTTTTTCCCAAAAATTCGATATATTATTAGTCTTTCACTGAATACGACGTCTTTGTTGAACACTAAGCGAAAATACATTGTTTTTATAAAGCTTTCGAAAATCTAAATCGAAGGGCCGGCGAAAAAAATTTCCGGATCATGAAATTGCCCCATACCCCTCTCTTCCGACCTTTCAACTGCCCAGTAAACACTTTTTTATGTATCATAAACAAAGTATAAAAAATGGAACAAACTTTACGCAATTTGGAATGAATAAATCAAATTCAAAAGTCATTAGCACCATATAGCCTGTCTCCGTTGAGTATCATTTTAGTAAACAGATTATAGGCACCATATGCCATTCAAGAAATTAAAATGAAGTGATCTGCTGGCAAGAGATGAACTCATTGTGTGTTTGATGTTTAATATGGCCAAAAAATCATGCTGAATTATTTTAACTTTAGGGTAATTTTCAACATTGGAACATTACAAAAAAAAAAATAATCCGGCCCGAGGGGCCGACGAAAAAAATTTTCAGGCTCTTAAAATGGCCGAAAAAATTTTCCGGCTGGCAAAAGTCTTCCTCCCCCCCCCCCCCCATAAAAATAAAATGGTTGGTCCCTAATATGATATTGCCCATTCTTCGAGAACAATTTTCGTGTTACATGTAAGTCAATTTTTAATGAGACTTTACTACAGGAATACATATTTGTTTAAATAAAAATGAATAAGATTCTATGATATGAACGTCATTTATTGAAATGTTTCGACGCTATGATTTGTATAATTTATATAAAATCTAGGTATGACGTCATCATGGACATGAAAGCTTCTTTCGACGCTTTATCTTGCTCTTATATTAACACCGACCTATGTATTTTTATACATCAATTGAAAGATCAAGATTTATATATTCCTTCTGTCATAACTAGAAAAAAAGTTTAATACTCCTTTGAAGTGAATTTTTTAGGCAAAAAATGATAATTTTACGAATTTTTACATTTTTTTTACATTAAATTGATAAGGACGCTACTTTCCTAAATTAAAGTTATTTTCTTTCATATATATGTTTTTTACTTAAGAAAAGTGTCTTCTTTTCATTAAAAATTTCAAAAATCACATAATAATATTCTTTCCTCAGTTACTAGTGCTTTTCTGGAAATGGGTGATTTTTGTCTAAAAATAGCAACAGAAATTCCCTTAATCTATTTTTAGCTACATCTCGAAATTTTCAACACCGACCTTGGTATTTCGATATGTAAAATTAAAGTATGAGAATTGTTCTTCATATGTGGCCCATTTTTATAAAAAGTTTAATACTCCTTATTATATGAGTCACCATCCTTCATGTATCATTTTCATATTTTGATCGGCTAACGCAGTAATCGTGTATGACGTCACAATTGACGTTACAGTCAAAAGGCACGTGAAAATGTTGTCTTACCCCATAGGGGTAAGACTAATAGAATCTATCACGACGTTGAGACTGAGACAGGGGAATAATTTAATTTCCATTGTCATTTTCAAGAAACGAAGATTCTGATTGGCTGAGAAATTTTGTTGATACATCGATCAACACAATTTTTCACGGAAGTCTATTTATAGAACTATTTTTAGAACTGGGGGTTCCCTCAAACACGAATGAACTCGTTGCTGAAAATACAATTTGTAGATGTTTGCTTATCATTTCAAGGGTATCATTTCTTTTCTACTTACTCAAAAATTAACAGTGCATGTAGAATTTGCTCAAACTAGTCCTTATTCCAAAGATACAGAGAGACGATCGTTCGCTGTTTGAATCATGGCGGCTGCCATAACTTGTTTTGGCAGACGTATCACTGCGAAACCTTCCGACTTACGAAATATAGTGCGGTGATTGATTGTTTTTAGATCCAAGAAAACAGTCTGTTTTTCAAAATTAAATGATAAGAAATGGATCTTATATTTTTTCTGTTGATGCAGGTATCACCCGAAAAATTGGACAGAAAACTTTTGCATCAACGCGCTACGCGCATTGATGCAGTTTTCTGTCCAATATTTCGGGTGATACCTGCATCAACAGAAAAAATATAAGATTCATTTCTTAAATCTCATCCGAGTGTAAAAGATTTGCAATCCACGACGAGGCTTGCCGAGTCATGGATGTAACAAATCTTTGGCACGAGGATGAGATTCCCCTGTCTCAGTCGTAACGTTGTGATTGATTATTTTTCTCACTCACCTCATTTTATCATCACTTTAATGGTTTTTAAAGCTAGAATCGATACCAGAACTTACACAAATCTAACGATGGCGTGACGTTACTTTCTATGACGTCATTATAGGAGTCACGTGGAGTTTGAGACAAGGAAATCTCAAACTGCTACGTCTAAGTTTTTCTTTTGTCTCACGACGCAAGTGAGTGAGAAAAGGATATCTTTTCCCAGCGTTTCAATGGATATCCCAGTCCACAGTGGGAGAAATAGCCCGGGCACGATGTGTGACAGACGGACAGATGGACGGACAGACGGACGACGAAGGCAATGCCAAGATGTCTCCTCCAATTTGGGGGGAGACATAATTACGGTCAAGCCGGGCAGGGAGGGAAGGGGCGAGGAAGGAACAGTTCTTCTTTTTTCACTTGAAGGTGATTTTACGGTCAGTGAAGGCTGTCAGCCTTATGGTATAAAATTTGCGTCTCCCTTTCGGAGAGAAGCACTCTCTTTTAAGTTTGTGGTCCGCATGAAAACCGTGATCACCCATCACACGTCCATATAAGTGCTGTCTACGTACAAAACCTTAGGTAAACTTTACCCGCCATAGCTGTTTTAGTGTCTGTGGTGTCTGTGGTCTACGGAGTCATCTCGAAGAACGGCACGCGCAAGTACGTTGCAAGTACTTAGTGAGGACCGCTTTGAAGTTGTACTAAAGGAGATCGTGCGTCGTTATACACTTGTATATACCACCTTTCCACTGAAATCCAGCTACTGTATATCCACGAACATTCCCGACCAATTTTAAGAACGGGAAAATAATTGTAAATTAGAGTTTATTACAAATTCCCATTTTCCAACTGGCTAGATACGTTCATACATATACATGTATATAAAGGTCCCGGGAACCAGACTATATACATGAGTTAAAGAAGATCCTGACGATAATCCCAACAGCACTCACAATAGAGCACTATGTTGAGCATCGACGGACCCCTAGCAAGCTAGAGGTGGGATCAGGTGCCCGGGAGGAGTAAGCATCCCCTGTTGGCTAGCTGCACCCGCCGTCGATGTTTATTCACGATAAAGAACACAGTATATAAAATGCATGTACTGTCTGACGTTATGTCTATATAGAAAGTGCTATGGCGACCATGTCAGGGAAATATATTCAAAACACTTACTGTCGAACCCCTCGCGTACCATAAATATTTGTTCCAAAATCATTAGCATCAATGTTTCAAAACTCAGCACTAGCAACAATATTTCAATACTCAGTAGCAGCAAAGTTTCCATATTCAACATTATTATGCTTCCAGTGAGTTTCTTCTGTGATATGTTCTACTCTACCATAGTGTGATTTCAGGTGTACACTATCACCTTTCTAAGTGTGCACTATCACCCTAATAGAGATTAAATTTTTCTCGTATGCAGACGCTCGACAGTCTACACCTACAGATTATGGGGGCGGTATACGCGGACAAAACGGAAAATTAACGAAAATATTTTTTATCCGTTACTTGACCGTTCGTCGTATCCGGCTAAGTGTGAAAATATCATAGCAATGTAGAATTCACCTTAAAGATTCTCATTATACCTACCCCGCAGAGTACAAATGGTTGTGTACGAAGAGCATGGGTTGAAATTAATGAACATGTTTTATACAGTGTACGGATCATATACAAATATATATACATTTGAAAGAATTTATCACAATTTAGAAATAAGGGGCAGATATCGTTTAATGAATTTGAAGTCGTTAAACATTTGTACGTTGACGAAGATTCAACAATCCTAAATAAGTGTTCAATATGTGACAACATTAATGGAAGAGGGGGATTAATCATATATATGATAGAGCATTTTCTTGCATAAGAAATAAGCTTTTCATTTGCGAAGTGATTATTTAAAAAAATGGAAGTATAGAGTAGCACGTTTCGACATTAAAACCAAACTGAAAATTTTCGTAAAATATTTTTTACACAGTGCATATCTTTGGTACACCCTTAACATAATTTCAGACTATTTATCAATACATATTTGTCAATTTTCAGGTTGTCCCTGACTACGGTAACCCCATCTCACCTCTAGATCTGCGCTTGAAAGGGATAGTTCGCGTTGAAATATGAAAATTTGAATTTGTACGACACCGCAACAATTAATTCCAGTTGCGCCATCTACAATAAGATTCGTTTTCAAAATTTAGAGTTCTTATACAGTGGGGGTTTTGGATTTTCCCTGAAATTTGATCTATATCACTATTCTACCAAAAAAGGAAGGTTTATTATTATTTATTTATTTATTTCACTGAAGCTTGGCAGAGCTTGCTGCTTTGAAGTAGAAATAGTTAAGATGAATCGCGGTTCCGCAGATATACCTAAAATACTATTGTTGTTTGAATTCGATTGCACTTGGAGTTTACCGACTTTATATATGAAATACTATTGTCTGTACCATGTCTACATACCTGTAGTCTTAACCAAAACGTGAAAAAATATGAAAGTTGTGGGTGCTACAACTTGGTGTTGTTGGAGATCCCCTCCTTTGTTTCACATCTCTGTGCCAATGAAATTATTTCTATAGTAACTCAGACTCCAAAATCAGGGTCACAAAAAATGTTGGCACCGATAGAAATGTCTTGCAACAAAGGAAATTAAGCGTTAAGCATAATTTTAAGACCTATGATGATTATATCTATCTGGTTATTTTTGTTTTGTTTTGTTATATATATATTTTTTTTATCGAACGAAGATCGGAGAGATATTCTAATAGCACTCTTTTTGGCGGAGTGGGGTACAATTTCAGTTATCTCGAGCATTCGACGGAAAGGTCCGAAAATGTATGATGTACGACACTGCGGTAAAACCGGAGTTTATTGCACCTTTTGAAAACTTATGTACGTATATGATTTGATATGACCCCTCAATCTGTGAGTGTAGACAGTCAGCGCTTTGCATAGGGAAAATCCTTAAATGTCTATTAGTGCACCCTTGTCTTTCCCCAGTAGTGTCCTTAACATCAGAGATGCTGACCTGTTTATATATACAGACATGTCGTTTTCATACAAGATATTTAATTAAATTTGTTTGCATACCAAAGCAAATGTTCCTAGATATTTATTTCTTCCTTTAAATTTAATGCCAAATTCATGTTGCTATATTTTTCTTGTTAAATAATGCCTGTACTTATCGACCACACTATAGATCTTTTGCAGTCAAAGAGGGGTAAATCCAGAATATACACAAGGTTTTTTGAAAGAGAGATAACTCGTACAATCAATATTCATAACATTATATCTTGAAAACGTTTTCTATGAAGGGAGTACACTATCAAAAACAAATGTTCCTAGATAGTTATTTTTTCCTTTAAAATTAATGCCAAATTTATGTTGCTATATTTTTTCTTTAATAAATTATGCCTATACTAAACGACCACAATATAGATCTTTTACAGTCAAAGAGGGGTAAATCCAGAATTTCTTTGTCTGTAACACAGAGTTTTTGAAAGAGAGGTAACTCGTGCAATCAATGTTAAATCAATGTTTTAACATATATCTTGAAAACGTTTTCTATGAAGGGAATACACTATCAAAAACAGTCAGCATAATAATAACAATAGTGTTAGGTTTAGTGTTCACTATGCCGAAATAGTAGTCAGGGTTCTGGCACATAGTGCACTCCCCTTCGGGTCGTGCACTATGTGCCAGAACCCTGACTACTATTTCGGCATAGTGAACACTAAACCTAACACTATTATATAAAAAGCAGCAATGTTTAAATAGCTAGGAAGAGAAAGGAGAAGTGGAGGAGGAGGAGCGTTTTCGTGTTTATGCCAGGATGATGTAAAAGTCTGTAAATAGGGTAATTTCAGTCAAGGGAAGTGGGGGGAGGAGGCTGGACGGGAAGAGATCGGTTCTTCTATTTTCAATTGAAAGTAATTTTCCTGTCAGTGAAGGTGGTCAGGTATAAACCGGACCCTATTCTGTCATTGTTCCAAAATTATGAATATTATAAAGGAGATAAGTAAGGGTTGTTCTACTGTCTCCGAGGGCGTAGTCCGAGGAGCAGTTGAATAACCCACTTGTTGCACGGCAATTGTTAGGCTGTCAAACAATTATCACCGTTGATTGAGTAATTATAAGCCGGCATTCCACGTAGAAGAAAACTACTCATGGTCAATGAACAGTTAAGAATTTCACGCATTTCAAAAATAGATTTCAACGAAAACAACGGTAAATTCGGTGCAGTATTTGTTGTTAAATGAGGGGAAATAAAGTTAAGAAAACAAAAGAGAAACTGATATTTGAATCTTTTCATTAGATAGGAAGCGGATTTTAGGAGACGCGGTTAAGGATTCCCCTGTACAATTTTAATTTTCAAAAAAAAAAAAAAAAAAAAAAAACTACGGAAATACTCCTCTATTATGATACTGTTATATCTTTGTTTCTTTTCAAAAGTATTCAATGGTACCAGTCAGTACATCATTCAATGGTACCACTGAGTCAGTACATTATTCAATCGGAGTCTTGAGAAATTTGTCTGGTAGCTGATCCTATGCATATTGAAAAATTTTACAAAGAGCGGATCTATAGCGGGCTGGAAGTCAGGAGTCTCAGGACCCCCCTCCTGGAATTTGTAAAAAAATGATTTCCCCTTTCTATGTATTTTCTTTCAAAATCAAAGGCTGGACCCCTTTCCCTAACGGGCTGAATCAACCTTATGGGGAAAAAATCTAGATCCGCCCGTGACATTGAAAAAAGTAGTTCAACCTGTAAATCGCGGGATTTTTTTTTTCTTAATTCCTATCATGAAATGCCATTTTAGTGATGCTAAAGCAAACATTCGTGTCCTTTTTTTTTTTTTTGGTGTGTTGTATTTTCAAAACAGGAGACAATGGACGTCAGGTCAGTTAAGGATAGTTAACGGCTCAATTGATCATTCAATGATTAGTTCAATCATTAATTCAATAATTGCTTCACAATGAAAAATATTGCACTGTCTGGAAAGGTGTTAATTACCGTCTACAAGGTAGACCGTGCAACAATTGAAATTAACCAAATAAGATTTGTAACGTAAGTGGAGCACATTATACATACAGTTAAAGTATACCATTGGGGAAGTTAGCACGATTCTGGTTCCCCTCGACCAGACCTATTTCCCTCGGCTCGAAATTCAGTTCCTAGACACACACAAGAATACTATCATGAATTTTGTCAGCTCAAAAAAGCCCTTTAAAAAGGAGCTGTTTTATGAGAAAACTATTGCTTTCGATTGATTAAACTTTTTTGAATACTTGTATATAAATTAATCATCGCTAAAAGACTTTTTCACAGAGGCCCGGATTGAACGTAAAACATTAATAAATCCCAAAGCAATGCAAAATCATAATTCAGATAATCATAAACAAAGAGCCTACAAAACCAGTTACAAATAGACAAATAAAGAGTAAGACATGGCAGAAGTCAACTCCAAAAGATGGCATCTCCTGACCGTACGCTTTTACCTTCATGTAAAATTGGTAGTATTAAAGAAATTAAACCAGGTTTTCCAAATTTTACAATAATCATACAGTGCCAATATCTACTATGGGAATTTCCTGACTTCAATTTATTGATAATGAATACAGAAATGAATACAGTTTCAGGTTACTCCCTTACTTCCATACCGAAGACAAGTTTTCATGGAGCTGTTGCGATGGGTGTTACATATAGACTCTGTCCCGGAATGTTGTTCACT
This sequence comes from Pinctada imbricata, assembly GCA_033119305.1. Lineage (NCBI taxonomy): Eukaryota > Metazoa > Mollusca > Bivalvia > Pterioida > Pteriidae > Pinctada > Pinctada imbricata. The sequence continues at coordinate 102,535,887 of VSWD01000005.1, read as the reverse complement.
CCGGGGTTCGCAGCTGTTCCAATAGAAATTCTAATGATTTTGCCGGGAATTTGCCCTGCCTTCTCGACTTTGAGACTGAATACCTGATGAGTACTTCTTGATGTTTATTCCTTTACAAAAGCAGTCCATAGCCCCCCCCCCCCCCCCCTCCCACCCAGGCATCAGTAGACGTGCAGATGTGTCCTTTGAAACATTTATAGATAATTTGAATTCGTAATGTTAAACGTCTTCAAATTGAATAGCATCATTTAAGAACAGATAATTGGCAGCATGGACCAGACATGCACGTTTCGGGTACTTAACCTTCGTCGGTGATCATCAAATCTAAGGCACGGTCCATTTGATATTCAGGGGGGGGGGGGGGGGGGGCTTGGGTTTTTTGTCTGAGCAAGATTATTTTTTTCGCCTCGGACCGGGGCAAAATTATTTTTTTCTTGCAAAGTTGGAGCAAGGAAATTTTTTTTAACAAAGTGATGCACATATTTAAAGAATGTTTGTGTTTTATCAATAGAAATTATTTATATTTTACTCAAAACTTTAAAATATTAATATATTGAATTAGTTTATTTTTATGCTAGTATTCAATTCACTTTTAAACAGAGAGATAAAAGACTTTTGTACAATTCTCAATATTTCATATAAGGTACATGTATATAACATGTATAAGCGGGTCTGAGGGGAAGGTCTCCTAGACAAATTTTTAAATGTTACTAATATTTGTAAATTGGTGAATAACTGAAGTTCTTCTTCCAAGCTTACAAGAACATAAAATTAGACTCTATGGGATACATGCAACATGTATTAATAGCAATACATAAATATTGATGATATGTTTAAGCTTTTATGGAAGCCCTTTTTCATTCACATACATGTATAACTTTTGATGTCTTCAAATATATGAACATTGCCATAGGCAAATAATGTTTTGATATAATACAATGGCGAGCGAAGCGAGCCAAAAATTTGTAAAATGCGGCGAGCGAAGCGAGCCGGAAAATTTTCATGAATTTTAGCGAAATTTTATGGTAATTCTTCAAATTCAGATTATTTGTAAGAGCAAGATCATTTTTTTCTGTCACACCATAAGCAAATTTATTTTTTTCATCAAAATTGAGAGCAAAATTATTTTTTTCGAAAAAAACCCAAGCCCCCCCCCCCCCCCAGAATATCAAATGGACCGTGCCTAAACAATGTAATATGCCAAAAAGTATGAAACTTAATATGTTGAAAAAGCGTAACGAAAGACGTAGCAGGATGGGTGGGATATGATGCTGCAGGACCCATAACTTAAAAGGATACATAATTTTACTTTGTCTCTAACCATGGAAATAACAGGTCAACGTTGAATAAACCTGTTGTTTCATTTGTCATAAATGTTTTGTGTTCCGATAGTTGAAGAGAAACTTCACGCAACACAACTGAAATGTGAAACATTTGGTAAATATAATATGTCAATAAACTAAATTCATTCAGTCAATTGACATTTCATAGGGATTCGACATAACGGACACAGGTTGGCATATTAATCTACTTTCCTCTATAAATAACAAAGGGAAAGTAGAGAGGGTGTGGTTTTCATTGAGGGTCATTTGTGTCGAACTCCTGTGCGACATTCCTAGCATGTAAGGAAAATTTCAGATTTCCTTTTATGCCCCAGTTCCATTCAATGAGTACTCCCTATTTTAAGTTTCGATACGTATAGGTACGTTCGTTTAAGTTAAAAGCTAGCCCCTATCACACTTTTTCGTATCAGCTACATAAGAGGAGTATTTTTGCCAAAATTCTTTACGCAAGAGAAACGAAAAGGTCTTCCACGTATTTCGTCCTTCTCAGAAGTCCAAGGCGTAAGTGCTACGTTTATACGGCGTAAGAGGCGTTCCTATCACGTATGAGCAGCGTATCAATGCGTCCTACCAACACGTACGTGCGGCGTTCGGCACGTACGTGTGACGTTCAATGCGTTTCTACTGCGTAAGTGCGACGTTGGTGCTACGTAGTCTTCTTATTGGCGACGTTTCTGCTGCGTTGCCGTGGCGTTCACATTCGCATGAAAAAATTCTTTGGTTGCCAAATATTATTTCTCTCGACTTACCACTTAAAAAATTATAAACACAAAAAGGGTAAACGGTACTGTCAAAATGCCCTTTGAAATTAGCGCATACTTTATTTAGACTCAGTTCGCCATATAAAATAAAGCTGCTTGGTTGATCTAGTGGAAGTTTGTAATTATACGGTATAATTAATAAATAGGTTCAAAACTTTATTTTCCCCCTAGATTTTTATCATGTGTTCATAAAAACATAGCAAATACACCTTGTACGCCGAGGTGGAATGAGCGATACTCCTTTAACGTAGCAGATACTCATACAACGCAACACCAACGTAGCTCTTACGTAGCAGGAACGAAAAGAACGTAGTTCGTACGCAATGCATACGCAGGGGTACACCGAAGAAACAAAAAATAAGAAATTGAAACGTGGATCATACGTAGTAGATAAGAAAAGAACGCCGCGGGTACGAATTAGCAACGCCTTGTACGTAGCACGTACGCCATAGGGATATCGCTTGCGTTTGTGATTCGTTCGTACTGCGTAGTAAGAGTATAGGCGACGTTCCTGCTACGTTGCTACTGCGCTTCTTTCGTTTGCACTGCGTTCGTGCTACGTACACACGGCGTATGGAAGCTGCTACGTATGTGCTACGTAATTTTAGGTGCGAACTTAAAAAAACGTGGCACTCTTTCGTATCAAGAGATCATGCTACGTTTCAAAGAGTACTCGCTACGTAAGCTGGCGTTGCTACTGCGTTGCTGCTGCGTTCCTTTCTTACTGCCACGTATCTTGATACGCCGTAGATACGTGGGCCGATACGTAAAAGTGTGATAGGGGTTTAAGGTTTGCGTTCTCAAACGAAAGATCTCTAATATATCGAAACAAACATTATACTGAAACAAACATATCTCTTAGGTATACAGACTTACTTATGTTAACATGCTACTTATTTATGTCTACATGCAACTTGTTTATGTCAACATGCAACTTATTTATGTCAACATGCAACTTATTTTGTCAACATGCGACATAATTATCTTGCATGTCAACAAAATTATCTTGCATGTCAACATAATCATCTTGCATATCAACATGTTTATCTTGCATGTTGACATAAATAAGTCGCATGAGGACATTATCTCGCATTTAGGAGGCAGAAGTATGCCACCATACCTCTTAGGTTCACATGGTTCCAATGGAAATTCTAATGATTTTGCCTTGCCTTCTCGACTGAATGACTGAGTAACGGAAAATATTAATTTTTTGATGATAAGATAAACAGAAACATCATTTATCATACTCATACATGTTTAATGTTTGATTGTTTTATTTTATTGCGGATTAATTTATGTGCTAAGCGGATAGGAGGCGGATTACTCTGCTCGCGTATTGATAGCGTCATCCGATCATCTTCACATCATCCGATCAACCTTCAACGGCGCTGATTGGCTGATACTGACACACCCCAAAGAAGCTCCACCCCATTTTGAAACTAACTCCCTAGGGAATTTTCAGGGAAATAGTCTTAGCAGGCGATTTTCAGGGATTTAGTTGAATTAAATGAGTCTCTTTTTATGTAGGAAAAAAATCAGTAGAGGTATAATAAATGAGTTTATAAATTACGTATAAGGTACCTTATGTTCCCACTTGGATTCATCTCTCCATGGTTCCGTCAAAGGCTTTGGATCTTTTACGTGTAAAGCTACAATGTCAGATTATTGTACGATGATCACGTTAAATGAACGACATGGTAAAAGCGATCTATTTACTCGTATAAACCATGATCTTTCTTACTTACCATCGTTTATAATAACTTTGTACACCTCCAAGACCCATACTTGCATATGTCCATTAGTTATTTCATTGACATTGTCGCCTTTGTTGTCAAACGTATTCCCTATGTTACAGCTTCCATTTAGCAAGAAATAGTCTCCATAATCACCCCAGTTAGCTGTATAACTGAAAGTAAGTAAGTCGTGTCCTCCTCCAAACGTTGGACCATAATTTACATCGCAGTATATAGCATAATCTCCATTTGAGTTGGCTTGAAGTGGATACTGTTTCATATTACTTCGACCATTCTGTCGCAAACGGAAAAGAAATGCCTGGATGTCGCTGACGAATGTACCAGAAGTGTTCCAGTTCTGGGTTGTGAAGCCACCAAAGACACTGCCGTTGGTGTTATACACCACAGTTACCGTAGGCCCTTGGTTGTCACACTTAGTATGGAATGTCTGTGACGAGCAGCCATCCTGACTTATTTCATAGAGCAGCTTAAAATCACATTTCTTCCCTATCCATTCTTCCAGCGAGGATTTTTCCTTGTCGTTCATCTTACTATTGCTTCTATTCCCCTTCCTGTTTCTCTTCCCTATGCCTGAATACATGTATGTCAACAGAATAACGTTATCATCAGTATCTCGCAAATAATAGATTTCATCAGTATCTCGCAAGTAATAGATTTTGCCTTAAGAGGTTGCACTCTTATCAATGTTTGATTATTATACATGTTATATTATACATGTACCCCTTTGCACTGGTCTAGTTTGGATTAATATCTTGTCAATATAAGCTAAGAGACTCAGAGCGCCTCCTATTTTTGAACTAATAGATGCAGGGGGAAATACTCTGCGGTATTTTTTGAATGGACCCTTTTTCGAACTTCCATGTCTGAACCTACAACAGAGTATGTATAATAATTGTAAACTTCATCGCCTTTTCTTAATGCTGACTTTGCGAACAAGAAAAAGAAGGATTTACAGTCACCATTTTGTTCTCCGTGTCTACGCTGCTTAGCCTATGTCATTGTATGCGATAATGAGCTTGTGAAACCGAGTTATATAGTTCAAAATATTTTGTCGGTCAGGTGATGAACGGCTGTCCTCCGATCGCGAAAAAAACCCCGTTGTTACATGGCTACTTGGGGGAACAGTCAGTTGTTGCGGACATCCTTCGGTAGTGAGAGAAAAACTATATTATCGTAGTCTTATTTATATGTAACAGTTCCTTTAGTCTCCTCAATTACCTAAATTGTATCTTGCTGCACCTTCCTGGTTAAAAAAATCCGTTATGACTTGAAGATCATTTTCACATGTCAAATTTCTATGACTTTGGTCTTTAATCTTTGGACCACAAACTCAACAGGGCACATCCCTGACTCAGGGATCGGTAAAAAAAAAACATGGCTGCCAGGGGCTCTGATTGGCTGGCGTATTTTTGACATCTCTGCAACCGCGGCACAGAATTTCAAGAGACTGTAGAGGAAGCAAGCACTTCAGGTCCTAGCTAAACCGAAGTAACTGTTGTGTTTTTCAAACCGATCGATCAACAGATATGCGGCCGTCAAGGGCTCTTCTTGACCGACGCACTGCGGTTGCAACCGCTGCACAGAATTTCATTAAAACCGAACAGGAAGCAAGTACTGAAGGCTCTCTGTCAAATTGGCCACTATTAGCCCTTGGTTTGATACTCAAGAGGGCAATGTGGCACCCTTGTTTTTTTTTCAAATTTCTTTGGGGTTTCTTTTGTTCACAAGTGTATGCTTGTTTGTTTTCTGTATTGTTAAATTAAGAGTGTGTTTTCAAGCCGATCGATCAACAAAAATATCGCTGCCAAGGACTCCGATTTTCTGACGCATATTCTCGAAATAATCTTTGTGCAGAATTTAACGAATCTTTGCAGAAAGCAAGGTTCTCTTAGACTACCATGTTTGTGTTTTTCAAGCTAATCTGTTGACAAATATAGCGAAGGTTTCTGAATGGTCGACACATTTTCGACATATCGATCATTCGCAACGGCTGCAAAAAAATTCATGAAACTTTACAGGAGGAAAGTAATCCAAGTCCTCTACCAAGTTTATGTGTTTGAGCCGATCAAAAACCAAACATGGCCGCCAAGGGCGCTAATTTGCTGACGCGTTTTCGACATCTCCTGTAACTGCTGCACTGAATCAACTTGCACACAACGACATAAGCGGCACAGGTTTGCAATATATATACTAACGTAGCAGGTGTCCCTCCTAAGGGAGCAACCATTTTATTTTTAGGGGGGGGGGGCAGGAATACTTTTGCCGGCCGGAAAATGTTTTTGGCCATTTTAAGAGCCGGAAAACTTTTTTCGTCGGCCCTTCGGGCCGGATTTTTTTTTTTTATTTTCCAATGTTGAAAATTACTCTACTGGTGTCAGAACATTTTCCGGACAGTAACAGTTTCCGGACAGTCGCCCATTTCAAGTACTTTGAAGAAAATTATTTTCAAAATTTTGTGACAATTTTGTAGATATTTAAACGCAGAATTCAAATCACGAATCATATAAACAAAATTTTGCATCTAAATTGCTTTATCACACCACCTTTTTACCCCATTCTGCCCCGTTTAATATCGTGCACCGGGGGGAAGTCGGCGAAAGCTATACTATTTTAATCAGTATGATTTGAGAAGTTTCGGTTCTATTTTCAAAATTATTTTTACACAGTCATTTGAAGAAAAGATTGAAGAAAACAATATCCATAAATCATCCAGTTTGGGCTGAAATTGATTGAGTTTGACAGATTTAAAATCAAGTGTCCGGAAACTGTTCCAGTGATTTGCGAAAAATGGCCAAAATATAGGGTCATAAAATTTGTCTAGAAACCATATTTCTTGAGAGATTTCATATTTTCTTTCAACACGAGTATCTGTGGGAAGGGTATAGCATTATTTGAGAGAAATTTGAATGTTTTCCGTTGAAGTACAGCGGACTTATCCCAGAAAAACCTTTAAAATCGTCCGGAAACTGTTCCAACACCAGTAAAGTTTAAATGATTCAGCGTGATTTTTCAGCAACATTAAACATCAAACACACGATGAGTTCATCTCTTGCCAACAGACCACTTCATTTTAATTTCTTGAATGGCATATGGTGCCTATAATCTGTTTACTAAAATGATACTCAACGGAGACAGGCTATATGGTGCTAATGACTTTTGAATTTTATTTATTCACTCCAAATTGCGTAAAGTTTGTTCCATTTTTTTATACTTTGTTTATGATACACAAAAAAGTGTTTATTTGGCAGTGGAAAGATTGGAAGAGAGGGGGAGGGGGCAATTTCATGATCCGGAAAAAAATTTTCGCCGGCCCTTCGGGCCGGAATATTTTTTCCCTAAAATTTCAATCCGGAAATTTTTTTTTGCAAAGTCTTCCTGTCCCCCCCCCCTTAAAAATCAAATGGTTGCTCCCTAAGTCGGCATCGATTATCCATTGGTCTCGTTGGTTTATGTGTGGTCTTTTGTGTTTGGTATTCCTAAAAGCAACACCATGAGAGAATAGTACCCACACAAACGGACAATAATATGTATTACCTAAGTAACTAAGTAGTATTTTACAAATAACAAGAAACATTGTCCAAAATTTGTAGTTAAGGTATCCGTTGTAAAAATAAATATCAAATGTAATATGTAGTTAGAATCATGGCATATCTTTATCTGAATATACCTAATACACATAAAAAATTGGTTTCTATCATCAAAGGTCAACATGCCGTCCGTCGTTCAAGCAACGGAAACTATCGAGACACTACGTGTAGTACTTATCTGTTGTGTTTCCATATTGGAGTGTCATCACCTCTTGGCGAGTTTGTACTATAAGTGTCAATATTGTATACATATTATACAGTGTGTGATATCAGTATGAATTACATGTATATAACTGTTTGTGTTCACAATATCAATCTTGGCGCAGTGCAGTCAGCATCAATATGGTATGTATCATATAGTATGACTGTAATTTCTCTCATACCCGCGTATGTGTTACAGAGTAGCTCAGTAGGCCCATGAAATACTGCTATGTGAGCTACTTCTGTATCACATATCATGTGACAGCTGTATCACATATCACGTGACGCTATTGTTTCGATTGTTTACGCTATTGTGACGTCATGATTTCAGCCCGCAAAACAAACAAGCTAGCGGCGACGTCGCCATAAAACTTCGATTTTAAGATCGTTTTTCAATGTACTCTTGCGTTTTATTTTGAAAAGCCTAATATTCGTAGTTTATTCTTATAGAATAAACCATTTTCGGGAGCGCTGAATTCGAATATCGCAAAATTTTTGCGATTAGATCAACTTGACATTTTTTTCAAATCGTCCCTTTTCTTTCAGTTTTGTTTTGACCTTTAGATATGAGAGAAAAATACTCTTTCATGTTCTTCTATGAAAGATACATCGTTTCCACCCTCGGGGTCTCAAAATTTTGCAAAACCCTCGGCAAGCCTCGGGTTTTACATGATTTTGAGACCCCTCGGGTGGAACCGATGTATCTTTCATAGAAGAGCATGAAAGAATCTTATATTATTCAGCTACCGCTTATGTTGTCAATATGAACTACATAACAAAGTATTTAATGCCGTAACTCGTCAGTTGACATTCCTGTTCGAACAGGGATAAGGTATTATAAGGTATTACAAGGCATTCTTCGTTGCTCCCAACAGCTTAAACTGATCTCTCAGTATCCAGAAAGAGGACATGTCATCCTCTGGTTATTGACGGACAATCCAAGTCTATATAGAGACAGATTATTTATTTCAAACAGTTTAATGTGTGGGCCCAGTGAATAAAGCTTCTTGTTTACTTTCTATCCTGCATATTATACAGAAAGCTTTAAATCAGGATTTCATAGAATAAAATGTGTTTTTCCCTATCAAATCTCGTTTTACTGTTTAAAAAAAGAAAAAATTTCAGAAAGTTCAACAAATGAGAAAACAAGAAGCAATATTGTCAAGCCTGTTAATGTATATTTACGATTTTTTTATAAACATAATATTGTATACAGATGAGAAATTGCTAATTGAAGAAGGGCTAATATCATTTGTATAATTGTGAATATGTACAAAAATATGATAAATTGGTAAAAATATCATGGAAAACTCTCTCAACATGAAATTTACATAAAGTACTCCAACTAACAAATTTCTAGCACTTTCATCTGGTAATAAACCATCTAGAAAACAATATGTATAAATACATCACTATAATACACGTTTAAAGTTACAACCGTGATGCGAAAAATATACTCAGTGTTTGACACGTACATAGATAGATATATAGATCTAAATAAAAACCATAATTTTGAACAAAAATAATTTCATGTATAACTCCTTTCTTAACTATATCGAATTCTTTACACTTCACCATCTTTACATTTTTATGTTTTGGTCAATTTCATATATTGCAAATGGAATGAATCAAGATCCATTGCGCAGAATCATGTGAATAATAAGAACCAATAGATTCATTTCTTAATCTCTATGACGTCATGTTTGGCCATACAATATTCGGCATACTTCTATCAGAGAGCCGATTTTGATTGCGGGGAGTACAGGGAGAGTTTTCAGGATTAAAGCTGGAAGTTAGAAGCTGATCGGGCGCTGTCCGCTGGTACAGTCACCACGGGGTTGATGGGGATGGATCGCTTAGACATGCTCTCTGCAGAAAAACCATTCAGTTCAGCTGAAAATAGACGAGAAAAAAATTGTTAGCATTTTTTCGAATGTAAACCATAGTCTCGTGCGCGAATACTGTGTAAATTTGACAATATATACTGTTTCTGTGGCTATACCTTGTCCATACCCAACTCCATCTGAAGCATTCAAGTTAATTAACAATGCTAGCATTTCATTTTCAGATCAAATATTCGATAGCCAAATATACCAAAATTCTAGTCGGCTTGCACTAGCTATGCGGCATCCTTCACGTAGCGTCCATATGATATATAGATTTTTAAAGCAGTACTAAATTACCATTAGCCGCAGAAACAGTACTTTTATCATTAACCGCAGAAATAGTACTATTATCATTAACTGCAGAAACGGTGCACCCCAACCAACCAAATAGCCAAGTGTCGTTGGTCGTTTCTGCGGCTATATTTACATTTAAAACTGTGTTCCGCTGAACTAAACATTGTTACTTTATACGTACACGCTTGCAAGTAAGTGTTAGATGTTTATCGATAAAAGCTTACTTTTTAAAAACTATAGAAAACCCGTTTTGAATAGTGTAACAATATCACCCCTATTATGTCATCCAGAGCATTCTCAAATATTTCTGCTGAGTTCAACTTTTGTCGGTTTGATGTGAAGTAATAGTCCTGCTATAACAAGTAAAATCGGTGAAAAAATAATTACTAAAAGTATCATGTTTAACTTTGCACATAATGGGTTGTACAAACAGTCTGTCAGTAAATGGTCGGGAGGACAAATTTACACATTTTAATAGCTTCGAATTTTAAAGCGTTTCCTCCACTTTATTCAGTGTTAACTCTGGCCCCTTACGCATTACTTGCTTGTGATATCACCTTACAGTGAGTAGGCTTTTTTATCTTTATACAACAGCTGTATCTCGTGGAAGACCTCGGTGTATCTAGGTAAGTAGGAGGGTGGTAGGCTCATGATCCGGACATCACAACATTCAATATCATATAGCGTACGACCGTCTAAAGTTACTTTATGTAATGTCATTCGTGTTTTTATGTTTTGGTGTGTCTGTTTGTATGTTGGACCTTTCAGTGTAGGTGTTGTGTGTGCCGCTGTCCCCCGTTATTGTTTTCTAGTGTTTCTTTAACAGTTCTGTTAAGGTGTTGTGTGTGCCGCTGTCCCCTGTTGTTTGATGGACAGTTATGTGTAGGTGTTATGTGTGTCGCTGCCCCCTGTTTTTTTGTTGTTAGTTGGACTGTTCTGTGTATGTGCTATGTGTCACTGTCCCCTGTTGTTGTTTTCTAGTGTTTGTTGGACAGTTCTGTGTAGGTGTAGTGTGTGCCGCTGCCCCCAGTTGTTTGTTGTTGTTTTCTTATGTTTCTTGGACAATTCTGTGTAGGTATTATGTGTGTCGCTGCCCCCTGTTGTTTGTTGTTGTTTTCTAGTGTTTGTTGGACAGTTCTGTGTAGGTGTTGTGTGTCACTGTCCCCTGTTGTTGTTTTCTAGTGTTTCTTGAACCGTTCTGTGTATGTGCTATGTGTCGCTGTCCCCTGTTGTTTGTTGTTGTTTTCTAGTGTTTGTTGGACAGTTCTGTGTAGGTGTTGTGTGTGTTGCTGCCCCCTGTTGTTTGTTGGACAGTTCTGTGTAGGTGTTGTGTGTGTTGCTGCCCCCTGTTGTTTGTTGTTGTTTTCTGTTGTTTGTTGGACAGTTCTATGTAGGTGTTGTGTGTGCCGCTGCCACCTGTTGTTTGTTGTTTTCTGTTGTTTGTAGGACAGTTCTGTGTAGGTGTTGTGTGTGCCGCTGTCCCCTGTTGTTGTTTTCTAGTGTTTGTTGGACAGTTCTATGTAGGTGTTGTGTGTGTCGCTGCCCAATGTTGTTGTTTTCTGTTGTCTGTTGTATCCTCTGTGGTCAGTGCAGGTTAGTTTTGCTCGAGATCCCTTCCATAATATGACCCAATCACACAATCTCGGATCTAGCATCCCCGCTTTCGAGGGTTCGACGAAAAGGCCCAAGTTTGCTCTATTCTTAATCTCTTCTTTTGCAATATAATTTTTACAAGGTATTTCTTAAGAAAATAAAACCCCGCATAAGACAGTATGGCCGGATTGCAAAGTAAGTTTTTGTCACTAACTGGGTCAAGGTCAATAGGTCAAATAATACGGCATAAATTGAAAGGTTTTGTCAGAGGCAACCTACATGTATAATATAAAGTTTCTACTGCATACAGTTCAAAAATTTTGCTTCAACCAGAAACTTTAACCAAAATCTTTAACTAGGGCAAAGGTCAAGGTCACTGGGTCAAATGTTACGGCATTAATTGAAAGGTATTGTCATGGGCAACCTACATGTATAATATAATTAAAGTTCTACTGCATACAGTTCCATAGATTTTGCTTGAACCAGGAACTTTAACCAAAATCTTTAACTAGGTCAAAGTCCATGGTCAAGGTCACTGGGTCAAATGTTACTGCATAAATTGAAAGGTCTTGTCATGGGCAACCTACATATATAATATTAAGTTTCTCCTGTATACAGTTCCATAGATTTTGCTTAAACCAGACACTTTAACCAAAATCTTCAACTAAGTCAGAGTCCAAGGTCAAGGTCACTAGGTCAAATGCTACGGCATAAATTGAAAGGTCTTGTCATGGGCAAGCTTCATGTATAATATAAAGTTTCTACTGCATATAGTATCTTAGATTTTGCCTCAACCAGAAACTTTAACCAAAATGTTGACGGCAGACGGACGGACAGACAGACGGACATCGTCAATCTATAGACCGGAATTGCTTTGCAAGCCGGTCAAAAATTATCTAGAAGCTATGGTGCTTTTTAGTAGCAGAATTGGACACGTCGTTTTTCCTTAATATATATAGCTTACTTTCTAGACCTTTTAACATTCCCTTAACCTATTACACGGATGAATTGAATTCACGTTACCCATTTGCTGATGATCGATAAACAAATCAAAACTTCAGATCAAAGGAAGTAAATCAATTCATTACTCCATGGGTTTTGATGCGTAAGATAATATTATCAAATATCTTTTTCCTTTTGTCAGCGATGTAAAGTCACAAGGTCAGGGTATCATATTAAAGTCGTTTCGCGAATTATACATCCGAATGTTTATAAAACCTGTGTTCCTTATTTCTTGGTAAACTAGATAAAATGTTTAATACAAATGCCTCCTCTGCAGAAATTGACCCTTGCAACAGCAATCAATGAAAGAAATTATGACCTTCACGCTTGACCTTTGATCCATTGACCCTGGCGTTAGTAGGCTCTGTTGTTCAGTATACATACGTATTACTTAAGTTTTAACAGATGAAGAGGTTCTGAATTGTCATCTAAAAATCAATTTTGAAAGTCAAACCCCCCCCCCCCCCAAAAAAAAAGTGACCTCTGACTCCTAAACCCCAATAGCATAATTCAAATGAGTGAAAGGGTTTTCCAGTTATCAGCTGGAAACCTATATTCTATGTGCATCTTCCTCAAAGTGGGACTGACCTTTGAGTCTATTGACCCAAAAATTTATGTGCTAGATTCTCAAGTTTGGTTTGAATATAGGTGAAAACCTTTTTGCTGTTATCCACTGGAAACTGAAAGTATGACGGAATGACGGACAAAGCACAACTATCAGTGTCCGTGCCATCACATGGTGGGCTGGGGTATAAAAGAGATACAGATCACAAAATCAAGACAGTTGGAACCAACTGAAAGGTATTCCTTACAATTGTTTGAAGTGACATTTTATAAGTAAATCTCTTCAAGCTCTAAATTATGTCCGCTCCAATACATGCTATAGGACCAGGTATATATGCATGTACTATAAATCATGACCTTGGAGCTTTTCTTGACACCTAAGATGAATATAATCTTAATAAGAAAATATTTCCAAGAATCTCCTTACATTTAGTTACTGTTCCGGTTGGTCCATAAATCTCAAGCTTGGCACGTTTGGCCGCCAAGAAAAAGGCCAGAACGGCCAAAATTGCCGCGTCAAAAATTCCGATGATGGCAAGAATGTAGGCCCATCGGATGTTGCAGTATCCCAGCTGGTACTGTCCCGAGGTGGTTCCGCAAATCTCTTTCACTTGGTCGATGTTCCAGCCACTTGGGTAAATGACACAGGCCAAGAACATAAAGACGGCTGAAAAGAGAAAAGATGGATGTAACGTAAAGTATGTGTAACGCAGGTCAATGTTTTACGCGAGGTCAACTGGAACTATGTAACCTACGTGCAACAGATCAGATTGTCTTTTGGATGTCACGCACAACTGTAGATGTATAAAAATTAAGCCCCATCCCCTCTTCCACCACATCAAATTCTCAAACCATCGGCTTTCTACGGAGCACATCGTACCCGTATTTCAAATCATTAATTAATAACGATTCAGAGCACTCAAATAGCGATTGTCAAATACTACAAAACTTTTCAAAATTCCAAGCAAATTGACAAAAGAATCGAACAGGCAGATGAAAACTGACTTTCTCATAAATACACGATCGTAGTGCTACATGTAAATATTTGAAGATACGATCAGCACGCAGCGCAAAATTTCTTCAAACATAATTGAATGAGGTTTGTAAATAAAGGAGTACATTTTGTAAATGAATGTTTACTTGTCTTGAATCTAAAGCAGTCTAGAGTACGTAAACTGGGTACGAAAAGCTGATTACTATAAAAGTTGTGTTGGTGACATCCTTCCCCAACTTTGCCGTCGTTGGCTGATGGGGAAGGGTCACCCCAAAACAAATGAAAATGCAAGGGAACCTGTTACAGAATAACATTAATCCCTTACCTGATACAGAAATACACTTAGATTTAATGAGAAAATGTACACAATATAACTATATAGATGGATGATCAGAACTGAGTTAGGAGTCAAGACAAAAAAGATTTCTAAATATTTTACAGCGTGTCCGTAAGCGATTTCAACAAGCCTGAACATTTAAAAGATGGTATATATTCTAGATATGCCTATATAAAGCATATCATTTTGGGACTCTCGTATCTATAAGACGTACGATCCACATTACTACCGGTAATATGTTTCTTCCTTTTGTCTCTCCCTCCCGTCCCTTGCTCCGACTACGTTAAAACAATTTTTATCGCAGTTTCATCATCTTCTGTACAGGTATACATAATACATCTGTTACACTCTCCTCTTTTGGAATATGTTAGATTGATGTATGGGGGAAATAATATTGGCATTGGGAAAGATCCTATATTCAAAATCGAAGGAAAAAACCCTAAACAGTAAAACTAATGTTGCTTCTGGCTCTTTTTCCAAGTCTTTGGATATCACGCGATCACGCATACGATAATTGATTACGGTAATTACTGCACAAGCACATCAAGGAGGGGCAAAATCACGACAAAACGACATTAACATTGGTAAGTGCCACAGGTTTATCATTTTTTCATACCTCCGGAATCAAAGATTCGGGGGCTTAAAGTTTTTCACCCGTCTGTCTGTCTGTTTGTACAAAAAATATTAACACCGGGCATAACTTTTAAATGGAAGGTAATAAGAGTTTTCATATTTAACATATGTTTTCCATGTGACAAAATCTTTCCATCGACACCAAAATGTTGACCTCGTGACCTTGACCTTCTTTCAGCAACTTTAATATTTGACATTACTTTTGAATGGAAAGTGATAGAGCTTTCAAATTTCACATGTGTATTCCTTGTGACAAGATCTTCACACTGAACCAAAATATTTGACCTGGGACCAACTTAAGAAATACATTAACATTTTGCGTAACTTTTGAATGGAAAGTATATATAGAGCTTTCATATTTCACATGTGTATTCCTTGTGACAACACCTTCACATCAATACCAAAATTTTTGAACTTGTGACCTTGACCCGGGCTTGGACCAACTTTTGAAGTTAGCCCCGAAAGAACGTCTGTGAAATACAGAAACATGTCGTTCATAAATTAAGATCGAATAAGATTAAAAGAACCTATCACCGGGTGCGACCATTGACAGGGAAATCCAACCCGAGTGTCTGGGAGTTGCTTGTACCACGACGAGGCTTGCTGAGTCATGGACAAACTCAAATCACGGACAAGGTTACCGACATGTGGGTGGGTATATTTTGGGAATGGGACCGTGGCCTTTCAAATTGGGAAAACCAGCGACATTTTGAGCAAAATTGGAAATTTTAAAATGAAATATGAAGAATATTTATCTTAAACCTTTATTCTCCGTTGATAGATTGTTGAACATAGATCATAGAGAAATGGGAATGTTTAGGGCCTAAACTGAGAAAAAAAATTAGTATTGAAAAAACACTAGCGACGGTCCTGACCCTGGTCAATGATCACACCGGTGATTATTTTTCTCCTTATCTGAAAAAGTCTAAGATGATGATAATCGCTTTCTGACTTTTTTTCATACAGACTGAAGCGACGAAGCGCGTCAGTCTTTTCATTATGACGTCATGGTAAACGTTCGCACGTACACGTAGCTTATATCACCCACCTCCTCTGGATGATCGATTTTTCTCCCATATTCTTAGAGTTTAACTCATAAAATGTTCAACATCACAAATCGATCTTCTACAGGGGGTGGATGTTTAAATATTTTGACGTCATAAAAGTCTGACGTGTTTTGGAACGTATTTCAGACACTCATTCACCGAATGTGATCATTAACAAGGAAATCCAATTCGTGTCCATGATAAGCCTCGTCATGGTACAAGCAAATCGATCCCGGACACTCGAGTTAGATTTCCTTGTCAATGATCGCACCCGGTGGTAGATTCTATTAGTCATCTTACACATGCTCCCGGACATGACAAAAATGTTACGAAAAGCTGCGAGGGCAAACTCCAAAAGTCAATGTCACAGATCAAAATTTTGGTACATGCTTGTCACATCGAATATACATGGGCTTTCATATTTACAATTCAACTTCGAGCTACTACAATTTTCGTCGCTATACAATGAACGACACTAGATTTTTTTTCTGAGAATCGATAATCAGAGTTCAATACATTTCCAAACCAAGCCACCACCAATATGCGAATTTCTCTTCGGCAAATTTTGAAAGTTGGAAATGTTTCTATTAGCGTGATTATCAGTGGTGCATTCAGCGATTTTTGGCGAAAATTATCCAAAATATAGGTTTTAAAGGAAAACGCACCCTCTCCACACCCCCTAAATGCGCCACTGTTTATTGCGACCTTTCTGATAATAAATCGAACATTTTGTCAGATTTTACAATACTATTTCTCAGTCGGGAATTTCTTTTATTATCATTTCTTCGAAATAAGACGTGTGGATCTTCAAATTACCGTTAAAGTTGTGGAAGCGGGGGAGGGGGTGCGTAGGTGTGTATGGAGGTTTCAGTTTCAATTTCCAATCATACCAGAATTATATAGATTTAAGTGAAGAATTACTTATTATCTCAACAGGTTTTGATGTAAAAAAAAAAAAAAAACCCAAATATTGTGTAGCACTATCGATACCATTCATGCATACACAAGTAGCAAAACAAATATGGCAGCCTCCATAAGACTCATTAAAACCATAGGTTACTGTCAAATATCGTGAAAGAATTCAGAATTACAAATACCTGATATGAGTTCCATAATACCGCAAAAATAAAAGACAAAGGTTTTCTTGAAGCAGAAAAACAACAGCAAAGCCGCTACGGTGATCAACATGAGGAGACATGATACTCCGACGAAGAACGTTGTCGCTTTGAAGGAATCATTCAAGATCGTGTCAAAATCCGTGAAAGATCCTGAACACACATACCGTCCCTGGGCATTGTCAGGGTAACAGTACTGGAAAACGCCCAAATGCCCAAAGCCCGGGCTTTCTGGAGAATCTCCGACCCACTGAGGCTGGACGAATGTTACTAAGTTGAGGATACACCAAATGATGGACAGTAAACCCCACAGCACACAGATAGCCCGATATTCCCTCATGTACCGAAAATGGTAAATTCTAGCTGTCTCTGGGTTAAATTTCTGTTCCATTGTGCAGCGAAAAAGTGATGGACACTCACAAAATTAAACCGGCGAGAGTCCACCCAAAACCGAAAGAAATTCACCACTCAAGGGTGAGGCCTTTGTTGATTCAAAGCCGATTCAGGTCTATGAATGACAATCGAATTTACTCAAACGGGGTCTAAAAATAGAGCTCTACCGAATGCATTAGACTGAAAACTGGTTAGGCAGGTTCTGCGTACAAGAATCGACCAATAGAATCCTTTATAGATTTACTTACCTGCGCTGTTTACCACACCTGAATGCATACATCTAAAAATAGCCCAGCACATGGCTCATAACACATTCAGGGGTCAGAGGTCAATACACAGGAAGTACCATGTTGCAGCGAGATTTGGTGGGAAAACGAAAGAAAAATAGATAGTAGGTAAGAGCTGTAAACAGAATGGGTCACTCAGTCAGTTTGAATCTTTAACTGACAGAAATCATTTGAAGGTCTTTCCTCCTCATTGACAGTGCATGCCTTCTGACTTGAACAGGCGAAAAGGGAAGGGGGGGGGGGGGGGGGGGGGGGGGGGGAGGTTATGAAAAGAATCTGGGACGTTTCGACCTCAAAGACCTTTCGCCCCTAGACGCTACATATTATAGAGAATAAGTATTTGTCCATAATTGTTTATCATATATCTGATCGATGAGTTAATTTTACTGAAAAAATATCATTTGAAGAAAACATTTCGGTATACATAGATGCACAGGCACATGTAGAAAGACCGTCAATATCCTGTATGGTCATAAGAGAATACTGGTATCTTATAGAGAGACAAGGCTTCCGACGAATTTTCAGCTAGAAGTAGCATTTCTGCAATTTTTTGCATTTGAAGGGCAAAGCGGGGTATGACCATAAAGATTTATTTGTATACTTCCTAAAAAAATCAATAATTCACCCAAAAAGATCTCATAACATAGCCTAATTGTCTACCTAAGTTGGACTGTTTTCTACTTTCTGTCTTGAACCTCCATTGCCAGATTAGCTTATCAGAATCATCCAGGTGTTTACTTTGCTTACAGTAAGCAGAGTAAAGCCTCTGAATGAATCAGTATTTGTCCAATCTGGCAATGGAGATTCAAGACAGAAAGTAGAAAACAGTCCAACTTAGGTAGACGATTAAACTATGTTATGAGATCTTTTTGGGTGAATTATTGATGTTTCTAGGAAGTATACAAATAAATCTTTATGGTCATACCCCATTTTGCCCTTCAAACATGACAAATGCAAAAACTTCAGATGCTACTTCCAGCTGAAAATTCGTCGGAAGCCTTGTCTCTCTATATATATATTCCCTAATGACCTGTAAAGGGGTATCATACAAGATATTGACGCTCTTTCTACATGTGCCTGTGCATAGATGTAATGTATATTTTTACTACAGTGGCGGATTCAGGGGGGTGCGGAGGGGGCGCCCGCCCCCCGGCACTGACCCCAAATTTTCCAAAAACAGGTATATTTTTGCCCATTTTCAGTAAAAATCGGCAAAATTCGCCCCTTGACCCCCCGGCAAAGGGGCGCTGGATCCGCCACTGTACTAGTTATGACTTAAGGATCCTGCACCCCATTGTAGAGTACTTCCGGTTAAAATGTATGCCCTACTATCATAATTTCCCGACAAATGCAATCTTTCATAATCAGGAATCTTCGGGGTGACAGAGTAGATCATTGTACTGGTTGGGCACATATTATCGCCACTTTTTTCAACATTTTTTGCTCTTAAAAATTCTTTATTTCTTTATGAAATTTGCACCGATGAATGAGGAACCCTTGATGCACATTTCTTCCAATTTTCATGAAAATCTGACGATTGGTTTTTGTTTACCGGTGCTCTGTGGACTTAAGGGTTGCACCTAGTTATAAAAGAAGGGAGGGTACATATTATCGCCACCTCTACATGTACCTGCTCTTACTGAAAATCCTAATTTTTTTGACAAAGTTCACATTATTTGAATCTTTGAAATTTCTTCTTTTCGTCTGTGAAAAATCCGTACAAAAAATTTCAAAAACCAAAGAGATATAGGAAGATGAAGAGACCTACCGTTTCCCCAGAGAGGCCGGGGAAATAAATTCAAATTTACCAACTTTCTATCATAAAATTCAGTATTTGCAGGTTATGGAATTATTTGAAATTTTGTGTACTGTTTCATATTTCAGAGATGTAATTCAGAAGAAAAAATTAAATTCATACATCAACAATATTATGCAGAGATATAAATGAAGTGGCGATAATATGTGCCAGGCGATAATATTGTACCCGACCAGTATGAGAAGTGTAATCCTTAATTTTAGCTAGAAACGTATGTAAAGCATTCCTTTTGAAAGAGATGAAAATTCTCATTTCAGGTACTTATTATTGAAAATGCATTAGGGGTTGAATACCTTAAGCTACTAAAATGAAGACATATAAGTTAAAGAAGATCTTGACAATAATCTCAACAGCAGCTCACAATAGAGGAGCATCGACAGACCCCCAGCAAGCCAGATGTGGGACCAGGTACATGTACCTGGGAGGAGTAAGCATCCCCTGTTGGCTAGCCCCTGATAATGAATTAATTTAATGATATGCTAATTGGAATGTTTGTAGTGGCAAAATTACATTTAGTAATTCTATGGAAGATAAAGGGGTAGGGACACAAAGCCCCTAAAACGGCCCTGCAATATTCCTGAAAATTAAATTAAATGAAAAATACTTGATATATCACATAAAATATAATGAATGTTTTCCGCTTTTAATGAAAGGAGCATATACCTACTGAAGCACCGTAGGGGTTATTGTGACGTCACCAAATGATGTCATTTTGATGTAATTGACGAATCATGGTCAAAAATGCTCGAAAATGTGTCTTTAGTTGAGAATTTCGATGTGGCCACATGCGTCGAGAAACATAAAACTTTTATGGCAAGAAGATATGATGATTATCTTTCATTTGTAAAATTTTCAGGTTTCTCAATACATGTGGCCAATGCTAGTTTTAAAGAAACATGTAGGTTTTGCAGCAATTTCACGGAAAATTGCCAATTTCGGGGTTTTCTAAGGGCTAAAACCTACTGCATAATGCATTATTTACAAAATCTCAACACATAATTAAGTGAAGGACTTGACAAAGTATCAAATCACAAAATATATTTAATCAATTCAAATGTTAAGAAACAGGGCCTATTTAGGGGCATCTTTACCCTACCCCTTTGGAACAAAACGTCTCGGGGCTAACGCTTATAAGGAGCGAAACGTCCCGGGACGAAACACAATCGGAGCGAAACTTCCCTTTCCTGGGTAAAAAGAGTTTAACGCGAATATTGTTTGGGTCATTTTCTGACATCATTTCACAAGGACTTTTTCTTGCCAATCCAATAGTTGTCTCAGTCCATATAAAGATTATGAAAGCTTGGACTGGCTTTGCACCCAAAATTATTAGGGTCATCCTTGACTTAAGGGGAGTAAGTGTATGAGGTTTTATTACACCAGCATTTGTTTGACTTATAACAATCCAGAAACCAATTGTTGACGCCTACTCAGATGTCGCCCACCTGTCTAAGTTTTCAATATTGATATTCCTTATAGTATTGAAAGAAGAAATAAGGTTTAAATGCATCAAAGATGCAAAGTGCTGAGTTGCAAAACTGGAATGTAAGTATGAATATGCAGACTTACAATGTATGATCTCGGCAGGTGGGAAACATTACTGGCACATTTCAGGTTGATACTCATTCATATATGATTCAGAAACCATTTTCATTTATCAGAGTCCTATGAGTTTGACCTTTGACCCCAAAATCAATAGGGATCATCCTTGATTCATGGGGAACATTTTCAATCGTCTGAGTCCTATGACCTTGACCTTTTGAACCCAAAATCAATAGGGTTCATCCTTGATTCATGGGAAACATTTCTGGCTAGTTTCATGATCATAGGATCTAAGGTGCAATACAGTCTGAAACCATATTTAATAATCAGAGTCCTATGACCTTGACATTTGACCCCAAAATCAATAGGGTTCATCCTTGACTCATGGTGAGTAAATGTAAGTGTATGAAGTTTCATTGTTCTGGCATATAACATAGTTGACTTACAGTCCGGAAACCAATTGTTGATGCCCGCCTGCCAGCCCGCCCGCCTGTCTCACATCAAATTAAGAGCCGAGTTTTGAACCTCGGCTAAAAATTAAATCAGAAGTGCCACTAAAAGGTCAAGGACAAATCTCTAGATACAGGCCAAACCTCTAGGTCAAGGTCAGTACTTGAAACTCATTACTATGTTAGTCCAATCTTAAGTTTTTATTAATGTTCATGCAGTATTCATATAGTATTGGTACTATATATTAGTCTATTTCAAAATTATTTTTAAGGTCATGCAATGTCAAATTTCAATGTCAAGGTTAATACCTGAAAATCAGGTCCAATTAATTAAAGGCATGTTGCATCACTGTTGGCCAAGAATTGTGTTACTGTGAGAAAGTGCTGTTTCCCATGGAAACAAGGGTTGACCGTGGCACCCCTTCCCCTCGAGGATTATAATTTACAAGAACCTACATCAATGTACATTCAGCAGGACAAGAATTAATCAATTTCTGGCTTGGAATCACTTATTTTTCACACATGCTTAGTTTGACCTTGACCTCTTGACTGCAAATAAGGGCTCCTGTTTGTCATAAGCAATTGAAGTTTCATCACTATTGGTAAGAATTACTTGAGTTATGGTACAGATATGCTGTTCATACTTGACCTTTTGACCCCAAATTCTTTCCTCATGCATAATATTTTTTAGATCTTTCATTTCTCTTGCTCCCATCCCCCACAATTACAAGTACATGTATTTTGCGATTTCATTTTTCGCTTCAACAGAATTGTTGAATTGACAATATGTTGTATTTGTGACTTACCCACTAAGACTTCTATAATGCCACACATGATGAAGATGTAGTTGCCTTTCCTGAAGCAGAAGAAGAGGAGCAACATGCCCACATTGAGGAGCATCAGCAGGCAGGACACGCCCACAAATACGGTGGCCGCCTTTAAACCATCATTCATTATAGAGGAAAACTCTGTGAACTTGCCCACACAGGCAAATCCGCTGATACTAGGGTCCTGGGATGGGGTACATATCCTGTAGATTCCCATGTGGCCATACCCAGGACTGTCAGGTGTGTCTCCCAACCAGTGGGGCTGTGCGAAGCAACAAACTAACAGTACGCAGAATATTATACACATTACACCCCATAGTATGGCTACCGCGCGATGGTCCCTGTTAAAGTTACCATAGTAATGTAAGGCAGTCTCTCTGTTGAAATGTTTGAACATTTTCTGTCTCTTTTCAGGGCCACTGCTTTGTGACTCCCCGGAGTTCAATCGAAGAGTGAATCGCACGCTGGACGTTAGGTAATAAAATCAATCAGGTATGACTGAGAAATTATCACCTGTACTGGTCAAGTGAAGTGTCAGATTGTCCGTACATCACCCTGCAAAACCTTGTTTGTCAGTTTTTGGAATCACCCAAATCAGACTTTGTGTGACTACCCGACTTGCTCTTTAGCATAGAGAGGGAATGAATATGCCTTTTCTCTATGACAAAACGGCGAATAATACAACAAGTAGATAGGTATGGTTTTTTTTTGGCTATTGAATATTTGGATAAAATATATGTAATTCGTCGACCAAAAAATAAAGACATCAATGCACCTTCATAAACTTTGTTTCAAAATCATCCAAGTACAATTAATGATTATCGTATCTTTAAGACATACATGTATGATGACAGATCATACAGTCAAATTCATTATTCCCGTAGGCATATTCAGAGTTACGTTCCCTGATTTCATACGATTGAAAAAAAAAATGACAGCATTTCATTCGCGCGGATCAAGAGGAGTTGAGGTAGTCAGGACCCTTCCTCTGGATTTTACTATGCTTGACAGTTGACTATTTTCATATTCTCAATTACTGGACTAAAATGTTCCCTCCTCCAAAGGAATATAGTAACGCCATCAGATTTGGGTGGGTGTATCCCTGGACCAAACAACTTGGACATTACAGTCCACCTGTTACGAGTGTTTTGATATCTGACAAAAATAACAATCGATAATCGGACACAATCGGAGGACTATTATCTGCTGATAATCCAATCTTTCACAAAATGTCATCTGCAACGAAACGGATCTGTTTGGTCGGCGTCAGTCTGTATGTCTATCCTATAAACATGGTCGCAAAATGAGCGTCAAGGATTCAAGGTCAATGATTTCCCTCTCATTCGTCGTATAACTAGTATCATTTCTAGATTCGGCTTTGATTGGCAAATAGTCAATTTTCCAGAAAATATTTATGACCGTTTTAAACCATGATTTTATATACACAGACACCAGACATCATATCATTTGGAAAAAAAATTAATTGCATTTGACGTCAAATTTGATCGCACAGACTTTATGCGTTGTATTACATCACAATGAAAATATCGCCAAATTTTGTGATGTCTCTTGTTATCTGATACGTCTGTTCGGCAGAGCCCACATCAATGGGATTATTCTGTCTTGACAAATTCAAGCTGAAAGGTAGGGCTACTGAAAGGGGAGACTGATTCTTCTGAAGACAAAGGGATTTTATTTTACCTTGGAGCCAAAGTATGCGTTCTCCTTGGTTTCTGCTGCAACGTCCGCTATTTGCGAAAAGAGGAATTTAATCCGTTAATCGATTATCAAAATCGAAATCGATAGTCGGCAACATGGATGTCCTATCGACGATATCACCGATATTTCCGACAATCGTTTCATCACCACATGTACGTATTATTTATCTAACTTTGACTTTGAATGACCATGATTGGTTTACAAGGACTTTGGTCAGCGGGTCAAGGTCAAGATCACAGGTATTCCACTCATTCATTTCTCCAAACTATATTGTATCGTGTCATACATGAGACCTGATGCACCATAGAAATTTGCGTGTTCAATTTTACTCTAATGCTTCATGAACATATGCAATGTATGCAAAATATAGATATAAGAAATCCAACTCGAATTAAAAACAAGAAAAAAAAAAACCGAACAAAAAGGGGGACTTCAACCTTTCCCCCATCCAAACCAACACACGTAACATGTTACATGTACATGTAATTCTTCTATCTTTAGATGCAATTGCTATATTTTATTCTTGTATGTTTGTCAAAATTCTATGTTCTATATTCAATATTCTATGTATGGCCTAAGTAATTGACTTAAAATATCCTAATTTGAAGACTTTCTGACATATTTCTTTTTCAATTTTCTTCTCTTATTTTGCAGCAAACAGGTCATCCAGCGTGAGAAGTGGTTGGGATGTGAACAGTTTCCATACAATGTGTCATACTACTTAGCGCGCCACTGTGAAGTAATAAAGCCTACCTGATAGAGGATCATAGCGCCTTTAGATTGATCGGTCTGACCTCGTGAGAGAACTTAAACTACAACCTCCACCAAATCGTATGTATTTATATATTGAATGAACGATTTTAACATTTACTTTGGAAACTATAATTTGATTTCACGATCGATTTATTTGCTCGACGAGGCGTGAAGAATGCGCAATATATAATACTATTTCAATATTTGAAAGTGCGACAAGGCCATTTACTTAGTGTTAGACGGTTTGCTTGCATTTTATCAAAAGAAACTTTAAAAAGAAGGCGTTTGAACGAGTGTTCTGATTGTCAGACAGACATGTAAATAATGCCATTTGTTCTCACGTATACTATCCCTTCCCACACGTTTCTTTCGAAATCTACATTCCTTCTGTTCCGCCACTCGAACAGTGGCTCTGAAACTTGTCAAGTTGTCGTATGGATAAGTGGGACCGATATATTCGAGAATATATCCTTCAACAAGAATTGAAGTTCAGTAAACATTTCAAACTTTGGGTTACGTCAAGGTATTAGCTCACCTGAGCTATTGACCAACCTAAGGCTTAATGTGAAACTGGCGTCCGTCCGCAAACATGATAAACTTATCGAACTGTTGACTTTTTCCTTAGCAACAAATCTTTTATATAGGTGGAAAGTAAAATCTTCGATGAATTTATCTGTTTTTCGACTTTATCTGTTTGATAAGTTAGGCAATCAAGAGCTCTGAATGAATTCGTGGTCACAACCCTCCGTACGCGCAAGAAGATGCAAAAAGTTGGCCAAACTGTAGAGATCCACACGCTGTTGGTGCGTATTCATTACGTGCTCCATGCGGCATCCGTACGGACTTTGGAGAACACAGACAAGCCATAGCAGTTTTAGTATTTGCAGAAGTTTTGCTGCGTTCGGTCTGCGTGCGGTCTACAGATTCATCAAGAAGTACGGCACGCACATTGAAAGTGCGTTGCAAATGCTTCCGACATTCTTTTGATTACATGGAAGCTTACGGAGATCGTAGATCGTACATAGTAAGCAAGTTACACGCGCGTTATCAGCACGTATAACGCACTTACCAGGTGCGCAACATATGATGTATGTAACCACCCGTATGACCATGCGTGCGACGTGCGTGGACGTACTTCTTCCGTCCTTCCGTGCGTCTTCAGAAAAACTTATCGATTGTATCCTATCTTAGTCCCAGGATTCCCCGAGGGCACATGTAGCCAAGTTCGATCAATTTCGGTTGGTCGTTTCTTCAAACGCATTCGAAATTTCTGTTTACAAAATTGTCTCAAATGTCTGAAACTTGGGTCCTGCAGCATCATAGCCATCTTGCTACGTCTTTTGGTACATTTTGGACATAATTTTCACAGATATTGGCTATACTTCATCGTTTCGATTGAGGCTCACTGACGAGGGTTAAATACCCGAAACATGCATGTCTGGTCCATACTGTAAATTTATCTGCTTTTAAATGATGCTAATGAATTTGAAGACGTTTAACATTCCTTAAGCACGCAAGGCCAAAATAGAAAAAAACACCACCATAAGCCTACACATATCCGTCAGACAAACGTAAAACTTACTGCCTGACGAAGAATTTTACACTTTGTGTTGTTCTCTTGATTATGCCCCCCCCCCAACAAAAACCTGTGTTCGTGAAACACGAATGCCCCCGTTGGCATCTTTGTCAGTAAAACAGATGAAAAGTAGTTTCACATTTGAGGTCAAGGTCACAAGGTCAAATTTAGTATCCATGGAAAAGTCTTGCCACATGGAATTCATATGTGAAATATGACAGCCCTATCACTTACCATTCAAAAGTTACGGCTAATGTTTAAATTTTCGATATTAGGTCAAACTCCAAGGTCAAGGTCACAAGGTTAACATTTTGGTATCCATGCAAAGGTCTTGTCACAAGGAATACACATGTGAAATATGAAAGCCCTGTCACTTACCATTCAAAAGTAATGCCCAAGGTTAAAGTTTTTCAAAGGTAGGTCAAACTCCAAGGTCAAAGTCACAAGGTAAAAAATTTTGGTATCCATGCAAAGGTCTTGTCACAAGGAATACACATGTGAAATATGAAAGCCCTATCACTTACCATTCAAAAGTCATGCCCAAGGTTAAAGTTTTTCAAAAGTAGGTCAAACTCCAAGGTCAAGGTCACAAGGTCAAAAATTTTGGTATTCATGGAAAGGTCTTGTCACAAGGAATGCACATGTGAAATATGAAAGCCCTATCACTTACCATTCAAAAGTTATGGCCAAGGTTAAAGTTTTTCAAAAGTAGGTCAAACTCCAAGGTCAAGGTCACATGGCCAAGGTTAAATTTTTTCAAAAGTAGGTCAAACTCCAAGGTCAAGGTCAAAAATGTTGGTATTCATGGAAAGGTCTTGTCACAAGGAAGCACATGTGAAATATGAAAGCCTTATCACTTACCATTCAAAAGTTATGCCCAAGGTTAAAGTTTTTCAAAAGTAGGTCAAACTCCAAGGTCAAGGTCACTAGGTCAAATATTTTGGTATCCATGGAAAGGTCTTGTCACAAGGAATACACGTGTGAAATATGAAAGCCCTGTCACTTACCATTCAAAAGTTATGGCCAAGGTTCAAGTTTTTGAACAACAGACAGACAGACAGACAGACCAAAAACTTTATGCCCCCGAATCTTTGATTACGGGGACATAAAAAGTATTCTGTTTTCATTTAAATTTACATTTCTGACTTTCATGGAGTTAGTTCGACCAGAATTTTAGCATAGCATGTTGAGTACATGTTGCTTGCGGGGACGTATTTATTTTATGAACGGCTTTATATGATTGTAAAATCGAAGCAAAAAATCATGGCTAAATGAAAATAGCCGAAGGTGGTTCTTCATTATGTGCCCAATCTACCGTGATGGTAGAATAGTGTCTGATATTATTATCATGTCCGGACAAAGCTAATACTCCATTATAATCGCCTCAAGAGGGATACATGCAGAGTAAATGAGCATTCCGTCATTCTACTAACCGGCACTGATGAAAGGAATACCGTGGGTTCGTTCGGACACCTTTTTTTCAGTTCACAATTCATAAAGTTATCCCTTCAAAAACTTTAAACTAGTTTTTGAATATCTTTTTTTTTCATTCATTCATTCGTTCGCACGCACTCATATTTGTGTAAAAACTGCAGACGTTGTGAAAATATCAAAATCCAGACAATTTGCTCTAGAATGGGTAATTGAAAGTATACTTCAAAAAGGTTGAACAGTCGAATTGATGCGATTATCAAAATCATTTTCCCCTTTTACCGTATTTTCTCCTATAAACGAGATGATGTGCAAAAAAAAAAAAAAAAAAAAAAAAAAAAAAAAAATCAGAACAAGGAAATGTTAATTGAACTTTTATAAGAAATATTAGAAACTGTTTCGACCTAGTAGTGTTTTCAACTGAAACCAAAAGAGGTATAAGGTGTCGTTGAGGTATCGACATAGGCTAGATGAAATATATAAAAATAATTTTTAACGTCATTTTGAATTACATTTTTGGCTTTCGAATTTCATGCAGAAATCAGTCTCTTGTCGGCTGAAACAAAGGGGATTAATTGCTAGTTTCCTCTCAGTCGTCTGTCCACATGTACGCCCGTCATTCGTAACTTTTAGAACCTATTTATTGAACGATGGTCAACCATGTCCTTTTTAAATATGCCACTAGTAATTTCAGAGTTTTCTCTACAAAAACAAAGGTGCAATGTTGTATTATATACTATTTAGGTTTGCCGGAGTTTTACGGATGAATTTTAAAATGGAATACAGTTGATATACTTAAAGAAGTTTACTTTTATTTTAAAAGACCATATTGTATGTATTTATTAATTAGTACTGAGGGAATTTTCATTGCTTGTTATTGATAATCGCACAGTATGTTTATCTTGTATAAATACAATTTGACACGCAAGATACGTTCTGCGTATAGTCTTTACCCGAGACAAGTATATTGTCATTAGTATGATATATGAGTGAGCCTACCTGCCGTGGTTTTCAATACTCCACATAACATGTACAAGTATATTGTCATTAATATGGTATATGAGTGAGCCTACCTGCCGTGGTTTTCAATACTCCACATAACATGTACATGTATATTGTCATTAGTATGGTATATGAGTGAGCCTACCTGCCGTGGTTTCCAGTACTCCACATAAAATGCATATTGTCATTAGTATCATGAGTGAGCCTACCTGCCGCGGTTTCCAGTACTCCATATAACATGTATATTGTCATTAGTATTGTATATGAGTGAGCCTACCTGCCGCGGTTTCCAGTACTCCATATAACAGTTATATTGTCATTAGTATTATGAGTGAGCCTACCTGCCGCGGTTTCCAGTACTCCACATAACATGTACATGTATATTGTCATTAGTATTATGAGTGAGCCTACCTGCCGCGGTTTCCAGTACTCCACACAACATGTACATGTAAATTGTCATTAGTATTATGAGTGAGCCTACCTGCCGCGGTTTCCAGTACTCCACATAACATGTATATTGTCATTAGTATTATGAGTGAGCCTACCTGTCCCGGTTTCCAGTACTCCACATAACATGTATATTGTCATTAGTATCATGAGTGAGCCTACCTGCCACGGTTTCCAGTACTCCACATAACATGTATATTGTCATTAGTATCATGAGTGAGCCTTCCTGCCGCGGTTTCCAGTACTCCACATAACATGTATATTGTCATTAGTATTATGAGTGAGCCTACCTGCCGCGGTTTCCAGTACTCCACATAACATGTATATTGTCATTAGTATTATGAGTGAGCCTACCTGTCGCGGTTTCCAGTACTCCACATAACATGTATATTGTCATTAGTATTATGAGTGAGCCTACCTGCCGCGGTTTCCAGTACTCCACATAACATGTATATTGTCATTAGTATTATGAGTGAGCCTACCTGCCGCGGTTTCCAGTACTCCACATAACATGTATATTGTCATTAGTATTATCACGGGCAGGAACACGTTACGTCGCCTTACAGTACCGTTGTCAGAAGTATTTAAAGTTCTGCACTTAAAACCGTCCGTTGACATTATGCCACAGGTAAGGATATGAAGGAAATCATCCGTTGTCGTGACAATGAGCATGTGTGGAAAGTATGATTTTCTAATAAACGTTGAAATTTTAGAAGTAATACACTCGAAAATTCAATGGGGGGTAGTCATAACACTAAGCTATTGGTTTATATGCTTTTCTGGCACTGATATACAGTTTGAAAAGAGGAGATCGAGTTGGCGTCCTTTGATCACCACGTCCTGCATATGTGTTATTCTTCCTTTTTCTTGAAATCTTTGAATATTTTGGTTATCTTATTCAAGAAATATACTAATGATAAATATCAAGTCTATATAATGCCCCTCTGGTAGTGTCATGATGACGAATTCAATTTTGGACCACTTTTTTGGGACTTTTCTAAAATAAGTCCGTTGGCAATCCATGTTGCGAAAGTTCTGTCCGTTGTCAGCTGTCCGTTGTCTGCTTTTATATTTTAATGGATGGAATGATACTATGATACCTGTACTAATCATTAAAATTCATCAATCAATACGCAAAATTTAATTTTCAACCAATTTAGAAGGGAGACTGATTTGCCAAGATTTGATTTTCCCCATAGAGAAGAAGAAAGGAGGGGATCTCTAACAACACTAGGTTGCAGCACCCACAGCAAAATCCCAAAACATCCATGCAAAAACACAGAACAGACACCCACAGAAAGAGACGCAAAAGGGACAAGGAACACCAACTCACACCATAGAAAAACATGAAACATAAAAGACTACACATAAACCAACGAGACCAATGGGCAACCGGTGCCGACTTAGGACGGCCATCTGCCACGTAAATAGCAGACGGTGTGGTTATCCTGGATTACGTGCGCACAACCCTCCCACTATTCCGATTTCCAAGAGGTCTCGAAGAACGCAAATTATGGTGTAAAACAACCTCCTCACTGTTAGATGACCACACGCAAACAAGACCGTAAAACACAGGGGTCCAAGCAACACAGATGAATATGTCAATGGATATAAAAAGAGGACGTGCGTCATACAGTCCGTGCTCTGCCGGATGTAGCGAGCTCATATATGTAAACGTCATCAAATTGAATAGCATCATTTAAGAACAGATAAATTGGCAACGTGGACCAGACATGCACGTTTCGGGTAGTAAATCTTCATCAGTGATCCTAAATCTAAACAATGTAATATGCCAAAAAAGTATGAAAGTTACTATGTTATCATCCGAAGAGTCCGACTGACATTCAGAGAAGACAGGTGGTCGGGGCCCTGTCTTCTCTGAGGAGGTTTGACAGGGCCCGTCATGGAGTCCCGTCGTCACAGTCGGTCAGAGTGCAAGTCTTAAGAATGCGCTCGTACAAGACTGTAGATTGGTCAAGTACCAAGCTTAGTGTCCGTCTGGTGACATGTTATATAACCATTTTCTCCCTGTTAAGTCCGTATTTTGTTTACCTTCCATTGGCTTCCTATATTGCAATACATGAAAAATGCTCCAATGGTCTTACATATATATATATATATTGCACCCATGTCTCCTCTTTACCCACCAATAGTCTCTATCACTCTTGAAAAGTTGACTTTATAATTTGATTTTCATCATCGGTTCTGCAGAACGAACGCGATACTTTGAAAAGTTTACAGACTGGCGGAAGACAGATGGTGTGCTGTAGTAAAAAAATCACAAAACTTCAACAGAGCAGGATATAATTACTCTTCCCGGACACTTGACCCTATTCCTATTTTTTCTTTTGTAGAATATGTAAGAGGTTTCTGGGAGGGGGTTTAGACACTCACACATATATAGGGTTTTAGACAAATTCATATATATTCAGATAAATACATATATACAGACAAACACATTCATCAACAGACACACTCATACAGAAAGATATGCATAGGCAGACGAACAGACAGGTAGACAGACATACACAGATGTACTCACACACACACACGAACAAAAACATATATTGACTTTGATATCAGTAAATCCACAGTTTATCACAGCATGCAAGACAGACGAAAAATCAGACTAGGCCAATGTCATTTTCTTGACAAAAACCTCTCATCAAGTCAAGCAGATAGACACACATAGTCAAGCACTCACAGAAAAACAGACACAGGGAGAAACAAAAAGAGATTCACACAGACAGACTCAAAGACACTGATCAAAACACAGACATGAACATCCTGAAAGACATACACAGACATGCGCAAAACGACAGACTGACAGACACAGGGTATACACAGACATACGCAAAAACAAACGGACAGACAGGCATGTATAGAGACAAACACACACACACACACAAAAGACAGACAGATGCACTCACTCACATACAGACACACATGCTAACAAACGCGGACAAAAGAATTCACTCGCAGGCAGACGGAGACACCGTTATCGACGCTGACATAAAAAAAAAAACCAAACGAACTTACATACAGACACACACAAATGTAAATAACATATCAACTACAATTTTCATCATCACCTGAGATATACATGTAAGGTCTATATCATGCCCCCATCGAAGATCTCTATTGAATGCAAAATTATAAATTTAATGTTTTAAAGAGAAAATCCAAACCATTAATGGTAGGCGAGGGAAATCTGTTTTAGGGGACTTCAAAGACTACAATAAAGTTGGTTTTTTTTTCGCTGGGGGGGGGGGGGGTCTCCAGTAAGTGTATAGCAGTTATAGGGAGCTACTATGGGCAAAATTATAATGGCCATTTATTACAAGTATTTTATTACTTTGTACGTTTATATTCACTTATTTTTGTGCATTTGATATCATTTTGTCCCTTCGATAAAACGGTGCCTAATAACCTATCTGTAGGTAAGAATCTTATTGTTTCTGGAAAAAAAGCATGCGAAAATTCTAGATCAAAGAGCGATTTCATGTTAAGAACGTTCGGAACAATTACGTGATAAAGGCTGAGGCTATCAAAATGTCTTCAATGACCGATATTTGATGTCTTTGTTTTTTACGCTATATATGACTTCAAAATCCCTTTAACAATTGTTGTTTAATTGATCAATGTATAAATTCATGAACTCATCCTACACCTCTTCAAATTCATGAATCATATTTTCAATTTTAAATCTATTCTATACGATCTATGTTCACGTAACCTGAAAATTATATGATATCCTCCTTTACAGCTTTACCAAAAAAAAAAAAAAAAAAACGAGAGCTGAATACTTTAAGAATTAGCTAATTTAATTGCTCAGCCTTAGATTCGAAATAAAGATTGAATTCCCCATTCATGCCCAAATTCCGTTAAGAGTCATGACAACGGACCATATCTTCTTGTCTTGTCATAACAACGGACATTCTTTATCAAATAATGAAAGTATACAATAGATATACAATGTAAAAGACGGTCATTCACATATATTGTTTGTATAATGTTGTCGATAATTTTCTACATAAAATTGGTATAAAAAATCAAATAATTAAGAGACAGGATAGTTTTCCTGTTCAAATTTCCGTTTTCGTTGCTGACAGTAGGTCATCGCCAATTAGATCTCCTCATAACATAAAAGGAGTTTTATTCATTTCATGGTAATAATGTATTACTGAAGCGTGTGGCTACCCCCCCGTTGGCTTTTTAAAAGAAATCACCGGTTACCTAATGATTTATTTGGGATTTTACTGAAATTTTGTCAATAATTTTCATGACAACGGATGGTTTCCAACATATCCTCACCTGTTGCATAATGTCAACGGACGGTTTTAAGTGCAGAACTTTAAATACTTCTGACAACGGTACTGTAAGGCGACGTAACGTGTTCCTGTCCGTGATTATGAGTGAGCCTACCTGCCGCGGTTTCCAGTACTCCACATAACATGTATATTGTCATTAGTATTATGAGGGAGCCTACCTGCCGCGGTTTCCAGTACTCCACATAACATGTATATTGTCATTAGTATTATGAGTGAGCCTACCTGCCGCGGTTTCCAGTACTCCACATAACATGAACACCTTCCCCGTCTTGAAGCAGAAGAAGAGCAGTAGGATCAGAACACATAGCAACATCAGCAAGGCAGATAACCCACAGAACACCGTGGTGGCACGGAAGGCATCCGTCAGAATGCTGCTGAACTCTGTGAAACTTCCCGTACAGAAGTACGAGCCGGTGTTGTAATCCGGAGTGCAGACTTGGTACACACCCAAATGTCCGAAGCCAGGACTGTCATTGGTGTCGCCAATCCAGTGGGGCTGAGCGAAGGCCATAACGTTAAGGATAGCAAACATGATGGTCATGATGCCCCAGATGACCGCCACCGCTCTGTGGTTCCGCTCATGTCTGTGGTGGTACTGCTGCAGCTGATAAGGGGCAAACTTTTTGTCCAGAGAGTTCCTATACTGCATGATGACCGACTATCAGACAGCAGATGCACGTTACACTCTGATCATGCGTGTAACCTAATGTTATACACCTCTGCTGCTCGGATGACAGAACAAGAGAGAGAGAGAGGAGTGGGTGCTGTGAATAATTAGAAACACAATTTTTCTTTCTATAGGAATTTTTAAATAGCTCAAGAAAACTGGTTCGACCACTCAGCTGTTTATTCTATTCCTTATTATAGCATTTTAAAAGGAATCGGACAACTCTTTGTGGTTTTCCTTGTATACTGTGGCTCAGTACAAGTTACTTTACAGTCCGGTAAGGACTGACCCTACTTATGTCATACAGGCGTTGAAACAGCGCCGTATTTTCTTAAAGATATCACTTATTTATACATAAATACGAAGAAGAATAAAGTTAAATTCGTAACTACAATATCTGTAATTGAAATCTATCCATGCGAAGTAAGAGGTATACCGTGATCTTAAAGGATTTTAATGTTAATATGAACGGTCAATTAATAAGTTCAGAGCTTTTATGGAAAAGTTAATGATTTGTCGGATTAAAGCCGATCCAAAAACAAGTAGATATAATAATAGTAATTGGATTTTAAAAGACTTCTACTCCAGTAAAGATTTACTGGGTTGAGTTTTTTTTCTATATTATATCACTAACTCTGAGCAGGTTTGGGGATGGAGAGGTTAGGTGGGAGGGGAAGTAGTGAGGAATGATTCTCGGAACTCCATAACCCTCAGAAGTATCTTTAGATCCGCGATGGCACTCTAACCGAATTATATAAAAACCTCGATATCTCACCATGTCATTAAACATGGTATTTATAGATTCAGTAAGGTGATTAAAGAATTCTGTTATTGAAATCAAGATTGCGACTTTCACGCATTTTGTAAGGAGACATAACTAAGGCACTCCGTCTGCTGTGTTCACATAGCTGCGACAAGATTATGGTATAAAAATCTCAGATGATATCATTATAATGGCCTAAAAATTGGTATATTCAGTGCACTAAATATACGTAATACTTGCCCATTTATTTTCATATTCAAATTCACAGTGAGAGAGATTGATGGCGTCTATAAGAGACAGAAGTGACAACAATGAGGACATGGAGAACCTGTTACAAAAACTGCCGTGTCGCAAGTTCCAGATCAAGTTTCTTCTCTCATTAATCGGAAAGGTATTTTTATCACTTGAACGTTGAAAAGAATGCAGGTTTTTTTTATTCTCTTCCAGTCTGGTTGTTTACATGAATGTATATAAGTTCATTTTCTGTAGACGATGAAGGTATTCTCGGAAAACAGCATGTTGTCTAACCAAAATTAAGATCATATATGGAAAGTGCAGTATATCCCTTCATGCATGCACATCAAATCAACAATACATTTTTAGCTCACCTCGACGAAGTTGAGATGAGCTTATACTCTTATACATACCCGTGGTTTCCTCAACCTCGTCCGGTTCAAGCTTTTGGGGTAGCTCAGTATCTGACAAAGTATCCTTAGATGCTGATGTGAACCCATGCATCTGATGCTGTCTCTGACGTACATTTTCCAGTTCAATGACATGCGTCTGTGTCTGGATAAAGTTTCGGGTAGCTCAGTATCTGACAAAGTACTGACACTACAGAAACCAAACTTGCACAAGTTATGCTAAGATGAACCCATGCATTAGATGCAGCATCTGACCTACTTTTTCTGCCTGAATGATTTCGCTTTTAAAAGTCAATATTTAGGAAAGTACGTGCTATATGTACCAAACTTGCATTGTGGATGTATCTTTGATCAAGCTTTCATAAAATGACCTTGACCTACTTTTTAGATCACCTGAGCAAAGTTCAAGTGAGCTACATGTATTGTCATAGCGCGCCGTCTGTCGTCCGTCCGTCATCCGTCCATCATCTGTCTGCCCGTCAGTTGTCCATCCATCCAGCATATACTTTTTACATTTCCTCTGCAACCGCTGCACAGAATTTCAAGAAACCATAAAGGAAGCAAGAATTCAAGGTCCTCTACCAAGTTTGTGTTTTTTTCGTGCTGATCAGTCAACAAATATGGCCGCCGAGGGCTCTGATTGGCTGACACATAATTGACATCTCCTCTGCAACCGCTGCACAGAATTTCAGGAAACCTTACAGGAAGCAAGGTCTCTACCAAGTTTGTGTTTTTTGTGCCGATCAGTCAACAAATATGGCCACCAAGGGCTCTGATTAGCTGATGAATTTTCGACTTCTCTGAAACCGCTGCATAGAATTTCACGAAACCTTACAGGAAGCAAGTACTGAAGGTCCTATACAAAGTTTGTGTTGTTCCTGCTGACTGGCTTACAAATATGGCCACCGAGGGCTCTGATTGGCTGGCGCATTTTCGACATCCCCAGAACTGATGCTCATAATTCCACGAAACCTTAAACTAAAAGGAAGCAAGTACTCAATGGACTCTCCCAAATTTTCCACTATCATTCTTTTGTTTGCAACTCAGGTGAGCGGTGTGGCCCCCTTTTGCCTCTTGTTTCCACTTGATTGATATTGCCTTAATTTAAAAGTCAATATTAAGAGCAAAGTATAAGTGCGACATGTACCAAACTTGCATAGTGGATGTGTCTTTGATCAAACTTTCATAAAATAACCTTGATCTACTTTTGAAGCTTGAGTGATTTTGCCGTTAAAAGCCAATGTTGAGCAAAGTATAAGTGCTACATGTACCAAACTCGTATATTGGATGTATCTTTGATCAAACTTTCATAAAATAACCTTGACCTACTTTTTTCCGCTTGAGTGATTTTACTGTCAAAAGCCAATATACATGTACTTAGAAATATGTTTAAATTGAATTTTGCTGCTGAGGTGAACTTTGTAATCCGTGATTAACTATGTTATATCATGTTACACAACCTGGTTTTTCAGCAACGATGTAATTTATAATGATGCTTATGTTCAATCATAAATTACATTCATTTCTAAAACAATAATCTTATGGACACTCTTGAATCAGTGAATAAAAGTCAAATACAAACCCAAAGTCAGAATCCTAAAGTCTCTATCAATAGGCATACAAACCCAAAGTCAGAATCCTAAAGTCTCTATCAATAGGCATACAAACCCAAAGTCAGAATCCTAAAGTCTCTATCAATAGGCATACAAACCCAAAGTCAGAATCCTAAAGTCTCTATCAATAGGCATACAAACCCAAAGTCAGAATCCTAAAGTCTCTATCAATAGGCATACAAACCCAAAGTCAGAATCCTAAAGTCTCTATCAATAGGCATACAAACCCAAAGTCAGAATCCTAAAGTCTCTATCAATAGGCATACAAACCCAAAGTCAGAATCCTAAAGTCTCTATCAATAGGCATACAAACCCAAAGTCAGAATCCTCAAGTCTCTATCAATAGGCATACAAAACCTTGAAAAATAAATATACAAACAACTACGACATTCTACAAAGAAACAAAAGCGAATCCCTGAATGGAGATGCGATAAAGTATTTGGAAACCATGGAAACAGTAGGCATCTCCTGCTTTCTAACAACAAGTGTTACACTAGCCGTGCAGTAAAAATGACTGATGCTACAGTAACCAAACTTGAACAAATGATTCATCTTTGGATACTGAGATGAGCCCATGCATCAGATGCCATATCTGATGCTGCATCTACTGTCCACACAGCTCACTTCGGAAACTGGATAAATGCAACTTTGATAATTTTGTAATGCAAAAATCAGAATAAAATTTATATCATTGAATAAATCTCGCTTACGGCTTAGTTGTAAATTTTGGTATATGTTTCATGGTTGAGTGTTAATGTAATTATATTATACAGGCAAAATAAATTTTAGATGGGGCGTTTTTAATGCTAAATTTCGGCGTGACATCGCTGAGTTTAACATTGAGCCTATGAAGAGCTTCACAACGTCACATAAAATTTAGCATTGGAAATGGCCCATCTAAAATTTGTTTTGTCTTAAAAGTTTAATTGCGTGCACTGACTACAACTTATACCAAAATTTATGACTAAGCGAGATCTATTGGATGGTATCAATTTCATTTAAATTTTTGTAATGAGAAAATAGTCAAAATCACGTTTATCCAGTTTCCGAAGTGAACAGCACGGAAAGTCGGCTACATTTTCTGCTTGAGTGACTCAATCTGACAAAGTACTGATGCTTCAGTAGACAAAATTGCATAAGTGATTCTTGGGCGGCGGGTGCGGCTAGCCAACAGGGGATGCTTACTCCTCCCGGGCACCTGGTCCCACCTCTAGCTTGCTAGGGGTCCGTCGATGTTTAATTTTGTGCTCTATTGTGAGTGCTGTTGAGATTATCGTCAGGATCTTCTTTAACTCATTGGGATACTTGGATTAACCCATGCATCGGATGATGCATCACCTATAAAATGTACATGTTCCAGTGCATCTGACCTACATTTTCTGTTTCAGTGAATCAGAAAAGAAGCTTGGGGTATTTTAGTTTAAACATAATTATTCATTTCAATATGCATATTTTAAAGCACAGAAATGTGAACAATATATATACATGTATAGGGATCTGAAAAAAGCGTACCGTTTATTTAAGGTATTCAGCCCGTAATACATTTTCAATGAGAATTATCAAAGATACAGATTTTCTATTTCATCCTATAGAATACTTTATACACTAATTTTGCTCATATAAATGATGCCACTTGTCAACCAATGACACATGCAATTACCTCCGAACATTCCCGATAATAAAATCATCGGTATTTGTCAGAAATGTGGGAATAGTGTAAAAAACTTAACCGGAAGTAACTCTATTAGGGTGCGGGAACCTTAAGTTCCTTTCCCATTTTTTTGGGTAGCTTGATATTGGATATAGTTGTAATGCCACAATAATCAAACTTATATCAGAGGATCATCTTTGGATGCATAGATGGACCCTAGCTTGTATCGGATGCTGCACCTGACCCACTTTTCCACTTGATTGAGTTTCTAAAAAAAAAGAAGCCAATATTGAGCAAAGTGTAAGTGCTAAATGTAACAAACTTGCATATTAGATGTATCTTTATGATCAAGCTTTCATAAGTTGACCTTGACCTATTCTGTTTTAAATTGTGAATTTACTTTTTTATAATGCAATTATTATCATGGGTAAATGGAACAGCAAGTTCAAAATATCAGTGCAATTAGAAATATACAACTTTTACTTACTTGCATCTTTTTTTTCCAGAGAGAGCAGATGGCGGTTCCATCTATATTTATCTATGGGCATACTGGCACAGGAAAATCTATGGTGGTTAATACCGTTTTTCAGACATTAGGGGTAGGTAAAATATTATGTAACCACGTAATTAATATGTAAATCGGTCTAACACATATTCTTTAAATTGCAAAATAAATTCTTGGAAAAAATGCTGTCCAGAAATCAGAGAGACTCGGTTCACCATGGATTCATCAAGAATGTATACTTGTTACTCTCATGAGTATAATATCATAAAACTGTATTGAATGATGAGGAAAATCTCCTTTCTTGTTGTTGTTTACATTTCATTAGTCCTCTTGTGTACAAAATCCAGCAAATGGGGATTACTAAATAAAGAGTAGTATATGATAAAGGCAAATTTCAGTTTGAATATTTACACATAATAGTATGTTTGCAAAATAACTCTTTTTTTTCAGCTCCCTCATGTACTGATCAATTGTATAGAGTGCTACAGCTCACGATTCCTGTATGAAACCATATTGAATCATTTCCATGGCAGCATTAGTTACCATAGTGATCCAGGATCACTGATGAAATGTGATAATATGAATGATTTTGTGAGAATGTTTCGACAAGTATCAGAGGAGAGGGGTCTTAATGAAGAGACAGTCTATATTGTAAGTTAAATCTTTTAATTTTGTGTAATTAAAAAAAAATCATGCATTTGAAGTAAAACATCACCAAAGGTATAAATTCTTAAGTAGTACACTTAGTAGAAATTCTTACATAATTTCAAATGACCTCTTAAAAGGCATCAGTTGTCAATACTAGAGTTAATTTTGTCTTTTACTTGAGTTTTATTTGTTAAATTTTTCATAAGTTGCTGATGTAAATTGTATGATTTTAAGCTCAAGTAAAAATACTTGTCAAGGGCTTACTCTGTATGATAATAGCAGTACAGGCTTACTTGGGCCTCTTGTTATTTTTTCAGAAATTTGTTAAAATTTATGCATTACTTTTGTCATTCAATTTACATCTATGTTTAGGATACTTTCATAAGGCTTTGATGAAATGATAGATGACGTCAACATCTTTTGTCAGGTGACATTCACCATTGTCTAGTCTATATCAATACAACATTACCTAGCCATCAGGGTAAATAATTAAGCCCAAGAAACTACTATGTACTTCATCATCAAAGAATGAAGGAGTCTTTTGTTTCCAATTAATATGTACATGTATGATGATACAGGTTCTAGATAAAGCAGAGAGACTAAGAGAGATGGATGCTAATATATTACCAGCACTGCTAAGGCTACAGGAACTGGTAAGTTTATTGATATTACCTGCAGTGCTAAGGCTACAGGAACTGGTAAGTTTATGGAGTGATTTTAACCGCAGTGCTATAAGGCTACAGGAACTGGTAAGTTTATTGAGTGATATTACCTGCAGTGCTAAGGCTACAGGAACTGGTAAGTTTATTGAGTGATTTTAACCGCAGTGCTAAGGCTACAGGAACTTAAGTTTATCGAGTGATATTACCTACACTGCTAAGGCAACAGGAACTGGTAAGTTTATTGAGTGATATTACCGGCAGCGTGAAGGCTACAGGAACTGGTAAGTTTATTGAGTGATATTACCTGCAATGCTAAGGCTACAGGAACTGGTAAGTTTATTGAGTGATATTGCCTGCACTGCTAAGGCTACAGGAACTGGTAAGTTTATTGAGTGATATTGCCTGCACTGCTAAGGCTATATGAACTGGTGAGTTTATTACATGGACAATGATATAGTCCATCATGATATTCTGGGATGCTTATTTTCTAGGAATTACAAGTTCTTTTGCATTTTTTTTTAGATCTTTGTTAAAAGGAATAAAGAAATTTAACAGCATCAATGCTTAGGCTGAATATGATATTTCACTACTTATATGTGCATGTACATGACTTTCAAATACTCATTTATTTAATTTAGTAGAACTTCAAAACTCTGCTTTAATTTGACAAAGGGTGGGTGGGGATCAACAATTTCTAGGGCTGTCACGGTTCAGACTTTAGTCGGTTCTGTTTGGTTCTGGAAAATGAACTACGGTTCTCATTTTTTTGGTTCGATTTGAGTTTGTGTTGTTGAATTCCATAAAAGAGTGAAGTAATGGTAAGAAATACAAATCAACAAATAATTCTTTTTCATTTTTCTGCTTTGAAAGCATTTTCTTCGAGATTCTAT
This sequence comes from Pinctada imbricata, assembly GCA_033119305.1. Taxonomy (NCBI): domain Eukaryota; kingdom Metazoa; phylum Mollusca; class Bivalvia; order Pterioida; family Pteriidae; genus Pinctada; species Pinctada imbricata. The sequence goes on along the minus strand of VSWD01000005.1, from coordinate 102,494,164 downwards.
CAACATTCAACAAAATGACCAAACTAGAATACTAAGAAGACTTCTTAGACTCCATCTGTCAAATCAACAGTGCATGTTTACAATCCAGAAGTGAAACAACTCGTTTCATTGGGTGAAATACGACAAAGTAGCCAATCACAGTCTGTGTATCATACAAAATTGATAAAGTACTGTTTACGAGATATAACACAAAAAAAAGAACCGAACTGAAATCCGTAAAGAAAGATCCGAATTGAACCAACCAAGCTTGAACCGCAGTTAACCGAATTTTTGATTAATTGTGACAGCCCTAACAATTTGCTTTCCTTGCTCTACAATCTGCATTTATCCTCATGTATTAGGTACTTAATGGCTTAATTAAAACTGTAAGGGATTCGACATAAATGGATAATTTACTGTAAGATGACACAAGTAATTTATTTTCATTAGAAGTCTTTTAGGAAGTCTTAACAATAAGTTTTAATCAAGTAAGTGAAATGTATGTCTTTACCGAACTAATAGCTATAAGTGACCATCCCTTAAAAAAGTTCAAGGAAAAAAAATACAGGATAAAAATCTTTGAATTCTAATTATTTTTTCAGACAAACCAGAATGTGTGTGTCATACTGTTAACAGAGATAGTGTGGGAGAAGTTTAGGACAGGTACTGGGTACTGTGAACCACTTGTACTTCACTTCCCAGATTATAATAGAGGTAAATTTAGTGTTACTTGTGATTGTTTATGTGTCATACTATTAACAGAGATAGTGTGGGAGAAGTTTAGGACAGGTACTGTGTACTGTGAACCACTTGTACTTCACTTCCCAGATTATAATAGAGGTAAATTTAGTGTTACCCTGTAATTGTTTATGTGTCATACTGTTAACAGAGATGGTGTGGGAGAAGTTTAGGACAGGTACTGGGTACTGTGAACCACTTGTACTTCACTTCCCAGATTATAATAGAGGTAAATTTAGTGTTACCCTGTGATTGTTTATGTGTCATACTGTTAACAGAGATAGTATGGGAGAAGTTTAGGACAGGTACTGGGTACTGTGAACCACTTGTACTTCACTTCCCAGATTATAATAGAGGTAAATTTAGTGTTACCCTGTGACTGTTTATGTGTCATACTGTTAACAGAGATAGTGCGGGAGAAGTTTAGGACAGGTACTGGGTACTGTGAACCACTTGTACTTCACTTCCCAGATTATAATAGAGGTAAATTTAGTGTTACCCTGTAATTGTTTATGTGTCATACTGTTAACAGAGATAGTGTAGGAGAAGTTTTGGACAGGTACTGGGTACTGTGAACCACTTGTACTTCACTTCCCAGATTATAATAGAGGTAAATTTAGTATTACTTTGCAATCATTTCTAATGTGGCAAATATTTATTCCTATTCGTGTGAAATATTAGACTATATACCAATAAAAGGTGATGTTATATGCCTTGCAAATCAAGATTTTTTGGTAACAGAAATTTTCGAATGCATTGGAGAAAAAGACGATCAACAGAAGTTGATCAAACTTGGCTACATGTGCCCTCGGGAAATTATCGACTGTTATATTTAAAACTTCATTTCTGTTATTGTTTCCCAAACAAAATCAAAATGTAAGGTGGAATAGTTCACATTAGGTTTTCATATATTTCAAGTCTTGCATTCAAAAGTAAATTTTAACACAAAAATGATGCAAAAAATAAACATACATGTAACTGTCAAATTAGACTAGCAGGTCTGATATAAGAGAAGGCCTGCAGAACTTGGTGAAAATAAGTGAAAACAGCTATGATGAAATATTTGACAATCCCTGAATGTTCTGTTTTTCTCCGTAACAGATGAGCTGATTGAGATAATGAGTGGTAGTCCACCGACAGGTTACAGTGAGGATTTCTATATGTTCTATTTTTTTCCACTACAGATGAGCTGATTGAGATAATGAGTGGTAGTCCACCGACAGGTTACAGTGAGGATTTCTATCGTACGTATCTTAACCTTGTGCTCGGTGTGTTCCAGCTGGTCTGTAGGGATCTTATAGAGCTACAGCATCTTGTAAGTTGTCATGGTAACATGTTAAATTAGGAAAATTTCATCAATGTTAAGTGAATAGATTAAAGTCATGCTTTTAAAATTGTAAATTTATATACATCATGTTCAAGATTGACAAAAAAAATTAAACTTAAAATTAATACTTCATTGGTACAGGTAAATTTTTAAAGAACATTTATGAAAACGAATCTCCATGTAAGTTGCTATGTACGAGGGCTGATTGGTATGTTGTGAGCCTCGTATTGATGGATTTGAGTTTTATCGGACATTTTGAATTATTTTTCTACATAATCCCCTTCAGTATCTATACACTTTTGCCACCGGTGTTTAAGGGCCTCAGTGCCACTTTTAAAGAACTCATTATCTTGACTGGTCAGAAAGTCATCTACTGCAAGTATGACGTCATCATCGGACTGAAAGTTTTGAGAATAGATGAAAGTCTGATGAAGCAAGATCAGGTGATTAAGACAGATGCTCAATCAAATTAAAGCCACAATTATGAATGGCAGCCATGGCAGTGACAGACTTGTGAACAGGAGCATTGCCCTGATCGAACCATACATCTTTGAGTAGTGAGCTTTCCACAGCGCTTAAGTTTAATATTTTCCTATAACTATGTCAGAAGTGAAGCATAGTATGTGCCATTGATTGTTTGTTCTTTTTGGAGGTAATCTATCAGCAGAATACTTTCTGCATCCCAGAAAACCGAGGCTCACAACATATCAATCAGCCCTTGTAACAACATGCTGGTATAAATTTCTGTTTTCCTATACCTCTTCAGGCCACTATCAATTTTAGAAAGTACACAGAGCCATTGGAATCATTAGGACCTGATGAAAGTAAGTAAAACCCAGCAAATAAAATACTACTGTTAGGGGAAAATGTTTATCTCATTGTAGAAATAGGAAAATCATGAAATTGTCTTCTTTTAGACTCTATCATAAAAGAAATAGTTACAAATCAATATTATCCACATTAATTGATGTAAATTAAATGAGTCATTTGAGTATAATTATCTTTTGTTTCGAATTGAATAATTGAGTATAATTCCCTTTTTGGTCATTGTTTTACAAAACACCACGGTAATAATGCTAAATAAAGCATGATGTTTTCATGTGTTAAATGTGGCTGCAGACAAGGTACATGTATCCTGGTGGAAATAAGTCTTGGTTCAGTTAAGATAATTTATTGAGAAAATCATCCCCCACCCTAGCATCCAAATCCCAATTTGACCCCTTGCCCCCACCTCAGCACACCACATTCCTTTCCACCATACCCTTCTTCTATCATTCTCTTAGTCCCCCCCCCCCCCAGCCACTGCTCCACAGGGTTCTACCAACATTGATAATCATTGAAATTTATGACATGTTTTAGTACCAGATGCTAGAAAGCTATGGAAGAATGTAGAACCACATCTAAAGAAAGCTCTACAGACCGTCTACCTCAGGGAAATATCCAGGTATGTAGACATTATTTTCTCAACCACTTAAGTCTTGATACTGACAAAACTATGTTGATGCGGCAGTGTGAGCTTTTCTTGTAACACACTCCAAGTTAAGTGTAAGACAACATACATAGACGTCAACATAAGCTTTGTTCACATTTTGCTTTAGTTCTTGTGTACTGAATGAGAAAAATAATAAATTACATCGATTTCGACAGACAAAGGGAAATCTTATCCTCATGCAAAAGATTTGTAACATCAGTGAATTAGTGAATCTGCAGCTCTTTTTGAGGTTGTAAATCATGTTGTTTATGCATGTACTAGGATGAGATTCCCTGAGCTGTAAGGGTAAAACATTTACTAAATTTACTAAACGTTTACATGAAGGGAGTGAATGAAATGTTTAAACATTTTCTATGAATTTCTATCGTGAATAGTGATTTCCAGTAGTGTTTAGTTGTGGACATCGTCAAAGTTGACATGTAAATATGATTAAGGCATGCTTAACAAGATTTCATAATCTTAATACAAAATGCTGATGCTTCATTGAACAATAAACTAATTTTAAAGATTAAAACAAAACTGGAAATTTTGAAAACATCTATAAACAATCAAACTGTTATTTTCAAGGTGTTAAAAAAAATCCACAATTCAAAGGTAAATGTAAATAACATAAATGTTGGTTGTGTTGACAAAGAGGATTGTGAAAAGGAGGCGGAGAAAGAGACAGCAGTGATGAAAAAAGAGACGGAAGTGGCAGTGACAATTTGTCGGAGATATTGTTTTTTTTGGATTGATTTTTTGTTTATTGTCTTTCAGTTTACAGTGGGAGAAGATGCAGGAGAGTAATGAAAGTAATCAGCTTCCTCTACCCCAGGGTTAGTACAAAACTGTACTCTGTATAAAATGATAGTCATGTACACAGGAGTCACATAATAAACACCAAAGTGTTTGACCTATACTCAATGTCACACGTAAATTGACTTGTTTTTTAGGCGAGTTTCGCGTAGCGATCTCGGCTATAGTGATCGCAGGATTTTGACGTCACACCACTTCCGTGACATCCCCGGGCCCCGAAATGTATAAATTGAGTGAAGATAAATATTCTCAACTCCGATCGTGTAGCCCGATGACCCTGGACCTCATTATTCACCATATTTATTTAAGACAGCGTACATTGCATTCCGCGTTTTGACAGTTGTTTCATAATGTTTAAAACAAAGTTAGAGATTATTTTAAAAAGGATACTTAGGATGCAGTAAACATCAACTGTCTCGTGTGCACGTGTGTTGAGATTGGGCTGTACTGCGGTACTAGGAATTACCGAAAAGACAGCATTTACCGAAACGACAGTGATATTTACCGAATAGACAGATATATTTATTTTTGGTTTTGGTGATACATTTAATTGTATAAACACATTTCCAATCATAAAATGTGTTTAGTTTTGAAATTTAAGTTTCTTTTCGGTACAATTTGGGGTCTTTTCGGTAAATACCACTGTCTTTTCGGTAAATGCTGTCTTTTCGGTAATTCCTACTACCCTAGTATACTGTACCACGTGACACTATGTAAATAAAATGGAAGGCGCTGATGTTCAAGTCGTAGCAGTTCGAGTGTTTAAGCGATTAACGAGGAGTTACGGTCATACATTACACTTCTAGGTATAGAAATCAATTTAGAATTCACAGACAATCAAGCGTTCATAGCGCATTGGTCTGTCTTATCTCGCAAATAGAATGCCCTGACTCACTGAACACCGAGCCAGGGCTAGAACGGACACGCTGAACAGCTAAATTCGAGTAAACAAAAACTAGGTCACTGAAGAAATGGTACTTACGATATCTCTGGTAGTAAGGGGAATTTTTTAATGAAATTTGTTGACATAGTAGATAAAATATATAGGTACAATGGTAGAAAGTATGATCTTATTGGAACCTCTATAGCGAATTTTGCAATGGTTGAAGTTAGAAATTTGACATGACTGTGTATCTGCGAGACAATATATACACGGGTCGTACACATACCAGGCACTTTTACGGCCTGTGGAATAGATATGCAGATCTATACACCACAGGGGTGAGGTATCATCACTTGGTCACAAACCCTTTCCTCAATACAAACCCTTCTGTCTAGTTTATATAAATAAAACTTTTTTAATATAGACATATAGAAGAAAGGGTACGTATAGAGGAAAGGGTTTGTGACCAAGCAATAATACCTCACCCTGTGCTATACATGAAGAAAAAATAAACATCTGTACTATCAGTGCGGATCCACCTTATTATTTAGGGGGGGGGGGACGTAAATAATTGGCAAGGGGTCTGGGGACTTCCTAGATCCCCAGTGGGTCCAGGGCGGAGCCCTGTTAGGGGGTTGAAGCCTCCTGGAATCTCTTGAATTTCAGCCTTTTTAGGATTTTCGTGACTGTAAATTAATTAAAGAATGGGATTTGATGCATTTAATAATTATATTTACTAAAAGGTAAGTGATATTCACTAATAATGGCCCAGGTGAAATTTTCAAAGTTCTCTAAGTGTTCTACAATCAGTTTTATTGGATTGAGCTTTGAAAAACCTACACAAAACACTTTACTTTGTTCAGATATCTTAATTAGAACCAAAGTTATGACAATTTGAAGTCTCAAAATTCCGATGCTTTCGGGGAATTTTTTGCTATACTGAAACGCAGTCTTCGTGATGCTGTTCGCGGCACCGTCAAAACAAGATTTTTTACAAAAACTGCCAAATTTTTTTTGTTTTTCAAGATAACCACACCAAATTTCACTATCTTAATGTAAATTTTCTCCTCTTTCCAAATCTGATGTTTATTTTTCTATATCACATCATTAAATAAGACTAAATTGCCTAAGTCTAGTGGCATTTGATCATTTTATTGAATCATTCAAAGTATGTTAATGCAAAGATTCAATTTATTTGGATAAAAACTCTTTTAGAGTCAATGGAAATTGTTTTAATACTCTCAATAGAAAAGTTCTTGTATCTAATGCAAATTAAATGCAAGAAATAAGTATATTCAATAAATAAGAAAAACACACAATATATTAATTTTCATGAATTAACAGCAGCATTATATGTAGCATTGATATTATTAATACATATTTTTATCATAGGTCTATATAATCTCTTAGCTTTTAGCTCCCTGAAAGGTCTGATAAATAATAGAATAAATATCACAGATAATAAATACCATAATCATGATAATTTAAGGTTCTAAAATATAATACATGTATCTACATTATGCTCTTGCACACTACTCTGAGACACTCAAAAATGCATGAAAATTAATTCATTGATGTCAAAAGGATTTCACAAGATTATTAGAAATATATATATGAAATATTCCAATCACAGAATTGTATCACAAGTTAATCACTATTGCTGAAATAAATCTGTTCAAATTGCTGATACAGGGACTGTATTTCTTCATGTTCTGATATTTTCCATAGTCTTCCAGAATTGATGGCCTCGGGCACAAAACCACACTTCAAAATGTATTCGACATTTACTTTCTGTTTATCTTCGCGTGACGGCCAGTGACGGCCAGTTATAAACACCTGTCGTGCGTGTGCCATGTAAAAAAGTCACATCAAAATTGTCAGATTCGGAATCTACCACCTGTACTACTCCTGGGTACCATGCATCCTCATATGCGACAGCAACGTACGTATTGACCAGGATGTCCTCCTTCTTCGCAAGTTTGTCCTTGAGAGAATCTTCACATGGTGTTGATTCTGTTCGTCGTCGACTTCTTTGTTGCTGACCATGGTTAGCAGTAGACTTCCTTTTACCACTTGGCTGCGACTCCTTCTGCAAATTGGAGTGAATTTCTGCTAAAACCTCCCTCTCCTTCTGCAAATTTACCTCCCGCAACTTTTTGCCTCCGCTTCGAGCCTTCTTCATCATCTCGGTCTTCTTCGCATCAGATAAAGATTTGAACCAAGAAATCATTTTCTTTCTGTTCCTTTTCAGCAGCTGTATTGATGAGTGGTGATGCATAGATGCACTAGGTCTCCTTCTTTGACTACTATCCAAGTCACCAAAATGGTGTTCACAACTTAGGTTTGTCAATGGTGCAAAGTGGAGCTTTGTCATAGTTTGATCATCTAAAGATTGGCTGTACTTTCCTCCTGGCAAAAAGTCCACGAGCTGCTTGTCAATAGTATCAATCAACGCTTTGCTGACTGTAGTGATGGCTGTGAAAAGTACATCTCGTAATTGGTCATCGATGTTAAAGACTGCTTGAGATATGCGACTTTGATGTGGAATTCTGTTTATTTCAAGTGGGTCGTCCTCTGTCCAGTGGCAGTTCTGAAGTAGGATATGTGACGGCTCACTTTCGCACTTCTCCAGGAAGCTCTTTAGGCTTACTATATGGGTATGAAGCTGAAGGTATGACACGTCTGCTGTTGTAATCATGTTCCAGTACGGTCCTGTGACTTTAACATACATTAGTCCATAACACTGAAGAAGCACTGAATTCACGTCACTTTTAAGGTCTGCTACCACGGCCTGAATTTTTAGATTCTGTGGCTTTGTCTTGTCCAAAATGGAAATAAAGTCCTTTCTATGCACCATGATCTCCGCAGCTGTTTGAAAGATGGCATTGAAACGATTGTCACGGTAATTACCTATGATCGACTTAACTCCATTTGTAGAGCAGAAGGCTTCCCATTGGTCCCGCACACCATGGTGGTCTCCAGCTGGTCCAAATATTTCTGATGTGGTTCTGACAACCCTTTCAAGTACAGTTCCCTTTGTTGACCAGTGCTTGAATTGAGGAAGTGAGTCACGTCCAGTTGGTCCAAATCTCTCTCTTAATTGTTCCTCCAAACCTTTGAGTTTCTTACAGGCGTACGTATGAAAACCAAGGAGAGAATGAGCCATACAGTGAAATGCGAAAACTTCTGGTTTTTCAGCATCTGGACATTGTGACAGGATGTCGTCTCGCCATTCATCAAGCAAAGTGTTGGCCTTTTTCTCGTTTGCAGCTCTGTCACTCATAGTAAAAGCCAGTTTCTGCAAGGTCTCTTTGATATAATCTCTAGACACATCAGTATTTTCATCAAATAGCGAAGACAACTCATGTAAGTGCTGAGTAGTGACATCATGAATGGCTGAAGATGTTTCTCTAGCTACACGTGTGAATCCTAGACTCATGACATCACCCGTAGACAGCGTCACAGAAGTGTCTAAGATCTTTTGTTTGCGGCGGGTTGTACCATCCCTGTGCAATCCCCAATTGGGGCTGTTGATTAGAGCTTCTGAAACATAGGACTTTGCCAAGTAATGTCCCTCATCAATGATTGTCTGCACTGTTGAACTTGATGGTAAATCAGTCTTTGATAATTCTTTGCCAAAGATGTTTCTGGCAACTGCTGTGATGACAGGAGACACTTTCTCACATGCTACCTCCAATCCAGCAAGTTCAATGACACATAATCTTATTGCATCATTGAATGATCCATCTTCATTTTTTGTGGTGAAGTTATGAAAAAGTTGCTCTTTCAGGTATTCAACTTCCTCACTTAGGCTGTTTATGTCACATTTCAGTCCATCTATTACTTTGCTCTTGTCTGTCTTGTCTGCGCCTCCTTCAAGTTTTTCCATCATTGTCCCCATGATATTTCGACGCGAAAGTTTGTTCTTGCTAGCATATTTCTATGCTGCTACTTTCTTCTTTTCTGCCACTGCAAGGTCATCTGATAATTTTTCCATTGCTAACTTGAGTTTTACATTTTCACTATTCAAAAGTTTCACATCGGCTTTCAGCTTTGCATTTGTATCACGCAGTGCCTTGTTTCCCTTGACATGCTTTCCTAGCGCTCTCTGGGCTTCTCGAAACTTGAAAATATTCCTTTTATTCATTTCATCACGTTTATTGACATTTCGCATAGAATAATGGCCCCGTCGTCTCTCTAAATGCACAAGTTTTACTTGTTCTTCTTTGATCTGGACTTTCAGTTTGTACAAATGTTTCTCACATTTTCTCGTTTTATAGCAAAGTTCGTTAACTTTTTTTGCTTCACAGTTTGTTACCACACTAGGTTTCTTAATTTTTTCACTTTTCTTTTCATTGTCCTGAATGAGCCATACTTCATCTCCCATCCTGGTCTCTTCGTGTAACGGTACACATTCCTCGCCATTGCGTACTGGAGATGAGGGGAACGCACTTGGAAGAGAGAGAGGGTCCAAAGTTTTATTAGCCTCATCATTTCTCGAAGATGGAGTCTCTAACACAAATTGATTATCAATGAATTCCTGTAGCGTTTTGAATTCTTTCACTTTTTTCTTGGCTCTTAGTTTTCGTTTAACGTCACATAGTCTGTTTATCCTTGAGTTCAAGGTCCCACAATTGAGCTGCTCACAATTTGGATTAAGTAAGGAAAGGCACTTAAAAATGTCGGGAAATCTACCATCATAAAAGGTTCTCAATTCAAGTATGAGTCCATTTGTAATGTTTTCTGTTTGTATAGCTCCAGCTTTAAATTCACGGAGGTGATCTTCACTGAGGCCCAAGGATTTACAGAATGGCCCAGGATACGTCTCCATTCTCCATACCAGTGAAAGCACTGCCAGTACCAATTGGAGTTGGAGAGAGAATCTTGAAACACTGAAATGAATAAAATAGATATGTTTATAAAGTTTTTTTTTCTCCATAAAACAAATGTAGATGTCGAGTCTTTTCTATATTTTATTATTTTATGGTAAAGGGGGGGGGGGGGTATGAAAGTTTTAAATTAGCCCAAACTATACATATAAAAGTGCTATTAGTCAAATTAGTATATAGTCTTGGAGTTCATATACATGATAACATTATAACTGGGAGAGGGGAGAAGTTGGCAAGAATTGAGTAACTTCAGTAAAAATAATTAAATCCCAAATTGCCAATTTACCAAACTGCAATCTGCAACTGATGTGCAATATTAGAGAGGGGGGGGGGGGGGGTGTAAGGTGGAGTTTCGAAAAAAAAAAATCTAAGTCCGAATATTAGGGGGGGGGGGGGGGGGGGGTCCGGTTAAACTTTAAATGGAAGAGTTCAAGTTCGAAACTAAAAAAAAGTCATGGATTCCCCTACCACCGTAAGCCAATCAATCAATCCTTTCGGCTTTAAAAAAAAAAAAATGTTAACAATCATTGAAACTAATGGCCGAGGGATGTTCGGAAATAAGACCGGGTTATGAAAATTTCCGAGTTCATAATAAAATAAAAAAGAAAAGGGTTCCCCTATGGGCATTAAACAATTGATTCTTTCTTGCCCATTCTTATAATAAACCGAAATAATATCCAATATTATACAAACAATACCGAAAACGAATGTTGGAAAAGGGGGGGGGGGGGGGGGTAACGGAATATGGCTTGGTTGGCCTGGTTGTGAAAATTTTCTAAGTCCGAAATTGAAAAAAAAATGGGCAGGGGTTCCCCTACGGGCGTAAGCCCAGTGTTTCTCTCCCGTCCATCCCCATAAACCCAAATTATTCCCATGATTTTATGAGCAACATAAATACATTCATTATCATATCAATGGTGAAGTGACGCGTCGCAATGTTTGGCGTTTTAATTGTATATAATTACTATCTAAATACATAATTTGATTAACAATGCATTTATAAACATTGTTTATATAGTTTAAATACTTTATTTCAGCTATTAAAGATTCTTTAATTGAGTAATTAATAAAAATCTAGGCGCCGGCTCGGAAAATCCAAGATGGCGCCGTTTGTTTACATATAATATTAACAGGTGCGTGAAAGCGCCGTGCGAGTTTATGAATGATCTTGACCTTTGACTCAAGTTGCGCGGTGCTAAATATTACTTAATATTATTGATATATATACCAAAAGAAAATTTAGACATTTCTCTAAAAGAATATGCATTCAAAATATTGACTTACCTTATAGTATTCATGTACTTGTTGATTAACTTTTCATGCTTGTAACTTCGGTCATGGTCAACATATTTTAATTTTGAAGGTGACGTCATCCAGGTAATTTTCTCACCTGATTGGCCTGTTAATTTCATGCATATTAATGAGGATTTGACCCCGCGCAAATCCTTTCATGTATAACATACGTTATAAGAACTTGGTGTTTTTAGCGCTAAAATCGGCGATGCGTAATTCTGAGCTGTGTATTGCAAATAACTCGTCCAAAACGTTATTTAGACTTAATAAAATATCAAAACGATTATATATTCAAAAACTTTAGATTATTAGCTTCAAAATGGTACCAATATTATGAAAATTGGTCGATTAGAAGTTATTGTAATCTTAATTTTAAAAAGTGAGGTATCGATTTTCGGCGAATTCGCCGCATTCGGCGCGCTCAGCTGGGGTTGCTACTAATATTCACTCTTTCTTGATTTAAAATGATTGTTTTACCCATGATTGGAAAATTAAAGGGGGCCCTATGCCCCCCTTGAATCTGTCACTGACTAGCAGTCATGCTGACATAGGTTCACATGGACAAACCTTTACCAAAATATCCTAGGAGCCAACTGGGCCCCTAAACTCTAAAATTTAGGAGCCCAGGCTAAAATTTGGGGGCCCAGAAAAAATACACATCTAATCTTAAACTTGTAAAGAAGATAAGTTTCTTTCTTCCAGGTACAGATACTCTTGTACAATGTCGAGTTCTACACATTTTAATAGCCTCTAATAGAACAATAAAAACCTCTGCTGTAGTTCTTTTGAAATCACTTTCACGATCGTTTTTTTTTTCTTTCTGCGGGTCTTGACACCCCTTCCAAACGCTTGCCGTTTGTTTTTGTTTTATTGTTTTATTTTTTTTGGGGGGGGGGGGTCTTTTTAATCCGACAGGTTAATTTCTACTGAATAAAACGTCACTTTAGTATTGTACAGTCTCAGGTTTCACGCTTATTGATGTACGTTATCAACGACAAAATGAGAGAGGGCTAGAACAATACACGGTTCATATAGATATTTTTAAAACGTCATTCGCCGTTATACCGTTGCCTATGGCATGGATTGAATCAGTTGAAATGAGATTTTGGGCGTAAATTTGGTGAACGACTTCAAAAGATTTTCGATAAATGAATTAAGAAAATTAGTTTTGGTTTCGGCCGTGCGAAGTACCACTACCTTTCAGTAAATCGGTAAATGTGTACACGAATGCTTTCGAAAACATGTACATGCAGTAAGGCTGTGTCGTGCGAACAACATGCGGTAATCCAAATTCCAATTATCTTAATAGCAACTTTGAACGAGGGCTTCGCACATTGACACGTGAGAAAACGTAAATTTCGCGTATGTAAACAGGTACGTACATGTATTAATATAAGCCCCTGATTTTAAAAGAGCTTCATTGACGAAGTATGGGGCCTAATAGAGAAGCGAAAGAAATTCCTTTTTTTTATAATTAGATATGGACTATGTATTTTTATTTTCATTCGCCAAATGGGCGAGTAGGACATGATGTTTTGGGGGCCCAGCTAAAAATTTGACTGGGCGACCGCCGATTTCCGTCCCTGCGGTTCATAAATGTTTTATTTCCGAACATTGGAAAATGGATTTGTTCTATCTGCTAATACAAAAAATCCCATAAAATAGTTTGATATCATTCTAAAATGAATAAACGAAACTCGCCATCAGTTCCTTCAGAGCTTTGATTTTTTTTCTTAATTTTAAATCAAAGTATGAATTTTTATTGAGCATGCATAAAGCAGATGATCATGTCTATTATGTTGTTTGTAAATAGTACATGTATTTTGATAATTGTTGTACACAGCCTTCTTATAAGGTTTCGGAGAGAAAAAATAGAGCAGTCAACAGAGAACTAATATACGCATTTGAACAATAGAAAATTACTTTAGGTGGAATTTTATATAGTCCTGAAGGGCAGGTAGTCATCACATGCAGGGGGCTGTAGTCTCAACTGTACATGTATTACCATTGAAGGTTTTAAATTTGATGCTTTCCAACTTGTAACTTTCAGATGGAATGAATGAGACACTTGTAAAAGGATGTACAGTTTACTCTTGTTTACTCAAATTAGGATAACTCGAATTTCTGCTTAACTCGAACTATTTTTAAAAGTCCCGTTTCTCTTCCATTGGTTTCTATGCATTTTACTCCTGATAACTGAAATTCGGGATTATTCTAATAACTCGAACTTTTCGTTAAGTCTAGGTTTTAGGTCGCATAACTCATTTTACGTTAAAAATTTACCTCTATAAGTCGAACCACAAATTTTAATTCTTAAACAAAATCAATTAATTATAAGGAGATCGATGGACAGATAATTTATACTTTCGTGCTATGGTATTGCATTACATACAATGTACATGTACATTAAAGGTAGCTAATTGATAGTTAATTGAAAAAAAAAAACACAAACGTTTGTGAACGGTGATAGAGAAAGGGACATCAGTCTTATTAAAATCGATTGCTGGTCGTGTAGCCAGTAAGTCGTAACTTTTTCTGATGGTCCCTTGAAGTTCAACTTATCGAGAGTAGACTGTATTTTGAAAATTACTTGAAAGTAATATGATTAAAACTGATTCCAAAATTATGTGTCTTAGCCTCTACAAGTACATGTACTTATAGAAATACAATGTACCTATAATGAACAATTCTGATGTAGAGACCTGATATTTCATACCTAGAACTTCAAAATAACTCCAAAGGTTTTGTTGATATTCAGATCCAAGTGCAGGGAAACATGCAGGCTTATTAATGCATGCTCTTGTTCATTCAACAGCTTTCTGAAGAGCTTATGTAGACTTACCGTATTGTATATTATTACAAGTTTTTGTTGATTCTTTGCAGCTCCGAGCAGTTCGAGGACAAGTGTTGAGTTACCATACTACTCCAAGTTTTTGTTGATATTTTGCAGCTCCGAGCAGTTCGAGGACAAGTGTTGAGTTACCATACTACTCCAAGTTTTTGTTGATATTTTGCAGCTCCGACCAGTTCCAGGACAAGTGTAGAGTTACCATACTACTCCAAGTTTTTGTTGATATTTTGCAGCTCCTAGCAGTTCCAGGACAAGTGTAGAGTTACCATACTACTCCAAGTTTTTGTTGATAGCTGCTTATTTGACATCCTACAACCCTGCTAAATCTGACAAGAGATTTTTTGTCAAGGTATGTGTATGTACCACCGGTTGTCCATGATGATGTTGAACAATTTTCTAGTTAATGACATTGAGACCATCCAATCACTGCATTGACCTTTTCATACATGTATTAGTATTCAATTTGATAATTGGGGTGTGGGCTATATGTAAACAGTAGAATACAGAGACACCTGTTCTTACTTCCATTTGATGGTTTAATACTGATCATTTAATTCACTCTGATTCTCTCTGGGGTTTGTAAGATCTTTTGTCTGTGATTTGTAGAATTGCACTTTTATTGTAATGTATAAGTATTATCCTACAAGTTAACCACTTCATCGTACAAGTTATGTCATCTCTGATTGGTCAGTTGAACATTGGGAGGGGGGGGGAGCAAATTCAGGGGATGGAGCTGGAATGAAAAAAATTCACATGCTTTTAGAGCATAAACAGCATAGTACATGAATGTCATATAAAAGTCTGATAGAGTTATCTCTCTTATCATCCAATATCATAGAATTCCTTTCTCTTTTTGTAGCATTCTGGAAAGGCAAAGAAATCCAAAATAGAACGGAAGCATGAAAGGGTGAGTTGAATATGTGTATAAAAATCTCAGAGTAAAACCAGTACTGAAATGAAGAAACTTTATAGAATGGTGATGAATCCTTTGTATATAATTATATTCATCCCAACTTGAATTCACCCTCTTGTCATTGGCCAATATAACAAAGATGGATAGAATTTCCCTGTATACAAAATTTTCTCAATATATGGATGGATTTTCCTAATTTCAAACTTGTTTCATGGACTCTTCATAAGAGGTTATATGCATGTGAAAGTAACTATTATTTTATGGTTAAATAGCAAATAAGCCCTAGAATCTACTGCAGGTAGATTTAGCAGATCTAATATTACTTGAGAATTACGGGACCATTATATAAGGTAGACATGTCTGCTATATGTGAACAAATATACTGTAGGTAGATTTAGCAGATCTAACATTACTTGAGAATTACGGGACCATTATATAAGGTAGACATGTCTGCTATATGTGAACAAGTATACTGTAGTGAGGCATCTGATTAACGATCATGAATTTACTTTCTACATAATTACTGCATAAAATTTCACAAAATCTGTATTACTAGAATCAAGTGATCTTTTACTATTGAAGTCTGTGACAAGATATGGATGCTAAGATCATTCCTCTATCTGCCTGCAATACAACATTTAGGGATTGATTTATTATCCCCTTGCAGCTCCTTTGTGGAGGGGATATAGGATTTCTTCCATGTATCCATGTGTTTTTAGCTCACCTGAGTGAAGCTCAAGTGAGCTATTGTCATAGCGGGCCGTCCCACATCCTTCTGTCGTAAACTTTTAATGTTTTTCGACATCTTTTTCTGCAACCAATGCACAGAACTTAACGAAACTTTACAAATTACAGGAAGCAAGTACTCAAGTTCCTCTACCAAGTTTATGTTTTTCATGCCCATTGGTCAACAAAGATGGCTGCCTAGGGCTCTGATTGTCTGATCCTTTTTCGACATCTCCTCTGCAACCACTTCACAGAATTCAGAATTTCATAAAACCTTACAGGAAGCAAATACTAAAGGTCCTCTACCAAGTTTGTGCTATTCATGCTGATTGGTCAACAGATATTGCCGTCGAGTGCTCTGATTGGCTGACGCTTTTTTGACATCTCTGCAACAGCAACACAGAACTTACCAAAACTTTACTGGAAGCAATTACTCAAGGTAGTCTACCAAGTTTGAGCTTTTGCCGATATGTCAACAAGAGTGGCTGCAAAGGGCTCTGATTGGCTGATGCATTTTCAAAGACTCCCCTATGACTAATGCACAAAATTTCATGAAACCCTATAGGAAGCAAGTACTCAAAGGTTCCCTACTTGTGATTTTCATGCCGATCTGTTGCATTACAAATATGGCCAATGAGCTCGCTGAAACATTTTTGACATCTCCTTTACAACGGCTGCAGAGAATTTTATTAAACCCTATAGGAAGCAAGTACTCAAGGTCAACTACCAAGCTTGTTTGTGTTTTTAAAGCAGATTGATCAATAAACATGGCCAATGAGGGCTCTGTTTAACTAGCATTTTGGACATCTCCTCTGTAACTGCTGAATAGAGTTTCACAACACTGTACAGCTTGTACTCAATGTCCTCTATAAATTTGGCCACTTTCAGCCCTTTGATAGCCACTTAGTTGAGCAATGTGGCCCCTTGGGCCTCTTGTTGGTAGTTTGACTGTTGCATTTTTTGCCATCTCCTCTGTAACTGCTGATTAGAATTTCACAAAACCTTACAGAAAAGTAGTACTCAATGTTCTCTACCAAGTATGAGTTTTTTGTGCCAATCTGTTACCAATACGGCCACCGATTGCTCTGATTGGATGACACATTTTTGACATCTCCTCTGCAACGGCTGCAGAGAATTTGATTAAACCTAGGAATAGGAAGCAAGTACTCAAGGTCCACTTCCAAGCTTGTGGTTTTCAAGCAGATTGATCAACAAACATGGCCACTCAGGTGAGCGATGTGGCCCTCTCGGGCCTCTTGTTGGTAGTTTGGATGTTTGTGTATTCGGAGTATTGAGAACAGCATAGAAGACAAAGTAATTAACAAACATTCAAAAAATTTCCTCATGGACAGGAGAGGAACCCTTTTGATGTTCAAGGTCAAAGGTCAAGATCACTAAAGAGTCATTTGTAAAAACCTTGTGAACAAGATGAAAGCATTCTTTGAGGATCATCAAACATTCTACAAATGTTCCCTTCAGGGAAACTTAACCTTTTCAGGGTAGAAGGTCAAGGTCGCTATTGACTTGGGCATTTTAAAAACTTTGTGAATTGCATATAAGAAAAAGCAATCATCCTGGTATTTTTTAAATTTCCTCAAATTTTCTGTATTGGAATTTGAAAAATCCAACTGATTTTCAAGGTCAAGGTTCTGCCTGCATACATGTATACACTTAGGACAAAGTCACTCTGGATTAGTCCTAAAAATATTGTTAACAGTTTGGTAGAAAAAGCAATTATTATAGGATCACCTTTTACAAATGTTTCCTACATGGAGAGAATGAACCTCAGAAAAGGTCAAGGTAACTATTGATTTAGGCTTTAAATCCTTATTAATAATATTGAAAACAAAGCTATCATCCTGGTCTGTATCTTGATTCTTCGAAATTTCCACATTTTTCTTATTGGGATTTGAGGAACATCCCAGAGTTTGAAGGTCAAGGGTCAAAGGTCAAAGTCATTATGGACTATGTATTGTTTGGTAGAAATAGCAATCATGGGATCATAAAACCTTGTACAATGTTCCACATGGAGAGAGAGAGAGAGAGTCAGCCAAATTTTAAGTTAAGGGGTCAATGATCAAGGACTATAAACATAGCTGACACTACAGAACACAAAGCAGTTATCTTAAAATCATTAAGTTTTCCTCAAATGTTCATCATAGAAAGGGAATGACCCTAACTGATTTTCATAGACATGGGTAAAGAGTCAGCTTGATTTTTGACTTGACACATGTACAGCTTGAAAACATCACAGAAGACATGCAGTTGTGAGGAGAAACTATGCTTGGGTTGCTTTTATAAGCTCCCCTCGACGAAGTTGAGTGAGCTTATGATATACCCCCGTGCGTCCACGTCCGTGTCTGTGTCCGTGTCCGCGTCTGTGTCCGCGTCCACGTCCAGTTAAGAAGTTTGGGGTAGTATTTGGCAAAGTACTGATGCTACAGTAACCAAACTTGCACAAGTGATTCATCTTTGGATGCTGAGGAGAACCCATGCATCGGATGCTGCATCTGACCTACATTTTCTGCTTGATTGACTTGGTTAAGAAGTTTGGGGTAGCTCAGAGTGGCATGGTTAAGAAGTTTGGGGTAGCTCAGTATCTGACAAAGTATTAGGGCTGTAACGGTTCAGAAATCTTTCGTATCGGTTCGGTTTGAATTATGAACCTCGGTTTTTCGGTTTTCGATTGGGTTTAAAGCAGAGTATAGTTTCTTAGTATTATTACCAGTTTGTTAGGTATTTTCCTCTATTGTGTTGATGTGTTATAATCCAGTTAATGTCAATGTGACAATGTAATCTTGATATCAAAACGATACAAAATCATACTCAAACTGAATTAGAATTTTCATAATCCAAAAGGTGCACTGGAATTGCTTTTAGATCATATTACTTGCTCTATAAATTTCACAAATACACTCAAAATATGAGACACGTTTAAAACCGTCCTAGAGATATACATATACTGGAAAGATTCCACGAATCATATACTAATATAACCAAATTTTCAATCATGTACCTGTTCTGTAATCTGAGCCGCCCGCTGGCTAACTTGTTAAATTTTGCGGAGTTTATGAATGCAAGTAGATCAGGTCATACTCGGCTTGCTTTATTATCTTATGGACGATGTCACGCACATGTTTTCTGTTAATATTTGTGCCGACATTGCCGAAGTAGAACAAGTCGAATACTTAAATTCAATTTTGCAAATTCTGCAAACAGAAATCGTCTTATCGACCACCCTCCGACTTTCAAACAATCAAAATGATCGCCCGGGACGTATGTTTTGACGTCTGGGTCGCCATTACTAAGATCTAAAAAGTTTATCGAAGAAGGCGGCCTACGATTGGTCGTTTCGTCAGAGGTGATCAATCAAAACGTTCTTTATTTGAGAGAAAATCAAGTGATAAAAAAATAGAAAAAAACCCCGAATCGAAGTCTGGAAATTCCGAACCGTGAGATTTTGATCCGCGGTTAACCGACTTTTCGGTTAATCGTTACAGCCCTACAAAGTACTGATGCTTCAGTAACCAAACTTGCACAAATGATTCATCTTGGGATGCCGAGAGGAACCCATGCATCAGCTGCTGCATCTGACCTACATTTTCCGCTTGATTGACTTGGTTAAGAAGTTTGGGATAGCTCAGAGTGGCTTGGTTAAGAAGTTTGGGGTAGCTCAGTATCTGACAAAGTACTGATGCTAAAGTAACCAAACTTGTACAAGTGATTCATCTTGGGATGCTGAGAGGAACCCATGCATCGGATACAGCATCTGACCTACTTTTTCCACTCGAGTGATTTTGCTTTAAAAGCCAATATTGAGCAAAGTATAAGTGCTACATGTACCAAACTTACATATTGGATGTATCTTTGATCAAACTTTCATAAAATGACCTTGACCTACTTTTTCCGCTTGAGTGATTTTGCCTTTAAAAGCCAATATTGAGCAAAGTATAAGTGCTTCATGTTCCAAACTTGCTTATTGGATGTATTTTTGATCAAACTTTCATAAAATGACCTTGACCTACTTTTTCTGCTCGAGTGATTTTGCCTTTAAAAGCCAATATTGAGCAAAGTATAAGTGCTACATGTACCAAACTTGCTTATTGGATATATCTTTGATCAATCTTTCATAAAGTGACCTTGACCAACTTTTTCCGTTTGAGTGATTTTGCTTTTAAAAGCCAATATTGAGCAAAGTATAAGTGCTACATGTACCAAACTTGCATATTGGATGTATCTTTGATCAAACTTTCATAAAATGACATTGACCTACTTTTTCCGCTTGAGTGATTTTGCCTTTAAAAGCCAATATTGAGCAAAGTATAAGTGCTACGTATACATGTACCAAACTTGCATATTGGATGTATCTTTGATTAAACTTTCATAAAATGACCTTGACCTACTTTTTCCGCTTGAAAGATTTTGCCTTTAAAAGCCAGTATACATGTACTTAGAAATATGTTTGAATTGAATTTTGCTGCCACGAGGTGAGCTTCGTAATCTATGATTACCTATGTTCTTTTGTATGTCAGAAAATCTGTCTGTACCACCTTCCATGCACCAATTCTTCTATCAGTCTTAATGCTCTTCCATCCATCTGCTTGTCCCTGCATATCTGTCTGTTGGTTGATCACACTTTTTAAGGACTACATAGCTCCGTAGCTTTGGATTGCACATTGAAATTTATTGTGTGCACTTTTTGTGACTGTACCCTTCTGCAGATACAGAATATAAGTTATAAGAATAAAAGTTAAATTGGCCGGAGATATCATAAGAGGTTGAGTTCTATAACATTTATGCATGAATATAACTTGAAGAGTGAAAAAAAAAAAATTTGGTACAGAAGTTGTTGATTGTTTGACCTTCACCCTGGTATTTGGTCCACATTATATTGATTTCTATTTCTTCAAATTTCAATGAGCATTTTTGCTTACTAAGTGTATAATACTAGAAAGTAGATGTTTCTTCAGTTTTTATGTTGCCTGCAATGAAAGTATGACATACTAGTGTAGGGACACTCAGTCTGGTGTCCATCTGTCAGTCCGTCTGTTTATCTGTCTGTCTGGGTAGTCATGGCCATAACTTGATTGATTTCAATTATTAACTTCCATCAAACTTGCAATGATGGTCTATCATGAAGAGGGTTAACACCAATTAAATGTCAAGGTGACTTGCAAGGTCAAGGTCACATAACTAGGGTTTATGGTTTAATAATTTATTAGGTTTAAGTATGAAGTTTCAACAGCATAAAAGATACGACAGGCAACAAACCTGTTCTTGAATGAAACATACCTGTTCTTGAACAACTATGTTTTACATCTAATTACAGTTATCTCAAGTCATATGTGTCTCAATATTAGATAAGTTTTAATATACATGTACCTCACTTACTACTTCAAATCATGGACACATTATCTTGAAATCTGGTGGGAAATTCTAACATTAGATATTTACATGTATGTACATTTAGATCAAAAACTGACAAGCTAAATTTTGTATACATCAAGTGTAGAACTCTTACACAGACTAGACAAATTGTGTTCAGACAAAAAAGTGCTTATAATTGTGACTCCACCCTTGTTATCTGTGAGATATAAAGAACTTAAATCTCTGAATTCCTGCATTGTTTTGTTGGAAATGTATGCATCAAAGTGAAAATGACTTAAAAATATCATTAATTGAGTTTTCTTTGTTGTTACAGTTATTGTTTCAAATGTTTTTTTATTGCAAAATGATCATGAAACTTAGAAGGATATTTAAAGACTTGCCATTGCAAAATGAGAAAAGAATTAAGATGGGAGAAAATTTTTTGTAAATAATAGTGTATTATGATTGTTGAGTGTTAGTATTATTTATTTGAATTTTTAAGGATTTTAATACTGGTATTTGATGTACGATATTTTCTGTTACAGACCAGTAATCACATGTTGGGACCTAAGCCGTTTCCCATGGACAGACTTCTGGCCATATTCTACTCTATATGTGAGGGTAAAGTAGCCCCAACAGCAAATATCTTTATGCAGGTACTGGTTATATTTTGATAAAATGTAAAATTTTTTTTGTGCTCTGAAAACTGAGCTTTTCCACTTTTCTAGAAGCATAAAATAGTTTCAATATTAATGTAATCCAAATATTTTCATTATGACACTTATTCAACCTTTTCTTATCCAGATTTCATCGTTGACGAGCCTTCACCTACTCTCACAAGTAGCGGGAGAAGATCAGATTGATGTACCAAAATACAAATGTCTCGTGTCTCTGGAATTTATCAAATCTGTCTCAAGGTTAGTAGTCTATTTCTGTTTAGTATGATTATGAAAAAAGTTTTTTTTTTTAATCAAGTGAGGCTCAACTCCATGGCATCCTTTTATCAGATATGATTTTTCCACTTTAAAGCAGAATTCTGCTTCCCATTTTATCAGAAAACTTCAATTTGGCTTCCAGAATTCGGTTTTGTAGAGTCAAAAATAGTCATTTTTTACAGCCTCTAGATTTTCTGTTATTCAGTTAAATCATGTTTGTTAAATTCATCAGATGATTCCCCCTATATTAAATTTGGTGAAGATATTTCATACTTTTTTGTCATTACACATTACATAAGGCCATTTCTTGTTTTTTATTCTGTTTTGCGTCCTTTTGAAATTGAGAAAGCTACCAGCCAGCCAAGGAGAAAAACAAACAGGCATATAAAACAAAGTTTCAATTTCATATTATGAAATTAAATGAAACATGAGAAAAACTTGTTGATTATTAACATATTTTGTTTACAAAAGAATGATAGATAATTCAATGTCTTGTATCTGTGCATTATTTTATCATTTTTTACATGAAACATAAGAAAGATAAATCATTTCTTTTAATGTTTCTAGAAGACACATTGAATTAGCAAAAGATTTTATCATTTTGATTTGTTTTATGACTTTGTGCTCAAAACCTACCAGGACGAGGACGCAAAACAGAAAATAAACAAAGAAATGGCCTAACACCTCATAACAAATTTTATATGTCATTGGGCAATAAGCTTTTTAAATGACCCAATTGTGACAGGTTTATTTTTTCCCCTTGCCACGGCTTGGGCAACCCTGAAGAGAAATAGTGAAATAGAAAATCATTTTAACTATGTTTTTGTACACTTTGACTATTTAATATGACATCACAATAATTTTGTTTGCATTGTAATTTTTGTGTCGCCTGCGAAGCATAGCGACACTTAGGGATCACTTTGTCCGTTGTCCGTCTGTCCGTCCGTCCGTCTGTCAGTCCGTCCGTCTGTCTGTCTGTCTGTCACACTTTGGGTGTCACAGCCCATAACTTTTGATTGGTAAGTGATAGGGCTTTGATATTTCACATGTGTATTCCTTGTGACAAGACCTTCCTACACATACCTTAATTTTTGACCTAGTGACCTTGACCTACATATTTGACCTACTTTTCAAAAAAATCAAGAATGGATATGTCTTTTGATTGGTAAGTGCTAGGACTTTGAAATTTCACATGTGCAATCCTTGTGGCAACCCCTTTCTACACATACCATAATATTTGACCTTGTGACCTTGACCTAGATATTTGACCTACTTTTGAAAAAAAGATAAGATTCGCTATATCTTTTGATTGGTAAGTGATATGGCTTTGGTATTTCACATTTGTATTCCTTGTGACAAGACCTTCCTACACATACAATAATTTTTGACCTAGTGACCTTGACCTACATATTTGGCCTACTTTAAAAAAATTAAGAATGGATATATCTTTTGATTGGTAAGTGTTAGGACTTTGATATTTCACATGTGCAATCCTTGAGGCAAGACCTTTCTACACATACCATAATTTTTGACCTTGTGACCTTGACCTAGATATTTGACCTACTTTTGAAAAAAAAGATAAGATTCGCTATATCTTTTGATTGGTAAGTGATAGGGCTTTGGTATTTCACATGTGTATTTCTTGTGACAAGACCTTTCTACACAGACCATAAAATTTGACCTTTTGACCTCGACCTAGATATTTGACCTACTTTTCAAGAAAAGTAATATTGCTATATATTTTGATTGATAGGTGATAGGGCTTTGATATTTCACATGTATTTTCCTTGTCACAATGTCATTCTACACATACCATAATGTTTTACCTTTTGACCTTGACCTAGCTATTTGACCTTCTTTTCTAAGGTTGTATATATCTTTTAATTGGTAGGTGATAGGTCTTTAATATTTCTTATGATGAGACCTTTTTGTTACCAATTTTTACGTAGTGACCTTGACCTAGATGATTGACACTCTTTTCTGAAAATTGGAGAATAACCATATCTTTTTATTTGTAATTAAGAGGTCTGATATTTCAAATGAATTTCATTTGACAATACTTTTCTACTGATACCAATACATTTGATCAACTTTCTAGAATAATAATCTGCTTCGCAGGCGACACAAGCATTCCTTGGATTGCTATTTTTATTAAAATTATAATTACTATTTCCAAGATCCATTAATCATTTGATAGAAACAGATATAGATATTATACAATTATTGAATGGGAATGAGGGCAATATATGATTTGTTGGACCTGAAGATAAAATATTGCCCGAGGCCGAAGGCCGAGGGCTATATTTTGTCTGAAGGTCCAACAAATCATATATTGCCCTCATTCCCAGTCAATAATTGTTTTGTTATACCTTGCATCAATACTGCAGTAACGAACCGATTAGCCCGACATGTTTACGTTCATTTTCATCTATAAGAGAAAGAGCGCGGAAAAATAGGTAGAGCTAATAGCGTCATCAATGACGTGACGTCACAAAGGATGTACCGCTAATCGGTCAATATTTTTTGAAATGTTGCCCTAGGGCCAATATTGATGTAAATATTGACCGCTTGGTCAAATATTCGAATTTATAGGCATTTTTCCTATGGGGATTTTATATAGGGATACTGACAAGGGTATAACAAAAAATATTATTTCTTATTGAAGTACAATAGCTTAACACACTCCAAATGTAAGGCACAGATCCATGTTCTGATAGTTTATGTAGTCATAAAGTGCAATATTAATTCTGATATTAATAGTTTATGTAGTCATAAAGTGCAAGATTAATTCTGATATTAATAGTTTATGTAGTCATAAAGTGCAAGATTAATTCTGATATTAAAGCTAAATGTAAATGTCTATGAATTCTTGATATTAAAGTGACCCTATATGTTAGTCTGTTGACCTTATGACCTTCATGTTGATCCCTATAAAAATTTGTAATGGGCAAGGTAAAAAAAATTGCATTGCATAACAAACTTGCACTGTAGAAGCAACTTGGGTAAAATTTGCGGTTCATTTTGAGTGTGGCAAAATTGATTGCATGATAGTATAAAAAAGTCACATGTACTTCCATATGACATCATACATTTGTTTTGATGTAAGTCCTATTGTACTACAATGAAAATCGAGGTCAGTAGTGCATCTGGAAGATTCTAACGTAAAACGTCTTACATGAGAACGCAACAAAATTTTATGTATTTGATATTTATTATGTATTTGCATAAAAAGCAAAGATTTTCTTTTTTTGTAAGCAACAATTATGGAGAAATACTTTGAACTTTTCCCTTTAATTGAAAGATTATATTGCAAACAAGTGTGACATAAGAATGATAGAATTCACCTTAAATGTCATCTGATTTGGTTAGATATTAAAAGTCAGCTGTTCAATAACAATTCTAGTTCTAATACTGTATTAAGCTTTGAATTTGCCCGTCATATTTTATCTTTCTGGCGATATCAAATTGAGTTGCTTTTCTTAGATACATACTTCTTAGATGCAACTGTCTTTCCTATATCTAAGATAATTATTGAAATTCAAACATATTTTCATATCCTGAATTTGACCTCTGGATAAGAGTGAAGGAAATTAATATAGAACAGATACAAAAAAAAAAAAAAAGAAAAAGAAAAAATCTTTGTAAAGTATGTAATTTTTCTTTTGATTCAAACTTTAAGTAAGCTATAGGGCTCAGAAGATAAACCCATAATGCTTGATCAAGTTTATATTTAAAGGCGGTTAGGTCACTGAATTTGACTTAAAGTGTAAAATAATTTTGGTTTGTAAGAATTACAAAACTTTAATTGCTGCTTAATTTGCTTTGACTTTAACACACTAGGTTTGAAAGGAAGTGATTAAATTTGATCTATTAGTTGTAGACAAGTGGTACTTGTACAAATTTTCGTTTGATCATAAGGCAGCACTTGTAGAAAGTCATTTTGACACTTATAACACATTCATTAACCTCAATATGTCAAGAGGCAATCATTTATCCCGTGACAATAAGATTGGTTTGTACTTGATATAGTACATACTAGTTGTGAAACATATGAACTTATTTCTATAGGTACATGATATTATGTACACCGAAGGATATGAATTTGGGATGGAAAAATATCTAATGTTATTCTGAAATTAAGATTTGAGAGATTATGATGATATTTTATTGAAACCTAGCTCTCAAGGTCCCTAACATATGAACAGAAATTCACTGGCATAATAAAAATTTGAGCTTCACATACAGAGTTCATGAAAACTTCATGAAATATTGGACTTCTAGGGATTTTTTTCCGTCCAAATAATAGTTTAAGTGTGAGATTTCATCGGACCAAACAAATTTTTATCAGCAAGTCTGATAAAACTGATACTTTTCAGGAACTTTGAACATAAAGGATAACCTAGAATTTATTCATACATATATATCAAAGGTCATGGTTAGGTATAACAAATATTTTCATTATGGAGAAACACTTTCATTTCAATGACAATTTCCATATTTTATAATTATGCTTGATTTGACGTGTTTTTATAACACTTAAGGCAAGGTAACTTAAGAATTGTCATGACCTTTGAATAACATATAAAGGACCTGACAGTATCTTTTTGATAACTTTCCTTGAAGATGAAATCATATAATTCATCTGCAGTTAGAGAGCCTAACTTAGTTTTATTGATTTTGTGAAAAGCTATTTATTTGAAGCTAACAGTAAATAAATGTGTATGAAAATATCAATTTCTTGAATATTTAAGAAAATAAATTCAGAAAATATTATTTTGTTCGTAGGACGGTTGGATTTGATGTCATGCGGTACCTGTATGATTTTGTATGATGACATATGAACCTGTCCCATACTAATTGATGGAGTGCTAAAATGTCAAAACATTGAGGCAGAAATCTGATGGTGAATACACAAATCAGTGAATGGGATTAGGGGAACTGATAGTAGACTGTGATTCCTGACACTGTGGAAAGTTGGACTGCAACACATTTCATATCAGAAAAGAGAGAAAAATGGAATCCCATCTATAAGTTAAGACACACCAAGCAGCATGCCTCTACATATACATGTACTTTTAATTTTCAATTGTTTATTAATATGTCAAATGCGTTTTGTATGCCGTGCATATACATTTTTTGCACATTTATTGTAATGTTCTTATTCTAAAGTTGTTTAAAATAAACAGAAAAATGAAGAGAAGTCAAGAGTATTTTTGCACTTTTAATGAACTCAATCTAACAGTAGAAGGAAATATTACATAACATACAGAGAGCTCCCTTATTTCTTTGAAACACATGTTGTTGATAGCTGTATTGTGTAATGCATGGGAAAACAATCATTTGGTAACAAACAAAACAACTGGAGACATAATATCCTCAGCATTTCTTTGTTTAACTAATGTATCAAATAAGTAGGCTGACTTTTTGCATCTCAGAGTTGATTTACATAGCATACATGTATGTTTCTTAGTAGATAGGATGCTTTGAGTCTTTGATTTATGATAGATGTGGGACATACCATTACACCTTAGTCCTCTCTATTAGATGCTAATTTGTGAAAGAAATAGTGGGTAAATTATTCGTTTAAAATTTGTTCAAGTACTCTACTTGAATAAACTGGTACAAAAACTTACCCAATCTTAACTAATAGCTCAGGATGAAGGGAAAGATTTTTGTGTTATTTTTGTATGACGTCAAACCATCCCTCCCGTTTTCTGAATGTTTTGGAGCCTGAATAACACTCTGAGCTGAAGTACTCTAATACAAAGCTATTCTGCATCTGTGAGTGGAATTGGATGAAAAGATATATAGCATTCTGAAGATACTGGCTTGTTCTCAATTTGATTACAGATGCATTGAAAAGTAAGTACTTTTTCATGTTTTGAACAAAAAAAGAAAGAGTTGTGTGGCTTTGTTTTAATTTTCACTAGGAAATAAAATTTTCAGTCATTTCAGACCCTTGGTCTATGAGAAATCCCCCTCAAAAAAAAAAAAATTATAAACAAAAGTAGTAAAATGAATAAGAATTGTAACTACACTTTTAGCATATTTCGTGGCATCACATCTTTATTTGAAAAATATCGATTTGTATTTTTAGTAAGTGTTTAATGCTTTTCTAGATTTGATTAAAAGAGGGTACTTTGAATTACATTTTATACCTTCCTATTTCAACTTAAATGACTTCAGTCACTCTTCATAAATATGAATAAATGTTGATTTTGATTGGATTTATGTCCATTGTGGAAATTTGATAAAATAAATTTTGAATATGTGAAGTATTTTTATGATCATAAAGGGAACAAAAATAAGCTTATTTCATTCATTTGAATCAAAAATTACTTTGGGTACAAAAGAATTCTTCCTGATTATGAATTAGAGTAATATTTGAGTTGCGAATTAGTAGAAAATATGACTGTAGAAAATATGACTGTTTTATCTGTAATTCACAGTTATAGTTCAAAAATATTATTAGAATTTGAGAATACTCAATTCATCCATTATACATAACAAATTCAAAAATTACTTCTTCGTCTTTTCAAACTCATATTTGCACTTTTACATTCAAATATAATTAGAGAGTATCTTTAGATTTACCACCAAAATGCTTCAATGCTTCACGAAGACGAACTTGTTTCCCTTAATCTTCTTTGACAATGATGTTATGTTTGTATTTCAGATGTTAAGATATTTTGGTATTTTACACATCCTTGCTGTGTGTGTAGCGTACAAACCATCAGTAGGTCCTTTCTTCTTCCTGTGTAATTACCATGGCAACGTTAACGAGCTGGGAATAGACAAAGGGGAGGTGGCAGTGGGCGTGTCTATAGAGGGAAACCCAGACACATATGTTCCTGGAAATTTCTATAATGGTGTGCAATTGAATATAAAATTTTAGTAAAAATAAACCTTTGTTATTGTAAATTTGTGGATTTTCTTTTGAAAAATTTGTATGATCATCTATAATCTGAAGTATTCATAATGGGTATTGTATGAAAGAGGTCATCACTAGTGTATTTTTTCATGCTTCATATGTTTAAAAAAGAGGATATCAAATTTTTGTGTTTCATATTCAAATTCCTCTGTAATTTTAAAATTCTCTTTCATTTTCTTAACAAATAACGTAATTACACATGCAAACTCAAAAATTGAAAGTGGAAATTTTTATCAGCTATCTGATACAATAATTTATTACTTTTGTAAAGCTAAGAACATATTCAATGAAGCTGCATTAATATTGTGGAGAAATTCAAGTGGATGTTATATTTCATTGTAGTGACGGTGACATCAAGTTTGAATTTTGATGGATTTTTCCTGACTGGTTTGTATACATTAACATCTGAAGCACTGGCCAATCTTAGAAATCAAGGTTTCTATGGTAACAGCTTGAATGGTCAGAGTCTGATGTGCTCCATGGTTCACCATCATATATCCCTGCAGCCCCAGCATAAGCTGTCTTTCCTTTGGTTAGCCCCGCCCTCAGGAACAGGATGTGTTAGCTTTCTGTAAGCTCATTAGCTCTACTGGTCTCAGACCAGTCGAGCTTATGCGATCACCCTTCGTCCGGCGTCCGTCCGTCTGTCCGTCTGTCCGTCTGTCCGTCTGTCTGTCTGTCCGTCTGTCCGTAAACAATTCTTGTCCGGACAACTCCTCTGAAACTGTTAGAGATAGAAACTTAATTCTTTTTGTATTTTACTTGGTCCATGGTCTAGTTGTGCACCTGACATTCAGTTTCAGTCCTTGACTCCCAGGGTCTTAGAAAATGGGCGTGGTCATTAAATTCTATGTAATTTTGTCCGGATAGCTCTTCTTTCACTATTAATGATAGAGACATAATTCTTTTTGCAATATGATGGGTCTGTAGTCTAGTTGTGCACCTGATATTTTGTTTGAGCCAATGACCCCCAGGGTCTCGGAAAAGGGTGTGGCCATTTTCTTTTATATTATTCCATATAATCTTATGCTTACAGCGCTGACACTATAAATAATGGAGACTAAATTCTTTATGCAATATGATGGTTCAGTAATCTCGTTGTCCACCTCATATTTTGTTTGAGTCTCTGACCCCAAGGGTCTTAGAAAATGGGTGTGGTTGTTTTCTCTCTATTAAACTACATGTGATCTGATCATGATAGCTAATTTCCCAGAATTTATGGATAATAGTTAATTGATTTATTCCAAAATATTATCGGTTTGCAGTTTAGATGTCATTACAGTATTTTACTTCAGTCCCTGTTCCCTAGGATTCTGGAAAATGGGTATATGGCTATTTTCTCTTACCCTATCTACATGCATTTAGAGTACATAAGTGACAGAAACTATAAATAAACAAAGATATTGCAATTTTACAATATTATCATAGATGAGTCTGTAATTTAGTTTTTCTCATATTTTATTTGGGACCTGACCCAGGATTTTATCTTCAATTCTATAGAAACGCTAGGGGATAGTTTCGGAATTTCCTCTGATCAATCAATCAACATGAAAATCTTTTCTATAGTGTTTATACAGTGCAAGAAAGATATCAAATAGTCAAAATGCATGTATTTCTCACTTATTTTTTATTTGTTTAACATGTTTAAATTGTAAGATATTTGGGGAGAGTAGTGAGAATTTTTGTTGCAAGAGTACTAGAATGTCCGAAGTGATCACAGACTTGAGCTGTGCTTTCTGTTAAATGGGAACACCAGAATCACAAAGGTTGATCATTTTATCAAATAAAATAGCAATAATGCATCCTTCACATTGCCAAATGAAAGGAATATTGTGCTTGTGTAAGTTTTTTTTTTTGAGGGGGGGGGGGGGGAGGGGGGGGAGGTAACTAGAATGTCCTAAGTGATCACAGACTTGAGCTGTGCTTTCTGTTAAATGGGAACACCAGAATCACAAAGATTGATCATTTTATCAAATAAAATAGCAATAATGCATCCTTCACATTGCCAAATGAAAGGAATATTGTGCTTGGGTAAGCTTTTTTTTTGTGTGGGGGGGGGGGGAGAGGGGGGAGGTAACTAGAATGTCCTAAATGATCACAGACTTGAGCTGTGCTTTCTGTTAAATGGGAACACCAGAATCACAAAGATTGATCATTTTATCAAATAAAATAGCATCCTTCACATTGCCAAATGAAAGGGATATTGTGCTTGTGTAAGCTTTTTTTTTTTTTTGGGGGGGGGGGGGGGGGAGAGGGGGGAGGTAACTCTTACATCTTTCTTTCTTCTTATAAATTCCTCCACTGCTTGGAGTACCACCCCCAATGGGTTGTAAAACTGTGTGGTTTGATAAAATTTTTCATAATGTTTACATTAAAGCAAGTGACACATGTTTTAAAAGAAGATAATATAACAAGAGATGCCTTATTGGCATATCTACTATGTGTTAATCAAATTTAAAAAAAATTAAAATAAAATACTAAAAAAAATCATTTGTAAAAGCCGACTCATACAAAAATATTTCAACCCAGGAAAACTTCTACCAAAATTTTCCTTTATTGCCATTTGACAAATATTATCATAGATGAGTCTGAAATTTAGTTTTTCTCATATTTTTATTTGGGGACTGACCCAGGATTTTATCTTCAATTCTATAGAAACGCTAGGGGATAGTTTCGGAATTTCCTCTGATCAATCAATCAACTTCAAAATCTTTTCTATTATGTTTATACAGTGTAAGAAAGATAACAAACAATCAAAATGCATGTTTTTCTTACTTATTTTTTAATTGTTTAAGGTGTAAGATTTTTAGAGAGAGTAGTGAGACTTTTTGTTGCAAGAGTAGAATGTCCTAAGTGATCACGGACTTGAGCTGTGCTTTCTGATAAATGGAAACACCAGAATCACAAAGATTGATCATTTTATCAAATGAAATAGCAATAATGCATCCTTCACATTGCCAAATGAAAGGTGCTTGTGTAAGTTATAGAAGTTGAATTTGTAACAGGAGAGGGAGAGATGTGACTGTACCGGGAATCGAACCCGAGATCTTCTGCTATCAAGGCAGACGCTCTTACCAACTGAGCTATCTGGGCACGATGCCTGTTCCTGCCACACTCCTCTCTACCAATTTTTCAGGTTTCCATGCTCTGGAAACCTCACACTAAACTCAGCTTCACCTTGAGTCATTTAGTTTGGTGCCAATTCTGTAACAGGAGAGGAAAAGATGTGACCGAACCGTGAATTGAACCCGAGACCTTCTGCTATCTGGGCAGACGCTCTTACCAACTGAGCTATCTGGGTACGATACCTGTAACTGCCATAAATTAATGGTAATAAACTAATGTTTCAGGCCTTTTTGTCAATTGGACCTCGAGTCATTTTGTCCTTTTAAAATTTGACCAATCAAAAACATCATTTCAACCTCATGCAGATTTTGAAATATTTTTCTGAACTGGGATATATGGTAGAAATGTTTTCTACAGAGGATCAAATATTTCATACCGGTATGTAAAAATATTTTGTATTATATTTTAATAATTAGCTTCTGTCTACATTAATACCACATTCGCCCTAAAAGTTCATGTTCTTCGTTCAATATTCTATTTACATTGTTTTACATTTACTAAATAAATAGCCTAAAACCTTTTTAGGTTTTAGAACAAAATGGCCGATACTTTTAAAATTTCACTCGGTAGGCCACATGTCCTATTATGTTTAATTTCAATCTGAAACTGCCTGATTACTTGATCTAAGTATTTTCACTGGTCAGTATAAGAAAGAAGGAAATATCTCTTAATATAATAGAGTATCCTATGCAATACTATTTCAGCTCAAATGAGAGGTTATTTATGCCTTTAGTCTTAATTTTGTAAAAGGGCATATAGTGGTAGGTCTGTCTGTTCATCTGTTTGTCTATCCATCCGACTTTCAGTATATCATTCCATTCAACTAAATTCTGATGAAAGGGTATAAGATAATAGAGCTGTCATATATTGCATGTCTATGAACCTTGAGATTTATGCTCATCTTTTGGAGCCAAATTTTTAACCTTTGACCCCATCACTGACCTTTGACCCACATTTTTTGAAAAATAAAAACATCTGTTATTTTAGTTTTGATACATATGGTATGTTATACATGTTGTATATACACGTTTTAAGTAATTCTCTCACATTCTAGAGAAATCTAAGGCACGGTCCATTTGATATTCTTGGGGGGGGGGGGACTCCGTTTTTTTCAAAAAAAAAAAATTTTGCTCTGAATTTTGATGAAAAAAATTAATTAGGAATTGATGGATATGCCTTGGCATGTGGTTGTTGGTTCTAATAAAAAAAAACTGATACACATTTATCCCGCCTCTGGCAAATTTCTTGCAATCTGATTGGTCGAGAAGAACCAAATATTATGTTGTATTATTTTACTAACAGAATATTATTTTGATATCCTGCTTCTACTAAGATGCTTTATGCTTTTGAAGTCACCAAAATGCTTTAGAATATGTTGACGTAACATACACAAACCAAAAGCGATTCAGCGGGATAAATTCGTTATAGAGTGTTTTACAGTGGGGATACAGAAATATATTGGGTCGATGAAAAAAGTGGTATTAGGCAAGGTGAAGTCCAGCATTCATTCTCTTGAGTGTATATGTACAAATCTACCAGGAGAGCTTCAGTCTCATCAGAGACTTCTGGTTTTCTTAGAGTTATCTTTCTTTGTCTGCAAAGTCTATGCTCAAGACCTTCTTTGTCTGCAAATAGATTCTATACTTCAGAGAAAATTTTTCATCAAAGTAAGTGGTTTGGCAATTTCCTTATTCTTTGGAATATCTGTAGGGTCTTAATTTTGTATTTACTAGGTATTGGTATTTGCTTTTGAATTTGTGCACCTAAACAAAAAAAGTTGTTTCCTTTAATTGATATATATCTACATTTCTTACTAATCTAAAGAATTCTATTATAACAAGAATTCTCTATATTCATGTATGACCTATTTTAGTGCCACTGCCACCCTTGGACAACAGCTCCTCTTCAAAGATACCACAGTATTACAGATGTGTGAAGCTGGAGGTATTCTTATTATATGTCTTGGTTTATTGTGTCGCCTGCGAAGCGTATGGATACTTAGGGATCACTTTGTCCGTTGTTTGTCTGTCTGTCAGTTATGGATGTCACACTTGGATGTCACACCCTATAAAAGTAATTCCTGAGTGTCGCTATGTTTTGCAGGTGACACATGCATTCTTTGGAATGATTTTTATTTTTGGTGTGAGTGAACCAAGTAAAATCTCCTTTGTGAAAGGGCCAATATTGCCAATCCTTATTAGTCATATAATTTCCATGAAATTGTTTTTTTTTGGGGGGAAATAATAGTTCATTGTTGCTCTTGACGAAACATGAATGTGAAAGAAATTTTTATTCTTATACATTTATCTTGTAACTTTACTCTTTCTCTTCATGTTATTTAAAAGGAAAGGTAATATATTTGATGTAGCCTTTGATGATGTTCCCTTCTGTGTGTTGCCGTGTTTTAGTCAATGAATCATTAGTACACTTGTACTATGAGGATTTCAATAATCCCTGTACATTGTCATATGTGTTCTTTAAGTCTTAATTCATTCAACATTTCAGGATCCCCCTCCTCCCCACTCCGCCCTGAGTTAGCTACTGTACATAATGATGGGGTGATCCTCAGGGATGACTTTGATTCATCTGACAACTTCAGTCCCTCCATTTGGTAAGTATATCAGATGAGGAATCTGATGATATGACAAACTCAGTCTATTCTGGGTAATATTATATTATTTTGTCTTACTTTGTCTACTGTTTATGAATTACTGGAGTTTATGTATCTGGTATAGAAGAAATGATAATACTGAATTTTGAAGTATATTGCAGAGGTGCTAAAATCTTGAAAACGATGCCAGTCATTTGGACCAGCATTGTTATCAGTTAAGCCGGTCCAAATGAGAGTTTGCTGGTCTGAAAAGAAAAATGAAATAGTATTACGATTTTAGTTGCCAATACTGAAATGGTAAAATTCTTGGTTTTTGATTCAAATTAATTTGATTCTGTGTAGAAAGGACGTTTTATCGGACAAAATGTCATTTGTTTGTTTTTAGCTCGCCGGGACGAATGTCCGGAGAGCTATTGTCATACCCCCGGCGTCGGCGTCGGCGTCTGCGTCTGCGTCTGCGTCTGCGTGCGCGTGCACAAAAACTTTAACCTTGCTTATAACTTTTAAACCAATACAGATTGGGCTTTCATATTTCCCATGTGCATTCCTTGTGACAAGACCTTTCCATGGATACCAAAATTTTTGACCTTGTGACCTTGACCTTGGAGATTGACCTTCTTTTGAAAAACTTTAACCTTGGCCATATTTTTGGAATGGTAAGTGATAGGGCTTTGATATTTCACATGTGTATTCCTTGTGACAAGACCTTTCCATGGATACCAAAATTTTTGACCTTGTGACCTTGACCTTGGAGATTGACCTACTTTTGAAAAACTTTAACCTTGGCCATATTTTTGGAATGGTAAGTGATAGGGCTTTGATATTTCACATGTGTATTCCTTGTGACAAGACCTTTCCATGGATACCAAAATTTTTGACCTTGTGACCTTGACCTTGGAGATTGACCTACTTTTGAAAAACTTTAACCTTGGCCATATTTTTGGAATGGTAAGTGATAGGGCTTTGATATTTCACATGTGTATTCCTTGTGACAAGACCTTTCCATGGATACCAAAATTTTTGACCTTGTGACCTCGACCTTGGAGATTGACCTACTTTTGAAAAACTTTAACCTTGGTCATATTTTTGGAATGGTAAGTGATAGGGCTTTGATATTTCACATGTGTATTCCTTGTGACAAGACGTTTCCATGGATACCAAAATTTTTGACCTTGTGACCTTGACCTTGGAGATGATTGACCTACTTTTGAAAAACTTTAACCTTGGCCATATTTTTGGAATGGTAAGTGATAGGGCTTTGATATTTCACATGTGTATTCCTTGTGACAAGACCTTTCCATGGATACCAAAATTTTTGACCTTGTGACCTTGACCTTGGAGATGATTGACCTACTTTTGAAAAACTTTAACCTTGGCCATATTTTTTGAATGGTTAGTGATAGGGCTTTGATATTTCACATGTGCATTCCTTGTGATAAGACCTTTTTTATTGTTGTTGTTGCAATTTACATATGGTTGCCACCGGCGAGCTATGTTGTCATTCTGACAAGTCTGGTTTCTATCATCGCTGACTGTGTAGTCAATCATGTGTGTTAACCCATCCCTTAAGGCATCAAAATTGGCTCAGGACGTAGCATTTAGAAAAGTAGCAAGTCCTGATGAATGAATTTCAATTTTATATCCCAAAGATTGAGACTTATCTTCAAACTGTCCATGCCTACATTTCTCGACTTTCTGAGCTTACCATTAGTAACACGCAACATCTTTGCCCTACCTGCCTTGTCGTATATCAAATACACATTAGATAACATTGTGACTTCGGTATTTATAATGCAAAATTACTGAGAGTAGGCATAGGTTTGATTATTTACTGTCTTGGGGTTTTCTAATGTAAGGAAGTTTAGGGTTTGGTACATTTGCTGTATGCTGCATTCATCTGTGTGACATTTTATTACCGAAAAGCAAATTTGCTGTCAAATTTATGATGGACATTTTGACTGGCATTGACATGAACTTTGCCAGTAAGAGTAAATTTATGCTGGTCATGCCGTTTAAACTGGCAGATTTCAGCATCTCTAATATTGCAAAACATAAAAGCTACTTTTATTATTAAAGGATGTTGACCTCCGGTGTAAACATCAGTAATAACTGTGGTACGGTGATGTACGGGGATTCAGCGCTGTTCTGTGAATCACAAGGAGAACGTAGGCTGGTAAGGTCATTTTAATATGTTTATAAGATTAAGATACAGGGTTTAGATGGTAACAGAGTAAATTCCAGTTTGGGTGTACAAAAATTAACCTTAATCGATTATCTATTTTCAGGTTACAGTACCTCTCAATACTACTGCAGCCATTGTTCTACAGTTTGCTTTGTGTAAGTACATGTACTTGTATATGTAAAAGTGTGTCTGAATTTAGTAATAATTAAGGACAAAATTCACTTGATTTTTATGGTGGATTATTTGTGAAAATAAATATGTCCAATGTACTGTTGAGATTTGAATTTAATTTAAAGATTTTAAAATTTGGAGTCAAAGTAGGAATGAAAGAATAAAAAAAAATGTTTTGCCTTTTAAATGTATATCATTTTTCTGCATTTCAGCATCAGGATCCTGCAGTTCTAAGAGCAATGATGATCAAAACATTACAGTATCTCTTGGTCTTAATTCTTGTTCTGATTGGCTCAAAATTGATACAGTAATGTGAGTTTGAGATTTTCATAAGCTATCTACATGTATAATTTTTTTACTGTGTTCACATGGAAAATATTTTTGATGAAAAGATACAAACCTCATTTGATTTGATTGGATATTGAAATTCACATTAACAAATGAATAAGAACTCAAACTTGATTTTCAGTCCACCTGAGCCTGGTAGGTCAGAAGTTCACCTTGTGCACCTCCCACCCTGGGGACGAGGGGAGGGGATCTGTATTCAGTGGCAGCAGATTTCCCGCAATTATGTGGAGACTACGCCTACCACCACGCCTACAACAACCATCACCACCACACCCAAACCAACAACAACAACTGTCTATGTACCAATCTTCATTCCTAACGATCAGCCAATGATAGACAACATACAGAATGACCAATCACAGGCAGCGTTTGATGGCTGCTGGGCTATAGATAATGTACTTGTAGCCAACATGGCACACCCCCCTACTGTACTGGAGGAGAACTTTGATCCTGTAGATCCTGGCAAGTGGCTCTTCTTTCCAGGGGCTAATATCAGGGTAAGTATTTTTAATAGATTATCTTACTGAAAATAATAACATACAAATGTACATTCCTACGTTTTATCTTTGTGAAATAAACCTTCATCTCAAGAGTACTGATATTCATCGAGTAGATTTATGCCTTCTAAAATATACTAGTACATCTCTTCTTAGTATAAGTATGTTTAATGTTCTTCTTCATGGCATAAATAAATAT
Organism: Pinctada imbricata; assembly: GCA_033119305.1. NCBI lineage: Eukaryota > Metazoa > Mollusca > Bivalvia > Pterioida > Pteriidae > Pinctada > Pinctada imbricata. Next base: position 102,455,911 of record VSWD01000005.1, on the reverse strand, counting down.
CATATCTTTCTTTTCTTGTCATTGTTAACAGCACAAGTGTTTGTCGGAGGAAAATTCCATGTATTTTAACCTGGCCAATCAGAGCCATAACTATGTGGTCAGTCGTGACCTAGATCTCTCTCCGGCCGATGTGATGGATGATGTAATGCTAGAGGAACAGTTTGAGTCCAAATTTCAGCCAGGGTAAGTTTTACATGTACGTGAACTTCTAAGAAGTTTTCATTGTACATCCTTATATACCCATACAAACCATCCTACCTTCTCTCCATGTACATCCTTATATACCCGTACAAACCATCCTACCATCTTCGGTAAAGGATCAACATTAAAAGCAAGATAATCTATTGAAATTCAGACCTGATAGTCATATGTCAAAGGTCAAGGCCCTCTTATTAAGTAGTCTAATGCAATATGCTGTTTACCTATATTTTTGTTTATTAGCTGGCAGATCACAGGGGGACGTGTGGATGTGGTATGTGGTATACTATACCAGGCCAACTCTATGATATTTGATGGAGCAGGAGAAAGGAAGGCTTGTACACCATACATGGATACAAGGACAGCTGGAAATCTACGCTTCTACTTTGGATTTGGTATGCTTATTACTAATTGTGACTCTTTGAGCAGATTATCTTTAGTTGGAATAGTTCTTAATGAAAAGGGAAAAAAGGTATCATTTAGCATTGATTAATGTGTACATGTCCTTTGTTAAATTGATTAAACTATTTGTTTTGTATTTCTAGGGAGTGGTGCATGTAGGGTGACAGAGACAGAGAAAGTAAAAGTATCATTATACCTGGAGAATAAAAAAGGACACAGCTACGTACTGAGAGAACTGGGTTATAAAGGATTCAAGGTACAACAAATATGTCCAGGTTTTACTTGCTTGAGATTTTGAAAAATATCATTGGAAAAATGTAATATATAAAATGATACAGTTTTTCAAAACTTCTTTCATTTAGTTAGAATAGGAATTAAATGTGCTTGATATAAATATCGATATTTAAATTTTTTCTGTGCTAAGTTCTTTAAAAAATGATACCAATGTACTTGACCTTCTAATTTTGACCTTTTTATATGCATGTCCGTAGACTAGACTTATTATGGTATTTACACTGATTGTAACATTTTATTTGGAGAAAAGGTAATCACTTTTTCCTTCAATTTATCCAAATTTTCACTTATGCAATTCAACAGGTCTAATTTCCACATTCAAAAAGACTGATTGATTTCATCCTAGGTTACTTCAGCAAGCACTGCATTTGTCATATACTGTAAATTGGTTTTTATTTGTCAGATACCAATTTTCGTCATTTTTGTCAGTGCCTTCCTTGACGAAATTACGTCCGACGAATATAAATACTTCTGACAAAAAATAATTAGTAGTAAGGAAAAATTGAATCAGTCTCTTGGTAAACATAAATATAAACCGGGAGCACAGCGGAAGTTTAAGTTTAAGAGTTTTAAGACATTGTTAAATAGTGATATTCCGACACGCAAATGGCAAATCAATGAAAACTGAATATGAACACAAGGTCGCATATAATGTACTTCTAATTACTAAATAATGTTTTCACAGCAAGTTAGGTGATATACATGTCTAATTGTATGTTTACCGATAATTGCTAAACAAACAATGAAAACACATACATACAACGGATTTGACTATTTGACCATGTTGACGGCGGATTTAAATGTAAAGTTGGCATTTGAGCAGACGAATTTACATTTTAGGGACCCTTGGATGACGAATTTACGTACTGACGAAATAATCATTTTTAACTAATTGACGAAAATTGGTATTGACAAAAATAAAGCAATTTACAGTACATCTAATATTAATTATGGTTATACATTTGTAATGTAATTTTGTCATACTTTATACTCCTTACTAGGAGCCTCAGTTGATATCTATACCCATCAATGGATACCAGAGACAGACATGGTCCCGTATCTGCTGGTTACAGAAGTACCATACCGGCCTGAACAAGGACGTATGGGCTATAGACGGTGTACAAGTACTGCCACACTTCCCTCAGAGACTCGAGGAAAACAAAAATAAAGTCTCTCAGTTCAGTCTTAATCTACAGTGTGGAAACGATGCCAAGAAAAATAGGTTCGTATTTTTTGTTTTCTTAAGATCTGTCTTATTAGTATTTTATCCTTGCATCAATACATGTATGTGTGTACATGTACATGTATTTGTGATGAATTGTGCTTTTAAATTCATTGCTTACAAGCTGAAGTAACTTGCATGTGTGAATATTTGGTAAATTGAAGAAAAATGTGAATTTTGAGCCATTAGTTGAAAATGTTAAGTAAAACCAAACTTAGGAAGAGAAACATTTATGCATATCTCTCTTAGATATGTGATCTACATGTATATATCAGCTGAATAGTGGCAAACTTGTAGTAACCTAATGTAATATATTATGTAACAATCAGTCCATCATTTATTTTGTAGCGTAACTTTAGAGTATTCCACAGATCAGGGGCGGAGCTGGTACCCCCTACATGAGCCCTGCCTTCCAGGGAACTGCTTGGGCAAGCACCAGCCTGTTAGATCTAAGTTTGAATCTCCAGATTTTAGAAGGTACATGTATGTACATGTAGATATCCAAGTATTCCCATCTCCCATTCTCCTTTTCCCCAAATACTACCCAAAGGAAAAGGTGAAATAAGAAGGAAAATAGTATGATATAATCAGTACTTATAAGGATATCTAGATAACAAATGGGTTAGAGCAAAGTTAGTTACATTTACTTGTCTTCTTTTAGTTGGAAGCGAGTGACCCAGCCCTTGCCGTATGCTGCCATGGTACCAACTGTTAGATTCAGGTGGATCCAGGAGGAGGGTACCAAGTCACCAAACTGGGCAGTAGATGACGGTGAGTAAACCGCAGACTTTCACTGTATGTGTACAAGTACTTTAGTGCATGTAAATCTTAGCAGAAACATGTCAAAAATGGGAAACATTGACATACATGTATTAGTATAATCATGAATTTGCAAACATGTATGAGTATAATCATGAATTAGCATACATGTATTAGTATAATCATGAATTAGCATACATGTATTAGTATAATCATGAATTAGCATACTATTATTAAATGTATTAGTATAATCATGAATAAGCATACATGTATATTCATGCAACTTATTTTCCATTATAACTTTTAAGAATGATTAAGTGTTATCTTCCATGAATGTAGTCTTATGAATCCCGGTTAAAATAAGAACAAATGCAGTATTCAATCTCTGATGCATGATAAATTTGGTAACTTTTTATATTGTTTTATTTTGTCCCAATCTCTGAGAAAATGTGTAAAATTAATGATTATCTTTTTGTGTTTCAGTGTTTATTGGTGATTGTAAGGATGGATGTAGCGGTCATGGACAATGTTTACAGACAGGCTGCAAGTAAGTTAGATTTCTTAAACTATCAGGCTTTTATCTTATAATTGGCTAGAAGATTTGTCAGCCAAAATGAAGAAACATTCATAAGAAGAAATGGAATTACAGCAAAATATGCTCAGTATTTTTTTTTTCAATAGCAAAAGAGTGTTGACATAATAAAATTGTAATTATTTAGTTTAAACATATTTATGATTTGATCCCTGAATGGAATATTGAGTCTTTGAAGTAGATGTAATGTAGAGTTGTAACTATTTTGGTGTTTAGCTGTGGGTGCTTCAACCAGGCCTTGTTGGAGATCCCTCATTCTCTTATAACTATAGCACTGAGATCCTAGTGGAAATGTTCCGTCATGTTTTGGAAATTGGATGTTGGTCAAAATATTTCTATTGAATATGAATATTGAGTCTTGGTGAAAAGTTCTCTTATGCTTAAAATGTGTATCAATTCTACTTTCAAACAATGAGTCACATTTGATACACTGAATATTAAATGCACTCAAAAAAGGATCCTTGCTTGAATCTGAACCTTTACATATTATCACAACATTTATAAAAACCTTGACCATCTGTAGTAATGACAGTGTGATAATGTGTCTTGGTGCACTAAAACCCAGAGGGTAGTAAGATGCAAAAAATGTCCTATATGTAGTTGGAAATAGACCACTTGCCAAAATTAATAATGGCTGACAAAATGACGAAAAATGTCCGAGCTAAGCAACTTTGGCGCACTTTTTCATTGAGATTGCTTCTTTCAACAGTGATGTCATAATTAAAAACAACGCCAAATGATGTTGACTTGGACATTTTGAGCTTTCTAACAAAATCAGAAAATGTCCTTGTCTTAATGTTCACCAGATTATTAACTTTGGAAAATTATCTTTAATGATTACATCAGCAGTACATTTTTTACTTTTGATTCCATGAAGGCAATTGAGTTTGAAAATGAATCTGAAAATGTGTTGTACGTCTTGAAAGAGGCTTAAATAATCAATATCATGGTTTTTGATCATAGAATTGAATTGAATTCCTTGTCAATCCATTTATTCTAATTTTAAAACCCTGAAGGCATTCCTTGTCAATCCATTTATTCCAATTTTAAAACCCTGAAGGCATTTTTTGGAACAATGTCTATCATTGGCTGTGGCAGAAAGGGAAACCTATCTAATGTGTGAATTTTGAACTGTAAAAGTCTATGTCTATATCTATGTCTAGAGCAAAAAATGAAATTTACTGATTCTATGTCCTCGTTTAATTTTGAATTAAGAATGAAAATTCAAGATGTAAATGCTAAAGCAGTTTATTGTGCATAAAATCTCAACATATCCAAGGTAATAGATATTTCATAGTCAGTATCCACAATGTATCAACAATTCTCAAACGATTATGCAAGTCCAGTCCTTAATTTGACTGACCAGTCCATTTTATCCTTAACCAGTAACAGCGGTGATGGTAGATACACAGGTGTTACTGTAAGTGCTCCATACAAGTCCTGCGGGGCAGGTCAGAACGTAGGCGTCGCCAGCCAAGTCACATTGGATGAATTTGTTAGGGTTAGGATGGGGGTAGAATTGGTTCTGGCCTCCAAGTGCTGTACGACAAGGGTTGGTGGAAACACCAGTACCTGTAAAAAGAAAGTCATCGTCGTCGAATATAAGAATCAATCATTTTTGCTGAATATTTCCTCAGAGTTTTAGTGCTATCCCTCATATTTGAGTCTTCAGTGTCTTGAGTTTTTGCAAAAGCGCAAGGACATTAGAACCGGTTCACCCCTCTGTCTGCAGTCACAAAAACTTTATAGGGCTTTCATATTTCACATGTGTATTCCTTGTGACAAGACCTTTCCATGTATACCAAATTTTTTTTACCTTGCGACCTTGACCTTGGAGTTTGATCTACTTTTCAAAAACTTTAACCTTAACCATAACTTTTGTATGGTAAGTGATATGGTTCTTATATTTCTCATGTGTTTTCCTTGTGACAAGACCTTTCCATTGATACCAAAACTTTTGACCTTATGACTTTGACCTTAGAGTTTGACATATTTTAAAAATAACTCTAACCATTACCATAACTTTTGAATGGTTAGTGATTGGGCTTTCATGTTTCACATGTGGATTCCTTGTGACAAGACCTTTCCATTGGTTTCACCATTCTGACCTTGTGACCTCGTCCTTGGAGATTAACTCACATTTAAAACTTTATCCTCGATCATAACTTTTGGATGGAAAATTGTATGGCATTATATTTCACATATGCATTACTTTCACAAGACCATTTCCTTGGTAGTAACAAAAATTTGGACCTTTTTCTTGGTGATAAATCTTTTTAGATTTAGAATTGTGATAATACATGAGATAAGAGTGGGGGTTAAGCATTTCTTTAACGACAGACACCCAATAGCGTGGGACCACAATTTTTTGAATTTGATTTTTTTATACGTTTTTAGAGATAGCTTTTAAAATGAATATTTAAAGAAACATCGATGTGTCCAAAAATTTGGACATATCAAAATTTAAAACCAGGCTTTGAAGTCCCTTGTATGTCTTGTATAAAAACCTTTATTTGATGAAACAAAATGTTTTATTCGAGAAAGAGCCTATAAATGAAAACAAGACTCACTTGGCAGTAGAGCAGAATTTGGTGTAGGTTGTGGCTGACCGGCGACAAACGTATAGACACAGGACAGACGGCCCTGATCCCAGACGAGGAGGGAGGGACAGGTTAGGACATTGGCGTTACCATTAGGGTCACACTCTATAAACTTGTGGTTATCAGACATAACGGCGAAGTAGATATTGTTGAGGGCGAGGTTAGCTGTTGTGCAAGGGTTGGTACCAAGACCGGTGATGGTTTGTGGGGGGTTGGGGTTGTATACCTGTACATAGAATGATAATACAAATTTAATGTAATGAGTCGTTTCTTTGTTGCTTTTTTAGATTCTTTCAGTCGCATTATATGAGATTGAGTGTTATCTGAATGATTTGGTAATACACGGAGTTTTTCTTTGATGGTCATTAAACAGCGATCTACAAAATTAGAATGATTATGTTACAGATATGGCTAATTTTACAAAAACATAGCGTTTTAAGTGAGCAATAAAGAATTAGGATGGATTGGTGTGGAGATGTTACTTACTTGAGATACACATGATCTGGTTGCTTGGTTGTACACTTTACCGGCAGGACACTGTACTACGTACATTTCTCCAGTAGAATCGCATTGAATGAATTTAGCGTTGTCATTGGCAACGGGGTAGTACACTTGGTTACGTCCATTCCTACAAGGGTTGGTGATGCCGGTCGCAAAATCTAACAAAATAATTATTAGTTATTTATGCTCTTAGAATGTAAAGTATAGATTTAACTGTAGATTTCGTTCGTTATCTCCACTATTCTGCAAAATGTCAGTCACTTTTAAATAGAAATCTAGTTGATTTATTTTTCCTACCGGTTTCACGAACGATGTCATCTGGAATATGCGTTTGATGAATTTTGATATTGTAAGATTTATTCCGCAAAGCAAAGCTGCTTGTAACTTTCATTTTGTCTGGCGTCCGTCCTGCTTGTACTTATGTTAGTTACTCTTTCAAAACAATAGCTTTAACTTTGTGATTAAATATTCCATATACTAGTATCTAAAATAACAAGGAATGCCAATAACAACCAGAGATGTCAAGATCACCTTCAATGTCAGAGTCACACAGCCAAGGTCAAATATTACGTCCGGTGACAGAAGTGTGCTGGAAAACTCCATATAATGTCACATTGTTACTCCAAAGAAAAGCTGAGAATGATAGAAATTGATCAAAAGAGTCGACACTGTTTGTACATTGAAAACATGAATTATTCAAATGTAAAATAAATTGGAATAGTACTTACTGCAACCGTTATTTATAACGTTGATTTGTCTCTTGTCTGAAATGTTAGAATAGTAATGTTTCAAATAAAATTTGTATCTCTATAGAAATGAAAACCTTTATGTTCTTCAAAGTTTCAAACAATTTTTTTTAACGAGTAAGCGACCGTTAAGGTTTTTTTCCCTAAAGTCTTACCTCTAGATTTCTCTGATGGCGCTGAAAGGGCCAATCCAATGAGAGAACAAACCACCAGAAACTTCATCCTGTAGATTGTGTATATAGAGGTCTGGGTTGAGATTCTTCTACTGTTATCCCCCGCTGTGATTTTCTGTGTTAGTCCCCCGTATATATAGCCAGCAGACGACAGGGAGGAGACCAAATCAAAACATGACGAGGTCGGGGTGTTAGAAGGCATATTGTCCTGTTTTCAACTTGTGTTTTGTGGTCTGCATCCTGTTGAGCAATCTCATTGGTCATTGACCGTTTGTAGCAGACGTTAAAAATCAAAAAAGGAAAGTTTCAACACTGAGGATGAAAAGTGATGTATTGACCAAGACGCTTGTTTGTATATAAATAAGGAAGGGGTTTTGAGATAACTGTCCCTCGTTGTGTATTACGGAGAAAGATTAAAAGATTAAACGATCGGTATGTTGATCCAAGGCCGTACCTCATGACGTTTTGATTCCTAATACATCAAACATCCATTATAACTTCTTTATACAAATTAATTTGACGTAATGATAACGCTCTCTAATCTTTCAACATTTGCGTTCACAGTCCGGGTTTTACTGACTCAGTACATTTAGTTTTACTCATTAAAGCGACTGAATGAATGTGTTCTCTATAGCTCTGATACATTCATTCAGTCGCGTTTCTATTTCAATGAATATTTCGTATAATTCATATTTGTAAGTGACCACTATCTCTATAATTTCTGTTTTGAATTTTTGCAAGTGGCCATGCATTTCTAAGGATTACCTCATGATTGCGTGTCTTTTTAGCTCGCCGGGACGAAAAAGTCCGGAGAGTTAATGCCATACCCTCGGCGTCGTCGTTGTCGTCGTCCGTAGACAAAACTTTAACCTGGGCTATATCTCTTCAACTATAAGGAATAGGGCTTTGATATTTCACATGTAGATACCTTGTGACGAGACCTTTCATTTGAGACCATGACCTTTGACCTAGTGACCTTGACCTTGGCCTTTGATCTACTTTTCAAAAACTTTAATCTGGTTTCTGACAAAAAACCTGTATAGACGAGTTATGTAATCTTTGATTACCCTATGTTTTATTATAATATGTTTGTTCGTTTGTCTGTTTGATAGTTTCAATATTCATTCATAAAGCTTGAAGGGACGTTTTCATGTGTAGCTGTAGATTTTGTTCAAATATTCCGCAACTTACAAATACTAAGCTCAACTACTATTTCTATTGAATAAGATTAACATAGATGCTAGATTTGACTATTGATTTGACCTTTTAAAAACGCGATGACACGATTTACCTTGTTGTTATCATATGCTGACAAATCCGTTCTTCTTTAATAATAGTTTGATTGTCTTAGTCTTTTTAAAGCTCCTTTTGCAAACTATGTTAGGAGGGGTGATAAAGAAATCACTCTGCCTTGCGATCCGTTGATATGTCCACCTTTCTCCTGTCTATTACTATTGACTATATAACTTTTTAACCTACATGAACTTCAATAATTTTTCAAGAATTGTTGCCCCAAAACACAAGGTTGTGTCATGACTTTGAGCGAAGGTCATACTCGTAAGGTCAAGGTTACAGTGAAAAGAAGTGGTTAATTCTTTTGCATTCCAAAACCGTTCAATCATTTTATGATGCGGAGTAATATTGCATAGAATTGTTGTTCAGGACCTGGGTACATGTAACAATTTGTGTAACCTGTGTAAGTTTGTGTAAGTTCATACATTCTGGTAAAGGTCATTTTGATAGAAAGTTGAAAAAAATCCTGTCCAGAAAAAAAAACCTTTGCAAAGACTTAGATAAGGTTCCATAAATAATTTTTTGCATGTCTTAGAGACATTTATAAAGATGATTACATATAACGCTGTATGGATCTGATAAATGTTTTACAGAATTATCGCATAGGAACCCAAGACCTTCTCATTTCTTTTCAAGAGCATAATTCCCCAAAAGTGGTTATTCAGTTGCTGCTCTTCTTTCTGTTGACAACGTCAATTTATCAAGAAGACGCTGTCTTGCTGATATTTTATTGATGAGCATGTTAGGATTAACGAAGATGATAAGGAAGTATTTTGTCACCATGAGTGTAAACTCTCCTCTTTATATACCTAGATGTGACTTTGGTTACTCTGGTACCACCTGTAAGCAGCCTGCAGTGCCCCACCCCACGTCTATGTTAGAGAACTTTGTGGACCAATCAGTGATGTCCTCCTCCAGCCTTATGAATGTACGAGGGGCGTCGCTTGGGTATGACTGTGATGTACTGGCCTCAGGGAAGGCATTGGTGTTCAACGCAGGAGGCCCCCGCAGGCTGGTCACCACAGACTTCAATACAACAAATAACAGGTAAAATAGATCTCGCATACAGGTGATCTGTAAATCATATGATTTTTTCATTGCATGCTGAAATATTACAGATGAGTTTTGCATTTGTTGCTTTCTTTGAAGATGAATTCTTTAACATCTGATTATCTCTATTTATACTTTGGAAAATTACGTCATAATTTGTAATGAAGTATCTGGGATTTTGATGATGTGGATTCTTTGTGACACCTTACTTGTAGATATATACAGTTTTACATAAGAGTTGGTAGTAATTCAGTCCTGTCCAAGTGTCCACCGCCTGACCGCGCCTCAGAGTCTGTTATACTAGACTACTCATGTAATGGGGGACTTACATGGGACCTCATCAAAGTCTTCAGCTCAGAAGATATCAGAGACCCACAGTATGTATTGTGTAGTGTATACTTTTAGTACATGTTTTCATTACATTTCAATGACGATATTTTATTCTCACCGTGTAAATTAGCTTAGTTTCCATGTAATTACTAAAGCTATTGTTTTCACTCTTGACATATCTTGTGGGTGGACAAAATGTCCTTTTATTGCGTGTTTCAATTCTTTATATCAAAAGCATATTTGCATTGATAGATGGATGATATTATCTGGCACTTATTGGTTGGCTGGAGAGAATAAACTTGCACAAAATCTCCATTGTATGGAAGATTACCATGATAAATATTGAGATCCCCGTCAGATAATAGTTATGTTAAGTTAAGTGTAAAGTAAGGAAAGAGGGACTGAAATGTTTCTTTTATATTACTAAACTATTTTTATTTGGTTTCAGAGCTGACATTGTTATGTTGCCTGCCCATGCCAAGGGCCCGGCATGTCGGTTTAGGTTTTGGCAGCCTAACCATTCAGGGCCTGGGTTTGATGTCTGGGCTATTGATGGGCTGAGCCTGAATGACCAGCTATTTAACACTCTAAACCTACCAATGGATGACTACAGAAATAATTCACAGGAAGTAGCGGTCAATCTTGGCAGGATTACGGATGGTTATTGTGACGGAAGGAAAAGTATGAGGTCAGTATAATTAACATAAGGAAAGGCAATACTTGGCCATGAGAAGATAGACTGACAGCAAATGATGGATCTTGAGTCTAAAACACACCAGAGATAATTGCATAGATCATACTTATGTTTTAAGAGGACTTTATTTTTCAAATGGCTCATTTTCATCTTTAGTATGCAAAAAGGAAAAGAAAAAAATCCTGAAAGATTGTGCGATATGAATATTTTAGTCTTAAAAAGTAACTTTATCCTTTTCTTGAATGATTTCAGTTTCATAGATGAGAAAGTAGATGGAGATATGAGATTTCTGATGACTGAGCCATTACATATTGGACCGACCTACATAATGCAGTTTGACCTAGTTATGGGCTGTAACCTGATGTATGATATGACAAAGGACAACCTGCTATATTTAGAATATTCCTCAGATCATGGTTTGAGCTGGTCCCTGGTACAGGAGCCCTGCGTCCCTCCCACATCTTGTAAGGAGTACAAAGAAGGGACCGTATACAAACCCTGGAAGTACACCAAGTGGACTCAAGTCACTGTCATGCTGCCACCCTCTACATGGTGAGCTGATCCCATTCTACTTGTAAATCATATTGCTCTTTATCGCATGGTACACCCTTAATTAAGTTACATAATGCCATTTCGTAAATGAATGTTATGATAACACGTCACATACATGTATCACTTTGGGAGCGTGGTCATTGGATGAAGCGCTCCAGATCCTTTGTGACGTCACAATAGAAACGATGACGTTGGAGCGTTATTTTCAAGAAATGAAGTCAGAATTATAACATTTTGACGTTATTTTGATCAATTACGTCATCTTTGTTGGATAAAAAGAATCTTGAATGATGTTTCTATTCCATACAGTATTTAGGAGACTCGTTGTGTGATTTTAATCCCCGAGACTTAAAATTCACACAACTCATTTTATAAATACCATATGAAATAGAAAATCATTTGAGATCCTATATTCATATGTTGTAATTGATATTGAAATTCTAATGCACTTTGTTTGTAACGCGCATTCTGATTGGCTGAGCGATTAAAAAACTGCAATGGGATTCACGTTTCACTGCAGTTTTTGTTATGACTTCATGTGTTGCTATGGCGATGTTATTAAAAGCAGATGTTTTCTTGCTCCTTACTGACCAAAGCATTATACTGATGTTTTACAAAAAATGACAGGGTATCAGCGAATCCCCTGTCAGAAATATCTGTTTAACCGCTCGGCTAACGCCTTACAGTAAAACTCAATTTCTGACAGGGGATTCGCCGATACCCTGTCAGTTTTTCTAAAACACACGCATTGTAACCCCTAAATATTGTTCAACTTGGTTTTCAAAAATGTACACATCTTTTATATTATCTTAGGGGCCATGCCATTCGTTTCCGTTTGCGGCAATCTGATTGGTCGACTACAGACTCTTGGGCTGTATCAAGGCTGTACATTGGTCAGCAGTGTCCTAGAATGTGTAATGGACATGGAACTTGTGTAGAAGGGGTCTGTCAGTATGTCTCCTTATGGCATTTTTAAAGCAAATATTCTAAAAAATAACCGAAAAATATCAACAATAGAAAAGGTATCAAAATGAATTGTATGTACAAAACTCACAGTCATGCATAAGAGTGAAAATGTACATGTATTCATAATTGCTTCAGTTGATGAATTTTTTGTTTTGTATTGATTACATTTTGTGTATGCTTGTTTTATCAGATGTGAGAGTGGCTTCAGTGGGGAGGAGTGTAAAGCATCCACACCTATGGATTCCACTATGCAGGCAGACTTTGGTCTCCGTTATGAGCCTGAGGAGGACTTTAAGCATATCTGGGGAGGGGAGGTAACCAGTGGTCAGAAAGGATGTGGAACTCTCCTATCTGGGGAATCCTTATACTTCTCTATGGTAATTAAGATCATAAATTCTTGTTGAAATTATTATTGATTGTGATAGAATATATTTGAAAATTCAAACAAATTTTGAAAAAGCGCTTCATTTTTCAGCGAAATGAATGTCCAATACATATAAAGTATACTAATGTTATGATAATTCAAGATACTGTAAATATGGTTATTTTTGCTGGGGGGAAATTTTGCGATTATAACATCAAGACGTTATGCTTGGGGCAAATATTCATGATATAAATATCTCTGCCATTGTAAGAATGCAGCAGGGTTATTTTGGTTTATTCGCTAAAGTCCCTGTGCAAAAACTTCCACATTTACATTATATTGATTCATATCCCTCAACCTCTAAGGATACCTGGATCCGGATGTTATTGTTAGTAAATTCTTATACTGTATGTTCATTAATTGCCAATAGTATGATGAAATGTAAGCAAATACATATAATAGGATGGTACGAGAGAGGTGCAGACTAAGGATTTTGATACTAGTGGTGCTGACTACATCCAGTTCTATATGAGGATAGGAGGGGGACTACCTGACTGTAATGGTGGGGACAGCAGGGAGGAGGGGGTCATACTACAGTACAGTAAGGATGGAGGGATCACATGGCACACGCTGCAGGAAATGGCTCCTAATCTCTATAGAACTCCAAAGTAAGATTGTAAGGACCAATATCCCAGCTTAGTTATTAGAAAAGGAAAGACTATACTGAGAATATCTCCCTTATCTCTAGCTTAGTTATTAGAAAAGGAAACACTATACTGAGAATATCTCCCTTATCTCTAGCTTAGTTATTAGAAAAGGAAACACTATACTGAGAATATCTCCCTTATCTCTAGCTTAGTTATTAGAAAAGGAAACACTATACTGAGAATACTGTATGATATGGAATTTTCTATGATCCTTTCAGATTTGTACATGTAGTTCTACCTAAGGATGCCAAGAGCTCTATAACTCGATTCCGTTGGTGGCAGCCGTCTCACTCGGGTGGGGGTCGGGATCAATGGGCTCTGGATGAAGTTAAAATAGGCAGCTATGAAAGACTCAGGAAAATACAGGACAACTTCAATGTGAGTCAAATATTTGTGTTTACAAAACCTACCCTAACCCTAAACCAAATACAAGACTAATATTATAATACATGTATTTTTTTGGTGCCGTAATGAGTATTCCCCCCAAAAAATTGAGTGTTTGGAATCTCTCTCACACTTCAGAGCCTTCAATTTATTTTTCCATTAAAATGAATTTTCTTCATAGTTTATTCATCTTGATTAAACAGTTTAAAAGAATGATCTTTTTTTTCTTTCATGTTTGTCTGTTTTCCTTTTCTTAGATATACTCATTGACCTGATTGACTTCTTACTCAATTATAATTCTTGCTCCTATCAATAGGACCATGCTGATGTGATGGACTCTGGTATGTGGCTTATAGTGACAGAGGGGGTAAGGGGAAAGTACTGTCAGGCCAGGGACCCCGCCCTTATCCTAGCCAATCAGGAAAATAATAAGTATGTCATCACAAAGGACCTTGACCTTGAAGCTGGTGATGTAATCCAGTTTAAGGTAAGCACAATGATATCATGATGTACATGTAGATGGGAATTTCATCAAACTAAACTTTAAATGAATGTGCGTAAGTTTGGTAAAGTTATATGAATTCAAGATTCATTAATTATATGCCCTGTTTAAGGGTATATATAAACATATGCACATGTTTCTATTATGAAATGAAGATGTCCTCAAGTCTTGCAAATACTACCTGCATGTGTACAGAATACAGATACTTTATTGACCAAAAAATGAATGTGTGTGTTCAATGTTGTCCAATATATTCAGTGATATAGAAACATTTATTTTAACAGATTAATGTAGGCTGATTAACACAGAATACAGATACTTTATTGACCAAAACTTGACAGATTAACGCAGAGTACAGAATACAGATACTTTATTGACTAAAAAATGAATGTGTATGTTCAATGTTGTCCAATATATTCAGTGATATAGAAACCTGTATTTTAACAGATTAATGTAGGCTGTAGTAATCAGTTTAGATTGGACCATCCAGTGTTACTACAGTACAGCCATAACGGTGGTCAGACATGGAGACTGGTCCATGAGCCGTGTTACCAGGAGAACGACTGTGACGGCCTACATACAGAGGGGACTATATACTACTCTGGTCCACAGGGCTCCTGGCAGACTGTTATGATACCCGTGTCTGAGGAAGTGGCCATGCAGTGAGTTATAGATTATATGGAATCTTAAGCTGTGTGCTTTTACTTGAAATTACCCCCAAAAAGAACAAAAATCATAAAATAAAAATCATGAAAGAAAATCAGATATTAAATTTACTATTTGTTGAAGAAACTTTGCTTGAAATTGAGTATTTCAAACAAATGAAAATTTCCTAATATGTGATTCATTTGCTTCTTTCCATGCAAGCTGTTAAAATTTATTCCCTCATTCAATCTTTATTGAATTTGTAACTTTGCTGTCTAGTCCCGTTATGTTTCGATGGTGGCAGCCAGGTGGTTATGCCTTCAGTTTTGCTCTGAATGATGTCTACATAGGTCCCCCATGTCCAGAGAACTGTCACAGAAATGGTCTGTGTCATAATGACAGGTGTGAATGTTTACAGGGATTTACAGGTAAGTACATGAACACCAGCTTTCTCTTGTCAAAATATCTTTTGATATTTTTATTATGATACCATCTTGTGAAGCCTGCTCTGTGAAGGCATTCCATACTTGATAATTGTATAGGGTACATGTAGATACAAAATATACATAAAAACAAACTACAAGCAATATTTTGAATGATTTCTGAAATATATGTAATTATGATATATTAGTACATGTATTTGCATTATTTGGTATGTAGTGATTTCAAGCATTTTCTGATCCAACACATTAATTTTGAATTTCTCCATACTTTAATATTTGACCACTTTATGTGTTGATTCATCTCGCACACAAGGAAACAAACAAGGCAAGCAAAGTATCCTTGCCTGCAGCTATATTCTCCTACACGGAATGTAGTCTATGACATCATAGAAGCGCTACATATCAAAAGGCCGTTATGGCGTCTTTAGTACTGAAAGTGCCTGTTTACGTAGGATATGTGTGTTTGCTAGGAGAAAAATTACAAAATTCATATAGTTCCATCTGTTTTATCCTCTCTTGAAGAGTTTGCAAATGAGTTTTAATTGAAAAGTAAAGAATCTCTTTATTGATGTATCACTATTCCTGAGAGTTATTGCAAGATTCTTGCACAAAAGTACATGTAGTCCGGCTGACGGCAGATATACATGTACTTTTCCAGATGAAATCAAGCATGAAATAGAAAATATTGCTGTGTGCAGAATGATGTTGATTATGACTTTCTAAATATAGGATCTCAAATGAATTTTCATTTCATACGATGTATTATGAAACAAGTTGTGTGTTTTATATCCCTGAGCCTTTGCGAGGGGATATAAAAGGCACATCGAGTAAAGTAGTATATTAGATAAGGCTTCAGATTTATTACATGTACTGGCATATCATATTAGTACATGTACTTGTTTAATCTCATCAGATGTTGACTGTGACTTCCTTGGAGACAGTCCCTATGGATTGGTAGACTGGTTTGATAATCACCACGAACCCAAGGATACCTGGAAGAGGGTTATGGGAGGTAAACTAGGACTGGGGTGTGGAGTGGTGGATTATGGGAACTCTATGTACTTCAGTGGAGAAGGTATAAGGGAAGCCGTCACAGTACCTCTTAACACAGTGCATCTGAGGTAAGGGGAAATGACCTGCTTGATTAATGAAGCAAAAAATTAATTTGAATCAAAAGACATTATAAGTGGAAGGAAAATGATTTATAGATATTATTTACACTATTCAGGATGCTGCAATTCATGGTGAAAATAGGAGGAAACGGAGATGCGATCAGATGTACGACACCTATAAGTCGTAATGAAGGAATCATTGTGGATTATTCTACTGATAATGAAATAACCTGGAATGTTCTAAAGATGGTGGAACCTCGTATACAGAATGAAACAAGAGAGTTTGTAACCCTGGAACTTCCACCTGGAGCAAAGACAGAGAGAACTATATTTAGATTCTGGCAGCCCTTAGGATATGGAGGTACTTTGTCATGTATATTTTATATCATATTCATACATAAACTGTAAGCATGCTTTTGTTGTAGGCAACTAGAACATACTATCCAAAAAGCTAGAAATAAGATATCATAATTTCTTTGATACATACATGTAATTGTATGTGAGTGTAGTTATCAAATTAAAAAAGGATATGAACTGAATTATAAAACTGGAGATAAAAAGGAATATATTAAGTCAGTTTACAATTGTTGATATCACTGTCACAAAGTAGTCCCCTTGGTTTCTTTACAAGTTCAGATAAGGGTGAATTTTTGCTTTTTTAGGGATGCCTCGAGCAGAATGGGGTCTCGACAGTGTTATTATAGGTGTAAACGAGACAAATGTTAACGGCTTCCAGGACGACTTTAACTCCATGATGCCTGATCCTCAGAACTGGTTACAGACAGAGAGTGCTGTACCCAGAATCACCTGCCAATCAAACGGAAATGCTCTAGAATTTAGCAGAGACAAAGGTCTGAAGATTGAGTTTTCACATCTAATTTTAATTTTCAGTGCCCATTTTTTGTCATTTAGAATTTTTTATGATCAAGCTTTTGGAGCTGTATTGGTCAGATTTCAGATTTCTTATTTTGTACATCTTCTCACATTTTGAATGATCTTTAGAAATGAAGTACATGTAGATACTAACCAACATTTGTATCATTATGCATAATACTACTTTGTGTATTTTTAGCCTGTTTAGATGTGATGAATAGCTTGTGCATTGTACTTCAATGAGATTTGCAAGGATGGTCAAACATTTTAAAAGAAACTCACGGCCAAATGTTCTTCAAGTTCAAGGTCACATATTTAAAGTAAAAAATGTGTCAAGTGATTTAGCTGTTCTTGATAAGTGTAGCTAAAGTCTTAAATATATTCATATGTCAGATTTTTTTTCACTCCAGATTTGCGGTTTGCTGAGACACAGGACTTCCACATCTCCCCATCATCTTTCCTTCAGTTTGACATCGCCATGGCTTGTGACTCCCTATACAGCACGTTGTACGGTGTAATGCTGGAGTACTCGGTAGACATGGGACAGACCTGGCACCCTGTAGTGGACCAGTGTACACCACCAGACTTCCAGTGTAGTGGTTACCATCTCAGTAGTGAATACATGTCAGAACAACATAAAAACTGGACCAGGATAACAGTCTATCTACCTCCTGGTGCTGTGTGAGTATAAATGTGTACTTTGCTAACAATTTGATAAAATTCAGAACTTTATAGTATTTTCTTTTTAATGTATGATGTAATATGAAGCTCCTGTATTTGCTTGCAATTTGATGCTTTAGCTATCAATGATATAGGGAATTCCTGTTCTGTTTAATCTAACATATTGGGCACACAATTAAAACTTATGAAATAGATGATGTTAAAGTACAATAATGTATAGATAAACGTAATTTGCTATATGACTAATTCATGTGAAGAAAAGGATATGAAACCATATGAGGAAAAATGCCAAAGAATTTATTTTGAAAAATTCAATACGCATGTAGTATATTTTACAGTGATCATTTTCCAATTTATGATATTAAAATCACCATCTGCACTTTCTTCAGGTCCCCAGCCACCAGGTTCCGATGGAAGCAGAGAAGTGACATTCCTAGGGGTCATGTGTGGGCGTTAGACAATGTTTACCTGGGTAATGGATGCCCTTGGTTATGTTCTGGACATGGATACTGTAGGGACGGAAACTGTGTGTGAGTAGGATTATGGCTACATGTACATGTACATCTTCCACTATTCTAGGTATAGATACTTCGTTTGTACATGTCTTTTGAAAATCAGTATATAAAAGAGTTCTTTCTGAAGCAATAAAGTTAAGGGAATCTTAGTGACAGAAATTTATTTTAAGCAAAGAAACAGTTTTAAACATGTTAAAAAAGACATGAATGTACAGGAATGCTAAAAACTTTTCGCTTTTGTGATATGAGCATATTTTGTTGGAATTATTTTTTCTTAGTTGCGATGCTGGATTCTCAGGTCCTCTATGTGAACCTTCTCGGCCATTACCCATGATGCTTAGAGATGATTTTAACAAGGATAACATAGACATGGAGAATTGGAGAGAGATATACGGAGGGGAGACCTCTAACATCTGTGGACAGATTGTCAGCGGAAAAGCTCTCACCTTCCATGAGGTAGACTGATATATCCCACTTTTGACTCTTGATTAAATTATAAGGCCATTTGAGCATGATAGACTGTTGTGACAATGATGCCACAATGCTAAAGCTTGTAGCTTAGTTGGTTTGATAAAACTTAGTTTGATATTGAGTTCTATTGAAGAAATGTAGTAGATAGGAAGTCAGTTATGAAATATGACACCTTTCCACCAGAGCTCAGTAAGCTGACTAGCTGACTAAACCCACTGTGGCCTCTTGTTGTACCCCAAAATCATACAAAGCTAATAGTTGTGATAAGGGCGCTTTTATGTTGGTGCTGTATCTAATTGAGCAGTTATATCCCACTTTAGCCTCTTGTTACATTGTAGGACCACATGAGGATGATAGTGAGCCGTGACATTGACACCTCTATGCTGGAGTCGGTAGAGTTTTACTTTAAGTATGGCTGTAATGGTAAGGTGTTTGACTGGCCGAGATCAGAGAGTGTGCTACTACAGTACTCTACTAATGGTGGAATCACATGGAACTTACTAAAGGAAATACACTACACAAACCATACAGACTCGAGGTACTATGATACTAAATACTGTTTAAAATCCTTGCATGTCTGAATTGCAATCTTATTTAGAGACAAAATCTTTTCATAATGGAAAATGATCCCTAATCAAGGTCAAGGACAAACCAGTAAGATATGCTTATTTTCATGTTGGGAGAGGCAAAGCTACTCTTTACATTGCATTAATGTTACAATAGTAAATTTATCCCTGCATGCATTTATTGCCTCCTGAATGTTCTGTTACTTATTATTCTGATTATAAAAGTACATGTACAGTATATTTTTCAGAATATTTCTCTTAAACTTCTCTAGGTTCTTCAGTTTAGATATACCAATGAAAGCTAAAGCCAAGGCAACAAGATTTAGATTTTGGCAACCTTCTAATAAAGGTAGTATATATATTTACTTAAATATTAGTATTCTTACTCCTTTTTTGAAGTAATTGATGTAGAAAAGCTAGAATTTACATATGGCTATGTAATCAGAGATTAATTTATAGAATACATGTACATGTGTATCTAATATTTTTTCTGCAATTACATGTACTTTTACTATGTATATAGACCTAATTTTATACTTCATTAGGCAAGATGCTTTCGACATGGGCAGTAGACAACTTTTACATTGGTAAGATGATGACAAACCCAAGTATGTTAGCCGATGACTTTGATACCAAACCTTTGTCTGAAGCATGGCTGTTTGTAAATGATGGAGAGATTGGGGGATTCTGTCAACACAATATCAGGTCCTTTATAAAAACTTTGAAGGATTGAATATACAACACTGTAGTCACTACATATTTTCTTTTCGTTGTAAAAAAATTTAGAAATTACGTGCAGATTTACTTTTCTTTCAGTACATGAAGTAAAGTATATACATGTACATGTACATAGTTATACATAGCGTTCAATGTACATAAAGACAAAGTACTGTGAATGTCTGTATGTCTTTGTTGCAGAGCAGACACACGTACAGCAGGGATATCAGCCATGGTGTTCAGACATGGACCAAAGTCTGGTAGGCGTTATGTGGTTACCAGCGATCTTGATGTTGGACCAATGTCTGTTGTACAATTTGACGTAAGCATCACAAAAAAAAGTTGAATATTCATCAAATGTGTATGATTGTATTTTGGAATTTTAGAGCTCAGCCCATAAGAGAGTATCCTGTTGTAATATCGGCGTCTGACTGTACATACATCTGCTGGAATGTCTATCATCCAAAGAACTTAAAATAGGCCATAACATTGTAAGAAACAAAGTTGTAAGAAATAGGATTCTCATATATAATTCCTTGTTTAAGACAATTCCATTTTTACTAAATTTTTCTAACATAAGACATAACCTTGACAAAAATTTGAAAAGCTTATTTCTTCCTGTAGATAAATGTTGGTTGTGAGTCAGAACCCAGTGAGAAGTATCCCATTCAGTTAGAGTATTCAGCTAATGGAGGTAAAACATGGCACCTTCTGGTACCAAACTGTGCTGAGACATCGTCTGCTAGATGTTTTGATGTGGACCTCCATCCTACCCTGT
The DNA here is from genome assembly GCA_033119305.1 of Pinctada imbricata. Taxonomy (NCBI): domain Eukaryota; kingdom Metazoa; phylum Mollusca; class Bivalvia; order Pterioida; family Pteriidae; genus Pinctada; species Pinctada imbricata. The sequence continues at coordinate 102,434,781 of VSWD01000005.1, read as the reverse complement.
ATTATGGAGGAACCACAAAGTATTGGAGGAGGATTGTTGTGCCATTAGATAACATCTACATTTGTGGGTAAGTATATTTATTTGGTGACAAAAGTGTGCATATGTTTGTAATGTTGAAATTGGGAATATGTGTCTGCTGTACAAGTTTATTCTTACTGACTAGCTTAGGCCATGCAAAAAAAATTTTCTGGTTCTCAGATAATTGATCTAAAAAATATGGGTAGGTAGGTAGGGTTTTTATTTTTTGTTTTTATTTTCAGAAAACTACTTAAGCACAATTTTTTATTCAGATAATTCCCCCGAAAATAGTTTCTCACATAACTGTGTCACTGAATAGTTCGATTCCAATGGCAATATAATCCATGGCACGACTGTGTTGCCTTTAAAATTCACCTTCAAGCTGACAATCACTCGTTCCTCCCCCCCCCCATTTTGCATCTTGTGTACAATAACAAAGTACAGTATTTCCCTCCACAGAAGTCAGAGCACCTAAGCGTCTTGGCCGTGTAAAGTCTTAACAAAACCGACAAGCGCCGTTAAAACGTAAAGCGCTGTACTGAAACAGATATTTCTACTTTTCGTTTGTACAGAAATCCCTGTTCTATTAATAGAAAATTATATTTATCAGCATGAGAAATCTGGCGGGCGGCGGCTATTTTTTTCCCTTCCCACGATAAAAACGTCTCATCGGGAGGAATTTTGAGCGCGCGGCGGTGTCTGAGAACCAGGATTTTTTTTTTATATGGCCTTATTTTTTTTTTGTACTTCCTGAATAATAAATAGTTGATATCACTTTGTAAAACATAGTTTTTGATAATAACAAAAATCTGAAAGAAGAAGATATCATTGTAAAGTGGATCTGTATAGAACTGAATGCATTATGAGTGATAGCTGATGTCATACATGTGTTGTATTTTAAACTTTAGATCTCTGAGGTTTAGATGGTATCAAGGTTCTGTACCAAGTGACGACTTTGCACCAGAGTGGGCGATAGACAACGTCTTTATTGGAATGGCATGTATGGATCACTGCCTGGGTCATGGATCATGCTCAGACACCATGATGTGTACATGTGACCCCAGTTACCATGGAGACAGTTGTTACCCTGACAACCAGAAACCAACTTACTTAAAGGAAGATTTTACTGCTACTGACACTGTTATTCCATTCAGAGGGGACCTTCCCATTCAAATAGTATCAACAGGCAAGGTCTTACCCATTATTTGAAAAGAAATCTTTGAATTGTAGAATATTCTAATTCTAAATATCTCAAGTCATAATTGGAAAAGGGAATAGAAAATATCTGACACGACCAGTTGATATGGTTCAAGGAAAGGCATCCACATACACTAATATATACATATATACACCAAGACACACAAAAACACCAAACACAACAGGTAAAACACGGAACAACAAGAAAGAATCAAAGCTTGAAAGGCACATTGTTTAGTTGTGGTATGCCTTGCTCAGAACCATCATATGACATACATGTATCTGAGTGGGTGTTGGAAAGAAAACACAGGTACTTAGGATGTTGTCTTCTGTACTACATTGTGTGGATCCCTTTACAGTAGAGGATATCCGGAAAGTAGTGAATGTAAGTGAACCTCTCATTTGAGATTTGTGTTGAATCCTCTAGAGGATACCTGTAATAGAGCAAATCAGACAAAGATGTCCGACATGTAATTTTCGGAAAAAGAGTTCCAATATTAGTAGTTTCAATGTACTACATGTATCTTGGTTTCTATAGCTACGAGGGCTGATTCATATGTTGTGAGCCTCAGTTTTCTGGGTTGCAGAAGGTATTTTGCTGATAGATTATCTCCAAAAAGGACAAACAATCATTGGCACGACACGGGAATATATTAAACTTAAGTGTCGCGGAAAGCTCGCTTATTAAAGGTATGTTGTTCCATCAGGACATTATGCTCCTGTTCACAAGTCTGTCACTGCCATTCATGATTGTGGCTTTAATTTGATTGAGCACTTGCCTTATTCACCTGATCTTGCTCCATAAGACTTTCATCTATTCCCAAAACTGAAAGCAGCTATTTCTGGCACCCACTTTCAGTCCGATGATGACGTCATACTTGCAGTGGATGGCTTTCTGACCAGTCGTGATAAGGAGTTCTTTACAAGTGGTATTGAGGCCCGTAAACACCGGTGGCAAAAGTGTAAAGATACTGAAGGGAATTATATAGAAAAATAATGCAAAATGTCTGATAAAATTCAAATCTTCATACATGTGAACCTCCCGGCGGGAGGACGAAATCTCCCGACGAAAAGAGGACCCTCCTGATGAAAAATAGTCCTCCCGATTCCTCCCGACGAAACAGAATCCTCCCGACGAAAACGAAAAATCCTCCAGATTTCTCCAGATGAAATGCAAAATCCCCATTTGTGTATTACGTTACGCATTACGCCGTCTGTAGTTACCTGACGATCAATTTAATAAGTGCTAATTATACAGGTGACAGGTATATTGCTGGAAAAACAAAGCAATTAGCGTCACGTTCTCTTCACCGTCACGGGTACTCGACTTCCCCGGGGGACGTTATACCCAGTACATCTTAACACGGGTTGTCAAATTCACGTACCAAATTGATGTACATTTAAATTTGTCCGTAGATTAAAAAAAAAGGGGGGGGGGGGTCCGAATACCGATAAATCCTCCCGATGAAAAATTAAAAACCTCTCGACGAGAGGCCAAATCTCCAGATGAAAATTGAAAATCCTCCAGATTTGTGGAGGCAAAAGGTTCACATGTATGAATCTTAAATACGAGGCTCACAACATATCAATCAGCCCTCAAAGTCGATGTTACTATAAATGTATATAGGTGACCAGATTGATGAGGAGAAGTGGCAGTTATGGAGTGGTGGTGTTATATCAGACCAGTGTGGTAACTTAGTGGCCGGAGAATCTCTATATTTCAACAATAACGGCGAACGAGTACTGGTTACCAAGGATCTAAATTTGTCAAAGGTCAGGTAGGGTAAAGGTATTTCATAACATATTCATGTTATTTGTGTGACAATATTTAGATTTAAGAGTTTCGAACATCAAGAAAATTGTTTGCCCCCGTTTTGTTTTAGCCCTTTTCACCCATTGCCATGAGGGCAAATTTGCAAATTATGAATAAACTGCAATTAATGTGAAGTAATGAAATTCATTTCAATGAAAGCCTTTCTTCAAGTATTAATAATGAAGATAATTGGAAGAGGTATTTCTTATGAGAAACAAAAAATGAAAGAAAAAACAGCCCATGAAAAGGGGTAGGGCCTCAGAAACCCCTAAAACGGCCCTGCAATTTTTCTTAAAATTAGACTTAATGAGAAATACTCAATATATCAGGTAAAATGTAATGAATGTTTCCTGCTTTTAATGAAAGGAGCATATCACCTACTGATGCACGGTATGAGGTATTGTGACGTCACCAAATGACGTCATTTTGACGTAATTGACATATCATGGTCAAAAATGCTCGAAAATGTGTCTTTAGTTGAGAATTTCGATGTGGCCACATGCGTCGAGAAACAAAAAACTTTTATGACAAGAAGATATGATGATTATCTTTCATTTATAATTTTTTCATGTTTCTCGACACATGTGGCCAATGCTAATTTTAAAGAAACATGTAGGTTTTGCAGCAATTTCACGGAAAATTGCCGATTTTTGGGTTTTCATAGGGCTTAAAGCTACTCATAAATGCATTATTTACAAAATCTCAACAGATAATTTAGTGAAGGACTTGACAAAGTATCAAATCACAAAAAATATTTAATCAATTCAAATGTTAAGAAACAGGGCCGATTTAGGGGCTTCTTGACCCTACCCCTTTAGCTTACAAATAGTCTAGGTGCCATTCATGAAACCCAAAAATTTCTTACGCACAAAATGTTTTTGGGTGAAAGTGTTGTCAATACCCTCTTATTTGATAATCTGGCGGATGCCACTCTGGCATCCTTGGGCATTTCGAAATTTTGGGGTAAAATGGTATTTTTCGAAGAAAAAACCATTGAAAATAGGAAAAATTCAATTACTTTTTCCATGCTGCAGCTAGATCAACAAAATTGGTACCAAGAGAACAACAATATAATCGTCTTTAAGTCTCAAGCTCAATTTACCAATCTACTTGTCAATAAAATGGGGAAAACTATTGATTTTCGATGAAAAATCGTTGAAAAATGGGAAAATACAATATCTTTTTTTATTCTGTAGCTAAATAAACAATTTTAGTACCAAACGCACAATAAATTTATTGCCTTTCATTTTGAATAATACAGAAGTCAGATTCGCAATTTGCTGGTACGAAAAATTGGGAAAAACAACTACTCTTGGATGTAAAAACGCTGAAAATGTGCAAAATGCAATGAACCTTTTCAAACTGTAATTAGTGTGAGGTACAGCAATTATGGTACCAAAAGAATATTTTTTATTGTCTTTTATTCTGAATTCGTATTAAGCAACTTGCTCATAAGTGGGAAAAGACCAATGAGGGAGAAAACTTTGATTTTTTGAAGGGTATTTTCCATTAAAAGTTGGGACTATGAAAAATGCAAAACGTTTACAGAAAATCTAGAACAAAGATATGTGTATTCAAGTCAACACCTTTTTAAATCAATTTACTGGTACATTGTACATGAAGTCTTGTAGCGAGCTTTTAAAAGATGTGGGTGAAATAAGAGACATTGTTCAAAAGAAAGCGGCTACTGTCTATGATACATAACGTGCATGTCTGGTCCACGCTGTTAATTAACCTGCTTTTAAATGATACTAATGAATTTGAAGACGTTTAACATTTGTACCACTTGGTGAGTGTCACTGCTGGTGGACCAGGAGTCCCCAAGGGCACATGTAGCCAAGATCGATCAATTTCGGTTGGTCGTTTCTTCAAACGCATTCGAAAATTTCTGTTTACAAAATTGTCACAAATTTCTGAAACCTGGGTCCTGTAGCATCATTTTCAGTCATCTTGCAACGTCTTTCGGTATATTTTGGACATAATTTTTACACATTTTGGCATATTTCATTGTTTGGATTGAGGATCACTGACGAGTGTTAGATACCCGAAATGTGCATGTCTGGTCCAAGCTGTTTATTAATCTGCTTTTAAATGATGCTAATTTATTTGAAGACGTTTTTAAAACAGATGATTTCTGCCAGGATTGTGTAGTTGTTTTCAATTATTGAAGTGGATCTCAAAGACCTGCTTAGTCATGACGTTGTTCTAGTCCCTACGTTGATGTTGAAAAGATGACTTCGGTTTTGCAACTTTCAAACTTTGCAATGTATTTTTTTAAAAGACAGTGCATGTATTTTATAAATTCTTTTCATTTTCGTGCGTGAACATTGACGGCGGGTGCGGCTAGCCAACAGGGGATGCTTAATCCTCCCGGGTACCTGGTCCCACCTCTAGCTTGCTAGGGGTCCGTCGATGCTCAATTTTGTGCTCTATTGTGAGTGCTGTTGAGATTATTGTCAGGATCTTCTTTAACTCTTTCGAAATATCTTCTTAGAATAAGCTCCAGGTTATTCATTCGACAAGAATGCCTAGGAGCTGATGATCGATTGATGTATGCAGGACTCGCATTCATGCAGAATTAATACCTTGAATGTTTCTGGTCGTATATTTCTAAAAAAAAAACTAATCAATTATAAGTGTTCCAACTATTTACCTTCTTGAAGAAAGTTTTAAACCAATTTTGATGCATCAGACACGTGTTTCGGATAGAAAAATCCTCATCAGTGATGCTTTTAATTAAAGTGACTTCATGGCACAGCCAAAATCCGTTCCAGCAGGGCTATGGCCATATTTACTGAACTTAAAATTGCTATCACTTTACAGAGAGAAAATTTAAATGATTTTCAATTGACCCCTACTTACCATCACAATGACATAAAAGATTCAGTCAGGAAAGCTACATCTCAGGAAATGAAGTGCAACTGATTGATATTACATGTACTTGCAATCAGTTGATCGAGAAAGCAATCCGATGGATTAAGAACTCACATTCTACACATTCTGAAGATTAAGGCATTGAGAAAGTCATGATGATGGGTATCATCAATATATGATGGTATTGGAGAGACAAATGTTGTTCTGTGGGAAGTTTTTGAATTGGTGTTCCGTGTCAAATTCCAGAGAAGTTAATTCAGATATTGAAAAGATGGTGACTGAGGCCATGATATTCATAAAGAATTACTATGGTTTAGAGAATCTAGGCAGTATATCTGATGTCAGGTCCAGTGTACGATTGAATGAAATGCGCTATAAGAGTTCAAAACTCTAAGATGACCATTGTCACCAACAGTGAATTGAATAATTTCAATAACATGTCAAGAAAAATTAAATATTTTTAGCCATGCATAAGAAAACATTCTTAAGATGCAGTTCAATCAAACCTGGATCTGCTGAAAGAATTAATTTTTTTAAAATGTTGAGACCAATTGTGATAATATTTTGCCAATCGCGTCTGTACCTCTATCTGTTATCCTGTTGATTTGTTGCAGTCACACATGAAATCTGATTTGTGTAACAAACAGATGTGACAAATTATGTGCTCATATTTCTTTAATTCTGTAAATGTTTTTGGAGTAGAGAATTGTCAAGGTACGATGAAAAGAAGGAATTTTGATCAACCATGTAAGACGGGTTCTTTGTTGTTAGAAGCAGTTGCACACAAGTATTACAATTGTATGTTGATGAAACAACAAGGCAATAAGAAAGCAGGTGATCTCCAACAAAATTGGGTTGCAGCACCAATATCAACACATCAAAATACCTCAAGTAAAAACACAGAGAAGACACACACAGCAAGAGAAATCAGAGAATCTAGAGTAGAAAAAAAAGGTAATATGAGAGTACAAATCTAAAACTATCAATATGCAATCATTTTGATACGAAAATTGTTGTTCTAGAATCTCTTTAAACAGATAATATTTTTACCATGTTTGCAATTTAAAACCCTTTTCAGCAAAAAAAAAAAAAAAAAAAAAAAAAAAACAACAACAACGAACAACAACAACAACGAACAAACAAAACAGGAAGATTCAATTTGCTTGAGTGGAATTCTGAATTCAAATCAATGAAATAATTTTTCTTGTCGTTGTTCTACCTACAGCATGAAAAAAAAGCATTGCAATATCCCAATTTTCAGCGATTTTTCATTCAAAATTCATTCTTTTCCCCATTTTCGTACTTGCAAATTGCTAATCTGATATCTAAAATGAAAAGCAATATATTTATTGTGCGTTTGGAACCAAAATTGTTATTTTATCAACAGTATGAAAAAAAGATATGACATTTTCCCAATTTTCAACGGTTTTTCATCAAAAATCCATAGTTTTCCCCATTTTATTTACAAGTAAATTGACAAACTGAGCTTGAGACTTAAAGGCAATGGCATTGCTGTTCTTTAGATACCGAATCTGTTGTTCTAGCTACAAAATGGACAAAGTCATTGCGTTTTTCCAATTTTCAACGGTTTTTCTTTTAAAAATCACACTTTTTCCCAAAAATTTCGAAATGCCCAATGAAGCCAGAGTGGCATCAGCCGGATTATCAAAGTAGAGGGTATCAACATCACTTTCATGCAAAAACATTTTGTGCGTAACATTTTTTGGGGTTCCCCCCAAAATAGCCATTTGGCAACTAGACTAAAAGCTTTGAAAATGTTTACTAGTTTCTTAGATTTTTGTTTTTCTGAATGTTGCATTTAATCATGACATGTATACTTCAGCCATTATATTTAAAAGTTAGGAATCAACCTTTTTAGCACTGTGCAGTTTTTTATTCAACTTGGCTGTAAAGTGGCACCTCCTGAAGAGACAACATTCCCAGTATATCTACAGTATAGTACCAACAATGGTATAACATGGACGTCCATAGAGCAGTTTGATTTTAATAGGGGGAGTAACTCCCCTTCCTACGTAGCTTTACACTTACCGGAGAAAGCTAGGACCAATTCTACAATAGTAAGATGGTGGCAGCCTTCACTGGATGGTACTTTCAATGATGAATGGGCTATTGATCAGGTAATTTATTACCTTCAGTAATATAGAAATTTTAATCATTTGCAGTTGTCTAGTGGTAAAGATTTCGGGCCTGTAACACATTGGTTACTGCATACATGTGAACCTTTTGCCTCCACAAATCTGGAGGTTTTCAATTTTCATCTGGAGATTTGGCCTCTCATCTGGAGGTTTTTAATTTTTCATCTGATAGATTTATCGGCAAGTGAAATGAGGGAAAAAGTATAATAAAAATGTGTTAAGATGTGTATTTAACTTTTACTTTCTTTCTTTTCAATTTCATCACTTTCTACTTTGCTGGTATGCAAGGCATATGCTACAGGTCAAACACCCCCCCTTTCCCCAGATAACAATCTTCTAGAAACTGGGGCACAGTTTATGTCAAAGGGAGAATAACCTTTTTTCTTAATCTAATTTTCTTTAAATCACTGGTAAAGTCTGAATATGCTTAGAACTGCATATTCACCATATCTGGTATATGTCATGTATTGAAATCCGCCCTTGCAGTCAGAGAAAATTCTGATCAACTTAAACATTTTTTCAGAATAATTCTTTCGTAGTATGACATATTTGTACCTTGGGATGATCTGTTACATCTGCTAAATTATTACTACACATGTTTCATGTATTTAGCTTGCTGCACTTTAGTGCAAAATAGCTATTGCAATGACCCCGGCGTCGGTGTTGTCCGAACTAGATGATAAGGTAAATGTTAAGATCACACTATTTCCTTTCCTATATTCATATTCTGTTGGTTCTTTTTGTTGTTAATGTTAATTATACTTTGTTTAATATTACCAGATGGGGATGTAGCCCCTGGGGTTGGGATTTTTTAAAATTATTTCAATTGATAAGGCAAATGTTTAGATGATAAGGTAAATGTTAAGATGGCAATATTTGCCTTTAATGGGCAATATTGAGCAAAGTATAAGTGCTACATGTTCCAAACTTACATGGTGGATGTATCTTAGATCAAACTTTTATGAAATGACCTTGACCTGTTTTTTCCGCTTGAATGATTTTGCCTTTAAAAGCCAATATTTAGCTAACTGTAAGTGCCACATGTTCCAAACATTCAAATTGGATGTATCTTTAATCAAACTTTCATAGAATAACCTTGACCTACTTTTTCCCCTTGAGTGATTTTGCCTTTAGAAGTCAATATTGAGCAAAGTTTAGGTGCTACATGAGTATACAATTGTGTATAATTATATACACAAATATCAATATAAACTGGGGATTTTGCATTTCATATGGAGAAATCTGGAGGATTTTTGTTTTCGTTGGGAGGATTTTTGTTTTGTCGGGAGGAATCGGGAGTACTATTTCAGATCAGGAGCGATCCTCCTTTTTCGGGAGATTTCGTCCTGCTGTCGGGAGGTTTACATGTATGTTACTGGTTCAGGCCTAGCTATTACCACAGTCCCGCCTTTACACTTTCATTTTCATTGTTGTATACAAAAAAAAAAAAAAAAAATATTGCTTGTCAGTATTGTGTTAAACACTTGGATATATCAAGAACGCTATTTGTTAATTTTGCTTTGATATATTTTACAGATATATGTAGGGGGAGATGTGAATGGTGTACAGCCTCTGTCAGATGATCCTATGATACCAAGGGAAACCTCCTGGCTTCTGTACCCTGGTGGTACCGTGGAGGAGGTGTGTGGTACCCCACATAAAGCTATACACTTCAATGGTAAGTTACTGTAGATATATGTAGGGGGAGATGTGAATGGTATACAGCCTCTGTCAGATGATCCTATGATACCAAGGGAAACCTCCTGGCTTCTGTACCCTGGTGGTACCGTGGAGGAGGTGTGTGGTACCCCACATAAAGCTATACACTTCAATGGTAAGTTACTGTAGATATATGTAGGGGGAGATGTGAATGGTATACAGCCTCTGTCAGATGATCCTATGATACCAAGGGAAACCTCCTGGCTTCTGTACCCTGGTGGTACCGTGGAGGAGGTGTGTGGTACACCACATATAGCTATACACTTCAATGGTAAGTTACTGTAGATATATGTAGGGGTAGATGTGGATGGTGTACAGCCTCTGTCAGATGATATTATGATTTTAAGGGAAACCTCCTACTTATATTTGTCACAAATAGTTTTTCTGTGACAAGAGTTTTGCATTCAGTACCATGACATTTGACCTTGAATTTTGGGGAATTATTTTTTTGCTCACAAAAATTTTCAGGACAGCCAATATGAAATGTGCACATGGAAATCAATCTGTAGCCACAACAAACATTCAGAGTTTAACATTTACATGGAGCAAGTACTACAAAATGGATTTTGATTTTATGATTAATGATTGTAATTTAGGTGATACCAAGGTGCGGTATGCAGTATCAGCCGATGTCACGGTAGAGGATAATACGTTTGTACAATTTGACCTGGCCATGAGTTGTAGTCCTAACAAAGAATGCTATGGTAAACTTCTATGAAAACTCCTTTTATCTTGTTATTGTTCGTTTTAATGATATTTGACAATTATTTGTGATTTGATAAAATTTTTTTTATAGATATTTCTAGCATGATATCATTTAAAAAAGTATATGTATACATGTATATGCATCACATTCACAGAAATAAGGATAGAATATTCTCATGATTTTGGTATCAGCTGGAAGGAGTTACAGCCCCCTTGCCTGCCGTCAGATGTGGACTGCGGACGATTTTATCCCGGTAGTACGCTGTCATCTGATGTACATACAGGATGGAACAGAGTCACTATACCTCTCCCTTACTATACAAAGTAAGTAACATACCCCTCCCTTACTATACCAGGTAAGTAAAATACCCCTCCCTTACTATACCAGGAAAGTAAATTACCCCTCCCTTACTATACCAGGTAAGTAACATACCCCTCCCTTACTATACAAGGTAAGTAACATACCCCTCCCTTACAGGGGAGAGTCCAGTAATTCATTTTTGTCCATTTTCCCATAGGCCGCAATGTTAACGAAATCTTGTCGCATTTCACATATACATTTCCAATGCTTACAATCTATACATGAAATTAACCGTCAATGCTAGCGAGTCAAAAATATGTCAGAATAAAAACTTTTTATCATTAGAATCTGAAGACAGGAAGTGTAGTTCAAGGTCACCCTAAAATCTGCACTAAATGGAGCAGTTATTTTTGCCTCTAAAATAGCATAATTTCTACAGCTTTTAGATATTAATGAATGAGTTTTCAGGAATAATTTCTGTATTAATGTAAAGCAAGAAATGTTTCTATTCTAAAAAGACCAATTTTGAAATTATTGTCCAATCAGAACATCAGAAACATAATTATTTACAGGCTCGCATGTACCCTACACAAAATTGAAAAATAGAATTTCCTCTGTTTTACCTGACTCTTCCCTATATCTTTCCCCCTCTTTAAATCTCAACCAAATATTGGTACCGGCACATAGATCAAGACCTTTGTATGCATCATACCAAGTTTCAGCCAAATATCTTCATTCGTTTTCGAAAAATTCAGCTGAAATGAAGCGCGTTTAGAGCTATTTTTAGGCGCACAATTATTGGTAAATTTCATTACATCTTCATCTTCTCCATTTTCAAAACAGACCTGTTCTCCTCAAAGGACATAAAATAACCTGTTAGTTCTTTCTGTCAGCCTTGTTATAGCTTTATTCTAAGTGGAAAAACTTCAATGTGTTTCCATAGAATTTATATGATTTTTTTTCCAGGATGCCTGAAAAGGGTTAAAAATCAGTAAAAAAATGTGTGAAAACAGCCAGGAAAATAGTTTTAAGCATTTATTCCAAATAGTTTTGCTTTTTCTATGATAATGATCTATATTCAACTAAATGGAAAGAAAATAGTATGAATATATTGATATAACGACTCGTAATGAGACAAAAACGCACCCCCCCCCCTTATTTCGCAAAACGCGTTTTTTCTCCCTTTGTTTTATATTTGCCTAAAATGAAACTTAAACTGTAAAAAGTATATCCTTCTTTGATAGACTCACCTATGTGAATCGTTTTGTATTCGATATATATCAAATTTAGAGATAAATCGTTTAAATACTAAAAAAAAAAAAGGAAAAAAAAGAGGGGGGGGGGGTTACCAGGTCTGAAAATCCAAGGACATGAACGTGTTATGGGTCTATGAAATGTGGATTTCATGTATATGACTGAAAGTGAACATTAAAATACCTTAATTTAGTGGATATGAACGATTCCTGATACAATGGGCAAAACTGGTGAGGTTTCAGTACGTGTGACATACTTAGCATGGGGCACCTACAGGGGAGAGTCCAGTAATTCATTTTTGTCCATTTTCCCATAGGCCGCAATATCTTGTCGCATTTCACATATACATTTCCAATGCTTACAATCTATACATGAAATTAACCGTCAATGCTAGCGAGTCAAAAATATGTCAGAATAAAAACTTTTTATCATTAGAATCTGAAGACAGGAAGTGTAGTTCAAGGTCACCCTAAAATCTGCACTAAATGGAGCAGTTATTTTTGCCTCTAAAATAGCATAATTTCTACAGCTTTTAGATATTAATGAATGAGTTTTCAGGAATTATTTCTGTATTAATGTAAAGCAAGAAATGTTTCTATTCTAAAAAGACCAATTTTGAAATTATTGTCCAATCAGAACATCAGAAACATAATTATTTACAGGCTCGCATGTACCCTACACAAAATTGAAAAATAGAATTTCCTCTGTTTTACCTGACTCTTCCCCTTACTATACCAGGTATGTAACATACCCCTCCCTTACTATACAATGTAAGTAACATGTCCCTCCCTTACTATACAAGGTAAATAACATACCCCTCCCTTACTATACCAGGTAAGTAACAAACCTCTCCCTTACTATACAAGGTAAGTAACATACTCCTCCTTTACTATACCAGGTAAGTAACATACCTCTCCCTTACTATAAAAGGTAAGTAACACACCCCTCCCTTACTATACCAGGTAAGTAACAAACCCTCCGTCACTATACAAGGTAGGTAACATACCCCTCCCTTACTATACTGGGTAAGTAACTTACCCTCCCTTACTATACCAGGTAAGTAACTTACCTTTCCCTTACTATACCAGGTATGTAACATACCCCTCCCTTACTATACAAGGTAAGTAACATACCCTTCCCTTAGTATACAAGGTAAGTAACATACCCTTCCCTTACTATACCAGGTAGATAACATACCCCTCCCTTACTATATCAGGTTAGCAATATATCCCTCCTTTACTATACATGGTAAGTAACATACCCCTCCCTTACTATACAAGGTAAGTAACATTACCCCTCCCTTACTATACAAGGTAAGTGACTTACCCCTCCCTTACTATACAAGATAAGTAACATACCCCTCCCTTACTATACCAGGTAAGTAACATAAGTAACTTACCCCTCCCTTACTATACAAGATAAGTAACATAAGTAACTTACCCTTCCCTATGTATACAAGGTAAGTAACATACCCCTCCCTTACTATACCAGGTGAGTAACATACCCCTCCCTTACTTTACATGGTAAGTAATATACCCCTCCCTTACTATACCAGGTAAGTAACATACCCCTCCCTTACTATACATGTACCAGGTATGTAACATACCCCTTCCTTACTATACAAGGTAAGTAACATATCCTTTCCTTACTATACCAGGTAAGTAACATACCCCTCCCTTACTATACAAGGTAAGTAACATACCCCTCCCTTACTATACCAGGTATGTAACATATCCCTTCCTTACTATACCAGGTAAGTAACATACACCTTCCTTATTGTACCAGGTAGGTAAGATACCCCTTATTAGGTAGAGAATAGATATTGATTTAGTACTTTCAATTTTTGACCGGATAGCGAATCAAAATCCGGTCTATTAATGGCGAAGTTGGTCCGTCCCTCAGTGCGTCAACATTTTGGTTGAGAAACTTGAAACTTGACATGGTGATAGACCATGATGAGACGAATCAAACACAGCAGCAAAATTTGACCTAGTGATCTTGACCTTGGAATTTGATCTACTTTTGAAAAACTGTAACTTGGCCATAGCTTTTGAATGGTAAGTGATAGGGCTTTCATATTTCACTTGTGTATTTCTTGTGACAGCCCTTTCCATGGATACCAAAAATTTTGACCTTGTGACCTTGACCTTGGAGTTTGAACTTCTTTTGAAAAAGTTTAACCTTGACCATAACCTTTAAATGGTAAATGATAGGGCTTTTATATTTCACATACAAGACCTCACCATGGATACCAAAAGTTTTGACCTTGTGACCTTGACCTTGGATATTGACCTACTTTTAAAGATAATAAATCTGGGCTATATCTCATGAACTATAAAGGCTATGGCTTTGAATTTTCACATGCAGAATCTTTCATTTGATATCATGAGTTTTGACCTAGTAACCTTGACATTGGCCTTTGATCTACTTTTAAATTATAAGAGGTAGGATTTTGATATTTCATTGTAGAATCCTCATGACCAGACCTTTCACTTGATATCATGACTTTTTATCAAATGACCTTGACTTTGACCTTTGATCTACTTTTGAACTATAAGGGGTAGGGCTTTGATATTTCTCATTTAGATTCCTTATGACCATAGCTTTTTTTCATTGCGCAATAGTATTAATGACCTTTGACTTTTCTGTCTGTGCAAAAATGTATACGTCATCTAATACAAACACTTCGCAATCCGGCCTTACCACCTTTAGCAACTTATGGTTTATCAAATAGTAAAGGGACATTAATAATATCAGATGCCTACTTATATGATAAGAGGAATGTCCATATAAGTAGATGTATATTTCAGTAACATTTATAACTCAGAAGCTGGATATCTTATACAGAAAAACATTGATTTAAAGATGTCATTGACACAACAAATTATTTGATTATTAGTTCTATTCTATGAAAAGTGTTTGGTTTCTCATTAATGGTATTGTATCTTGCATGTGATCTTATTACAGAGCTAAAGCTGTGAGACTACGTTGGACGCAGCCATCAGGTTATGGCAAAAACCAGCCCTGGGCTGTCAACCATCTTTACATAGGTAAAGATTGCCCAGACTGGTGTAACGGTCATGGAAAATGCTCAGAGTCGGGATGTGTGTAAGTCAGAATTCTTTTTTCCAACAAACTAATGAATTGATAAGCAATCTTACTTCTTATAAAAGATCTTTCATCCGAAAAGATAAGAGGATTATATGAAAAATTGTAATAAATGTGTGTGAAACACAGCATTTCAGCTTGAAGTGGCCCATAATAAATAAAGCAGCAGGTGCAATATTCTCTTTTTGAACACAAAATTTATATTCTCTTACGTATCATGAAATTATTGAAGTCTAACATAAAAATAGTTGATGTTATATGAGATAATAAAGTGAAAGTGTATGGATATTTTTTTATTGTGCTCCAATTACAACAGTGTCAACCTTTGATATCAACTCATTGTTACTTTTGTTTTCAGATGTGATTCAAATTGGGGAGGTACTAACTGTAGTGAGCCCATAGAACCTCTCCCTCAATATTTGTATGAAAAATTTGATGAGACTATAAATAGCTCCATGTGGCTGAAGGTGGTAGGGGGTGAGGTGAAGCCCGCCTGTCATGTATTGGGTGGAGGGAATGCTCTCCATTTTAAAAAGGTACGTAAGGCAGCTGTTACGTTTGGTGCATATACACTGTGGTTTGAAAAGTAAATTCTACTCTCCACCAAAAAAAAAACCCCAACAAAACCCAAGTAGTTGATGATTATAGTGTAAAAGTTTTTTTTGCCAAGAAGAAGAATTGCATGTACGTATATTCATTTGTGTAAATTACTATATATACTGATATGGTACATACAAATTTTGTTCATGGTTTTGAACAGGTACATGTATATCCTTGTATTATTTTTCAAGTACGAGTGTACATGTATTTTGAATGATTTTCCTGGTTTCTTTTTGCCCAGGATTGCAGTAGATTGCTGATTTCTCATGACCTTGACCTAAGAGGAGCCCTGTTTATTCAGTTCTACTTCCTGTTTGGTTGCCATTCTTTTCCAAAGTCACGTAACCAAGGAGTTTTAGTGGATTTTTCTGTGGATGGTGGAAGCACGTGGATGCCAGTTACAGAATTATACTACGCTCTCTTTCAGTCTCCTAGGTAATAGCTTCAGATTTCAACGAATGTGCTATATACATTGTATACATGTATGTAATATACATGTACATGTTTATTTAATTTTTGCTTTGAGAGTGTGATATTCAGTATTGTAAATGCCATACCAGATACACATGTACATTAAACTCCATTTTTAGCTCTACTGGTCAAAGACCAGTCGAGCTTATGCCATCGCCCTGTGTCCGGCGTCCGTCTGTCTGTCTGTCCATCGTTAAACATTTCTTGTGAATGCAAATCCTCTGAATCTGTAAATTGTAAGAAATGAATTCTTTTTGCATTATGTTGGGCCTATGGTCTAGTTGTGCACCTGATATTTTGTTTTGACCCCTGACCCCCGGGGTCTTGGAAAATGGGTGTGGTCATTTTCTCCTATATAACTATGTAATCTTGTGAACACCATTTCTCAGAAAATATAATTGATAGGGAAATAATACTTTCTGCAATTTATTGAGCCTATGGTCTAGTTGTGCACCTGATATTTTGTTTTGGCCCCTTACCCCCAGGGTCTTGGAAAATGGGTGTGGTCATTTTCTCCTATATAACTCTATGTTATCTTGTGATCACCAAATCTCAGAAATTGTTATAGATAGGGAATTTATTCTTTTTGCAATAAAATGGGTTTGTGGTCTAGTTGTGCACCTGGTATTTTGTTTGAGTCCCTGACCCCAAGGGTATTGTTGTGGGTCATGTATTATTTTAGTTTTACTTTATGTGTAGGTACACATGTACTTAATCATGTTATTTAATGATTTCATAATAATTCTTTCTAGATTTTACTATGTCATGTTTATTTCATTATAGAATATTCCAGTATGTTCTTTGTTACATCATTATCATCACATGACTGATTTCTAGAATTTACTCTATTGTTAATCATGTGTAATGAGTCATTGTTCTAGAAGCTTCTGGTTAATTCATTGGTATTAAGTATAAATACCTCTGAGGAACTGTGTTAAGGGACATTCGTACACATTCGTAGACACGATTCATTCATCTATTCTGATATACTGGGACACTTTATTTGTTGAGACTTTAATCCATTTAACAACGCTTGGACAACGATCATTCGAGAACGTTTGTGATTACCGGAAACCATACATTCGATAGACTTTGTGGACCGTAACGGACACTTTGATACGGACATTGTATTGTGAGTTGTAATCGTTTTATATTTATATATTTTGTACATAATTAAACTTGTAAATTAATATTCTGTCTTTGTCTGATTTTTGCTGGCGTTTTGGGGTATTCTGACCCATAACAGAATTGGGGGCTCGTCCGGGATAGTAATCTCTGCATATTTGCATTTTTACGTTAAGTTCGTTTTTTGAAAAAAGGAAAATTCTCAAAACTTTTGCCAGCAGAAATCAATCATGGTATTTTCGGTCACTGAATTTTTGAAATCGCCGACTGTAGATGAGTTCGAATCATTGAAAAAAGATGATTTGATTGGTTTAGGTCTTCACTTGAAGTTAGATGTAAAATTTTCTATGAGAAAACAAGAAATTAGAAATATTGTGGCTAAAAAGCTTTTAGCTGAGGAAATCTTTTCGTCATACGATTTTCCTGTTGAACCTGTTTCAAGCGAAACCAAAATGTCAAAATTTGAGTTTGAATTAGAGAAAATGAAAATACAATTACAATTTGAAAAAGAAGAAAAAGAAAGACAATTTCAAATTGAAAAAGACGAAAAAGAAAGACAATTTCAAATTGAAAGAGAAGAAAAAGAAAGAAAATTTGAAAAAGAAGAAAAAGAAAGACAATTAGAAAGAGAGAAACAGGAACGTATGCACGAGAGAGAACTCCAGTTTGAGCTAGAAAAGTTAAAGTTAGAGAAAGGCGCTAAGGAAAATCCTGCTCCTTCGCCTGTCAAGTCTGAATTCGATGCCGCGAAAAACATCAGATTAGTTCCAAAATTTCAAGAAAAGTCCGTGGACAAATATTTTCCACACTTTGAGAAAATCGCGGCCAATCTGAAGTGGCCACGTGATTTTTGGCCAACTTTGTTACAAAGCGTACTTATTGGCAAAGCGGCTGAAGTGTACTCGGCGCTCAGTATTGCTGAGAGTTCAGACTATGACAAGGTCAAGGACACGATTTTGAGAGCATATCAGTTAGTACCTGAGGCGTACAGACAAAAGTTTAGAAAGTACAAAAAATTTGAAAATCAAACATATGTTGAATTTGCTCGAGAAAAAGAAGATTTATTTGATCAGTGGTTTCGATCTAAGAAAATTCCCAATTCATTTGACAATTTGCGTCAGATCATTCTGATAGAAGAGTTCAAAGAGTGTGTACATCAAGATTTAAGAACTCATTTGGAAGACAAAAATGTTAAAACTCTTGAAGAAGCCGCTGTTTTGTCTGATACGTATGCTCTCACTCATAAGAAAAATTTTGTGTCAAAAACTCAATCTAGCGATAGCGCAAAAACGTCAGATGTTCCAAAGAAAAATGTACAAGAGTCTCAGTCGTCCATTAGTTCCCAGTCACCATCTCAAGGTGGTTCTACGTCCGGACCTAGGTCCGAGCGTTCTGAGGCATCCCCAGGGGTGGGGTCCCTTCCTACATGCAATTATTGTAAGAAAAAGGGTCATGTTATTGGTGAGTGTTTGAAGCTTAAGAAGAAAAAAGAACTTAAGTCACAGGCCTGTGCGTCTGTTAGAAATGATAGGAAAGCCTTAGATTCGATTTGTTCTGACACTCCTGAGATTCAGGGTTCTAAGTCCAGTTCTGATGATTTTGTGGAGGATCATTATAAGCCCTTTTTGTCACAGGGATTTGTTTCACTCAGTGATTCTAGCGAAGCGTTGCCTGTTCAGATTTTGAGAGATACTGGTGCTGCCCAGACTTTATTGTTAGAGGGTTCATTGCCTTTGTCTGAGCACACTTTTACTGATAGGTCAGTTTTATTACAGGGTGTGGAGCTAGGCGTCATTGATGTTCCCCTTCATGAAATTTATTTGAAGTCAGACTTAATTACTGGACCTGTTATCGTAGGTGTTCGACCTACTCTTCCCGTTCAAGGCGTTTCCTTGTTGCTTGGCAACGATTTAGCTGGCGGCAAAGTTGTAGCCGATCCGATTGTTTGTGAGAAAATCACGTCCGATGTCGTGTCCGATGATGAAGACGACGACTTGTACCCAGCCTGCGCAGTTACCAGGGCGATGGCCAGGAACAGACAAAAAGAGGCTGAGAGTACTTCTGCACTTAACGAGGACTATCCCTCCAAAAGTATAGACCTTTCTGACACATTCATGTCTACCATTGATGACAGCGTACCTGAGACGTCAGTACCACTTCATGTTGACAAGTCTCCGACAATACCTGGTGATGATTCCTATCCGCCATTAGACAGGGGTACAGATGCCTTAAGCCGTGAGCAGCTCCTCTCCGAGCAAACTAAAGATCTGGAGATCATCCGACTAAGCAAGAGGTCCCTTCCCCGAGAAGAAGCGGACAAAGTCGGAGAGTGCTTCTACATACAAGATGGCATCCTCATGCGGAAATGGAGACCACCCGATGCACCCCCTAATGACGTGTGGCGGGTCGTTCACCAGATAGTGGTTCCAGTAGCATATCGCGGGGACATCATGAGTTTAGCTCACGACACACCCATGGCAGGTCATTTAGGTGTCAATAAGACTTATAATAGGATTTTAAGTCACTTTTACTGGCCTAAGTTGAGAAAAGATGTGTCTGAGTTTTGTAAGTCTTGTCATAGTTGTCAGATGGTAGGTAAACCCAATCAAGTTATACCACCTGCTCCCCTCCAACCCATTCCAGCCTTTGAGGAACCTTTTAGTAGGGTGTTAGTTGATTGTGTAGGTCCTTTGCCTAGGACTAGGTCAGGGAATCAGTACTTACTGACAATTATGTGTACTTCGACTAGGTTTCCTGAAGCCATACCTCTTAGGAATATTAAGGCAAAGACCATAGTTAAGGCCCTTACAAAGTTTTTCAGTTTCGTGGGTGCTCCCAAGGCTATTCAGTCAGATCAGGGTTCGAATTTTATGTCAGGGTTGTTTCAGCAGGTTATGCATGAGCTAGGTATCAGGCAGTATAAGTCTTCTGCGTACCATCCTGAGTCCCAGGGGGCACTTGAACGCTTTCATCAAACCCTTAAAACTATGATGAAAACATATTGTCACCAGTATGGAAAAGACTGGGATGAAGGGGTTCACCTCGTGTTGTTTGCGGCACGAGAAGCGGTTCAGGAGTCCCTGGGGTTCAGTCCCTTTGAGCTAGTTTTTGGGCATACGGTCAGGGGGCCATTGAAGTTATTGAAGGAAAAATGGTTGACTGAGACTAGCGAATTGAATCTCTTAGACTACGTGTCTAATTTCAAAGAGAAGTTATATAATGCTTGCAAATTAGCTCAAGAAAATCTCAAAACATCTCAAATGAAAATGAAAACATGGTATGACAAAGATGCTAGAAACAGAGTTTTTAAACCAGGCGATAAAGTTCTTGTATTTTTGCCTATCCCTGGTCATCCTTTGCAAGCTAGATATTTCGGTCCTTATGAGATTGAGAGTAAAATTAGTGATGTTAACTATGTGGTTAAGACACCAGGTCGGCGAAAAGAAAAAAGAGTGTGTCATGTTAACATGTTGAAAGAGTATTTTGATAGAAGTGACCGAAATTTTGTAAAACCAGTTTCCACTTTGGCCAATGTAAATACATTAGAAAATTGTGTTGAACCTGAATGTAATGAAGAGACTGTCGAAAAAGACTTTGCTCAAAGTGTCCGTTTGAAGAATTCCGAAATTCTGACAAGTCCGGAAGTGAAACTCGGACATCTGACCGTGCATCAAAAAGAGGAAGTGCACCAATTAATGCGGGAATATACGCCCATCTTTCCGGACGTTCCAAAAAAGACGAATGCAACTCATCATGACGTCATTGTGGGTGATGCGTCACCTATCAAACAGCATCCCTATCGGTTAAACCCGATAAAGCTTCAATACATGCGGAAAGAAATTCAATACATGCTTGAAAATGACATTATTGAACCCAGCAATAGTGATTGGAGTTCCCCATGTATTCTGGTTCCGAAGCCAGACGGAACTTACCGATTGTGTACGGACTTTAGAAAAGTCAATTCGGTCACCAAAACTGACTCTTATCCGATCCCACGAATCGATGACTGTATAGATAAAATTGGCAGTGCAAAATTTGTCAGTAAATTTGACTTGCTTAAAGGCTATTGGCAGGTCCCGCTTACCGAAAGAGCCAGAGAAATATCGGCATTTGCGACTCCAGATGGGCTATACCAATATAAAGTAATGCCCTTTGGTATGAAAAACGCACCAGCCACATTCCAGAGAATGATTCATTCGCTCCTAAATCATCTCGAAGGATGCGAGGCGTACATCGATGACGTTATCATCTACAGCGACACCTGGGATGATCATCTCCGAATCATGCGTACCTTCTTCGACATACTGGCGAAAGCAAACCTCACAGTGAACCTTGCGAAAAGTGAATTTTGTCATGCGACTGTAGAATATTTGGGTCACAAAGTAGGTCAAGGTTTTGTTACTCCTATCATGGCCAAGGTGGAAGCTATTTCAAAGTTCCCGATTCCTACCAATAAGAAAGAGATAATGAGATTTTTGGGAATGGCAGGATTTTACAGAAAATTTTGTCCAAATTTCTCGTCAGTTGTTGGTCCACTTACCAATCTGTTACAAAAGAGAGTGAATTTTGCATGGACCAATGACTGTGACGAATCTTTTAAGAAAATCAAATGTGTTCTTATGAAATGTCCTGTCCTGTCAGCTCCAAATTTTGATAAGCAATTTAAGCTTACTGTTGATGCCAGTGACGTAGGAATCGGGGCTGCTTTGTTTCAAGAAAATGATGATGGTGTAGATAGAGTTGTTTGTTATTTTTCAAAGAAATTGACAAAATGTCAAAAGAATTACTCTACTATTGAAAAAGAGTGTCTTGCATTATTGTTAGCTTTACAACATTTTGATGTTTATTTGAATGTTACTTTACATCCAATTCTTGTGTATACTGACCACAACCCTCTCACATTTTTGCACAAAATGTCAAACAAGAATCAAAGACTTACAAGGTGGAGTTTATTGTTGCAAGAGTACAATATCATTATTAACCATATCAAGGGCAAAGACAATGTGATTGCAGATGCACTATCGAGAATTTCATGAGTGATTTTTGCAGAATTTACCACCTAAGTTTTCATTGACATTCAAACTTTTTTTAAGAGGGGAGGTGTTGTGGGTCATGTATTATTTTAGTTTTACTTTATGTGTAGGTACACATGTACTTAATCATGTTATTTAATGATTTCATAATAATTCTTTCTAGATTTTACTATGTCATGTTTATTTCATTATAGAATATTCCAGTATGTTCTTTGTTACATCATTATCATCACATGACTGATTTCTAGAATTTACTCTATTGTTAATCATGTGTAATGAGTCATTGTTCTAGAAGCTTCTGGTTAATTCATTGGTATTAAGTATAAATACCTCTGAGGAACTGTGTTAAGGGACATTCGTACACATTCGTAGACACGATTCATTCATCTATTCTGATATACTGGGACACTTTATTTGTTGAGACTTTAATCCATTTAACAACGCTTGGACAACGATCATTCGAGAACGTTTGTGATTACCGGAAACCATACATTCGATAGACTTTGTGGACCGTAACGGACACTTTGATACGGACATTGTATTGTGAGTTGTAATCGTTTTATATTTATATATTTTGTACATAATTAAACTTGTAAATTTATATTCTGTCTTTGTCTGATTTTTGCTGGCGTTTTGGGGTATTCTGACCCATAACAGTATTGAAAAATGGGTGTGGTCATTTTCTTCTATATAACTCTATGTAATCTTGTGAACACCATTTCTTAGAAATTATTATTGATAGGGAAATAATTCTTTTTGCAATTTATTGAGCCTATGGTCTAGTTGTGCACCTGATATTTTGTTTTGGCCCCTGACCCCCAGGGTATTGGAAAATGGGTGTGGTCATTTTCTCCTATATAACTCTATGTAATCTTGTGAACACCAAATTTCAGAAACTATAATTGATAGGGTATTAATTCTTTTTGTAATAAAATGGGTTTGTGGTCTAGCTATGCACCTGATATTTTGTTTGAGTCCCTGACCCCCAGGGTCTTGATAAATAGGTGTGGTCATTTTCTTCTATTGAACCCTATGTAATCTTGTGAACACCAAATCTCAAAAACTATAATTGATAGGGAATTAATTCTTTTTGCAATTTATTGAGCCTATGGTCTAGTTGTACACCTGATATTTTGTTTCGGCCCCTTACCCCCAGGGTATTGGAAATGGGTGTGGTCATTTTCTCCTATATAACTCTATTTGATCTTGTGAACACCATTTCTCAGAAACTATAATTGATAGGGAAGTAATTGTTTTTGCAATTTATTGAGCCTATGGTTTGGTTGAGCACCTGATATTTTGTGTTGGCCCCTGACCCCCGGAGTCTTTGAAAATGGGTGTGGTCATTTTCTCCTACATGTATATAACTCTATGAAATCTTGTGAACACCAAATCTCAGAAACTATAATTGATAAGGAATTAATTCTTTTTGCAATAAAATGGGTTTGTGGTCTAGTTGTACACCTGATATTTTGTTTGAGCCCCTGACCCCAGGGTCTTGGAAAATTAGTGTGGTCATTTTCTTCTATTGAACCCTATGTAATCTTGTGAACATGAATTCTCAAAAAGTAAAAATGATAGAGAGTTAATTCTTTTTTGCATTATAATAGGTCTTTGATCTAGTTTTGCAACTGATATTTTGTAGGGCCCCTGACCCCTCCTGTAATGTAATCTTGTGAACACCAAATCTCAGAAAGTATAATTGATAGAAAGTTCATTCTTTTTTCATTAAACATGTTAAAATGCGTCTGTGATTTTGTTGTGCACCTGATACTATTTTCAGCCCATGACCCTTGGGGTCTTGGACAATGGGTGTACCACTTACATTCATGCTTTCAAACAACCAGGAGAGCTTCAGTCTTGTCAGAGACTTCTAGTTATGTCTTAGGACTTTATCTTGAATTCCTCTGAACCAACAGAGGTTATGTTTGCTTTATTTGTATGTTCCAAAAATTTAAGGTGACCATGTACCTATCAACAATCTCTCTCAGCCATTCAGATTCTTGGTTTGAGAAAATTAATGATTGAAGTGAATTTTTTGTAAGGGTTTTAATTTATCATTGAATAGATGTAAAGAAATGTTTAAAGTATGGACATCCTGTTTACAGGTTTGTGACAGTGAAGTTACCAGAGGCAGCAAAGAAAAATGGAGTACGTTTTCGGTGGTGGCAACCTTTACATGGAGGTAAACAAGTGGGAGACTGGACAATAGACAATATCTACATAGGTGGTGCTGAGGTGAACCCAAATAGTCTCACTTCTGACTTTGATATTGGGATTAATAATAAGGAATGGCTTAGAGATGACAATGTTAATGTTAATGAATATTGTGAAGAAGATAATGTAGCGGCTGGTACCACATTAGCTGCAGAAGATTCTGTTATTACCACCAGAGATCTCAATGTAAGGGAAAATGATACTTTACAATTCGAGATTAACGTTGGTTGTGGTCAGTCATACAATAGCTCTACAGCCCCTGTACACTTGCAGTACTCTACTGACTATGGAGTTAAATGGAACTACCTGAGTCCACAGTGCTTACCTAATGACCCACAATGTAATGGAGGGCCACACTCGGCCACTATATTTTATGGAGACCCTATGGGAATGTGGAGAAGGCATATCTTCAAGCTGTTTGATCTACCTGTATCACGGTATGTTCATAATACTGTATAAACAGAAATGATACAAGAATCAAATTTTGTGTTGTAAGAGAAGAATGGAAGCCTTTAGTTTTGTAATGTGATGGTCCGTCCTTTGTTAGCTCGGTGGATCAGAGCATGTGCTAACATAGTAGAATTCTCGAGTTCAAGTCCCGGAATTTTAAGGTTATCTTTTTTTTCCAGTCCGCCTATCACAGCTAAAAGAAAAATTCAGGTTTTGAAAACTAATATATGTAGATGTAAACATGTACATTTCCTTTCCCAGAACAATATTTTCAATACATATGTACATGTAAGTTTTATTGTTAGACCAACAAAATAAAAAAAAAGTTTGTATTTGATTTATTTTCAGGGCCACACGTTTTCGATGGTTTCAGCGGGCAGATGGTGGGAATGGTGATACACATACATGGGGACTAAGGAATGTCTACATAGGACCATCTTGTACCAGCCTCTGTAACGGGCACGGTACCTGTGAATATCCACAATGCCTTTGTGACCCTGGTTACACTGGAACTGATTGTGGTAGACTCGTCATGGCAAATCCAGTAAATATTTCACAATAAAGTACTTCTGTATTGTAAAGATTAAAGGAGACATATGGAAAGTCTGTGAACCCAAAAAAAACCATTTCAGTAATTTATTATCTTATCCATGATTTTTAAGGCATCGTCAATTACATTCCTATACTTACATTATTCCTCTGGTTTAAAACTGATTGATACAGAAATAACTGTTATGATAAATCCTTTTACTAGCTAAGTTTGAATGAAAAAAACAATACAAAAATCTTGCATTTAGTCTTTTAGGCACAAACTTCATCCACATGTTTATTCTTTGTGACATTAAGTTTGCTTTTATTATCAGACATACCTAAAGGATAACTTTGAGCAGCCTGAGATAGATAAGACAAAATGGTCTGTAGTGGAGGGTGGGGGGCTGGGAAAGTCTTGTCAGAACCTGGTAGAGGGGTCAGCAGTAGTGATGAGTGGACCGGTCAATAGACAGCTTGTCACTGTAGATCTGGACCTCAGAGATGCCAAGTATGTACTCGGTGCCTTCAGAAATACGTCTTAAATCACATTGTGTTAATTAAATGTATGATTAGTCTCCACAATAATGTGGATTTGTAAAAATTTTAATAATGAGTGTTAAAATACAATCAGCTTTGATTTTATGGTGTTTAGAATTGTTCAATATGCAAATAATCAATTAAGAGTTTAGGTGCATAGCTTGAGCTTTCCTTTGCAAATCTTTTACCATTATTTTAGTGCAGTGAACAATAAACTGAACTTATTATTATATGTTTATTTGTCTCCTATACAATGTTCTAAAGCTAAGTAGTGACTTATTCTGACAGATTTGTACAGTTCATAGCTTCCATTGGAGGAGAGAGGAATGGACATGGGTGTTTTATTCCTAATTCTCCAGAACATAGTGTTATACTGCAGTATTCTACAGATGGTGGTCAGTATATGTGGGCATTTTATTAAGTCATCTACCTATCAACTGATAATAAAATTAATAGTGCTGTATTTTATGCCATTGACGATGAAATTTTTTTTTAAAGACATGTTGAACTCAGGACACTGAAATCTTTGTATCTATATATTGCTTGCTATTTGTGTCACCTATGAAGCATAGCTACATGTATATCCAGTGTTCATGTTGTCCGTTTGTCTGTCAATCTAATATTACAGGAATCTCGTGGGATACCCTACACATATTGGATTTTGGTAGCTATGTACATCCCAAGAGGGATTACATCCCCTTACCACTGTCAGCGAGGACAGCATCCACCAGGGTGCGCTGGTGGCAGCCATTAACCAATGATGGATCTCAGAGAGGTCCACAATGGGCTCTGGACAATGTTTATATAGGTACATGTTGGCTGAATTATGTTCAAGAAATTTGCAATTACATCAAAAACAAAAGATATAGTAATATTCAAAAATAACTTCCATCGAATGAATATAATGTTATTTTAGGATCTGATTTCAATTGAATTTCCTACTTAGTTATCACATAACTGAAGCATACTTGCCATGGTCCTGCCCAGGACAAAAATTGTCCCGCATTTTTGACCGAAAAAATCTGTCCCGATTTTTGGACGTTCCATCAAGAAAAATTTCGGTGTAATATTGATTATTCTGTGTCGATTTCAGTCATGCGTCTTTTCTTAAACTCTCATTGTTTATTCAAACGTCACCAATTATATCTATGCTATGTTATCTATTTATGTTTTGATAGTAATAGGTTGATAAAAGGTCGGCTGTCCCACAAACATCGCTAAATACATACATGTAGGCTTTCTCTCGTTGTTGTTTTTTGTGCGAATAGCACATAGCGATTGCCTGATTTCTTCACTCATGGGAGCCCCGTCTACTGAGTATGTATAAACGATGTTACTCTGTTTACATGTACCTTGGGACTGCGTCAGCGTCATGATCGGTATAAAGTCTGATCACTGTCTGAATCAATGAATTATATCTATATGAATCGAGCTGTCGTGTTATGTACATGCATGACCTAATGAAAAATTGCATCTGTATGTACTGAGATGAATACAGGCAGTGTGTTGGAAACCCCTTTCCATTACCAGGTGATTATCTGTTTTAGTGGACAATATATAAATGAAACGGTGCTCAGTATCGATAAAGATATTAAGTTGAATCATTGAAACGTAAAACTAACTTCAAGTAGGCTTATTTTGCCCCGCATCACAAAATAAAATCTTTATACGACGGAAAAATTAGGAACTTCCATCATGAAATATGATATTAACAATTATGAAAAATAAAAGATCAAAACATTCCCGTTTAGGATATATCATGTTTTTATATACTAAAAAAAGAAGCGAATTTTCCTTCAAATTCTTAGCACACACGTAACATTGAACATGAAAGGTTAAAGAGAGAGTGGGGATCAAATTAGAAAATAAGATTCGTCTTCTTTCCTTGTATATGGAATCATCAATCGATAGTCATATTGGATTGTTGTATTTTTAGGGGGGGGGGGCGTAGATTTAATGTGATGTTTTTAAATTTTCAGGTTCACTGTCAGACATCATCTTTCAATTCATTACGACAACATTATGCATTTGCATTTTAGTGCTGTCTTTATACGTCCATAAACTGGCCTACGAAGGTGTTAAGGAACAAATATAACTTTGTAAACACAATATTTTGTCATACATTATAAGTGATACATATTCTGGCTATTCGCACTCAGTACCTTTAGTGCTTTGATTTTTTTTGTGCTCATGAAACAATTCGATCATTGAAATAAAATTGATAAAGCAACAGCAATAGTTACATAAGCAAAATTATGAATTTATTTTCATGAGAAGAAACAATGTGATGTAAAACATGTACTGCTCGGGTACATATTATCGCCGGGCACATACATGCATTATCGCCACTTCATTTATATCTTTTTATTATGCCCCCGGAATCAAAGATTCGGGGGCATATAGTTTTTGGCCTGTCCGTCTGTCTGTCTGTTTGTCCGAAAAACTTTAACATTGGACATAACTTTTGAATGGGAGGTGATAGGGCTTTCATATTTCACATGTGTATTCCTTGTGACAAGACCTTTCCATTGATACCAAAATTTTTGACCTCGTGACCTTGACCTTGACCTTTGACCTACTTTTCAAAAACTTTAACATTGGGCATAACTTTTGAATGGAAAGTGATAGGGCTTTGATATTTGGCATGTGTATTCCTTGTGACAAGACCTTTCCATGGACACCAAAATTTTTGACCCTGTGACCTTGACCTTGACCTTTGACCTCCTTTTCAAAAACTTTAACATTGGGCATAACTTTTGAATGGAAAGTGATAGGGCTTTGATATTTCACATGTGTATTCCTTGTGACAAGACCTTTCCATGGATACCAAAATTTTTGACCCTGTGACCTTGACCTTGACCTTGACCTATGATCTACTTTTCAAAAACTTTAACATTGAATATAACTTTTGAATGGTAGATGATAGGGCTTTGATATTTCACATGTTTATTCCTTGTAACAAGACCTTTCCAATGATACCAAAATTTTTGACCTCGTGACCTTGACCTTGACCTTTGACCTACTTTTCAAAAACTTTAACATTGGACATAACTTTTGAATGGTAAGTGATAGGGCTTTGATATTTCACATGTGTATTCCTTGTCACAAGATTTTTCCATCAATACCAAAAAATTTTAACCAAGTGACCCTGACCTTGACCTTTCACATACATGTACTTAACAGAAAATAGTGCTTATACTAACAAAGATGCCACCGGGGGCATTCGTGTTTCACAAACACAGGCTTTATTCACCTTATCTCTGAAATATGAAACAGTATACAAAATTTCAAATAATTCCATAACCTGCAAATACTGAATTTTATGATAGAAGGTCGGTAAATTTTAATGTATATCCCCCGCCTCTCTGGGGAAGGGTAGGTCTCTTCATCTTCCTATATCTCTGGTTTTTGAAAGATTTTGTACGAATTTTTCACAGAAGAAAAGGAGAAAGTTCAAAGATTCAAATAATGTGAACTTTTTTGAAAAAAGTTTATGATTTTCATATGAACAGGTAGAGGTGGCGATAATATGTACCCTCCCTTCTGTCAAACTTGATGCAACCCTTAAGTTCACTGATCAGCGGTAAACAAGAACCAATTGTCAGATTTACTTGAAAATTGGAAGGAATGTGTATCAAGGGTTCCTCATCCTTCTGTGCAAATTTAATCAAATTTCATGGAGAAATGAAGATTTTATAGCAAAAAATGTTGAAAAAAGTGGCGATGACATGTGACCAGTAGACAAGATAAAAAGAAAAGAAAAAAGATGAAAATATAGTAACCACGGAACTTAGTGTCATTTTTGATACCCGAGTTGTTAAGTTATCGATTGTGCATTTCATTTAAATCGCCAACGTCAGCGGCGCAGGTGTTTTATACTTATGTTCAGAAAGTTGTGAATATAAAACGTGGACAATGAAAACGTAAAACGTAAAAGACTTTTAGATCCTTCACAGAGAAAAATTAAAAAGGGTAGACAAGTTCGCTGAAGCACCACTTTTAGAAATGCGTCCGACCAGGAGCCGTCTACGTGTACGGCGCACGTTATCAAGACTTATTTTCTTCTCTGACATTCTTTCGTTTGCATAGGGCAATGATCAAGTGTAATTTTGGATTGCAATATCTGAAGTTCAACCTCCTAAAAGTGTCCCTCTTAATGTCCCTCATTGATATTGTATTTGTCCAGCTTTTTAGCTCACCTCGGCGAAGTAGAGGGGGGCTTATGCTATCGCCCCATCGTCAGCGTCGGCATCGGCATCCGCACTATGGGTTAAGCAAAACAGGACAGGTCCATTCCTGCCAAACTATAAGTCCTACATCAACCAAACTTGCATGGATGATGCATCTGAGGATGCTTACAACAATGCATGGTACAGAGGCTGCATCTGACCTACATTTCATGTTTGAGTGAGCAGGTTAGGTAAAATGGGACAGGTCCATTCCCGCCTTACTATAAACCTATACCAACCAAATTTGCATGGATGATGCATCTGACGATGCTTACAACAATGCATGGTACGGAGGCTGCATCTGACCTACATTTCATGCTTGAGTGAGCAGGTTAGGTAAAATAGGACAGGTCCATTCCTGCCTTACTATAAGTCCTACACCAACCAAACTTGCATAGATGATGCATCTGAAGATGCTTACATCAATCCATGGTATGGAGGCTGCATCTGACCTTTATATTCATGCTTGAGTTACCAGGTTCGGTAAAATGGGACAGGTCAATTCCTGCCAAATCATAAGTTCTACATCAACCAAATTTGCATGGATGATACATCTGGGAATGCTTAATACATTGCATGGTAAGGAGGCTGCATCTAACCCACATTTCACACTTTCAAGAGTGAGCAGGTTAGGTAAAATGGGACAGGTTCATTCCTGCCTTACTATAAGTCCTACATCAACCAAACTTGCATGGATGATGCATCTGAGGATGCTTAATGCAATGCATGGTACGGAGGCTGCATCTGACCCACATTTTACGCTTGAGTGAGCAGGTTAGCTAAGATGGGACAGGTCCATTCTGCCTTACTATAAGTCAAACATTAAAAAACTTGCGTGGATGATACATCTAAGGATGCTTAATGCAATGCATGGTACAGATGCTGCATCTGACCCACATTCCATGCTTGAGCAATCAGGTTAAGTAAAATTGGACAGTTCCATTTCTGGCCTATTTTAAGTCCTAGATCAATAAAAAAAACTTGTGTGGGTGACGTATCTGAGGATGCTTACTGCAATGCACTGTACAGATGCTGCATCTGACGTATATTTTACACTTGATTGACCAGGTATGGTAAAATTCATTTCCAGCCTTCTTTGAATTTTTATCAACCAAACTTATGTGGATGATGCATCTGGAAATACTTTGTGCAAATTGTAGGTACAGATGCTGGTCATGGGACAAAGATGCCGTCCAGGTGAGCGCTGTCATCTCTGATGACCTTATGTTTGATGATTTGTCCCTCTTTTTGTCCATCTTTGCAATGACAAAACTCCGAAAAATTATGGCAAGTATGCTGAAGAGAAAGATAGATTTACATGTAAACATGGAATTACATAAGTTTTTTTTGTGATTTGACATTCATATATATATATTTGTCTTACAATTAGACATTCGTTTTATTTTCAGGTGGCTCAGAAATAAATCCTAGTCAGATTCAGGTCTCGTTTGACGAAAATCAGCCTCAGAGAGATTCATCATGGGAGTTCAATACATACAGTGATGTTCAGGATAATATATGTCAGAAGGGAGATAACTCCTTGACTTGGGAGGAGGGGACAGGTGTACGCAGCTTCACGACTAAACAGATGATTGTACAGGATAATTACATGCTGCAGTTCAAGGTATCTTGTTTATAGGAAGGGAGACATACATGTATAAGATTCACCTACCCAGTGTTGCTTCTGTCAATTTAGTGTCCATCTATCTGTCTGGAAGTTACTCCAGATGGATTAATCATACCTTCATCAAACTTGGAGTCTAAGTGTTCATACATGATATGACTCAACACCCAATGTAAGTCAAGGTCACATGTTTAAAAACTAAATGGGATAGGTGATAAGCCTGTTTTAGCAATCTAGTTTCAAATGTAAGACCTATAGCATATCCCCCTAATATTTCTTGATTTATGAATTTATAAATGCCTTTACAGATTGTTATTGGATGTGACAACCATTTCAACGTATGTTCACCACACCCCTCTGTTAAACTCGAGTACAACAAGAACCCTACCTTAGATAGATGGGACCTAGGTCAAGCCGCTTTGTCTACCAGATCTAAACAAGCTAACAGGACTGCCAGCCCAGTCATTACCATCAGGCCTAGCGTGTATAATGCTGACGGTCACTCCTCATGGACACTGGTCACTATACCTCTTAATGAGAACTTATTCTCCAGGTTTGCTTTTTACGTATATGGACATGGTGTCTCCTATATCTTTTTGTAGAGCCTGTCACAAACATTGAAACTTACACTTTGAAATGTTTGTTTTTCTGGTATTTGATGATGATTTTTGATAAATACCTTATTTTTAACTTTGTGACCTTGACCTTGAAGTTTGACCAATTTTGAAAAACTTTTACTTTTGCAATTACTTTGGAATGATAAGTCATAAGGCTTTCATATTTCACATGTGCAATTTCTGTCTTGATCTATTTATAGTACTACCAGATTCCGTTGGTCCCAGAATGCCACAGAACATGAAGGTCCATCTTGGGCTATTGATGACATATATGTAGGAGAACGTTGTCCGAGAATGTGTCACTCCAGGGGCACCTGCCGATCTGGTCAATGCTTCTGCGATCGAGGATACTTTGGTAAGAACATAGTAAGAATGTCTTTGTATATTTTCTTTAAATGTGCAACTGTCTTTACTCTTTTGCTATATGTCTTGTGTATCCATTAATACTAAATACTATATTGGAAGTCAAGAAGATCCAGCTTAAATAAATGATAACTGAACTTCTTTAACAGGGATATCCTGTGAACCCCAGGGAAATACACTGATAAGGAAGATGTTTGATAATTTTGAAGGAGGGATATTTAGATTTTACTGGTCGTCTATCCTTGGAGGGGAGATAGGTTTTGGGTGTGGGGCGTTGTTGCCCTACGCTCATGGTAAAACTTTATACTTCAATGGTTGTGGTAGCAGGGAGGCTAGAACAGTGGAAATGGACCTTTCCTACGCTAGGTAAAACATTAGAATTATAACTGAACATTCATTGAAAATTTATTTGTGACTTAATCCTTGGTAATTTTCTCTATTGAACTGTGAAACTTTTGTATTTTGTAAACAATGCATATATCAGTTGCGTGAAGCCCTCTGAAACTGTCAGAAATGGCAACATTCCATGGAATTGCTGAGAAACCTACAAACAAAACTGTATTTCTAAAAAAATATTAGCAATGGCTGCATGCATTAACTAACATGAAAAAAAAATCATATTTGCAAGATTATCATGATTCTAACTTCTAGTCATTGACTGGTACATGTACATTTCATATTCATGACTTACCATTTCTGTTCTAGGAAAGTTATGTTTGTGATACAGATTGGTTGTCGTGCCCAGACGCCTGACTGTAACGTTAAAACAGGCTCTAATTCTCAATACAGAGGGGTTATTTTACAATACTCCAAAAATAAGGTTAGTTCTTATGCAGTGTTAACATTTTGATAGATGCAGATTTACTATTTAAAATAAGTTAAAGTATCTTGAGAAATTATTTGACATCGTCTCATAAAAAACATCTTTTTTGTGGTCTTAATGGAATTTCTGTAAGTTGTATTTCAAAAAGACAGATTTCTCTGTCACAAATGCTTAGATTGGCCTTTTTCAAATTATGGATTCATTCATTAACTTTGAAATCTTAATGTTCAATTTAAAAATCAGATCTTTTGTAATGAATTGATTCAATTGAAGTAAATGTATATACATGTACATTGTATATTCTGTTTCAACGCATATTTATTATTTCTATTTTCAGGGTGCAGAGTGGGAGCTTATAGCCAGACATGACCCAGAAGATTACCTGAATCCTAAACGAGCAGCGTATGACCTGCCTAATGATGCTCAAACCAAGGGAGTTATGTTCCGATGGTGGCAACCAGTACATGGGGGCAAAGGTCATGACCAATGGGCAATTGATCATGTAGAAATATTACAGTAAGTATTTCTAGCTTTAGTGTAAGTTTCTAAGACATTTTTTAGAATGATAAAGCACATGGTACAGGCTTTCTACTGTTCCTACTATTTCCTACTTTTCCTACTTTTTTGTTTTGATCCTATTTTTTCCTACTTTTTCTCTAAAACCTCCTACTATTCCTACTTTTTTCATTTCAAAAATGAAAAAATATTATTGATAATGTGATGTCAGAGGAAAATGACTGATTCAAAGTTTTAAAAAATTTCGGCCTCGCTTCGCTCGCCCATTCACTTCAGATGAAAACAAAATTATATACCAAAGCTGCAGCATAGCAAGCTCTTCAGCTTTCCCCTCTGAGATTCCTTCAAAGATTAACAACACTGGTCTACAACATTGCTGAAATGGCTTGTTGTTGATTTTGTGTGTCATAAATCATGAAAATTGTCATATAAGTTATGGAAAATTTCCTACTTTTTCTCTGTTAGTTCCTACTTTTCTCCTACTTTTTTTTCATTGACTACTCCTACTTTTTTCCTACTTTTTCATCAAGGTAGAGTAGAAAGCCTAAATTTGTAAACTCTGTCAGAATAGAATTTTTCTTTCTGGGTACAGCTATAGATTGCACACTCTGAAAAATGCATAATAATTATATTCTATGCATGTTTTATCTGTAGATGCCAGACAAGAAAGTTTCATGATTAGAATTAGCCCATCTTCTCATAATTTCTCTTTAAAATTTCCTTTTTTTCTGTTAGAAAAGGATAATTTGTCAGTAAGTTGTCAATTCTTTATATACTGAGTAATATTTCCTTAATTTTCTTACTTAAAAAGATTTCTTTTCAGACACCATAGTGCTCATTCGAATATTGGAAATAATAGCGGAAAGAAATAAGAACCATGGCAACATAAAATATTTTTAATTTATTGTGATATTTACATATAAGACTGAAACTAAAACTGCAAATAGTGTTAAACAAAATATGAAGAGGATCTATAAATTCATGCTAAATTCAAAAAATAAAAAAATATTCATTCAAAAATGGATGATGGACTAAAAGTGTGGAAATAAGCAATGAAAAAATTTAAATGCATGTTTATATCTGGAAAATCAAACATCAATTTATTCATTCCTTGGATACAAGACATATATTTTTATCAACAAAATTTTAAATTTTATATATATATATATTTGTTTTGAGAACACATACTTGTATGAATATGTACAAGGGCATAATCATTTCAAGACTTGTTTTATGTTATTCTCAACTTGTGATATTATGATTTGCAAGGTGGCTGTAAGCAGACATGTGGAAAAAAATATTGTGATATTGTGGCCACAATTTACTAAATCATTCCCACAGTGTAAGCTAAATTGTGCGAATGTTTTAAGTAAATCATGGCCACATTTTACTAAATTGTGTACACAGTTTACTAGATTGTTCTCTCAGTTTAAGTATACTGTGCAAACGATTTAGCTATTTTGTTCCCACAGTTTATTAAATTGTTCACACTGTTTATGCTACATGTAAATCCTTCCCACATTTTACTAAATTGTCCCACAGTTTATGCTAAATCGTTCCCACAGTTTATGCTAAATCGTTCCCACAATTTCATATTCGGAAACTTGGATACACTGTGTCAGATTGCTAAATGGTTTGCACAGTTTAGCTTAAACTTTTGGAACAGTTTAATAAACTGTGCGCACAATTGAGTACTAACTGTGGCCAAGATTTTACATAAACTGTTGGGACGATTTGATAAACTGTGCACACAATTCAGTAAACTATGGAAAGGAAATAGCGAAATTGTTTGCATGATTTAGTAAACTGTGGCAACGATTTAGCTAAACTGTGGTCAGGATTTAATAATTTTTTTCCACATGTCTGCTTACAGCCACTGTAGATTTGATACATTTTGATGCTTGTTTAATTTGAATAATTAAAGTATTTTTTACACAAGTCTCTCCTGCGAGTCCTTTATTTGGAAAAGAACACACCACTGATTGATAATGGCATAAAATGTATGTACAAATTTTGTTGTTGGATACCAAATGAATACAATATTGATCCCAATATAAGAATATTCATTTTAAAAGGATTCAGCCTTTTCAAAACACAGGGTAGCTTCCTATTGTGCAGGTACCATTATGATGACATCAAATGCTATGGAAACCAGTGTAAAATTCAGGGCTACAAATATGACGAAATTCACAATGCTTTTACATCAGATACTGTCATTAAAGGAACATTGGACAAGACATCATACAATATTCAGTTATCTCTACATGAATTATAATCATGCCAAACTTAATTTATGTGTCAATAAGTCGTTATTTGTTAATTCTCTTGAATTGGACGGACCATCATTGTTGAGGTCTGTAGTTTGCCAGTATCTCTCCATGCGTAATTTAGACTCTCGTACGGTGCTGTCAGTATGGAGTAAGCTCCGCGTTTGTACCACCAACCACCACCTTTAATAACGGCATAATTAGCCGAAGACAAATCCTGGTCTTTGTCATATGTGGTGAAAAGCATACCTTGTATTGTACCAGCTGAATTACCAAGGTCCAATGTCTGCCCTGTAACAATAACTAAATTGTGGTGGAAAAACTAATGTTGTGCTGATTGCACAGTTTAGGACTACCCATCATTCAAAAGTTCATAATTACTTGTAGAAAACCTGATGAAAGAAAAACTAATGGACTGTGAAATTACAACTATGAAATACCCTGAGCAATTTACCAGCAGTTATACAGCACTTGCTGAAGGGAGTTATACTGATTGCAGATAGCTATTCACAAAAAGCTCCAAATAAAGTGTATGATGGGGATGCAGCGTAGTAAAAGCCAGACCATTGTAGAGACTTTGTGTTGAAGGATCATGTTAAAGAACAGATACTTGGTACACGTAGAAAACTTTTGTCGTTTTTCTGAAATTCTTTGAAACTTCTAATGAGAGTCCATAGTTGGATTGGAGGACCTTTAGTACTTCTAGTGAATACATTGCTGTTGTTACATCAGTAAAATGCAAGTTATACAACAGCCATTTGGAAGATAGGAAAATAACACAGCTTTGATAGACTGGTTTGGTTTCAAAGTCAAATTTTATGGTTCAAATGACAAAAAAACAAAGGGTTCTCTCTTTTGAACTTTACATTGACAGTTTCTTTTGCCCAATGATATACTTGAAACATTTATGGATTATAACTTTACCAGCATTTCCTGAATAAGTCCTGTTGAACATTATCTTGTATCCTTCCTCCTCTGAATGTAGGTACAGCTTCGGATACCACGCCCACTTACAGGTGTTGTTCTCGTTCAGGAGCTTGAAATAAGCTTCATAGTTCCGCTCCCATGTCAAGGCGTGGATGTACTCATTCCCTGAATAATATATACAGTACGATACACTTTATTACCAAAACTTGGACCCTAAAAGGGCATGCATTATAATATATTTATGAAAAATAGCAATCCAAGGAATGCTTGTGTGGCCTGCGAAGCGGCCTATTTTAAAAAGTTGATCAAATATGTAGGTCAAGATCACTTGGTTTAATATTTGTACATGTATCAGTGGGAAAGTCTTGTCAAATGAACTGACATGACAAGGAATACACATGTGAAAATAAAATCCCTATCACTTATCAATCAAAAGATATCACCAATCTTAGTTTTTTTGAAAAGTAGGTCAAATATCTAGGTCAAGGTCACTAGGTCAAAATTTATGGTATGTATAGTAAGGTTATGTAACAAGAAATACCCATGTAAAATATCAAAGCCCTATCAATTACCAATCAAAAGATATAAGCAAATCTTATTTTTTTTTAAAGTAGGTCAAATATCTAGGTCAATGTCACTAGGTAAAACATTATGGCATGTATAGTAAGGTTTTATCACAAGGAATACACATGTAAAATAGCAAAGCCCTATCACTTACCAATCAAAAGATATAGTCAATCTTAGTTTTTTTTTAAGTAAGGTCAAATATCTAGGTCAAGGTCACTAAATAAAAATTATGGCATGTGTAGTAAGGTTTTATCACAAGGAATGCACATGTGAAATATAAAAGCCCTATCACTTACAAATCAAAAGATATAGCCAATCTTAATTTTTTTGAAAAGTAGGTCAAATATCTAGGTCAAGGTCACTAGGTCAAAAATTATGGCATGTATAGTAAGGTTTTATCACAAGGAATACACATGTGAAATATCAAAGCCCTATCACTTACCAATCAAAAGATATAATAGCCCATCTAATTTTTTAAGAGTAGGTCAAATATCTAGGTCAAGGTCACTAGGTCAAAAATTATGGCATGTATAGTAAGGTTTTATCACAAGGAATATACATGTGAAATATCAAAGCCCTATCACTTACCAATCAAAAGATATAATAGCCCATCTAATTTTTTTAAAAGTAGGTCAAATATCTAGGTCAAGGTCACTAGGTCAAAAATTATGGCATGTATAGTAAGGTTTTATCACAAGGAATACACATGTGAAATATCAAAGCCCTATCACTTACAAATCAAAAGATATAGCCAATCTTAATTTTTTTTAAAGTAGGTCAAATATCTAGGTCAAGGTCAGTAGGTCAAAAATTATGGCATGTATAGTAAGGTTTTATCACAAGGAATACACATGTGAAATATAAAAGCCCTATCACTTACAAATCAAAAGATATAGCCAATCTTAATTTTTTTGAAAAGTATATCTATTATCTAGGTCAAGGTCAGTAGGTCAAACATCATGGAAAGCGTAGTAAGGTTATGTCGCAAGAAATACACATGTGAAACATCAAAACCCTATCACTTGCCAATCAAAAGATACAGTCAATCTTAGTTTTTTGAAAAGTAGGTCAAATATCTAGGTCAAGGTCACTAGGTCAAAAATTATGGTATGTGTTAAAAGGTCTGATCACAAGGAATGCATGTGTGAAATATCAAAGCCCTATCACTTACCAATGAAAAGTTATGGGGTGTGACACCCAAAGTGTGACAGACAGACAGATAGACAGACAGACAGACGGACGGATGGACGGACGGACGGACGAACTGACTGACTGACAGACGGACAACGGACAAAGTGATCCCTAAGTGTCGCTATGCTTCGCAGGCGACACAAAAATCTATTGACGAAGTTGGTATATATTAATATAACAACTTGAAGTATGTTAACTTTCGTTTGCTGGTTTCAAGTATATCAATATGAACTTCTGAATCTAATAAGGAGAGAAAGATTCAATTTCTTGTCTATGATAGTGCTCACTTTGTACAAGAGCTAATAATAAAGTACATCAAAGTGTACTTATTGTATGGCAACCGAAGTGATGGGGGAATCAAAAACTAGAAGTCCAACAGGGTAAATTGCGCCCATAAGAGGAAAACTTGTTTTGGATGATGAGTCGAAAAAAATCCTCAAATCGGAGATTATGACAGCCATTTTGGATTTCTCATTCGTTCAAAAAACACAAACCTGGTAAAGGACATTGTGTGTAGCTTTCTTGAATTTCAGATCGGGCAAACAAGAGGCCCAAAGGGGCCACATTGCTCAACCGAGTTGCAGACAAAAGAACGATAGTGGACAATTTGCCGTTAAATATGTTTCTATGTAGCAGTTGCTGAGTAGTTGAGAATGCGTCAGCCAAACAGAGCCCTCGACGGCCATATTTGTTGATCAATTGGCATGAAAAAACACCAACTTGGCAGAGGACCTTGAGTACTTGCTTCCTGTTAGCCGGTTTAGTGAATTTCTGTGCAGTGGTTTCAGAGGAGAAGTCGAAAATGTGTCTGCCATTGATAACCCTCGGCGGCCACATTTGTTAACATAAATTGGCACGAAAAAACACAAACTTGGTAGAGGACCTTGAGTACTTGCTTCCTGTAAGGTTAAGTGAAATTCTGTGCAGCGGTTGCATAGGAGAAGTCAAAAATGCTTCAGCCATGCAGAACCCTCGGCGGCCGTATTTGTTGGCCGATCGGCACAAAAAAACACAAACTTGGTAGAGAACCTTGATCACTTGCTTCCTGTAGGTTTTCGTGAAGTTTATGCAGCGGTTGCAGAGGAGAAGCGAAAATTTAAAAAAGTTTACGCCGGACGGACCGACGGCGCGCTATGATAATAGCTCACTTGAGCTTTGCTCAGGTAGGCTGAAAAACATGGTTAAATTCTGTGCAGGGGTTTCATAGAAGTCGAAAATTGCCAGCCAATCAGAGCATATGACGGTCATCTTTCTTGTCGGGTTGAGAAACACAAACTTGGTAGAGTACATTGAGTACTTGTTTCAGAGATGACGAGGAAATGCAAAATATATATATTTAATGACGGCTAATGCACTGCAACAATGGTGTATGCCTTTCAAAAGATATTTAATAATTATATGGGTAAGCGCACTCGCTTCTCACCCCTAAGATCCCGGGATCGAATCCCTGATTCAACAAAGGGGTGTTATGAAGGAGGAGGGTATTTTGGTCACCCACCTATTTTCGGGAGGTTTTCCCCCCGATTACTCCGGTTTCCTCCTGCTCCAAGAATCCCCCTCACGCCAACATCGGAGCCAACGTGAGACATATTGATAAGTTTGTAACTTATTTGTTAAACGTTGTAAAATAGATAAAGTTTAATTTGATAACTGATGCAGAATCGTGATACAACTTTAAAGAATACACTGCATCCCTTACCCAGCCAATATTCTCCCCCACTATCACCAAAGCCAAATTTGTAGGCATTCCAACTTCGATTGAAGTCGACAGAACCGTCGAATCTCTTTGTTACAACCTAGAAGATAAATTCTTTAAAACATTTTCGCCATTTACCTAAGGTTTATCAAAGAATAACTGAACGATTTCACATGGAGATGTGGCCATCAATGGTTATAATTTAACTCTGGCCATTCATTTTGGACTGATTTTAATTATAATATACTATTTTGAGCAAGCTCATATTGTTATTTTATGTCCTCCTTATATTAACTGTGAAAAGAAAATTGAAATCTAATTTTGAATATTTTTTTTTAAATTAGTAACAGAAGTATTTAGCTAAAATGCCTTTTGGAAATGAGATGTTATTCTACAAACACACGCGGTTCTGATGAGTTAAGAAATATAAATACTGTAAAGGAGCTGTTAAGATAAGGGCCGTATTTAGCCCTGAATCCCGTGACTTATTTCTTCCGTATGGCGAATCGTACACAGAAAAACATGAATCATTATTGAAATATAATGTATTTGCAGACCTTTTACATGTTTTACATTATGTTAAGGAACTCTTAAGGTTGTAAAATTAAGGTCGAAAGAGGTAGGGGTGCTCGGATAGAAAATCCGATTATATCGACAAAAAACGTATACATTTTTGAATATGTTATCTAAAATGGATAAATATAAGCTAAAAGACATCAAATATGTCTACATTGTGTATCAGAAATAGATTTCGAACGTTCTACCTCCTTTAATCGGTAAATAATGAAATCCGGAACTTAAAATACGGTCTTATTCTTCATTCAATGGCTACAATGTAAGCCTTTTAGCGCGAAATACACATTGACGGAGAAATGAACATCACTCTTGCTTATTTCGTTTCTAATTCTTGTATCTTTCATTCAGTCATATCGAGTACACAATGTTTGATTGATTAAAGAGGAAAAATAGTCAAATGTGCTATATTTAATGGTCAAAAAGATCGATTCTTATAAAATGCACCCCCCTTTCCATATTTAGTTTTTCGTCTCTGGGGTAGTGTTCCCCCCGGAGATACAGAACCCCACTTTGCCAAAAGATTTGTATCATGGATACACATCTCCAGTAAAAGTGGCTTTCTGTATATCCGGGGGGAACAATGTTCAATAAAACTTTTCCGTTTTCTATTGATTTCTATGGGAAAAAGATAAGTTTTGACCTAAAAATTAGCAATATTATGCAAAACAGATAAAAAATAACTTCATATTTTGATGGGATGCCGTATAAGTATACATTTTACCAAAAAAGGTTCTAGAAATTTCAATTTTCAAAATTCCACTTTTCAGGGCTGATTTTACGCCTTATCTTAACAGCTCCTTGTAAGTAAAGAATAATGAGGTTGTCATAAATAGAAAAGGATTCTGTTTTTGTTTTGTTACATGTGTAGGTTTTGATAAAAGTTTGGTTTTCAAAATTTAAAAGAGAGAAGTATAACTTATCGTTCATGCGCCGAACTAAATCACGGGCAGGAACACGTTACGTCGCCTTACAGTACCGTTGTCAGAAGTATTTAAAGTTCTGCACTTAAATCCGTCCGTTGACATTATGCAACAGGTGAGGATATGTTGGAAACCATCCGTTGTCATGAAAATTATCGACAAAATTTCAGTAAAATCACAAATAAATCATTAGGTAACCGGTGATTTCTTTTAAAAAGCCAACGGGGGGTAGCCACACGCTTCAGTAATACATTATTACCATGAAATGAATAAAACTCCTTTTATGTTATGAGGAGATCTAATTGGCAATGACCTAGTGTCAGCAACGAAAACGGGAAATTTGAACAGGAAAACTATCCTGTCTCTTAATTATTTGATTTTATATACCAATTTTATGTAGAAAATTATCGACATTATACAAACAATATATGTGAATGACCGTCTTTTACATTGTATAGTTATTGTATACTTTGATTATTTGATAAAGAATGTCCGTTGTTATGACAAGATAAGAAGATATGGTCCGTTGTCATGACTCTTAACGGTATTTGGGCATGAATGGGGAACTGAATCTTTATTTCGAATCTAGGGATGAGCGATTAAATTAGCTTAGTTAATTCTTAAAGTATTCAGCTCTCTCTTTTTTTTTGTAAAGCTGTAAAGCAGGTTGTCATATAATTTTCAGGTTACGTGAACATAGAACGTATAGAATAGATTTAAAATTGAAAATATGATTCAT
Source organism: Pinctada imbricata (assembly GCA_033119305.1). Lineage (NCBI taxonomy): Eukaryota > Metazoa > Mollusca > Bivalvia > Pterioida > Pteriidae > Pinctada > Pinctada imbricata. The sequence continues at coordinate 102,391,617 of VSWD01000005.1, read as the reverse complement.
GAAATTGTAGAGGTGTAGGATAAGTTCATGAATTGATACATAATTGATCAATTAAACAATAATCGTGAAATTGATTTTGAAGTCATATATAGCGTTAAAAACAAAGACATCAATTTTCGGTCATTGAAGACATTTTGATAGCCTCAGCCTTTATCACATAATTGATCCGAACGTTCTTTATTTGACCTACTTCTCATAAAAATCTTAGATTGGCTATACCTTTTGATTGGTAAATGATAGGTTTTGATATTTCACATGTGTGTTCCATGTGACAAGACTTTTCTACACAGACCATTATTTTTGACCTCGTGACCCTGACCTAGATATTTGACCTACTTTTCAAAAAATCTAAGATTGGCTATATCATTTGATTGGTAAGTGATATCTTTGATATTTCAAATTTGTATTCCTTTTGAAAAGACCTTTCTAAACATTCCATAATTTTTGACCCAGTGACCTTGCCCTTGATATTTGACCTACTTTCAATAAAAAAAATCAGCTTCGCATGCGACACAAGCATTCTTGGATTGCTATTTTTTTTATTACAGCACACCATCTATCTTCCGCCAGTCTGTAAACTTTTCAAAAATGTCGAGTTCCTTCTGCAAAACCGATGATGAAAATCAAATTATAAAGTCAACATTTCAAGAGTTATAGAGACTATTGGTGGATAAAGAGGAGACATGGGTGCAATATATATATATATATGTAAGACCATTGGAGCATTTTTCATGTATTTTGCAATATTGGAAGCCAATGGAAGATAAACAAAATACGGAAATACGGAAAATGGTTATATAACATTTCTTCTCTATGGGGAGAAATCCATGCTTATATGAGGAAAGTATATCTCCAAGGGGAAGAAACTTCTTATATAACAAATTTTCCTAAGAGAAAACTACTGCATTACACCGGTTTATAATACACTTATAAAGTAAGATACTGTATACAGTCAAATTTTTGCCTCCATTTATATTTTACCCTTTTCATCCATAGCCCAGAAGATGAATTTAAGATGGGACGAATAAAATTGAACGTTAAGGATATCTTAACAAAACGGATGATTCGGCGAATTCAATTCTGGGCAAATCAGTCTCCATTCTAAATTGGTTGAAAATTAAATTGTGCGTATTGATTAATGAATTTTAATGATTAGTACCGGTACATTGTATCATAGTATCATTCCATCCATTAAACTATCAAAGCAGACAACGGACATCTGACAACGGACAGAACTTTCGCAACATGGATTGACAACGGACTAATTTTAGAAAAGTCCAAAAAAGTTGTCCAAAATTGAATTCGTCATCATGACACTACCAGAGGAGCATTATATAGACTTGATATTTATTATTAGTATATTTCTGGAATAAGATAACCTGAATATTCAAAGATTTCAAGAAAAAGGAAGAATAACACAGGTGCAGGACGTGGTGATCAAAGGACGCCAACTCGATCTCCTCTTTTCAAACTGTATATCAGTACCAGAAAAACCATATAAACCAATAGCTTAGTGTTATGACTACCCCCCATTGAATTTTCGAGTGTATTACTTCTAAAATTCCAATGTTTTTTAGAAAATCATACTTTCCACACATGCTCATTGTCACGACAACGGATGGTTTACTTCATATCCTCACCTGTGGCATAATGTCAACGGACGATTTTAAGTGCAGAACTTTAAATACCTCTGACAACGGTACCGTAAGGCGACGTAACGTGTTCCTGCCCGTGTAAATGTACAATATTGAAACAAATGAGCTGTTAAGATAAGGGCCGGATTTAGCCCTGAAATCACTCGATATCTTTCGTGCGCTGTCTTTCAAATTTAGATAAAAGTTGGTCAAGATAAAAATATTAAGTATTATAAGATTCATAGTAGGTATTTTATTTAAAAAAAAAAAATTGGTGAAAGATGTTATGATTACGGGTTGAAGAGGTAGGGGTACAGATGACGGAATATCGTTCGAAAATGCACAAAAAATGCATTATTTTACATTTTTTTTACGTTTGTTATGCTTCTGTTACCTATTCATGTCAAAATTGGATAAGCGAAATTAACTTTGAGGTTATTATATCAATATAATCGGCAAACTCTGCAATCCGGAAACTGAAAAACGGTTTTACTTCGTTCTTCTCAGCCACTTATGTAATTACACACGGTATAGAAATAGGCAACTTTCTCGTTTGTTTCCTTCCAAACGGTTAAATAAATAAAAAGATGGCAATATAACCTACTTTATCGCTCTAGAGGCAAATTTGAAAATATTCATCCATCCATCCCCCCTTTTTTCGTTTTTCGCCTTTGGGATATTGCCCCCCCCCTCGCTTTAGAACCCCACTTGGCCAGGCAAACATATTTTGGAATACAGTTGACAGTTGACAATTGACAATTGAATTGTCAACTGCATTCTAGAATACAGTTGACAATTCGATTTAGAGATGAATGTTATACTAACATCTAAGTCTTTAATGTTTACTATATCTAATTTAATAATCCATTTTCTTATCTAATCAGCCCCCCTCCCCACATACACACAATAGAATTCAGACATGAAAATACTCCAAATATAATCTCCATAAAATTCAAGCATGAAAAATTTTTGATTGGTAATAGATAAAATTTTATAGTAATCCCCTGGTTAGGGAGCTGATATTTTCAGAGAGTCATGCCTAGGTATAGATACGTACACACTAAAATTTTGGTGAGGGTACATGACCTAATTACCGAGAAATGAGACCGAGAACTTTGCCAATATTTCTGAAATTCTGACGAAGTCTAAAAATTTTCTAAGTTCAAAATTTTACAGTAATCCCTGGTTAGGGAGCTGATATTTTCAGAGAGTCATGCCTAGGTATAGACACGTACACACTAAAATTTTGGTGAGGGTACATGACCTAATTACCGAGAAATGAGACCGAGAACTTTGCCAATATTTCTGAAATTCTGACGAAGTCTCAAAATTTTCTAAGTTCAAAATTTTATAGTAATCCCCTGGTTAGGGAGCTGATATTTTCAGAGAGTCATGCCTAGGTATAGACACGTACACACTAAAATTTTGGTGAGGGTACATGACCTAATTACCGAGAAAGTTCTCGGTCTCATTCCAGTATGAGAAATTTCAGTATCGTAACCAGGGGAATACTATAAAAGTTTGGACTTAAGAATTTTTTCAGAATTTATCTGAATTGTAGAAATATTGGCAAAGTTCTCGGCCTCATTCCTCGGTAACAAGGTCATGTACCCTCACCAAATTTATAGTGTGTTTGAGTCAATGCCTAGGCATGAATCCCTGAAAATTTCAGTATCGTAACCAGGGGAATACTATAAAAGTTTGAGCTATTACCAACAGGATGTGTCAATACTTTGCTTCATTTATTTTTTATTCTGTAAGAAGTGGAGGTGGGGCATTGGTGTCATATGTATTTTTTGGTGTGATGATAGTAATATAGAAAATTTATTATGCATACATTTTCAATACAGGTGTTTCTTAGTCGAATTGTCAACTGTATTCTGGAATGCAGTTGACAATTCAATCGTCAACTGTCAACTGTCAACTGTATTCCAAAATACTTGGCCAGAAAATGTGTTTATTGATATACACCTTTGGTGAAAGTGGCATTGTAAAGCGAGGGTGGGGGGAGGGGGGGGGGGAGAACGACGTTGTATAAAACTTTTCCGTTTTCCATTGATTTCTGTGTAAAAACGCTTATTTAACCCAAATATCGGTCTAATTTTGCATAAATTTTCCCGTATGACAGCAGATTCATATGTGGACCAAGTTACTTGAAATTTCTACCGAAAAAAGATTCTCAAATTTTGCATTTTGAAATTTCGACTTTTCAGAGCAGATTTTACGCCTTATCTTAACTGCTCCTTTGCAACTAGGGACACACCATGTACTTTAACAACGAGTCAGAGGAACTTAAATCACGATCGCGAGCCTCATATTTTGTATTGTGTTAAAAAAATAGAGTAATTAACTTTAGTTGCACAATTCTCCTTACCGTCCATCCCCCGCCTTCTGTTTCCATGTCACAGAATGCCTTCATCGCCTCCCCCTTAATAGTTATGTTGTACACACCACTCGTGTTATAGCCGAGCAACATTAGGTCGAAGCAATCAACAATTACTTGGTTTGTATCTGAAGGAAGAGAAAATGCATCAAACGAATTCTTAATAACAACTGTCTTTAATAACGTAAAATTAAAGTATCAACAGATTTACTTTTCAAAATTTTGATAAACTAGAACATTGCATGAAGTAAACCCTCCGTAGGGAAGTTTATATATAATAAATAACAATAAACACTCTATATCCACAAATTTTGAATTTCCGAGTGGCCGAAAATTTGTGGATATGGAGCGTTTATTGTTATTTAAAACATTGTATGTATGCTCACAAACACTCCATTATTATGAGTTTGCATGTGTTTTAATCATGGTAGTTAGTCGGGGTGCAATGCTTTAAACGATGTTGATCTATACATTGCATTAGGCTGTACATATATCCTTTGTTTTGTAGCAATGGTCTGCTTTCCATTCGAAAATGCCCTAAACGACAGATTATTATTTTAGTAAATTTAAACTATATTTGATCCATCTTTCTTTTTATTACGTTATTTCATTAAGTAATTTAAAGAAGAATCTAACAAGGAATGCACTTTGGGTCCAAGATTGACCATTCTCCTGTTTGTAGGCAAATCATAAAGCCACTGATTCCAGGCGCTGATGACGTGAAGTTAGTCATTACAAGTCAAACTACACATGCTTCCCACCGAAATGTCACAAGATAGAGGGACGCTTACATGTGCAGTAACTGGTAAGTCCGAGGAACAATTCTCTGAAATGATGAGATGGAAATTTAATGTACTTGAAACAGGTCTGAGGAAAAATATTTGGACACGTATTCCTATGGATTATTCTGGACACAATTAATATTTTCATGATCCCCCCTTCTTTGAGAGAGAGAGAGAGAGAGAGAGAGAGAGAGAGAGAGAGAGAGAGATTCCAATTAAAAAAGAATGTTATATGATATATTTATATCACCACATAAAATTACGTACTAAAATCAGGTTTTGAACACTCGGTGGATTCTATACTGATGACACATTCCCCTGTATCAGAACATGTTTTCGTCGAGCATTGTTCATTCTGAAATCAAATACAGAAAAGTTTTTGGGATAAAACGAATCTAAGCACTACTATAGTACTGAGGAATACACGAAGCATCAACGGATATTATACAATTACTAGAGCAGTTGCATTTAGTTTACTTTACCACTACTTTAACCTCACCTCTACGCTTCAGTGGTCACTGCGGTTAGGGGTTACATAATCTTGGTCTCGAGTATTGACAGTTAACTTTTAAAGCTGACCTACCCTGACGTTTTGCGGGTACATTTCATATCTTAGACATAAAACTTACGGGAACATTTTATGTAAATTTCCCCTTTTCGGACGAAGAAACATTAAGCATTGTAATTTTTGCTACATAAATAAATGATCTTTCCGTCTGCATGTCCGTCCGTCTGATAATTATACTTTCACATTTAAATGGTAAAAAAGTGACAGGTCAGCTTTAAAAGGTAACTGTAGTTGGATCGCCTCAGGACAGGTGTGTATTGAACAATGTAAAGCCATGGCTGTGAAATATTCTGTTTAACGTGTGCGGACTGGTAATACCAGATAAAAAGCATACACTCACAATTAATTCGAGATTGCCAAAGGTATCCTGTCATACTGAAAAAAGAAGTTCCACTACGGCTTTATTACTCGAAATGAAAAACGGCTCAAATGGATCTATTTAAACCAAGACATAGCTATAATAGCTCACATTCCCGTCTCCCCTGACTTGTACAGTGGATATGTGCCTTAAATAAAATTTCAGAATAATACATGTCATTGACAACAATACAAAAATTGTATGTTTGTGTGTTTTCGACTAACTGGAGGGTGTCTTTTTTTTAAACACCAGGATGGAAAACGAATTTTGAATACCACGGCCTAATCCCTAACCACAGTGACCACTGAAGCGTAGAGGTGAGGTAAAAGTAGAAATAAAGTAAGAAGTAAAATAAATGCAACTGCTCTATTGACTTTTGATGAGGTCTACTCGTGACTATACAGACCTGGTCAGGTATTGGTTGACCGAGGTCGAAGGCCGAGGTTAACCAGTGCGTGACCAGGTCTGTATAGTCACGAGTAGACCGAAATCAAAAGTCAATTACTGCTTTATTAAATTATCAGGATTTTATTAACGTTTGCATTGCAATGATACGCGATGTCAAAGATCTACATGTAACACTTCAAAAATCAACGCACGCGCTGGTAATGCACGCGCTTATCCCGAGTAGACCGCATTGGATCGTTAGCGGTCAACTCACTCTGAGGTACACTCTATCAAACAGCGTCTCTACCAATCAGAAATAAGCAAAATCGGCAATAATTCCTGATCATTTAATAAGTTAAACTTATCGCATACCCCCTATATTCGACAAGATCATACTATTTCATTATTCATTTGACAATTATTCTCTTGACAATTATTCTCTTCTTCAAATATTTACTAACCTCAAATATTACATTAATATATTAACATCATATATTTATTTATTTATCTAACTTCTTGATTTTTATTTCTAAGGACCCCATTGGAAATAAGCTTATAAGCTTTCATGGGTTATCCTTGGATTTAAATCATAGTTATTAAGGTGCAATATCTTATTTTATAGTTTCTGTGATAGTTAAATATATATCTTAAAGCTCCTGTGATAGTTATTTCAGTTTTTATATTTATATAATTACAAGATGAAATCATAACTCTCCAAATTCATAATCTGATTTTCTTGTTTTTTATTACAAATTCCTAATATATATACAAACTACCTCAGTTTTATATTTCATTCATTGTATTTGTAGCAAATATATTGCTCTTTATTCCATTACCATTTTTTGTTTATTTTAAATGTCATTATTTTGTTATGTTTTATTTTGCTGTAATCTTGATATATTGCCCTGTGACTTGGTTTTACCTGAATAAATCATATCATATCATATCATAATGATAACGTACGTTTCATCTTAGGATTCTTTGAGACTATTTGACTACAGTCGCCCAAACTGAAATAATATTAAGCGTATCAATTGCTATATGAATTCACCTTAGATGAGGGTTGTTACCAAGGAGAGGGAAATCCATAATTGTGAAGTTGAACACGTCGTATTTTGAAGTATTTAGGTGATCACACGGATGATGCTAGGTATTCCGGAAAATATGGATAATTGATGAAGAGCATGTCGTTAATATGTATCGGTTTATAGTGTTTCTTTTGATATTTTGACTATTGACAATGATATTCTGGGGGGGGGGGGGGGGGGGGGCTTGGGTTTTTTTCGAAAAAAAATAATTTTGCTCTGAATTTTGATGAAAAAAATAAATTTGCTTATGGTGTGACAGAAAAAAATAATCTTGCTCTTACAAATAATCTGAATTTGAAGAATTACCATAAAATTTTGCTAAAATTCTTGAAATTTTTCCGGCTCGCTTTGCTCGCCACAATTTTCAGTCTATTAAAAAAAGTTTTGGCTCGCTTCGCTCGCCATAGTTTTCTATCAATCATTTCTTGCTAATGTCAAAATTCATATATTTGAAGATATCAAAAGTGTTAACAATACTTATGTATAACTATTAATACATGTTGCATGTATCCCATAGAGTCTCAATTTTATGTTCTTGTAAGCTTAAGGAGGCTCAGTAATCGTTTGACGTCATCATATTCCCGGCGTCAATACTGGTTCGAATTGTATCGAGTGCGGTTTCGGTCTTCAAACTCCTCTAATTCGCTTGTTTCTTGGCGGATTTCGACAAGTTTGGTATCGATGGAACCAGAAAATTATCATCTACAATCTGAGTGTAATATATTTATAGTCAAATGCATCGTTAAATTTATATATCCAAAAATATCCCGTAAGTGAGACACCCTTGCTATTGCCGTAGATGTATTATTTTTATAACGTCCTCATCGCAAATTCAACCGTGTGTTGCTTGGCAATAAAATCAAGTAGAAAAACTTAAGTTTAATGATCAAACAGGATATTTCTTTGAGATTTTAGCAATATAATAGATAAAATATTTCAAGTTTGCTATCTCTAATTATCTTAGGTAATACGGATTTTTCTATAATTTTGTCAACTATCGTAATTTGCAGCGAGATGTTATCGTGTAAAGTTTCCCTATTTAAAATCTTTGAGCGAGTGAATTTTTGTTTTAACCCTGCCTTGTTAAAAGATATATCCATTTTACAGATAAGTGCACGCATTATCGAGAACGAGGGAGGTTAGTGACGTCCACTTATTAACCTTTAACGTCAAAATGTTTAAAACGTTTCCGTTTACTTTTTCTATATTTCTCTTATTCATATTTCCGTATCGCCGACACCCGGCGATCGTTGTACTTTATAAAACCGCTTATTTTACATTGTTAACGCCTTTTATAATATAACTTTATCTAGAAATTTCATCTTCTGTGTTATTTATTTCAGAAGCGCCCCCTTCTTTAGACATTATTGACAACCCTCCCCCCTTTTAAAATCGTTACTATGACAACCAAGTATTTTGAATCAGGATGAACGAAAACATGTACTTTTTTATAATTTTTTTTAAAGAACAGAGTTTGTCGTTGAGAAATATGTAAAAGAAAATAACTTCTGACAAAGACTTCTCATCACTTTGATGACAAATAAGGGTACAGGGTACTTTTTTTTAGATTTTCATTTTGGGGTGGGGGTGCACAAAATGTACTTTTTGGGAACAGTTTTAGCTATTATACTCTATGAAAGCATTATCTATAAAGAAATATACATATTTGATTATATCATGGTGAAAATAATCACAAGAATGGTTTGAATGTGGAATTATTACCCATATAGCATGTATTTATCTATCAAAATTCATTGTTTTGCGACAGATCTCGGAATTGGTTTACACATGTATATTCGGAGGACCACTAGTCAATCAAATGAACGATGATATGTAATCTTAATTACAAATATAAATCATCACACATGAATGCCAAATAAACAAAATATTTTTTTTTGCTCTGACAAAGAATTCTTGGATTATTGAGCCACCTTAATTGGAAGGAGAACTTCAGTTATTCACCATTTTACAATTCTGCATTTTAAAATTTGTCTACAAGACCTTCCCCAAAGACCCTCTTATATTCATGTACCTTATATAAATTTTGTTTATTTAGAATTGTATTTTGTAGAAATCTTTTGTCTCTCTATTTAAAATTGAATTGAATACTTGCATAAAAATAAAGTATATATTAATATTTAGAGTTTTGAGTAAAAATATAAATAATATCTATTGATAAAACACAAACATTCTTGATATATATGCACATCACTTTGTTAAAAAAATTTCCTTGCTCCGACTTTGCAAGAAAAAAATAATTTTGCCCCGGTCATAGGCGAAAAAAATAATCTTACTCCGACAAAAAACGCAAGCCCCCCCTCCCCCCAGAATATCAAATGGACCGTGCATTAATGATATTTTGACAATTGACAATGATATTTGATGATATTTTGACTATTGGCAATCCTGCATTTGAATAATATAAGATTGAAATTTATCCACAAGCATTTTAACACTGAACGAGGCAAACGTTAACACAGAAACACCATTTTTGGACCTAAATATCAAAATTGTAAACGGAAAGATTCATACAAGTGTATATCAAGAAAGAGATGGTTTTGGATTTAATATAGTAAATTTCCCCTGGCTTGACGGTGATGGTCCCAGACTACCGTTATACGGCATTTACATATCACAGCTCTTCTGGTACGCTAGATCATGTACTAATATCTTGGGTTTTCACAGTAGAAATTTACAATTACCAAGACACGTTTAGGTCAAGGATTCCGCTTTCATAAACTAGTTAAGACTTTCTGGAATTTTACAAAAATTATAGTCAGCTTCTTTCAAAATTCAGTATATTACTTTGGGTATTACACAACCTGCCTTTAATGGTGATATGATAAACAAAACAAGTATCAAAGGTAGCTGCGTCAGAATCATCAAACGTCTTTATACATATATATATATATGATCCTAATGTCACCAGACGGACACTAGACTCTGCAGTCTTGTACTAGCGCATTCTTGAGACTTGCACTCTAACTATGACGACGGGACTCCATCATGGACCCTGCTCAAACCTCTTTAGAAAAGAGAGGGCCCCGACCACCTGTCCTCTCTGAATGCCAGTCGGACTCGGGTGATAACATGCAAGAGCTCGCTACAGCCGGCAGAACACGGACTGTATTACGTACGCCCCCTTTTTATATCCACTTACATATTCATCCGTGTTGCTTGGGCCCCTGCGGTTTTCTGTCTTGTTTGTGTGGTCATCAAACGGTGAAGCGGTTGTTTTACACTACAATTGTGCGTCCTTCGAGACAGTTTGGTAACCGAAAAAGTGTGAGGGTTGTGCGCACGTAATTATCCGGATAACCACACCAAGTAAATGGCCGTCCTAAGTCGGCACCGGTAACCCATTGGTCTCGTTCTTTTGTGTTTGATATTTCTATATCGTATGTCTCATTTTCGTCTCTTGCTGTGCTCGTCTTTGTGTTATGGCATCGGATGTTTTGATGTTTTGCTGTTGACCAGTACTGCAGCGGGGTCTGGTTGGGGATCCCCTCTCTTCTTTTCGTAAGAGTACAAGGGCTGAGCAAAGTTGGATTCATATGATTATAGAAAAATATCACCAAGAGGTGGAGCACAGATGGTTCCCATTAGATTTCGCACAATTTTATGATGACTATTCCTCCAAACACTTTGTATATGCTATTGATCAAAATTTCGATTACGTCTTCCTATGTGTATTTATTGCTAGAATAAGGATTTTCCCTTCACAAAATAAAATTTACAGTCTATTTCAACCATGTACTTGAATATGCGACTTGAAGTAAAACACTTATGACCGCATTTCCGATCAAGGTAGCCTGCCGTGTGACTTCACAATTTAACCTCTTTAGAGTACTTATTCAGACTTAATTACTAATTCCTGTGACTTACCATTCTAATATCACTTTTGTCCATATATACTGCATCCTTGTCTGTCACTTTACCCATTGGAAATTCCTCTAAAGTCAGAGCATTCAACTGGCAAGTGTAATTTTTTGAAAAGAAATTCAGGGATTTGCACGGTATTTGAGTTGCACATATCAATGCACAATGACCTTCTGAATTTGAATAAACCGAATCGAACGTAAAAACAAAATTCAATTGAATTTCTCGTAGAATCGCAGATTTTTTATATGAAATAGAAATTCCGTGAGAAAAACTGCAGTAGGGGAACAAAATTATGAAAATTGCAATACACAAGATAGTCATGATAAATCAAAACACAAACCCGTGTACTTCTGATAATTATTTTAAAAAAGTAATATCGATATCACAAAGTGGATAAAAAGCATTCATAAAATATTAACATAGCTTATCACTTCATCTTTCAATAAAAATGAATTATTCATTTTTATATGATGGCCTGTAGGATGTACATTACCTATTCAATCCAAGGGATGATGACCTAAGTCGGAGAGAAGGGTTCATCTGATGATAAAAATCATAAAGATAACGAGGACCTATTACGGTGATTTAGCTACACTTTCATCTTAAATTCGATCTGTTGAGTAATATTTGTGGGTTTATTTTGTACTGAGAAATTATTGAAAAATTGAATAATGTTGCACCTCAATCATGGTGCTATGCTAATTCGGATACTTGCCATTTCATCCAAAAATATTGTCGAAATTAAAGGAGAATGACATCCTAACGCGATTTTGGTAATAGAACATATGAAACACTAACCCGTATATATATATATATATATATATATTTTTGAAAAGGTTATTTTGAGACGATTATTTTGAAATTTGTTTGATTAAAATCGGACTTGAAACAAAAACGTTATAAATGAAAAGAACTTTGATGACTGATTTTTAAGAATCGTTTATTATTTTATTTCTAAGCTGTTAATTTATGTATTCAACACGTGTTTGGAATCAAATGAATCAGAATTAAGTACTGAAAATGAATGTAAACAAAAAACTGCAATAAAAGTTTGGAATAAAGATCTAGAAATTTTAAGTTCGGTTTGTCGGCGCTTCAAAGACAAAGACGTTACATTTGTACTACTTGATGAGTGTCACTGCTGGTGCATCAGGAGTCCCCAAGGGCACATGTAGCCTAGTCCGATCAACTTCGGTTAATCATTACTTCAAACGCATCCGAAAATATATCAACATTTTTAAAAAGTGGTTCTGTAGCATCATATCCTGCTACGACTCTCGGTGTCTTTCACAGTCTTTCGCCATATTTCATTGTTTGGCATGAGAATCACCGACGGGGGTTAAGTACCCGAAACGTGCATGTCTGGTCCATGTTGCAAATATATCTGTTCTTAAATGATGCTATAAAATATATCTGTTCTTAAATGATGTTATGAAATATATCAGATCTTAAATGATTTTATGTTACCAAATTTCTTGAAATTTCTAAAACGTGGGTCCTGTAGCATCATATCCCACCCATCATGCAACGTCTTTCGGAACATTTTTTGGACATCATAATTTTCATACTCTTTGGCCATATTACATTGTTTAGATGACGGATCACTGACGAGGGTTAAGAATCCGAAACGTGCATGTCTGGTCCATGCTGCAAATTGATCTGTTCTTAATTGATGCTATTGAATTTGAAGACGTTTAACATTGGAAGACGTAATATAAATGAGATAAAGAAGATCCTGACGACAATCTCAACAGATGTTAAGCGTCTTCAAATTCATTAGCATCATTTAAAAGCAGATCATTTAACAGCGTGGACCATACAAGCGCGTTTCGGGTATTTAACCCTAGTCAGTGATCCTATCCAAACAATGAATGTCCAAAATACACCGAAAGACGAAGGAAAATGGCTGGGATATGATGTTACAGGACCCAGGTTTCAGAAATTTGTGAAAATTTTGTAAACATTTTGTAAACATCTAGAATTTTTCGAATGCGTTTGAAGAAACAAACTACCAATAGAGCACCAAATGGAGCATCGACGGACCCCTAGCAAACTAGATGTGGGACCAGGTGCCCCTGAGGAGTAAGCATCCCCTGTTTAGCTAGCCGCACCCGCCATCGACGTTCACGCACGAAAATGAAAACATTAGCTACAAAACTTAGGTATTAGGTTATAAGTACCACTGATGGGGATTTACAATCCAAAACACGTTCATGGTACATTGAAATCGTTTTCAAATTTTCTTCAAGAAGGTAAAGAGTTTCAGAACTAAGAACATCCAAAAACCAAAACGATATCGTTCTGATAAACTAGCATAGTCAACTGTGTTTGTGAGCGACTGACATTGTGACTGCAAAAATATGAGAAAATGCAATGAAAAATATTAAACGCTTTAACTTTATGTTACATGATTCATGCGATATATGGAAATAACTAGCACGATGCTAAATGGTATGATATGTCATATTTGATATATGATACGTTCCTTGTCCCTTTTGCATCTCTTTCTGTGCTTGTCTGCTCTGTGTTTTTGCATTGGGTGTTTTGGGGTTTTTGCTGTGGGTGCTGCAACCTGGTGTTGTTGGATATCCCCTCCATTGTGATGGAAAGAAATAGCACGACACGTAAGGATATGATCCCCAAGTATCTCATGCTAGTTAGCAATACCATCCACTTTAATAGGCGTGCTGAATATGTCAAAACCGGTGGTTGTGTATGATTTGGTACTTTTGAATGGCTCTGATCTTTTAAAACGTCTTTCAACATTGTGGACAAATAATGTTAAATCAGTGAATGAAAGTAAAACACAAAAACTCAAATCATATTCCAAACACCACGAGAAAAAATACAAAACAGAACTTCCACACGCTAAAAGAATAACAATATACGTTATTACGGTTCCAGACAGGTAATATGGTCTGATATACCTTGTATGGAATTTATATTTCCCGAGCCGAAGGCGACGGGAATATTAATTCCAGACAAGTTATATCAGACCATATTGCCTGTCAAGAACCGTAATAACATTTTTTGCATACTGCAAATTATTTATAAATTGTCATTTCAAAATGGCGTCAACAGTAAAATTTCTAACTTTTTTCTTTGTTGATGGATTGTAAAAATTTCTTCACCATTAAAGAGATTGTACCCGGAAATGGTTTATTGAAAATGAATAAATCAAGAATGAAATTCATTTTAGCAGAAAAAAATAAAGGATCTGAAGCGAGAGAAAAGTTTTAAATGTCTGAACGTTATTACGTGAAATGTGCGCTATGACGTCAAGTAACAATAAGGTATCCGTGACGTCACAAAGCTCTTTATTTACGGCTGCAGACGGGTAACATAGTCTGGTACAAAACTGTAGATTGGTCAAGTACCAAGCCTAGTGTTCGTCTGGTGACATTAGGATCATATCCACGGTATTAAAGGCGTTTGATGATTCTGACCCATTTTCGATGGTTATGCTGCCTACTTTTGATCCTTCTAATTTTGTTTATCATATCACCATAAAAGACAGGTTGTGTAATACCCAAAGTAATGTACTCTGTTGCGTGTATAGATCCGAATTTTAAAAGTAGTGGGCTGAAATTTTTGTAAAATTTCCAGAAAGTCTTAATTAGCGGAAACCTTGACCTAAAAGTTTTTTGGTGATTTGTAAATTTTGTACTGTGAAAATCCAAAATATCAGTACATGCTCTAGCGTATCGAATGAGCTGTGATATGTAAAGGCCGTATGGCGGTAATCTTGGAACATCACCGTCAAGCCAGGGGAAATTTACTATGTTGAATCCAAAATCATTCCTTTTGTCATATACACTTGTATGAATCTTTCCGTTTACAATTTTTATATTTAGGTCCAAAAATGGTGTTTCTGTATTTGTAAGTTTGCCTTGTTAAGTGTTAATTCTTGTGGATAAATTTCATTCTTATATGATTCAAAAAGCAGGATTGTCAATAGTTAGAATATCATCCAGATACCTAGAAGTATTATTGAAACATTTCAGATCATCAAATTTTCTTTGCTTTTGAAGATTTTGGATAAATTCTTTTTCATAAGGGCATAAAAATAAATCTGCAACAAGAGGCGCACATGGTACCCATAGGAATTCCTACAACCTGCTTGTATAGATCCTCACCAAATCTAACATAAACATTGTCCAAGAGGAAGGACAAGGCATTACACAGATCACTACATGTCCATGATTTGTATGATGTGTAGTCTGTCGAGGAAAAGAAACCCTTCGATTCAGACAAATGTGTGGTGTACATATTAGAGAAGTCGTATGAAGAAATTGTATTGGCTTGGAAATTTCCAGATTTCATTTTGTCAATCACATCCCCTGAATTCTTAATATAGCAAAATAAATTTACATCGTTCCTGTTTAGAACCGTTTCACAATATCTAGTTACGTGTTCTTTAATAGCAGTAAGTGCTGATGTCAGATTTCTAGACAAAATTGTAGTGGAGCAGTTACTAGAATTAACAATAAATCGAAATTTGTAAGGAGACTTGTGCAGTTTCGGTATGCAATATAGTGTTGGGAGATCCAATTTAGAAATAGAGATATTGAATGAAGACAGCTCACTGTTATGCTTGCTTAAACTGTTAGATGCACTTTCATTGCTTTTGATATATGTATTAGTAGACGAAAGTTCCGAAACCAAAGTTGCGAATGTTCGTCATCGGATTTCAACTACTCTCCTTGTGGACACGTCATTACTGGTGACCTTAGTATAGTCAAGAACGACAAGTTGAGAGAATTGTTAAAAAAGGGTCCCAAATACAGAGAAAGTATGTCCTTTACATGGAACCAAAATGTCAAAATTATCATGGACTCTTGTGAGGAATATGCAAGACGTTGGACAAAGAAAGAGGATGTGCAGCTCGATAAAATCCATCAGAGGGTTACTTTTATCTAGAGTTAACCGATTAAAATCAACTGTGAACACCAGATTCGAGTCTATATTTAAAGACCCTGATGATATCACAGAGCTTACCTACCTCCAAGAACATTATGTCATCACACCAGCGGACAAAGCCTCAAATAATTACACATTTACTTGCAAAAAGTACTATTTCGACAGTCTAGTTAAAGAGTTGGGTTTAAATTCGACACATGGAAATCCCACTTACACCCCCAACTAACCTTTCTGCATCTGAAATAATAGATAACTACAAATCAGCTTTTGCTTCCTTTAGCTTCGACACTAACAATTTAGATTTAGATTTGCCATACTTATACTGACGATGTTAGTCGGTCACAAACATATCCCTGACTGAGAAGCTTATCTGAAAGACACCTAGCTCTCAGAACAAAATCCGTATATTTGGTACTTGCTCTAGCATAGCTTATCAACTGAGACATTTTCCTTTACTCGTGCGAAGCTGAATTCATTCAATCTTTGGTCTCTGAAGGGAATATATACTTAGCTTCTGACTTCAACTTCACTTACAGATACATAGACGATGTGTTGTCCATCAATATTCCAAATTTCGCGGATTACCTGAGCAGTATCTATCCTTCGGAGCATGTAGTCAAAGAAACTACAGAGACAAATAAATCAGCATCCTATTTGGACATAATGTTGTCCTACGACACTGATTGTCACATGAACAGCTCACCCTATGACAAACGTGACGACTTCAATTTCAGCATTACAAACTTTCCTTTTCTAAGTAGCAACATCCCTTCATCGCCTGCTTATGGCGTGTTCATATCTCAGTTGATACGCTATGCCAGAGCAAGTACCAAATATACGGATTTTGTTCTGAGAGCTAGGCGTCTATCAGATAAGCTTCTCAGTCAGGGATATGTTTGTGACCGACTAACATCGTCACTGAGGAAGTTCTACGGTCGAAATGGGGAACTCGTCATACACTATGATGTCCCACTCTCCAAAATGGTGTATTATATTCTGTCATAGACCATTTGAACCATCCAACCAAAGATTGTACTCTATGTCTTCCGAAATGGAAGTTACCGGATGTGACAGTTCTACCGAATTGAAGCGGCGGGTGTTGCATGCAAGCAGGAGATGCTTACTCTTCCTGGGCACCTGGTCTCACTCTCATATCGGGAGTCCGCTTCTTTTCATGTGGTGGAAATTTTTGTTTGTTTGCTTTGGTTCCTGTTTTATCCTGATTTTGTATGCCTTCGGTTTCTGATTTTCTGAATTATCGATTTTGCACTGTATACATGGATATGGTCTTTATCCATATTTGTCATTGATATGTAGTAACGTTTTCAAATGATAATGGTATTGTTGGCTGCTTTATCAGCTGGCGAAAGACCACTTTTGTATGTAAGTTACTTAGTTTGGATTTGAAATATCTATCTGATTTTGAAGGTGGATTTTGAAAAAGATAAGGGTTTTTATGGAAGCTATCTATTCGAATATCCGTTATATTTAAAATGAGGTTTTTCCAGTAATTCAGAGCATGCTGTTCGACTCCTTCTGATTTACACCGTATCTTCATATAATTATCTAAGGCATTCCGTAAGCACCTCACGGCATTTGACAAAATCTTGGATGGGATTCTATACTTAGGTCCCTTTTTAAGAAGACCACGGAGCTGTCTGTCTTTAGAGTACCAATTCAGACTATGGTATTCCTGTAAATTTTCAAAAACTTATAACTGTATTATCACTTTTGTCTTTGTAAACTGCATCCTTGTATGTCACTCTACCCATTGGAATTTCCTCTAAACTCTAAGCATTTAACTGTCAGGTGTAATTTCTTGAGAAGAAATTCAGGGATTTGCAAGGTGTTCGAGGTGCACATATCAAAGAACAATGACCTTATGAGTTTGAATAAACTGAATCGAACGTAAAAACAATTGAATTTCTCGTAGAATTGCTAACTTTTCTATATGATATAGATATTCAATGAGAAATAAACCAGGGAAACAAAAATATGTAAATTGTAATAAACAAGATAGTCATGATAAATCAAAACACTAATCCGTGTACTTCTGATAATTATTGAAGAAAAGCAATATCGATATCACAAAATGGATAAAAAGCATTCATTAAATATTTACATATCTTATCACTTCATCTTTCAATAAAAATAAATTATTCATTGTTATATGATGGCCTGTAGGATGTACATTCACCTACTCAATAAAGACGATTCTGACCCAATTGGGACAAAAAAGATCATTTGATGATAAAAAACATAAATATAACGAAGATCTATAACGGTGTTTTAGTTTCACTTTCATTTTAAATTCAATCTGACAATTATTCTATATTGAGAAATAATTGAAAAAATAGAATAATGTTGCAACTCTAACTTTAATCAGTCAAATCAGACCACAGTTGGTCATTTATTTTAGATTTTGTCACATTGACAATTTGACATCATATTAATATTAGTTTGCTATTTCGGAAACTTGTCATTTTATCAAAAAAAAAAAAAAAAAAAAAAAAAAAAATCGTCGAAATCAATATAGGTTAACATTTTAGCACAATCATTCCAATGCTATTTTGGTCTTAGATTTCATTTAATTATACTCTTGAATCGACTTCAAAGGATTTGGCTCCGCGCACTGTTTGCAAAGTATTGCAGAATAAAAACTAATTAAAAAAGTAATCCAAGGAATGCGTGTGTCGCCTGCGAAGCGGCGTATTATTTTTTTTATCGAAAGTAAGTTAAATATCTAGGACAAGGTCACTAGGTAAAAAATTATGGAATGTTTTAAAAGTTCTAATCAATTATCAATCAAAAGATATAGCCAATCTTAATTCATTTGAAAAGTAGGTCCAATATCAAGGTCAAGGTAAAAAATTATGGTTTGTGAAGAAAGGTCTTGTCACAAGGTATACACATGTGAAATATCAAAGCCCTATCACCATACTGTTTCTTTTACAAGTAGGTCAAATATCTAGGTCAATTCATGAGCTCAACGATTATGGTATGTGTAGGAAGTTCTTTTCATAAGGAATACACATAGCCTATATTAGATTTTTTGAAAAGTAGGTCAAATATCTAGGTCAAGGTCGCGAAATTAAAAATTACGGTATGTGAAGAATGGTCTTGTCACAAGGAATACACATGTGAAATATCAAAGCCCTATCACTTACCAATCAAAAGATATAACCAATCTGAGATTTTTTAAAGAGTAGGTCAAATATCTAGGTCAAGGTAACACATCATCGTATGTGTAGAGAGGTTTTGTTACAAGGAATACACATGTGAATTATCAAAGCCATATCACTTACCGACCAAAAGATATAGCCAATCTAATATATTTTGATAAGTAGGTCAAATATGTAGGTCAAGGTTACGAGGTCAAATCTTTTTTTTTGAAAACTAGGTCAAATATCTAGGTCAAGGTCACGAGGTAAAAAATTATGGAAAGTGTAGAAAGGTCTTGTTACCAGTGAAATATCAAAGCCCTATCACTAACCAATCAAAAGTTATTGGGTGTGGCACTCAAGTGTTACAGACAGACGGATAACGGAGAAAGTGATCCCAAAGTTTGGCCTTGCTTCGCAGGCGACATGAAAAATAGAGGGCGCCATTGAAAAACAATTTGGCTGTTTCTGAAAATCACTTGTTCATTTAATTAAGTACCACTGGTGAGGATTCACTCTCCGAAACACGTGTCTGGTACATTAAAATTGTTTTGAAATTTTCGTCAAGAGGGTAAAGAGTTGGAACATTTCTATAACTTTATCCTTTTGCGCAATGATAGAAAATTTTGATTCTAGTTATAAAGAGGGAGATGTTAATACCATTCATCGATGACATAGATATAGTGTTTTGAGAAATGATTATCAGAATCTGTAGCAAATTGAATTGTTCAAGTGAGAACCATCTACGCTCCACTTCTTGTTGATATCTCTCTATGCTCATGTGAAGCCGATTTTGTCTTGTCCTTATTTTCTCATGGAATTCATGTGCGCTTGAAACTTGATATTTTCAGACCACCGTTCTGAAAATACTCAACCGAATTTTTGATTTTTGAGCGACTTATATTGTGACTGCCCCCTCCCCCCAAATAAATTGACAATGCAAGGAAAATAACAAACGCTTTAACTTTATGTTACATGATTCATGCGATGTATGGAAATATAATTAGTAAACGCGTATTATAAAATACCTTCTTCAAACCAATTTTCATGCGCCAGATGCGTGTTTCGAATATTAAATTCTCATCAGTGATGCTTCGAGCCATAGTGCTTTTCATAAGCCGCCCAAATTCATTTCACTAGCGCTCTCTGCTTTAATTTTCAGATATCAAATTTCTGTATTGACTTTACAGAGAATGCGTGACTCAAATTTCCTTTAGGGTTGATTCAGTAGCATATCCAAATAAAATATATGTTCAAAATAGCATTGGAGTGATGATGCTAAGATGTTAATCTCCTTCAATTTTGATATTTTTCGATGAAATGGCAATTTTCCGAAAAATGGCAAAAAAATTTGTATGATGTCATGATAAAGGGAAAAAAAAAAAAGCTTCTTTCAGGCGTGAGAGCTGGAAAGAAGAATTTAATACACTTAACAAACATCAAGTCACGGGGAACGATTTTAACTGCTCCACACTGCAACAAGAAAGAAGTGTTTATATTACATCATATGTTTTTTTTCACATTATTCATGTTCATTATGAGATTGTTGTCATTTGTGAATCTGTGGAGCTGTGCTATTGTCTCTGTCTGTTTGTAGAATTTTTCTTTTCTCACGAGATATATTTAAAACTTTTTGTAATTGTCAATATTGAAATATTTGTTCTATCGTACAAATTCTATTGTACTAGACACTTGTATCGGATATTGAATCCTCGTCAATAGTACTTATGTCGAACAAGTTTAATAAAGCCAAGGTGAAATATCAATATAGACTTTTAATTTCCTCTTGCCAAAAATGAGCCGCTCCAAATTTTGTGTAGGGTGTATTCAGAAGCGTATTTCTGTGAAAATATGTAGAAACAAATTGTTGGAGGGTAGACGCAATGAGCTTAATTCTAAAGATGACATAAAACCCATGCCAAAACCCCTGCTAAGGACAGAGCTATGCAATGAGAGGGATACCACTTACATTAAGAAATTTGGGTCTAAATGATCAATATTGAAATATATGTTCTATAGTACCAATTTTATAGTACTAGACACGCGTTTCGGATATTGAATCCTCGTCAGTAAACAGTGTAAATAAAGCATGTGAATTTTCCTGGCGCCGTCTAGAATACAGTCTTTCAATTACTTCTTGCCATAAATGAGTGGCTCCAAGTTTTGTGTAAGGTGTATTTAGAAACATATGTAAGTGAAAAATATGGCCAAAAATTATTGAAGGGTAAGTGCAAGGAGCTTAATTCTAAACATGACCAAAACATTATGCTGAAACCCCAGCTAAGAATAGATCTATGCAATTAGGGAGATATCCTTTAGAGTGTGTTTTTGAATATCATTTTGGGTTTAGATTTTTTTTTTACCTTCATTCTCTGATTGACTTCATTCTCTGATCTAGATTTACCGTACCTGTATTGTATACCAAAAATACAGAAAAATCTGTATAAACAACATTTCATTGCTGGTTCCTCAAAATGTTCGAATAAATCTATATCGGTCTTACTCACCAAAATTTTATCTAAAATTAAGTCAGGCCTTCAGAAGTATTGTTCAACGGTGTAATCGCGTAGCGGTATACACCAAATGTGGATCTTTAAAAAATTCGAAAGAGCTTTCAGAACACCTCAAATGAACAAAGTTGATGATATTCTGTCATAGACCATTTGAACCATCCAACCAAAGATTGTACTCTATATCTTCCAAAATGGAAGTAACCGGATGTGACAGTTCTACCGAATTGAAGCGACGGGTGTTGCATGCAAGCAGGAGATGCTTACTCTTCCTGGGCACCTGGTCTCACTCTCATATCGGGAGTTCGCTTCTTTTCATATGGTGGAGGTTTTTGTTTTTGTTTGCTTTGGTTCCTGTTTTGTCCTGATTTTGTATGCCTTCGGTTTCTGATTTTCTGAATTATCGATTTTGTACTGTAGACAGGGATATGGTCATTATCCATATTTGTCATTCAGAAGAGTACACTCTATTTTTAACTACAATAAAGTAACATCAGATCCTAAAATCTGACTTAAAAAATTTAACTACAATAAAGTAACATCAGATCCCAAAATTCTTGAATCAAGTCCTACTTCTTGAGAATGTGCAACTTCTGAATACCTTTATAAACCAGCTGGCCATATTGTAACAGGTGACTTTTCAATTATCCAGGACAGGCAGCTCCGCAATCTTCTCAAGAAAGGACCTAAGTACAGAATTCCATCCAAGATAGATTTTATCAAATGTCGCGAAGAACTAAAGGAAGCCTTAGATAACTACACAAAAAGATGGTGTAAATCGGAAGGGGTCGAATCACATTCTCTGAATGACTGGAAGAACCTCATATTGGATATTACCGATATTCGAATAGATAACTTCCACAAAAATCCTCATCTTTTCGAAAATCCAAGTTCTAAATCTGTAAGATATTTCAAATCCAAATTACGCAATTTACACGAAATATATGTCTTCGCTCCTGCAGACAAAGCAGCCAACAACACCATAATCATTTGAAAACGTTACTACATATCAACTTTGGTTTCGGAACTTTCGTCTACAAACACTTATATCAAAAGCAATGAAAGTGTTCCTAACATTTTGAACAAACACAACAGTGAAATTTCTTCATTCAAGATCCCTATTTCTAAACTGGATCTTCCTACACTATACTGCATACCAAAATTACACAAGTCCCTTACAAATTTCGATACATTGCTAATTCTAGCAACTGCTCAACTACAATTTTGTCTCGAAATCAGACGTCAGCACTCACGGTGATAAAGGAACACGTTGCAAAATATTGTGAAACTGTTCTAAACAGGAATGATGTAAACTTATTTTGGTCTATTAAAAATTCAGGGGATGTGATTGACAAAATGAAATCGAGAAATTTTCAAGCCAATTCGATTTCTTCGTACGACTTTTCAAATATGTACACCACGCTTCCTCACGATAAGATTAATGATCAATTGTCCAAACTCATTAGATGGTGCTTTAACCGAGAGGGTAAAACTTATATTTGTACATCTGAATCAAAGGGTTTCTTTTCCAATACAGAATACAAATCATATAAATCATGGACATGTAGTGACCTTTGTATTGCCTTGTCCTTTCTTTTGGACAACATTTATGTAAGATTTGGTGAGAATCTCTACAAGCAGGTTGTAGGGATCCCTATGGGTACTAATTGTGCGCCTCTTGTTGCAGATTTATTTTTATTCACGTATGAAAAAGAATTTATCCAAAATCTTCAAAAACAAAGAAAACATGATGATGTGTGAAATGTTTCAATGGTACTTCTAGGATGATATCCTTACTATCGACAATCCTGTTTTTGAAAGGTATAAAAATGTCATTTATCCACAGGAACTGACTCTAAACAAAGCGAACGTCACAAACACAGAAACACCATTTTTGGACCTGAATATCAAAATTATTAATGGAGAGATTCATACAAGGGTGTATGACAAAAGAGATGACTTTGGATTCAATATACAGCTGACACTCGTTATCTCAAACTCGGTTATCTCGAAATTCCGTTTATCTCGAAGTCGAGCGGCGGTCCCATCTTTTTTCCTTCATATTCTAACCAATTTGACTTCGGATAACTCGAAATCGGTTATCTCGAAATTTCCCTTATCTCGAAGTAATTTCGAAGTCCAAAGTCATTTTCTTCGTGTATTTTATACTCGTTAAATCGAAGTCCTAATGTTTGTATAAACAAACCAATTAACGTACCAAATTATAGTGAAATCGCATGGTAAACAAACAATTATAGGTACCGGTAACGCAGGTTGACTTATTCGCCGTTGTTTGATCGACCATGACATCATAATTAATTAAGGAGTATAATAGTTAATTAGATACATGTAATATCATTGCGGAAACAATGATATCTGCATGTTTCATTCATTAAAATTGCATTGTTTGTTATGTTGAAATCATTATGAGAAGCGACGGCTAAAAGAAAACCAATACACACCCCAAAAAAAAAAAAAAAAAAATAAGCAAGATTTATCGTAACTGAAATAAAGCAATTGGAGCAACAATGATTATACTGATGATCTACAAAATAATCCATAAATAAAATTTCATACACTGGAGGAAGATGATTATACTTGACTGCATGCGAGTAAATTTAAGTGAAGACTGAAGACATGTATACGACATGGAAATCTAGCAGACGAAAAAATTAAATAGCGTACAAACAAATGTCTTCATTGTCCTTTGATGACACAATGATCTAAAACGCTTAAAGGTAAACGGTTCATGGTAGATTGATAATACCATATCAGGGCCGAGGCGATCGGCGCGATAAGGGGGGGGGGGAATCTCACAACGAATAAAAATACCTGACGCTCTCAATGCACCTCTTCGTAAAATTTCAGTATTAAGAATACATTTATGGCACTTCTAGAATCATTTCTACGTTGTGAAGTAAACATTACATTGTCAGCACAAGTAGCCTTTTAAACTCCGATATCTATTGTATAAAATACAATAGCAAAACGATTCTTTTAGCCTTATAGGTGGTACAATACATTCCAAAATATACGTAAATTCGACTGACGTTTATCTCGAACTCCGCTTATGTCGAAGTATTTTCAGTGGGCCCATCGACTTCGAGATAACGAGTGTCAGCTGTAGTAAATTTTCCCTGGCTTGACGGTGATGTTCCTAGATTACCGTCTTATGGTATCTACATTTCGCAGCTCATCCGGTATGCTAGAGCATGTACTGATGTTTTGGATTTTCATGATAGAAATTTACAAATAACAAAGAAACTTTTAGGTCAAGGTTTTCGCTTTCACAAACTTGTCAAGACATTCTGGAAATTTTACAAAAATTATAGTCAACTACTTTTGAAATTCGGACCCATACAAGCAACAGAGTATATTACTTTGGGTATTTCGCAACCTGCATTTTATGGTGACATGATCAACAAAATTAGAAGGATCGAAGGTAGACAGAATTACTATCGAAAATGCGTCAGAATTATCAAACGCCTCTTATACCGTGGATATGATCCTAATGTCACCAGACGGACACTAGGCTTGGTACTTGACCAATCTACAGTCTTGTACCAGCGCATCCTTAATACTTGCACGCTGACTGACTTTGACGACGGGACTCCATGACGGGCCCTGTCCAAACCTCTTTAGAGAAGACAGGGCCCCGACCACCTGTCCTCTCTGAATGTCAGTCGGACTCCTCGGGTGATATTATACATTAGCTCGCTACAGTTGGCAGAGCACAGGTCGTTTTACGCATGCCCTCTTTTTATATCAATTTACATATTCATCTGTGTTGCTTGGGCCCCTTGCGGTCTTGTTTGTGTGTGGTCATCTGACAGTGAGGAGGTTGTTTTACACCACAATTGTACGTTCTTCGAGAGCTCTGGGTAATCGGAATAGTGGGAGGGTTGTGCGCACGTAATCCAGGATAACCACACCGTCTGCTACTGACGAGGCAGATGGCCGTCCTAAGTCGGCACCGTTTGCCCATTGGTCTCGTAGGTTTATGTGTAGTCATTTGTGTTTTATGTTTTTCTGTGATTTGACGTTCATTGTACTACTGCGTCTCTTTCTGTGCGTGTCATTTTTGTGTTTTACAGTGGGTGTTTTGGGAGGTTGCTGTTGATGCTGCAACTAGGTGTTGTTGGAGATCCCCTCCTTTCTTCTATAAAATCGTTTGATATTTTTCGACACTTTACACCACAATTCCACATACCAAATTGAAAGAGAGACTTTCACAAATTATTAGCAACGCATTTACGAGTAAAAACGGTAATCGTAAATATAAATTCATTGTCGTAAATAACGACAAAACTTATCAAAGTCAGAAACTAAGTATACCGAATCAAATGTCATTAAGATGTTGAATTTCCTGATCGATAACATTTTTGTGGTCTTTGGAGGTAAGGTCTTCCAGCAGGTCGTTGGCATTCCAATGGGAACAAATTGTGTCCCGCTTCTAGCTGACATATTTTTATACTCATACGAAGCTGCATTTATTCAATCCTTTATCTATGAGGGCAAAAAACAGAAAGCTCTTAACTTCGACTTCACATACAGATACATTGATGATCTACTGTCCATCAATGATCCAACATTTGCAAATTACCTTGGCACAATCTATCCCGTTGAACTTAAAATTAGAGAAACGACAGAGACCATTAATTCAGCGTCCTATTTGGATATCATGTTGTCTTTTGACGCCCATGGTACCTACTCGTAATATGAACACCTCATTCTATGACAAACATGACGACTTCAATTTCAAGATCACAAATTTTCCTTTTCTGAGTAGCAACATCCCGTGGTCACCAGCATATGGCATTTTCATTTTTCAATTGATACGTTATACTCGGGCAGTCTCCAAGTTCTCAGATTTTGTTCTAAGAGCTAGACGGCTTTCAGTTAAGCTTCTCAGTCAAGGATATATTTGTGACAGACTGACATGGTCACGGAAGTTCTATGGTCGATATGGGGAAATGGTAGCACACTATGACGTCCCCTTGTCCAGAGTTATAAATGATATTCTGACGTAGACCTTTGATGCCCTGTCATACCAAATTATACGTTTGTCTTTCTTTGTGGAAGTTACCGATTGTGACCTTTCTACCGAATAGTGGCATTAACCGATTGTGACCTTTCTACCGAATTGAAGTGGTGGGTGTTGCATAAAAGCAGGAGATGCTCACTCTTCCTGGTCATCTGATCTCACTCCCTCGCAGGGAGTTCACTTCTCTTCATATGTTTTTTTTCATTTCTGTTCCTTTGCCTTAGTCTGGTTTTATCCTGGTTTTGTACGCCATTGGTAAGTTAATTTTTCGATTAAAGATTTTGTACTTCTTGATGGGGATATGTTTTTTTTATATTTGTCAGTCATAAAGTAGGAGCTTACGTGTTTCATTATTTTTCCTCTTTTCACTGCATCATAACTTTGAGTATTCTCCACACAAAAGAAGACTAAAAAAAGCTTCACCAATGGAATGGACATGCCTTGGTTGGTACCGAATTGTATTTGCAAACAAATCGTTTGATGTATTGTCTTTCATATTATTTGTTTTACTTTTTATAATTGTTATTTTTATAATTTCGTGATATACAGGCTGAAATATCTTAATGTCGCTGTATTTAAGGGAAAATTTGAGCCAAATATCATAAAATCGATAATATCAATTCATGAACAAGGAAGTCACCTTCTGTTGCATCACAATATTTTGTCTTTGAGATCTTATGAAAGTTGGCTGTCATAGATTATTTTCTGGAACATAGAACCCCCCCCCCCCCAATAATTTCTAGTCGGATCTATAACTGTAATAGACTAATTCATTTTAAGACATGTCAAAACTTACATTTTATTGTTACAAAATAAGAGGGGTAAACGATTTTCCATCGAAAATTCATTAGAATAGCCTTACATATTGTAAATGATCCTGAAATTACCTGAATACACTCTTCATAGTCTAATCTCTAAGGTCTTGTACCAGCGCATCATGAAGAAAGGAGGGGATATCCAACAAAACTCGGTTGCAGTACCAACAGCAACACACCAAACACCCCTAGTACAAACACAGTGAAGACATACAGCAAGAGAAAAGGAGCAGCAAACGTGACATCAAACATCGAACATACTAGACAACACATAAACCAACGAGACCCATGGGCAATCGGTGTCGACTAAGGACGGCCATCAGCCAAGTTAGTAAAAGATGGTGTGGTTATACTGGATTACGTGCGCACAACCCTCCCTCCCACTTTTCCGGTTACCCAAAGATCTTGAAGAACGCACAATTGTTGTGTAAAATAACCTACTCACCGTAAGATGACCACACAAACAAGACAGCACAACGCAGAGGACCAAGGAACACAGATGAATATGTAAATGTATATAAAATAGGGTAGGGGCGTACGAAATGCAGTCCGTGCTCTGCCGGCTGTAGCAAGCTCACGTATATTAACACCAGAGGAGTCCGACTGACAGGTGGTCGGGACCCCGTCGTCTCTAAAGAGGTTTGGACAGGGCCCGTCATGGAGTCCCGTCGTCACAGTTGGTCAGAGTGCAAGTGTTAAGGATGCGC
The DNA here is from genome assembly GCA_033119305.1 of Pinctada imbricata. Lineage (NCBI taxonomy): Eukaryota > Metazoa > Mollusca > Bivalvia > Pterioida > Pteriidae > Pinctada > Pinctada imbricata. Next base: position 102,363,378 of record VSWD01000005.1, on the reverse strand, counting down.
TGGTACAAGACTGTAGATTGGTCCAATACCATGCCGAGTGTCCGTCTAGTGACATTAGGATCATATCCACAGTATAAAAGGCGTTTGATGATTCTGACGCATTTTCGATGGCTATGCTTCTAATTTTGTTTATTATGTCACCATAAAATGCAGGCTGTGAAATACCCAAAGTAACATACACTGTTGCTTGTATTGGTCCCAACTTCAAAAGAAGCTGACTGTAATTTTTGTAAAATTACCAAAACGTCTTTACTAGTTTATGAAAGCGGAAGCCTTGACCTAAAAGTTTCTTGGTGATATGTAAATTTCTTCTATGAAAATCCAAAACATCAGTGATCGCTCTAGCGTACCGGATGGACTGTGATATGTAGTTACCGTATGACGGTAGTCTCGGAACGTCACCGTCAAGCCAGGGGATATTAACTATGTTGAATCCTAAATCATCTCTTTTGTCATAAATGCTGGTATGAATTTCTTCGCCGAATCGGATTTCTATGAATTAAGAGTTACATAATGTCTCACTGTTCTACTGTCGCAGCAGATGGCTCTCTTAAATTAAGCAACATAACCCACATTTTTGTCTTGCTTCGCATGGCGTAAACTCTAAATTAATGAATTGATTTTCTGAGGTAGTTGTCCTTTAACATGTTTAAATGTCAAGAAAGCACATAATAGTGATTCAAGGGACATAACACTTTAAAAAATTGAGCAACATAGCCTATATAACATCATAGGTTCTTGACCTAAATTTCTGAGTATAAAATCTAAAGTTTAGAAATGAATTTATTCCCTGTGAGGGTTTTACATCCAACAAATTTATTGATTCCATGTGATAGTTTTCCTTTAAGAGTCTGGAAACCTCAGAAAAGTTTCAAGGGACATGATTCTGCACATAATATAGCTACATGACCCATACTTAAAGTTGATGTATATTTCTTGATGTAAAAGCTATATGCAAGAAATTAATTGATTATCTGTAACGGTTTTCTGTAAATGTCCAGAAACCACAAAATTTTGAATTTTTCTAAGTTTCAAGGGACATAACTCTGCATGTTATTAGAGGGACATGACCCATATTCGAACTTGAACTGTATTTCTTGGTGTAAAAGATATACGCAAGAAATGAATTGATTATCTGTAACGGTTTTCCTTTAAATGTCCGGAGTTTCATGAGGCATAACTCTGCACGTAATTGAGGGACATGACCTATATTTGAACTTGACCTGTATTTCTTGGTGGGAAAGCTATTTGCAAGAAATGAATTGATAATTTGTAACAGTTTTCCTTTAAATGTTCGGAAAACACAGTTGGACGGACGCATGGACACACGGACGGACATGTGCATCACTTTATACCCCCACCATTTTATGGCGGGGTTTTAAAAAATGAATAATTTATCTTTATTGAAAGATGAAGTAATAAAATATGTTAATATTTAATGGATACTGTGACTTATTCTTCAATAATTATCAAAAACACTAGGGTAATATCTTTGATATATCATAATAATCTTGTTTAAAACGATTTCTACTTTGTTTTATTTCTACTGCTGTTTTTTGTGAAATATCTATCTCATATACCGACGAGAAATTAAAACGAACTTTGTTTTACATTCAGTTCGGCTTTATCAAATTCATAAAGTCATTGTGCTTTGATATTATCAACTTGAACACCTTGCAAATCTCAAGACTTATTGTCTGATCGATTACATAAATGTAGTGTTTGGAGGAATAGTTCACATGAATTTCACATAAATTTCCTTCACATGAATTTCACATGAATTTTTCTAAGTGACTTTCACAGGAAACTGAATTCACATAACATCCATGTTAAAATCTTCACATGAATTTCATGTGAAAAATTTCATGTTCGTGCTCGTGTCACATAAATTTCATGTGAACTTTCATGTAAAGTTCATGTAAATTTCACATGAATTTCATATGAGGCACAATTGGCTGTGTACCGCAATTACATGCATGCATGCATCAGCATCAGTACCTGTGTGCTTGTCACAGCGTCGCACCACCCCGACCGTAGAATTGATTTCTAATTGACATTTACATGGGGTCAAACGTTACGTAACTGGTATTTGTGTATACTTGAAACCTCTCCCAATATGTTTAATTGGTCACGTTATCACATGGATTATACTCTGCTGGTCGAGGAGACTTTCTAATATGGAAGTCAAGCATAGCGGAACGACTTCGTCACATAATCAGTTCAGAGTATGCACTCTCTCATATTCAACCAATCGCTTCAATGAACTTTGCATTAAGGGATTATGACAGTAAAATCGTGTGTATATTTTTGCATCAGTACCGTCTTCAAAATTCCTTCGCTATCGAAGAATTCGAAACCAAATTCCTTGACATCTTTGTCAATTATTCTTCAGAGGTATATCTATCGTTTCCATGTTGCATTTTGTAAAATTTAAACTCTTAATTCAGATATTAATATGAGAAAATGGCACAATTCAATAATGACTTGCATTTGTCCTACACATGTTCTTTGTGAAAGTGATCCATACAAAGATTTTTATACATCAAAATGTCCGAGCATTGGTGCGTTCTGTCTAGACCAAACTCCCCGGTCGAGCTCCCTCCTAAAAGGAATTGGTTTTCGATAACCGATCACTTGTACTAGTTTGATACTAGACTTGTATATATGTTTGTGAATACAAAGGTTCGAATATTGATGAATAATGCGTTTCTAATGTATACATTTCGAACTGTTTGTGATAAATGGCTCGGATTTGGGGATGATTTGTCAAGTACCCCTGGTTTTTGCCGAAAGTGCATAATCTTTCCTTTTTATTTCCTTTTCGCTATGTACTAATACCGAAAATGTATCATATTTCTCTCTCTCTCTCTCTCTTGATTTGGAATTTGCGAAGAGAGGAAATGAGCTAATGTAGAACGTATTAATCGAATGATATATCATAGTTTTCAGGGAGAAAACAAATTGAACCATTATCTTCATACCTTGATTTACGGTTTTAGACATAAAATTAAAAACAAATGCAACATGGAATCGATAGATATACCACTGAAGTATGAATGACAAAGATGTCAAGGAATTTGGTTTCGATTTCAGCGAAAGCGAAGGAATTTTGAAGACGGCACTAAAGCCAAAATATACACATGATTTTACTATCATAGTAATCCCATGTTGCAAATTTCATTGATTCAGAAGCGATTGGTTAAATAAAAGAGAGCGCTCACGCGGAACTTATTATGTGACGCAGTCATTCTGCTGTGTTTGGCTTCCACATAAGGAAGTTTCCTCGACCTGTTTAATCTGTGTTAAATTTTGACTAGTAGTTTACAAAATGGAAACCTATTGGAAACCACTCAACGAAGTTTCCAAAATGGAAACACGATGGAAACTACTTGGAAACCAATGGGAAACTATCAACCTCAGGTTTCCATGCAGTTTCGATGTGGTTTCCAAAATATAGAAACTCGACTGTGTGTCCGTTAAAGAACAGTTTCCGCTTAATCAAGACGTATAAAAATTCTAATATTTTAAGCTATCATTATATACATGCTTTATGCCTGTGCAGTTTAACGTTTTCATACGCGATACGTTCATATTTTGAATGTATTACATCCTTGCATCTTATAAATGAGAAACTTCATTTCCTGATTTAGAGAAACATATTCAAATAATACGAAAATAGACAACTTTTATAAAAAAAAAACCATGTGAAAATTTCTCGCCAAAATTATGCCGCCATTTTCTAAACAAGAAGTACACGAATATTTCGCTTTTCTTTAAGCAAACATGTCGTATTTCATTACATTAAGTAGGCTTGGGTATTAAAGACGTGTCCGTTGTCCACATAACGCGGTGTAGGCTTAATGAAACATATATTCCATTGCTTCCTATTGTGGAAAATAGGTACATTAAGAAACTGTCCGTCAAGATCAGTTCTTATCATGTATGGTCATCTAAATAATTCAATAAACGATAAATTTGACGACTTCAACATCACAGGAACAAATTTCCCTTTCTCGTGTAGCAACGGTGAATTCATTCAGCTATTGGTATCCATTTCTAGACCAAGCTTTTTACTTTAGTCTCGGGACTGTGAACAGTCAAAGATTTTTGTTTCCATATATAGAGGATATCAAAAAATTGTATTTGAAACGTGCGTTATCATGATCAAAATTAATAATGGAATACTTTATTGTGATCTAGTCGAATAATGGGGGTTTTGAAAAGTAAAACATACATGTACTAGAAAATGATAGATTGTCATAGATACATACATTTAGATGAAATATGTGTCATTTTAGAATCATTTAATTTCCATTGTTATTTAAAAAAAACCAAGATTCTGATTGGCTAAGAAATGTTTCGATGAGCAAAATTTTCAAGGACGTCTATTTATAGCATTGTTTTTTAGAACCAGGGATTCCGTCAAACACGAATAAACTCGTAGCTGAAAATAAAATTGGTTGTTGTTTGCTTAAAATTCCAAGGGTACCATTTCTATTCTACTAACTAAAATTAATTTTTGCATGTAGGATTTTCTTAAACTAGTCCCTATCTAAAAGATATTGAGAGACGATCGTTCGCTGTTTTAAAGAATCATGGTGTCTACCATAACTTGATTATGTTTTGGGAGGCAGTTGTTTACTGCGTTACCCCCCCCCCCCCCCGAATTTACGAAATATAGTGCGGGGATTTATTGTTATAATTATAAAAAAACCGTCTGTTTTCAATAAATAGATGATATAAAATGATAAGAAATGAACCTAATAAATGAACGTAAAACTTTTGAATGACAGATATGGATAATGACCATATCCCTTTATACAGCACAAAATCGATAATTCATAAAATCAGAAACCGAAGGTATACAAAATCAGGATAAAACAGAAACCAAAGCAAACGAAGAAAAACCTCCACCACATGACAAGAAGTGGACTCCCGATATGAGAGTGAGACCAGGTGCCCAGGAAGAGTAAGCATCTCCTGCTTGCATGCAACACCCACCACTTAAATTCGGTAGAACTGTCACATCAGGTAACTTCCAATTCGGAAGACATAGAGTACAATGTTTGGTTGGATGGTTCAAATGGTCTTTGACAGAATATCATCCACCATTCTGGAGAGTGGGACATCATAGTGTATGACGAGTTCCCCATATCTACCGTAGAACTTCCTCAGTGACGATGTCAGTCGGTCACAAACATATCCCTCTGACTTCATCTGACTGAGAAGCTTATCTGAAAGACGCCTAGCTCTAAGAACAAAATCCGTATATTTGGTACTTGCTCTGGCATAGCGTATCAAGTGAGATATGAGCACGCCATAAACAGGCGATGAAGGGATGTTGTTACTCAGAAAAGGAAAGTTTGTAATGCTGAAATTGAAGTCGTCACGTTTGCCATAGAGGTGTTCATGTGACCATCAATGTGGTAGGACAACATTATGTCCAAATAGGATGCTGAATTATTTTTCTCTGTAGTTTCTTTGACTTCATGCTCCGAAGGATAGATACTGCTCAGGTAATCCGCGAAATTTGGAATATTGATGGACAACACATCGTCTATGTATCTGTAAGTGAAGTTGAAGTCAGAAGCTAGGTATCTTTTCCCTTCAGGGACCAAAGATCGAATGAATTCAGCTTCGTACAGGTAAAGCAAAATGTCGGCAAGGAGTGGGGCACAATTTGCTGGAAGACCTTTCCCCCCAATACCACAAAAATGTTGTCGATCTGAACGTTTAACATCTGAATAATATCAGTTTCAGTGTACTTATTTTCAGGATCGGACTTTTCTTTTACAAAGTAGGTTTTGTCATAGTTAACAACAATACATTTGTATTTAATTTGTATTTGCGATTACTTATAAGTTTTGCGAATCTCTCTTTCAATTTAGAATGTGGAATTGTAGTGTAAAGTGTCGAAAAATCAAAGGCTTTGATCTAATGGACTCTACTTAAATGAGTGGAATTCAGATGTTCTAAAAGTTCCTTCGAATTCTTTAAAATCCACATCTGGTTGATACCACTGCGTGAATATACTGTCGAACAATATTTTTGAAGCCCATATTTCATTTCAGATAAAACTTGAGTAAAAGGTGAGTAAGATCGATCCAGATTTGGTAGAACATTTTGAGGAACCAGCTATGAAACGTTGTTTGTACGGATTCTTATGCATTTTAGGTATGCAGTATAAGTATGGCAAATCTAAATCTAAATTGTTAGTGTCGAAGCCAAAGGAAGCAAGAGGTGATTTGTGGTTATCTATTATTTCAGAGGCAGAAAGGTTGGTTGGGGTGTAAGTGGGATTCCCAGGTGTCGAATTTAAACCCAACTCTTTAACTAGACTGTCGAAATAGTACTTTTTGCATTGGTGCAGTTTTCGGTCCGATTTTTCGGATGAGACCTGCATCAACAGAAAAAATTCATTTCTTTTAAAATGAAAACATATGTACATAGGTATTCTGTTCAGATTTATTGCTTGGTACTATATTAAGTTACGTTATGTTTCTATGTCGTACGTCTCTTTTGCGTCTCTTGCTGTGCTTGTCTACTCTGTCTTTTCACATGAGGTGTTTTGGTGCTTTGCCGTGGGTGCTACAGGTTGGAGATCCTCTTCCTCCTTATATAAGTCTGGATTGTATGCTTCCGGATAAAGCAATATAATGGCACTATTCATAGAAACAAAATATGCAACGGTAGACTTTCTCACTAAAAATGAAAATAAAATGATAATAATTGTTTTTATAAGAATTACTGCCCTTACGCTGTAGAACAGTTTTTTTTTCATATTTTCTTAAGATAGCCTTGAATTCACACACAAGCTTTAAGAATATGGAAACAAAATATATTTCAAATTAATAAAATGACGTTATATCTTATGATACTAATGATTTTCTTCAGGCTTATAACTACTTAGAGATATTTTCATTATGATGTTAATATCTTATCTTGAACGTGATAGCGATATTTTCTTGATAATTACGATGGATTATGAAATTTATAGAGTGTACTTTACAACAAATGTATGTCAAATAATAATTTAAAACCAATTATGTATTAAAATTTATGTTTTAAGAGTTCACCGTTGACAGCACCAATCTCAGATTCTTAGAAAAAACTAAAAGTTAAGAGTCAATAGACATACACTTCACTAAACCCTGAAGTACAAAATCAATCGAAACAAAACCGTAAAAGGGAAAATTATTGGAATGTGACCAGCTGTCCATAGAACATCTTATACTTGCCGGAAATGGGGCTGAATATTGGCCCTAATTCATGCAGATTGAGAGCCCTGTTTACCTGTAAAAAAGAATATATCAAGCATCTTCAGTCCCGGGGATTTTTCAAGGCCCGAGCCTCTATTGATTTTTTATTTTCTGTCCTATCTGAACGTTTGTCAGACTTCTCAGGTGATTGATCTTGAGTTCGCTTCAGCCAGCAGAGCACAGGCTGTCATACGCATGCCATAGCATTTATAGATCCATTTACATAGAATTTGTGTTACAAGAGGCCGCTGCGTTTAAATGTCTTGTTTGTGATGTCACCTTACATTGAGAAGTGTTATGTTTATACAACTACTGTGCGTCTTTATAGACCTCTGTGTATCCGGAAAAGTGGGAGGGTTTTGCACACGTAATCCAGATAACCACACCATTTGCTAATAGCAGATGGCCGTCCAAAGTGCACATTGTTATCCTGCCTTTTATGTTTTGTCATACTTGATGTTTCTGTATGTCAGTTTCGATTGTCTTGCATGATGTCATATTGAATATTGTCGTGTCTTTTTTCTGGTTTGTAGTTTTGTCTGATGTCATTTACGTATCACTTTCTTGTGGGTTTGATTCGCTGTGTGAGTACAGGGTTGTCATGTTGGAGATCACCCCCTTTTCTTTACTAGCAATATTACCGTCTTTAGAATTAATGATACAGTCATAGAAGTTTCAAATAATCTGTCATAATTAAATGTCATAATGAACATTTTTCATATAAAGTCGGTAAACTCAACATCTGCACCTACTTGGGAGTCCGCTGGTCGATAAAGGACAGGGTCCGCTGCCTCGGATGAGCCCAAGTGCAATCAAATTCAAATAACAACGAACATTTTTCCTGTTCGTGGAATTATCACTTCATGCATCTCTCTTTTCATTTTTGTCACATCGACGGCGGGTGCGACTAGCCAAAGTAGTGCGATTCTCGTCAGGATCTTCATTTTTTCATTTATATCACACTTATGCCCACTGACGTGTGGAGCTGTTTAAAAAATCCCCAGGAGGGGTTTGACAGAAAAGTTTTGAATGTTTCCCTGACATGGTCGCGATAGCACTTTCTATATAGATATCACTTCAGACGGTGCATGTTTTCATTTTCGTGCGTGAACATCGACGGCGGGTGCGGCTAGCCAAACAGGGGATGCTTACTCCTCCCGGGCACCTGGGCTCCCCTCAAGCTTGCTAGGGGTCTGTCGATGCTCCATTTTGTGCTCTATTGTGAGTGCTGTTGAGATTATCGTCAGGATCTCCTTTAACTCATTTGTAGAAGGGAAGGGAACTCCAACAAGACCCTGTTGCAGCACCAACAGCAAAACTCCAAAACACCTGATGCAAAAACACAAACGACGAGCATACTATGAGACGGAAAAGAGACATACGACATATAAACATCAATCACAAAAGACTACACATAAACTGACGGTAGGTCGGTATTGTAAGTATTGTTTTCATTTTTGTCTGTGAACATCGCCTGCGGGTGCGGCTAGCCAAATAAGGGATGCTTACTCCTCCTGGGCACCTGGTCTCACTTATAATTTCTTGGTGTCCGTTGATGAGTTGATGTTCTGTTGCGATTGCTGTTGTCGGTATGATCTTCTTTATCTCGTAGTGTCTGTGTCACAAAAGAAAATGAATCTACAATACTTTGTATGGTGTGAACATCGACAATGGGTGCGGCTTGTCAAACAGGGGATGCTTTCTCCTCTCGGTCACCTGGTCCCACCTCTAGCTTGCTAGGCGTCCGTCGATGCTAAATTTTGTGCTCTATTGTGAGTGCTCTTGAGATTATCGTAAGGATCTTCTTTGACTCTTTGATATGACCATAATAATTGGGAGTCTGAAGTACATCAACTTGAAAATAATGTTTATTGTAATCATTCATGAATAAGTATACAAGCGAAGATGTAGCAATCATAGTTCAAGAATCAGATATCAATGGTAAAACAGAACAAGAATCCATTAATAAGACAATCGCTAACACCCGAACGGAGGCCTAACCAGGTGCCAAGGAAGAGAGTGCATAAATAGTGTCATGGAATTTGGTTGCGATTTCTGCGATAGCGGGGGGATTTTGAAGCAATTGGTTGAATATAAGATAGCGCTCACTCTGAACTGATTATGTGACGCAGTCGTTCCACTATAGTTAGCTTCCATACGACCGGTTTAACGCCCATTCAATGTTCATTTCACGATGAAAGGTTGATCCCAATCACATAGCGTGCGGACGGATTTTAAACAGTGGTCGGAGCATACTAATGCTGAATTCGCGTCTAGGCAGCGAAAGATATTCCCGTGTCGACGATGAAGTGACCATATCATGAGACGATGATAAAAGGAGAGAGAGAGAGAAAAACCAGACGGGGACAACAACAACAACCCTATATATATGTACAATCTCCACCGGGTCCATTTATAAATAAGATAAGATAAGATATGCTTAATACCTAAAGAAGAGCCTGTATGGGCATGACATGAACATGACAAGATAACAATTAAGGAAATTGGTATTAAATAATATTACATGCAGTTGCAAGCATCTCAGATTTTCACTCTTTGGTACATGTAAATGTGGGGTCACAATATCAAGATATATAGATATGTATGATAAAAAAAACAATGCTAGTTACTTACTAAGTCAGTAATTAATGGAGTGAATACATGCGAAAGCGTAGTTGAAATGCAGGGGTCACCACGAGACGATGCTTCATGACAAATTGTCGACATGTGACCACTGCATAACCACCAGATCAGTGATGAAGTTTACACATGGGATAGAATGGCAGGAATGCAGAAGTCACCATGAGGCGGTGCTGAATGACAAGTGGTCCACATGTGACCACCGCACAACTATCAGATCTGTCCATGGAAAAAAATGACATGGCATGACATTTATAAATATAAAGTAGATGGCGCCACCGAAATGAATTTATGCAGCACTGACTACCTGACTACTCTTATTACACATAGCGATTACTTTTCCTCATTTTTTAAATAAAAAGTTTAAAATTATCGTGAAAACATTATTATTAATTATCACTCATCAAATTATTGAAAATATGAAATATTTACAACAGATATTTATATTTTGAAAACGTTTAAACACTCCATTTGTAAATCTAAATTTCAATGTAGATGATGCAACAGAAATGAATTTATGCACACCTTTATTATAAAGAAGGCTTTTTTTTCTTTCAATTGTTTTAAAAGATTTTAAACGTTTTAAAAATAAAAAGTCAGTAATTTTTAAGATTAAACCGTATATTTAGGTACTTTGCAATGAATTATTTCTTGTCTTTCCTGTTAAGGAGACACAGAAAAATGTTCACTAAATTTCTATGAAAATTCGAGAATGTTTTCAAAGATCATTTTGTATTTGAAAGTCTCTGAATGTATATATAAGGAATGAGTGTGGGTTTTTTTTTGTGTTCATTACTTTTAAGCCTCCTTCACACTTTCGCGGATCGGGCCACGGATAGCTATGGATCGAGAAAAATTGTACATCCGTAGCTATCCGTAGCAATCCGTTGCTATCCGGGATGAGACAAACAATTTTTGAACTATTTGTCGTAGCAGAGTCGTAGGGGAGTCTTATTAACCCGTAGTGGAGTCGTAACTATCCGTAGGGGAATCGAAGTAACCCGTAGCGCATCCGTAGCAATCCGGGACCATTTTTGTGATCAAAATAGCAATACGACTCTGCTACGGATAGCTATGACTCTGCTACGGATTGCTACGACTCTCTTACGGATTGCTACGACTCACCTACGGGTTGCTACGGATAGCCAAGCATTATGTCTTATATCAACTTCAAATCTATTACTTTTCAGGCGTTTTTGGTCAATATATGAGTTAATACTTCAACTATTCAATTTCAGATAATGATATAAAGGCATGTATAAAACCTCAATACTGTTATGTAACAAGTGAGACCATCTCAATTTGAAAATATTCGGTGATTTAGTAAATAATTATAGTTTAAAATACATAGGAAATTCAAGCCAATCCTACCAATCCGTACTGAAGTCGTAGCTTTCTTTGTGTGAATCGTGGCTATCCGTACTCGAGTCGTGGTAATCGTTAGCAATCTGTACCTATCCGTATCCGTACACACGTCGTATCAATCCGTATCTATCCGTTACGCGTGTCGTAGTAATCCGTAGCAAAATCGGGGCGATATCCGTAGCAATCCTTAGCTATTCGTAGCTATCCGCACTCGATTCGTATCAACCCGTAGCAATCCGTACTGGAGTCGTAGGTTCATGGTTCACCGAATATTTTGCGTCCTGACTCGCCACGGATAGACCTTTTTTTGGAGTCGTGGCTCGATCCGTGAAAGTGTGAAGGGGGCTTTACACTCTGGTTCGACAGGCGCAAATCTTTCGAGAAACGCTTCAAACCAGAGTGGAAAAGCCATGAACTCATAAAATAAGACCTTAAACATATAATAATTATGTAATAAATGAGTGCAGAATATCATACCTTTATTGCCTAGTTTAAAGAAATACATGTAGTTAAAAAAGTCTACTCTCTAAATCACCCTGATACTTTCGGTTTGTCGATATTTGGAGAAGATGTCCAATATGTATAACAACCCCTCCCCCATTTCCCTTTTTTACAAAAGACAAAAAAAGTCATAAAACCCCCAGAAAAATATCATTTGAACAAAAATCAGTATAAACCATTAAATGACTTATAAAACAAAAATTAACGGTAAATGTGTGTATAAAACCACACTTTATGTATACTGGACGATAAAAAAAAATTGGGATCATTTTTGTTCAAAATAATGTTGTTAAATTTACATCAAAATAATGAAGCTTAGCTATGGACAATACCGGTTAAACAGATTTTGAATTTTCCACATTTTACAATTTTAAATAAATTAGATTTATTAAATTCATGGTTATGACATAACTCTATATGATTGTTCAGTTTTCAGCCCCTCATTTTTTCTCACTCTTTCATCAACAACGTTGAGGTCAGTTTGGATACCAGATTTTCATTATAATTTCATTGTGTACTTTGGATCAGACACGTAATTTCTACTGATGAAATATTCATTCCGTGGAGGATTTGGGTCAAAATTCTATCTCTATGAAATTCGTATTTTTACAGAAATTGGTAGGAGATAGACACTTGCCTCCGTTGACTTTTTTGGAGCCCAGAGTTGTGCAAATACTGACAACTTACTTAAAAATTGATGTTTATGCAAATAAAACTATCCCTATCAGAATGGTAATCCAATGCTAACTCGAATTGTTTTGCGCGGTATATTGATTCAAAGAAACAGTCCAAAAAATTGTTCAGACATCCTTCTAGATCATCCCATTGTGGCAATGCTTTCAGTTTGTCGATATGTACCTCCGTTCTAAAAAAGAAGTCTTTCAATGAAGGATACCCGTAACCTAAATTTAACTGTTATGGCACTGAAAGAAGGACGGGTGCCGGAAAGCATAATATGACATAAGCTCGAAGAAGTATTTCCATTGAAAGATCGACCGTGAAATTACAAACTATGATTTTGTGCAATAAACTTGCAGCATAATAGATACGACTTTTAGCATTGCACATTTCAATTCTAACAGAAGGAGAGAGGTTATATAGAACTGCGTCAATTTAATACTAAATCGTACTGTAGTTAAGGATTGATTAGTATAAGTTTGTTCACTTTGTTAAAACAAGATCAATGTTATCTATACATCTGTAGACGCTGTTGATGTTTCACTGCCTTGGTCGGAGCATAATGGTTGATGCCCTCAGCTGTCCTACATTTCTCCATTTGAATTTACCTGATCCGTATCTCCCCGTCAGTGCACAGTATGCCCAGTGGTAGTACCACCATCCACCTCCATATTGTCTGGCTACATTCACTACACTTTGATCCTGATCTCTGTCATGTGTTGAAAAGCGCTGGTATTGTATGGTACCACCTGATTTAAGGCTAAGATCGAGCGTTTGTCCTAAGATATAGAACAAAATAATATGTATCTGAACAGAAAAAAAAATTATGACAAAAATGGATAATGACCATATCCCAATATACAGCACAAACTCGATAATCCATATAATCATAAACCGAAGGCATACAAAATCAGGATAAAACAGGAACAAAAGCATGTGTGATGCTGTTGGTGCTGCAACAGAGTCTTGTTGGAGATCCCCTCCTTTCTTCGAAAGTAGTAAAAAGTAGGTTCTTTTGCATCATATCCCACTCATCCTGCCATGTTTTTCAGTAATTTAAGACATTATTTTCATAGTCTTTGTCATATCTCATTGTTTTAATTGAGGATCACTTACTAGGGTTAAGTACCAGAAACGTGCGTGTCTGGTCCATGCTGCAAATATATCTGTTCATAAATGATGCTATGAATTGGAAGACGTGTAATATCCTACCAGCATTTCCTTTATATCCACCAAATCTTATTTTGTATCCGTTATTCTCGGAATAAAGGTATAACCAGGTGTACCAGGCCCAGTACCACTTACTTCCCCAGGACTGTAACTTGAAGTATGCTCCGTAATTACTTCTCCAGGTCAATATATGGAAGTACTCATTGCCTGTATGAAAAGGAAAAAAGTGTTGGTAAGATTGGAAGCACACCGACAACGAAACCAAATTTTACAATGCAACCAAACAATAACAAAGATGTATTTTTGCTAATCAATATTTTTGAATAAAGGTCCCCGAATTTGCAAGGAAAAAAGAAAGATAAAAATTCCTGTAATCAATGAATCATCACTAGAATCAGGTTAGAAACTTATATAGCAGCGCATGTATTAATTTGTTTTGATTTTGTATTGTATATATTTTCTAAAAAACTTCATGATGAGAAACAAATAAACATATTAACTTGTAAACGTTTTTGGATAAACTTTTGTTTCTTTGTATCAGAATGTTTTGTTTGGTTTTGAATTATATTCTAGTTACATCTTTCCACGAGTTTAATGTTTCGTTTTATTTTTTGTTCGACTTATCTCACCCAGCCAATATTCGCCCCTGGCGCTGCCAAATCCATACTTGTATTTATTCCAACTCTGATTGAAGTTGACAGATCCATCAAATCTTTTCATAACAACCTATTAATAGAAAGAGAGATTTATTTCTTATCTACTTTTGAATATACTTCGTTATTGAAAGTTTATGAAGAGAATCAAACCCATAAAGTCATCATTCTTTTAGTGATTCTAATCTCATCTTCCTTTGTCGTTTGAATCTACTCTTTCATTCAGTCAGTTCTGTTTTACTTAGGCACGGTCCATTTGATATTCAGGGGGGGGGGGGGGGGCTTGGGTTTTTTGTCGGAGCATGATTATTTTTTTCACCCCGGACCGGAGCAAAATTATTTTTTTCGCGCAAAGTTGGAGCAAGAAAATTTTTTTCAAACATTAGTGATGTGCTATATGTTAAGAATGCTTGTGTTTTATCAATAGAAATTCTTTATTTTTACTAAAACTCTGAAATATTACTAAATTTGCAAAAAAATCACTAAGTCACTTCTAAGGAACAGAGATATAAAATTTTGACAATATACATGTAATCCTCCATAAACAAAATTTATATATATAAGGCACAAGTTAGAGGATCGGAGGGGAGGGTCTTCTAGACAAATGTTCAAATTTAGAATTATTGTACATGTATATAAATTGGTGAAAAATTTAAGTTCTCCTTCAAAATTTGTATATAAAATTAGACTCTATGGTGATATGCATCTATTGATCATGTATATTAAAAAATCAATTGATAGAAAAGTATGGCGAGCGAAGCGAGCCAAAATTTTTTTTAATATAAATGGAAAACTGGCGAGCGTAGCGAGCCGGAATTTTTTCAGGAGTTTTAAGCGAAATTTTATGGTAAATCTTCAAATTCAGATTACTTGTAAGAGCAAGATTATTTTTTTCTGACACACCATAAGCAAATTTATTTATTTCATCAAAATTCAGAGCAAAATTATTTTTTTCGAAAAAAACCCAAGCCCCCCCCCCCCAGAATATCAAATGGACCGTGCCTTACGATTCTCAATATGTGAAATAAGATTCCTATCGCACCTATCAAATAAGAGTTTTATTTCATTGGTTTATCCATTAATCAATCGATATAGATGCTTATGTATAATAAACATTATAGGAGTACCTATCAGTTATTCAGTCACAAAGTGGAAAAGGTAATAAAAAGGCATAAGAATTACAATTGGAACAGTTGCGAACCTCAAAATATACAACGGGGAGAGTCATCTTCAACTGATTGCATGGCTCACCCGTCGTAATAAATTCAAGAAAACTTGTCAAATTCTGTGATTGTCTCGATATACACATTGATGTACATATCAAGTAGAGATGTCTAGTTTAGAATTTGAAGACGTTCAACATTAGTACGAAATGTTTGCAGCCATTCAATCGCAATCTAGAACGTCACTGATCATTCTTGAAAGAGGGATCTCTTATGGTTTTATACAATCCCCATAGCGACAGAAGATTTTTTTTCTCAATGACGATTTTAGCCGGTGTATAATATAACCATGAACGAATTAATTTGCAAGCCGTATGGCTTTAATGATGAAATTGTCACATGAAGGTTAAGTACCCGAAACGTGCATGTCTGGTCCATGCTGCAAATTTATCTGTTCTTAAATGATGCTATTGAATTTGAAGACGTTTAACATATATGGAACATGCACCAATGTATTGAATTAGCTGAGAAACATAAGCGTCATATACAGAAGAAGACGGAATGTTGCTACTCATGGAATGGAAGTTAGTTATATGAAAGGTAAAATTATCCTCAATGAATAATATGCCTCCATCTCCTCACCCTTCACAATTATGTTGAACGATCTACTCGTGTTGAAACCAATAGACTGACCGGCTAACCCCGCTTTCTATCTCCATGTCACAGTATACCATCGTATCCTGTCCATTCACAGTTTTGTTATTTATGTACACCCCACTCGCATTGTTACCAAAAGACTAAATGTCCGTTCCAAGGATTATGTCACCATGTCACAGTATGCCTACATCTCCTCCCCATTCACAGTCATGTTGTATACACCACTCGTTTTGTAACCAATAGACTTACCGTCTTACCCTATCCTTCTCACCGTGTCTCCAACTCCTCCCTCTTCACAGTTATGTTGTACAACCCACCCGTATTGTAACCGATAGACTTACCGTCTTTTCCAAACATTCTGTATCAATGCCATAGAGTGCCTCCATCTCCTCTCCCTTCATTATTATGTTGTATAGATATATGTTATATCCTCTGTCTCCATGTCACAGTATCCCTCCATTTCTTTCCACTTCACAGTAATGTTGTACACTCCACTCGTTTTGTAGCCTATAAACTTACCGTCCAACCACGACATTATCTCCCCATGTCACAGTATGCATCCCTTTCCTCCTTATTCAGAGTGCACTCCTGTTGTAACCAACAGACCTACCGTCCATCCCCCGCCTTCTGTCTCCAAGTCACAGTATCCCACCATCTCCTTCCCCTTCACAGTTATGTTGTACTCTCAACTCGTGTTGTAAGGTATAGACTTACCGTCCAACCCCGCCTTCTGTCTCCTTGTCACAGTATCCCTCAATCTCCTTCCCATTCACAGAACACTCGTATTGTAATCAATAGACCTACTGTCCAACCCCGCCTACTGTCTCCATGTTACAGTATCTTTCCATCTCCTTCACATTCACAGTACAACCGAGTTGTAACCAAAAAACCTACCGTCCAACCCCCGCCTCCTGTCTCAAAATCACAGTATCCCTCAATCTCCTTCCCCTTCATAGCATTTTTGTACTCTCCACTCATGTTGAAGCCTAAAGATTTACCATCAATTCCCCGGCTTCTGTCTCTATGTCGCAGTATCCGTCCATCTCCTGCCCCTTCACAGTTATGTTGTGCACTTCACTCGTGTTGTAAGCAATAGACTTACCGTCCAACCCTCACCTTTGAACAACAGTCTCCTTGTCACAGTATCCCTCAATCTCCTTACCCTTCACAGTACACTCGTGTTGTAACCAATAGACTTACCATTTAACCCCCACCCTCTGTCTCAAAGTCACAGTGTTTCTCGATCTCATTCCCCTTCATAGTTATGTTGTACATTACACTTTTGTTGTAGTCTATAGACTTACCGCCCAACCCCCGCCTTCTGTATCCAAGTCACAGTATTCCTCCATCGGCTTTTCTCTTCTCTGTTATGTTGTACACTGCACTCGTTTCGTAGGCAATAGACTTACCGTCCAACACCGCCTTCTGTCTTCATGTCACTGTATGCCTCCTTTTCCTCATCATTCACAATGTCCTCGTGTTGTAAACTATAGACCTACCGTCCATCCCCCGCCTTCTGTCTCCATGTCACAATAAGCTTCCATCTCCATCCCCTTCACAGTTATGTTGTATACTCCACTCGTGTTGTGGCCATGAGATTTTAATTTCTGGCAATCAATATTCCCTGTATCGCAATTGTAGAGAAGAATTATTACATTAATTTCTGTGTTCATGAAGTCATCCGAGGTGGATATAACATTTCTACAGCTCTACATGTGCTAGAAATATATCAGCGAAAGTTTTCATGGTCTGATTTCAATTATTTGATTATTTTGCCGATGATTTAAAAGAAAGATGTTGTAAGATGGGCTATTTTGTGAAACACGAATGCCCAAGCTAGACTTTTCATCAAGTTAAAAGCTCAGTTTTATCTGCTCAAACAACAAAGCTTGTCTAGAGAAGATTGATGATAATATACTAGTGAATAAATTATTTTTAGAGATCATGTAAGAAAATAATTACTAGCATTTTTCTTTATCCTCGGTAAATACAATGGTTTAGCTCCCCTCGGGCTGGGTGAATATTGTACATTCGGGAAGTTAAAACCAGTGTACTTACCGAGGTAAAAGTAGATAAATGAATAATATAAACTGTTGCACGGTCTACGTTGTATACGGTAATTTACACCTTTCCAGACGGTGCAATATTTTTCATTGAGGAGCAATGATTGAATTAATGATTGAACTAATCATTGATCAACCGATCAACTGAGCCATTAACTGTCCTTCACTGACCTGACGTTCGTTGCCTCCCGTTTAAAAAAGTAAACGAATGTTCCCTATAACTAAAATTGTTTTCGTAGGGAAAAATCCCGCGATTGAAGGTTTGAACTACTATTATAAATGTCACGGGTGGATCTAGATTTTTTTTCTAGGAGGCGGGTCCAACCCGTTGGTGAAAGGGGTCCAGCCTTTAATTTTGAAAGAAAATATGGGAAAACGGGACTAAATCATTAATTTTTTTGTAAATTCCAGTGGGGGTGGGGTGGCCGGGGGAGGGGGTGATACCTGACTCCATGTCCACTCTAGATCCGTGCGTTTTAAAATGTTTCACTCTGCATAGGATCAACTACCATCGAAACCAGACAAAAACTCGTAAGAATTCGATTGAATAATGAAGCTCTTACGATTTCGATTCATAATGTACTCACTGGTACCCTTGAATAGTTTTGAACAGAAATATAGTTTTGAATATCTATTTGAAAACTTGTACAGGGGAATCCTAAACCGCAACTCCTAAAATCCGCTTCCTATAATTATAGGCTATTTACTTTGAAAAATTAAAATATCAATTTCCTTTTTGTTTTGTTTTGTTTTTTAATTTCTTTCATTTATTTCATAGACTGGAACAAATTCTTTTGATTTTTTTTCCGTTATTTTCATTGAAATGAATTTATAAAATGCATAAAATTCTCATCTATTTACTGACCATGAGTAGTTTTCTCCTACTTGGAATGGCGACTTGTAATTAGTCAATCATCGGTGATAATTGTTTGATGACCTAACAATTGCCGTGCAACAAGTGTGTTATTCAACTGCTCCTCGGGCTACGCCCTCGGAGACAGTCCAATAACCCTTACTTTAACGATGCAAGTGCCTATCAAAATCGAAACAAACACAGATCCTCACACCAACTGTTCTTTCATTTGAATACTAAAATAAATGAAATGAAAATCAATGAATCAGAGATTTTTCTTTACAATGTTTCAGTTATATGATTCGATGTGCAGTTATTCTTATTTTTCAAAATAAATATCGTCTAAAAGTGTGTGCACTATTCTAATGTTGGAGATCACATCCTTATTCCAATGTACAGCTTAACTGACTATTTGCACGAGTAATGATTATTTTAGCATTTGCAATCTGACGGTAAAGATCTTATACGTGTCATCAGAATTGTCTTTTCTCGTAGTCAGTAAAGTTCAATATGGTTCGAATTGTAACGTATTATCATATGTTTAAGTGTGAACATGGTGTCAGAAGTGGGATTACTTAGATGTAGAAGAATAAACACGTAGAAATATACCACGCTCTTATCCTTTGTTTCTTCTTAATGAAACATAGTGGAACATAACACAAATAATTACAAATAAATTAAAGACTGTAAGACCAGGTGCCCAGAAAGAGTCAGCATCTCCTGCTTTCATGCAACACTCGTCGCTTCAAAATATGTACCCTGATATAACCTAATGTCTACGCCGAAGACCGAATGCGAACACATGAAAACACTCATTTGCATAACGCTTGTACTGTAGAAAAACAATATAGGGAATGTAATCAAGTTATGAATCGCCGAGCAATTTAAGTACTCTTCCGGCATAAATCTATGTCCTGCAACTATGTCTCGAATGCTTAAATTCAACGTGAAACACTTACACCAAAAGATGAATGCGTTCACAAAACAAAGGAAGGGATCTCCAACAGCACCAAGTTGCAGCACCCACAGCAAAACCCCAAAACACCCAATGCAAAACCACAAAGCAGACAAGCACAAAAAGAGACGCGCAAGGGACAAGGAACGTCAACGCACAACACAAAAACATCAAACACAAAGGACTACACATAAACCAACGAGACCAATGGGCAACCTGTGCCGACTTAGGACGGCCATCTGCCATGGAAATAGCAGAAGGTATGGTTATCCTTGATTACGTGCGCACAACCCTCCCATTTTCCCGATTACCCAGAGGTCTCGAAGAACGTACAATTGTGGTGTAAAACAACCTCCTCACTGTCAGATGACAACACACAAACAAGACCGCAAAACGCAGGGGCCCAAGCAACACAGATGAATGTGTAAATGGATATAAAAAGAGGGCCTACGTAATACAATCCGTGCTCTGCCGCCGCGAGCTCATGTATGTTATCACCCGAGGAGTCCGACTGACATTCAGAGAGGACAGGTGGTTGGGGCCTGTAACCATATGGCCTCTCCCCCACAATAATTATGCTTATTAATTATTCATATTAATTAGTAACATGTATTTGGAAATTGCTAACTTGAGTTTACTATAGTAAATTCCTTGACTATAAGTTCAAACTTCATATTGAGACAATTAATTCTAGTTTGTAAACTCTGATATCTGTTTAATTTGATTCCCACGATGCTAAGAACACTGCAGTAATTTGCACACCTGCAAGTACTTTAGTCTTTGTTTTCCGTACGAGTTAAGTGAAAGCTAATTGGAAATCTCCCCGTAAAAGCCATTATTGTTCTGTATTTGGAAGAATCTAATTTCCAAAATGTCTTTTTAATCAAAAACCAATAACTTATTATTTTATGCAGGTGTTAGCAATTTCCAATCGTCCACATATATACTCGGCGCATCGTTTTGCCGACCAGTTAAGTTTTGGTTAAGTTTGACTCCAGTTTCAGTTAAGTTTCGGTTAAGTTAGACTCCTGTTTCAGTAGTGTTTAAGTTTAGGGACTCCGCTCTCATATTGTCAACATGTAACGTTTTTAAATAAACTTAGAACTTTTATTCGGACTTCTGCTTATAGTTTTCAAAATGACTGATTAATACACAACGCGAACTACACACCTAACCTGTGAGCCATAGGCTTACAAGTTGTATTTTGGTGCCGTGACCTAAACGAATCAGGGGAAAAATAGGATTACTGTCGTATCCTAAACGAACCAGGGGGAAATATGAATATGTTTATTGCCGAGATTGCAGACGATGCACGCCGCAGAACCAGGATTTAACGACAAGACGATGAACTATGCGCGATCGTAAAAGGTATGACACATTTACTTTCTCAATGTACTCAAAGATTGATTGACCGTGTTTTTCTTAAATGTTATTTTCTTATTTTTGAAAGTTTTAAGCGAAAAAAGTTTTGAAGAAATCGGATCAGAGATTTTTTTTTCTCAGATAATTTCAATAAGAAATGACGGACAAAGACAACGAAGTACTTGACGTTTCGGATTTTTGAAATCGGTCGAGGTTCACGTAATTTTGAGTTGAATAAAGATGTAGGTTTCGGTCGTGCTGAGGATTTCGGTTTTTCTCAGCCGCTGAGTCAGTAGCTAGATCAGGGTCCTATTATGTCGGTAGAACGCCGGGGAATAGGCGTGGGACTGTAGTAAGAGACAGGAGAGGACCCGTCTCTGTAAGATTGTTCAATGTGATGGTACATTACAGTTAAGAGGATACTTCGATGGAAACCATATATTTCACTTTGTTAGGTGATGAGCTGTGGAATTTGCTCGGTATATGGCGATGAAACGCCGAAAAATGGCACCAGTAGAGATTTCTGGGAACGTAGAAGGTTCGTTCGGGTTTGTTGTGTATACAACCCTGTCATTTCTTATTTGTGCTATGCGAGAGCACGTAATTTTTTTCGGATTATATGATTAACATCGTAGTATTCATCATCTTATGCATGTTTTGTGCTGTCATTTTGGAGGTCTTGATTTTTTTTTTCTTTATTTCAAGAAAGGGAGGAAATGGTTAATATATTAAATATCTTAAATAAAAAAAATCGGTCAAAGTTTTATCGGAATTTCATGTCAAAGTTAATCTGGAGTCTATCGCGATCGTGATGTATATAGTAGCAACAGTATACCCTTAGTTTGCATGTTTTTGTGTTTGATTATTCATTTAACCCCAATAGTACTCTGCTTCTTGCACTTTGTAGTTTTAATTGGCCTTCATGTTACAGTTCTCACTCCTCAGTCAATGAGCGCTAATAAGTTTGACCTTTGTTGCTCCTTTCATTTCATTGACGGTCTCTAATTTCTTATCGGCTGCAGATGTGTAGTATCAACGAGTAATCACTACGCCGAGACATTACGTTTGACAAGCGACATACATAGACGTTGTATTTCATTTCAGAAAGATTTTCAGAATTTATAATAAAAAGTGATAATCGCTACAGATATTTTTTTCTTTATTTAATTAGATTTTTGTATTCGTCTAAAATAAATACAGAAGACCTGTTTTTCGTATAAAGTCAGTGAATATACAAAGTTTTCAAAATTAACATTATCCAAGTATTGAAAAAAAATCTTATTTTGGAAATCATTTATTTAGTTTTGGTACAGGCATCTAAATTATTTTTGTAAATTCAAAATTGTGGTCAGTTAGAGGTACAGAGAAAATCCGGTGTCATAAACTACCTGTAACCAGAGACAATGATGTGAAAGTTATCAGTGTAATAATGATGCAGACTTTATACTTTTATCGCTGGGAGAAGACGACGATGAGATAAGCAGTTAAGTTCCAGATGTGCAGTCTTATTTAGCTCCTTGGTTATTGGAATCGCCTGTTGTGATACGAGAGACAAATTAGCGTACAGGTTTATCACCAAGGCCTTAAATCAAATCAGACGGTAGCAGAAAAGAAGTCTGAAGCAGTGACGTCAGGTATCTCTGTGCACGATGTTATCCGTGTGGCCGGATGTCAAACCAGCCCGTCACTATTAACATTATTTCGCAGATTATATGACAGGGTGAAATTTGTCATAGCGAAATTGAAGATTGCAGAACCATATTGAACATTTTGCACTTAATGACCTGCTTGTTCGACGCTTTAAATGAGAGCATTGAATACCCCGTCGCTTTTCTGGGTGCATGGCGTCATCCGGATTACGGGAAGATCTTGGTAACGTCACTAACACCAAGATGCGTCAAAGCAGGGTCCAGATGGAAGATAAACTCCAAATTCCGGATGGAGGAAGAAGACGAAACAGATGACGATTCGATGATTATTGGTATACCAAACCAAGAAGACGACAAAGAGGTCCGAATCATTCGTCATACTCCACGGAGGTTACAAAGTTCACGAAGAAGGACCGTAGACGTAAGGAACCAAAACCCAGACGTACGGAACCAAAACCAAGATGAACGGCCGTAAAAAGATAGAGAAGTGAATGTGTTTAAGTGAAAAAAGCAGAGTAAATGTATATACATATGTATTATGCATCTGATTCATGTTCAATATTGATATTTGCTTTTGTACATTGCTTGTTATATAATCGAATTTTGGGATACGTATTGGCCTTGGGTAAAGGTATTTCTTTTGTAGGTCATTGACAGTGAACATTGATAATTAGATTTAAAAAAATCTCTTAAAAGAACAGTGAAAAAAAGAACTCGACATGAAAATGACTATAACTTCATGTCCTTTAATTTATCGAATTAATCTTAATTACAGTATTCAGATGACACCTGACGATATTTCATTGAGTTTTGCATATTGTGGTGTCAAGGCCATGCGTTTAGAAAATAACCAAGTATTATAACAGATTCACAAAGTTTTGATGATAATCGAAAAGAAGGGAGGAGATCTCCATCGAAAGTTACCTTACAGTTCATGATTGGTTGAAATCCAATTAATTTGAATCTTGGTTATTTTCTTAAGTGGGGGAGTATTGTAACCATATGGCCTCTCCCCCACAATAATTATGCTTATTAATTATTCATATTAATTAGTAACATGTATTTGGAAATTGCTAACTTGAGTTTACTATAGTAAATTCCTTGACTATAAGTTCAAACTTCATATTGAGACAATTAATTCTAGTTTGTAAACTCTGATATCTGTTTAATTTGATTCCCACGATGCTAAGAACACTGCAGTAATTTGCACACCTGCAAGTACTTTAGTCTTTGTTTTCCGTACGAGTTAAGTGAAAGCTAATTGGAAATCTCCCCGTAAAAGCCATTATTGTTCTGTATTTGGAAGAATCTAATTTCCAAAATGTCTTTTTAATCAAAAACCAATAACTTATTATTTTATGCAGGTGTTAGCAATTTCCAATCGTCCACATATATACTCGGCGCATCGTTTTGCCGACCAGTTAAGTTTTGGTTAAGTTTGACTCCAGTTTCAGTTAAGTTTCGGTTAAGTTAGACTCCTGTTTCAGTAGTGTTTAAGTTTAGGGACTCCGCTCTCATATTGTCAACATGTAACGTTTTTAAATAAACTTAGAACTTTTATTCGGACTTCTGCTTATAGTTTTCAAAATGACTGATTAATACACAACGCGAACTACACACCTAACCTGTGAGCCATAGGCTTACAGGCCCTGTCTTCTCTAAAGAGGTTTGGACAGGGCCCGTCATGGAGTCCCGTCGTCACAGTCAGTCAGAGTGCAAGTTTTAAGAATGCGCTTGTACAAGACTGTAGGTTGGTCAAGTACCAAGCCTAGTGTCCGTCTGGTGACATTAGGATCATACCCACGGTATAAAAGGCGTTTGATGATTCTGACGCATTTTCGATAATGATGTTGTCTATCTTTGATCCTTCTTATCTTGTTAATAATGTCACCATAAAATGCAGGTTGTGAAATACCCAAAGTAATATACTCTGTTGCCTGTATTGGTCCGAATTTCAGAAGAAGTTGACAATAATTTTTGTAAAATTTCCAGAAAGTCTTTACTAGTTTGTGAAAGCGAAAACCTTGTTTGTAAATTTCTACTATGAAAATCCAAAACATCAGTACATGCTCTAGCATATCGGATGAGCTGTGAAATATAGATACCATAGGACGGTAATCTAGGAACATCACCGTCAAGCCAGGGGAAATTTACTATGTTAAATCCAAAATCATCTCTTTTGTCATACACACTTGTATAGATCTCTCCATTAACAATTTTGATATTTAGGTCCAAAAGTGTTTGATACGTTTGCCTTGTTTAAAATCAATTCTTGGGGATAAATAACATTTTTATATTTCTCAAAAACACGTTAATCATGTGTATTAACAGGAATCTAAATCTAGGTAACTCGAACCAGACTTTCTTGACCTGTTTCACAGACATACACTCAGATACCTAAAATCAATTCAACATCTACAACATTACTGAAGAAAAGTCCGAAGAAACTTTTAAATTTCCTGAAATCGGCTATTTCCAAGAGTTATAACTCCTGTAAACTGTTCGAAAAGTGCAGGTATTCACATTTCATTATTTCAATATCTGCAACAACAGGAAAGAAAAGATCAAATTTCATCTCAGCACCTCCATTTATTGTAGAAAAAAGTCCGGAAATCTATCCATCGGAGCTTGAAATCAAAGAAACTACAGAGACAAATAATTCAGCATCCTATTTGGACATAATGTTGTCCTACGACACTGATGGTCACATGAACACCTCACTCTATGACAAACGTGACTACTTCAATTTCAACATTACAAACTTTCCTTTTCCGAGTAGCAACATCCCTTCATCGCCTGCTTTTGGCGTGTTCATATCTCAGTTGATACGCTTTGCCAGA
Organism: Pinctada imbricata; assembly: GCA_033119305.1. Lineage (NCBI taxonomy): Eukaryota > Metazoa > Mollusca > Bivalvia > Pterioida > Pteriidae > Pinctada > Pinctada imbricata. The sequence continues at coordinate 102,337,570 of VSWD01000005.1, read as the reverse complement.
GCAAGTACCAAATATACGGATTTTGTTCTGAGAGCTAGGCGTCTTTCAGATAAGCTTCTTAGTCAGGGATATGTTTGTGACCGACTAACATCATCACTGAGGAAATTCTACTGTCGATATGTGAAACTCGTCATACACTATGATGTCCCACTTTCCAGAAAGATGGATGATATTCTGTCATATGCCATTTGAACCATCCAAACAAAGATTGTACTCTATGTCTTCCGAAATGGAGTAACCGGATGTGACAGTTCTACCGAATTGAAGCGGCGGGTGTTGCATGCAAGCATGAGATGCTTACTCTTCTTGGGCATCTGGTCTCACTCTCATATCGGGAGTTCGCTACTTTTCATGTGGTGGAGGTTTTTGTTTGTTTGCTTTGGTTTCTGTTTTATCCTGATTTTGTTTGCCTTCGGTTTCTGATTTTCTGAATTATCGATTCCCGCTGTATACATGGATATGGTCATTATCCATATTTGTCATTGACTACATGTGCCCTCGGGGACTACTGGTCCACCAGCAGTGACACTCAACAAGTGGTTCAAATGTTACACGTCTTCAACTTCGATAGCATCATTTAAGAGGAGATCAATTTCAAGCATGATACTGTAAACGGGGAAATGATTGCGGTGGGTTTATTTTCGCTATGTTCGCGGTTTTCGCATTTTCCGCGAGCATTAAACCCCGGGAATAATTTTGTATAATAGACAAAACAAATAACAGAGGCAAAGATGTTCATATGCATTAGATGTATGAAAGCTATTGTGTATGTACAGCTGAATCGTTCAATTCTCTGAACGTGGTTTTCCTTTAAGTTATTTAGATAGTTTGTACAGTAAAATGTTTCGACAATACACGGTAACTTACGATGGATCTATATCTTATAAAAAGGAAGATGACACGCATTGTGCGCTTAAGATTTCTAGTGAAAAACATACACAGTTAAATATTTTCAACCTACTTTTCAGTACTCTTTAATTGATATTCAATCGTTTCTGTGTAATCATCCCTAATTACTACGTGTTTGTCATTAATTACCACGTGAAACGCTTAAAAACTACAAACAACAATCAAATTACACGTGTGCTTGTACGACGAAATCTTCATACATGTATATTTTTTTTTTCTTCTGCAACTTTCGATACCGCGAAATTAAAACCAACGCAATTGGCTACATTCGGAAAACCGCGAACTTTTAACACCGCGAAATTAAACCCGTTTACAGTATTCAATTTCAATGATGATAGCACAATTTAATGAGTTTGGACAATTGATCATTAATCTTGTCGTAAGGAAGCATGGTGTACACATTAGAAAAGTCGTGTGAAGAAATCGTATTGGCTTAAAAATTTCAAGATTTCATTTTGTCAATCACATCCCCTGAATTTTTAATTACCAAAATTAATTTACATCATTCCTGTTCAGAACAATTTCACGATATTTTGCAACGTGTACCTTTACCGCTGTGAGGGCTGACGTCAGATTTCTAGACAAACCTTTAGTTAAGCAGTTGCTAGAATAAGCAATGTATCTAAATTTGTAAGATTTGTGCAGTTTTGGTATGCAGTATATTTTGGAAGATCCAATTTAGAAACATGGATGTTGAATTAAGACATTTCACTGTTATGTTTGCTCAAAATGTTGTGGACACTTTGATTGCTTTTCATATAAGTATTTGTAGATGAAAGTTCGAAACTAAAGTTGATATATAGTAACGTTTTCAAATGATTACGGTGTTGTCGACTGCTTTATCTGCAGGAGCGAAGACAATTGTTTCATGTAAATTACTTAATTTGGATTTGAAATATCTTTCAGATCTAGAACTTGGATTTTCAAAAAGATGAGGAAGTTGTCTATTCAGATGTCACTAATGTCCAAAATAAGGTTTTTCCAGTCATTCAGAGAATGCGATTCGACACCTTCCGATTTACACTATCGTTTGGTATAGTTATCAAAGGCTTTCTTTAGTAATTCGCGACATTTAATAAAATCTATCTTGGATGGTATTCTATGCTTAGGACCTTTTTTAGAATACCAATGAGCTGTCTGCCCTGGATAATTGAAAAATCACCTGTAACAATATGACGAGCTGGTTTATATAGGTATTCAGACGTTGCACATTCTCAGGAAGCAGGACTTGATTCGAGTTTTTAGGATCTGATGTTACTTTATTGTAATGAAATACGAAATTTCTAATATGTTTCTTATACTTGTAACAAATAAGAGGAGGTTCTAAATTCTCAAAATATTGAGGAATAATAAAATAAAAGGAAGAACTCTTGTAAAAAAAAGGTCAGTGGAGACTAAGCTCAAACTTGGTTAACTTGGTCTGTAACACACTAAGATGTATTCATAAACCAAACTACATTTCTTTATCTGTAACAGAACCGAAAAAAAAAGTCCAGAAAAGTGAAATTTTCATAAAATTTGCTATGTCCAAGGGCCATTACTCTTGTAAAAAAGTTCAATCAAAACCAAACTCAAACTCAATCTGTATCACATTGAGATATATCCACATACCGAAAATGATTTCAATATATGCATCAACAGCGAAAACAAGTCCGGAAAACTGAAAATGTGACAGACGGACTAACAGACAGACAGATAGACCGACAGACGGACAGACCGAGAGGAAACTAAGAGTTCCCTTTCGGCGTTGACGATAGGGGACTAAAAATATGTTGGTTTTCTATCAAGTAAAGATAAGAGATTTGTAAATTCAGACTTGTAATCATCATCTACCTATCAAAGTCGGACGCTGGAATTATGTTCCAAGAGATAAAAGAAAATGTATTTAATGTAATCAAAATGAATTAGCGATGGATTGCATTTAATTTTAAATTGTCCATTTATAAAAGACGAAAGACAACAATTCATTCCAAACAGATGAACAAAAAACAAAAAATATATTATCATTTGAAAATATAATGGCATCCAAGAAACAATCTGTAATTAGACAATTATGTAGTCGGAAAAGTGGGAGGATCCAGGATACCAACACCTTCTACTATTTTCGTGGCAGATGACCGTTCTATGTCGGCACCGGTTGCCCATCGGTCTCGTTGGTTTATGTGCAGTCCTTTGTCTTTAATGTTTCTGTGTTGTGCGTTGGTGTTCCTTGTATAGTCATTTGTGTTTGATGTTTCTTTGTGATTTGACGTTCCTTGTACCATTGCGTCTATTTCTGGGCGTGTCTTCTTGGTGTTTTTACAGTGGGTGTTTTTGGGGTTTGCTGTTGGTGCTGCAACAAGGTGTTGATGGAGATCCCCTCCTTTCTTTTATCCCAAACGTACTAAAGTTTGCCCCTTCTCCCATAATTGTCTCTCATATTGCAAAATCACATGATTAATATTAAACGTCATCAATATTATGTTATTATACTGTCTACATAAAACGTTTTGAAAATTGTAAATCAGACGCATTTTTAAATACTTTTAATTTGCAATTCACAAAATATCTTATGTTGACAATACACTTTTTACATTTCTCCTACATACTTTTGTTAAAAATAAAGAGCTGAACATAAAGAATTAGTTCAATCGACATCCCTTCCTTTGTTTTGGATGGTTCTTTTTTATGGTTTGCATATCCAGGGATGATGGGTATATGACATCTTCTTTAACGCATGTACATGTATATACATTGTAAATTATTATCTTTTCATACATATGTATAATATATCCGTCTTTCTTACCCTTGCACTTTGGGTCAAAAACCGACCAGTTCCCTGAAGGCAAACATATCATGAAACCACAGAGTCCCGTCGCAGATGGCCAATAATTGTTGTTGCAGTTTAGATTACATTTACTCCCAGGAGTAGTTTTACATGGCGTTGAGACAGTCGTGAAGTCAGGATTTGGAAATACAGATGGACATTCTTCTATAATTTAAGAATAAAAACAAAACCACTCAAATATTTAATTGTGCTTTCTTTTTATTTGTATCATCCCTTCCCTCTGGAAGAAATATTTCATTTACATGGACTATAATTTAAGAGATTTTAACAACTAAATTGCTTTCTTTTCAATAATCATTACAATCTCAAAGGAATTGATAAAGCTACTGAAAATAGGTAAAACTTAAACCAACTAGAACCAGATAAAGTTAAAAGAAAAACATGCGTGAAATACGAGGGCTGATTGATATGTTGAGACCCTCGGTTTTCTGGGATGCAAAAAGTATTCAAAAAAGCACAAGCAATCAATTGCGCATAATATGCTTCATTTCTGACACAGTAACGGGAAAATATTAGACTAGGTATCACAGTACTAAATGCCTTTTCCATTGAAGTCTATGGATCACCCACCTCTGTTCAATTGCATCCTACGTCTCTCACAACATTCACCTAGATGATTTACTATTTAATTTTTGTACACGAAGGTTTGAGATACTTAAAAATGACATCTCTAGAAAAATTGACCACAGAGTCTTGAAAGATCAAGCCACTTGAATATTAAGATCCAGTTTTTGCACTTAAATCTAAAATGCGATTTTTTGAATTCGCATGACTTCTTTTAGATCGATCTTTAATCCATAGCTACCGTTGATAATTTCACAAATGATCCGTGCTTTCATTTCTTATCGATAGACCTTTTATATGATATGATTAGATTATTTCAATTCTTTATATTTATTTAGAATTTTATTTTTAAAGTCGGGAACAAGATTTCAATAGCGGCCATGTTTTGCCGTGTATCCGAAGGGGATTCCCCATTTAGAACTATGAAACTTTGAATGACCATTTTTTACAATATTATTTTCTTAAATACAGTCAAACCTGTCTTAAAGCGACCCTCTTTTTAGCAACCTCCTGCTTAATCTGAACGTATTCCTCTCGAGCTATCAAATGTACCTGTATATAGCAACAGCATGTCCAACGCGACAACGACCGTGTTTTGTTCTGTCCCGTACCGAACGCTGCACCTGTATATTACTTCTTTTAATGTTGCAAAGGGCCCAAACTACGTAATATTTTACATTAAATCACTTCATCAGTGTCTTTCATAATAAAATCTTCTGTGATTAATAAAATCTAATATGTTTTTATATGTGCAAATATATACGATTAATCAATAAATACACAAATTGATATATGCAGTGATTCATTTAATAGTATTGCTATTAAACTACGGAAATTTTGTTGGTCAGAATCAGATCAGCTTGAACCTGTATTCAGTGACCACCTGTCTTATGCGACCTATTTTCTGTCGACCCTTGCAAAGTCACATACGACAGGTTTGACTGTATAAGTTTTGTACACGAAGGTTTCAGATACTTAAAAATGACATCTATAGAAAAAGTGACCACAGAGTCTAGAAAGATCTAGCCACTTGAAGATTTAGATCCATTTTTGCACTTAAATCTAAAATGCGATTTTTAAATTCACAGGACTTCTTTTAGATTGATCTTTCATCCATAGGTACAGTTGATAATTTCACAAATGATCTGTGATTTCATTTCTTATTGATATAACTTTTATATGATATGATTAGATTATTTCAATTCTTTATATTTATTTAGAATTTTATTTTTAAAGTCGGGAACAAGATTTCAATAGCGGCCATGTTTTGCCGTGTATCCGAAGGGGATTCCCCATTTAGAACTATGAAACTTTGAATGACCTTTTTTTAACAATATTATTTTCTTAAATACAGTCAAACCTGTCTTTAAGCGACCCTCTTTTTAGCAACCTCCTGCTTAATCTGAACGTATTCCTCTCGAGCAATTTTACTATCAAATGTACCTGTATATAGCAACACCATGTCCAACGCGACAACGACCGTGTTTTGTTCTGTCCCGTACCGAACGCTGCACCTGTATATTACTACTTTTAATGTTGCAAAGGGCCCAAACTACGTAATATTTTACATTAAATCACTTCATCAGTGTCTTTCATAATAAAATCTTCTGTGATTAATAAAATCTAATATGCTTTTATATGTGCAAATATATACGATTAATCAATAAATACACAAATTGCAGTGATTCATTTAATAGTATTGCTATTAAACTACGGAAATTTTGTTGGTCAGAATCAGATCAGCTTGAACCTGTATTCAGTGACCACCTGTCTTATGTGACCTATTTTCTGTCGACCCTTGCAAAGTCACATACGACAGGTTTGACTGTATAAGTTTTGTACACGAAGGTTTCAGATACTTAAAAATGACATCTATAGAAAAAGTGACCACAGAGTCTAGAAAGATCTAGCCACTTGAAGATTTAGATCCATTTTTGCACTTAAATCTAAAATGCGATTTTTAAATTCACAGGACTTCTTTTAGATTGATCTTTCATCCATAGCTACAGTTGATAATTTCACAAATGATCTGTGATTTCATTTCTTATTGATATACCTTTTATATGATATGAGTAGAGTTTTTCAATTCTTTATATTTATTTAGAATTATATTTTTAAAGTCGGGAACAAGATTTCAATAGCGGCCATGTTTTGCCGTGTACCCGAGGGGATTCCCCATTTGTACTATGATACCTTGAAGGACTTCCTATTTTTACAATATTATTTTCTTATATACTACAGACCTTAAACTTTATAAGATGATTGAGCAAAAATCAGAATTTGCTTTATGAAAGAAATAATCACCATTTTTAAACGTGTACCCTCTTTCCATTTTCACAGTAAAGAGATGACCACATTTTTGTGAGAAATACAAAATCTCTACAAATGAAAGATTGATATGTTTTCATGGACCATCACATAGAAAGATCTAGCCACTTGAAGATTATATATTAGATCCATTTTTTCACTTAAATCTAAAATGCCATTTTTGAATTCACAGGACTTCTTTTAGATCGATCTTTCATCCATAGCTACAGTTGATAATTTCACAAATGAACCGTACTTTAATTTCTTATTGATAGACCTTTTGTACGATATGATTAGATTATTTCAATTCTTTATATTTATTTAGAATTTTATTTTCAAAGTCGGAAAGAAGATTTCAATAGTGGCCATGTTTTGCTGTTTACCCGAAGGGGATTCCCCATTTAGTACTGTGACACCTTTAAGCGCCGCGGAAAGCTCACTAGTTAACGTGTATTGTTCGATCAGGACAATGTTCCTGTTCAAAAATCTGTCACTACTATGATTGCTATTCATGATTGTGGCTTTAATTCGATTGAACATCCTCCTTATTCACCTGATCTGGCTCCACCATACTTTCATCTATTCCCAAAAATGAAAGCAGCTATTTCTGGCACCAACTTTCAGTCCGATGTTGATATCATACTTACAGTGGATCGCTTTGTGTCCAGTCAAGATAAGGAGTTCATTAAAAGTGGTATAAGGGCCTTAAACACCGGTTGCAAATGTTGCAAATAGATACTGAAGGGGATTATGTAGAAAAATAATGCAAAATATCTGATAAAATAAAATTCAAGGAATTGTGGTCCCCCGCTTTTTGGTGTTTACCTTTGAAGAAATGCTTACAGACACCCCTGCTATTTTAAGGTTTTCAAAATATATATCATGTACTATCTCACGCCTATAAATGCACAAGACATGAAAATACCTGCTACTCTATGTATTTCCTCATGTTTGGAAGGGAACCTCACGCACCGTTAGACATGATATTTGGAATCAGCAGGGATGAAAAGCAGATAGCATCGAAGTATATATCAGAGTTAAAGAAGCGAATGGAAACAGCATACAAGATGGTAGAAACAGCAGCCAACAAGGCCAGACAACAACAGAAAGAACATTATGACAAGAGAACTAGAAACATCAAACTACAAGAAGGAGATCAAGTGTTGGTGAAGATCGTATCATATGACGGTCGACATAAGTTAGCAGATCGGTGGGAAGATGAACCAAATGTCATTATTCGACAAAACAGTTTATGACGTGAAACGTCCAAGCGGTAAAGGAAAGACAAGAACACAACATAAGAACCTTCTACTTCCGATTGGCCATTTAACATCGTTTGCCAAGGACAAAACAAGGACAAAACAAGAATGCAAATTCCCAAGGAAAGAACAGACGTAGAAGAAATTAATGATCACTATCATCATGATGAACAGAAAGACAGTGATTCGGAAGATATACCAGATTTTTATGAGGTACCGGTACCGACATCTAACGACAGCATCCTATCTGATGCAGATGTACAGGAAGAAATAGTGAGAGATGATGAAGAAAGAAGTGACGAAAGAAGGCAACCAGAATCAGCTCTAGATGCTGACAACTATGGTAATGCCAACACAGGAACAGGAACGATCGTATCAGAGCATCGGGACTCCCCAACTCCGACGATCCGGAAGACAAAGGAACTCACCAGAGAAATTTAAGGACTAAGTCTTAAATTCCGTTGAAAACCGTGAATCTAAACCGCCTTGGAAGGAAACAGTAGATGTTCTTCAAAATGTACAAATGCGAAGGACGTAAAAATGAAATCGTGTCAGCCATTTTAGATGTTATGAAATCTTCGTAATTAAGTTAGTCAATTTAGCGATAGATTCGCTTCTTTTCATATGATGGAGGTTTTTGTTTGTTTGCTTTGGTTCCTGTTTTATCCTGATTTTGTATGCCTTCGGTTTCAGATTTTCTGGGTTATCGATTTTGTGATGTAAACAGGGATATTGTCATTATCCATATTTGTCATTCTCAGAATTGTTTAAAAAAAAACTTTCTTGATTCTTCTTACGAATAAGACATTTCAGACTTTTTCATAGATTAGATTTATCATAACTTTGGGGTTAAACCTGTTTTAAGCATTTTCATTGAAAATTATCTAAATTATCTTTATCAAATGACTGGGACGTCATTCCTCCAACAGGGGGAGTATGTGATATAATGATATTTGGTGTTATTCCAATGGGGACCAATTGTGCCCCACTCCTCGGCAACATTTTCCTTTACTCGTACGAAGCTGAATTCATTCAATCTTTGGTCTCTGAAGGGAAAATATACTTAGCTTCTGCCTTCAACTTCACTTACAAATACATAGACGATGTGTTGTCCACAATAATCCAAAATTAGCGGATTACCTGAGCAGTATCTATCCTTCGGAGCTTGAAGTCAAAGAAACTACAGAGACAAATAATTCAGCATCCTATTTCGACATAATGTTGTCCTACGACACTGATGGTCACATGAACACCTCACTCTATGACAAACATGACGACTTCAATTTCAGCATTTCAAACTTTCCTTTTCTGAGTAGCAACATCCCTTCATCGCCTGCCTATGGCGTGTTCATATCTCAGTTGATACGCTATGCCAGAGCAAGTACCAAATATACAGATTTTGTTCTGAGAGCTAGGCGTCTTTCAGTTAAGCTTCTCAGTCAGGGATATGTTTGTGACCGACTAACATCGTCACTGAGGAAGTTCTACGGTCGATATGGGGAACTTGTTATACACTATAATGTCCCACTCTCCAGAATGGTGGATAATATTCTGTCATAAACCATTTGAACCATCCAACCAAAGATTGTACTCTATGTCTTCCGAAATGGAAGTTACCGGATGTGACAGTCCTACTGAATTGAAGCGGCGGGTGTTGCATGCAAGCAGGAGATGCTTACTCTTCCTGGGCACCTGGTCTCACTCCCATATCGGGAGTTCGCTTCTTTTCATGTCGTGGAGGTTTTTGTTTATTTGCTTTGGTTCCTGTTTTATCCTGATTTTGTATGCCTTCGGTTTCTGATTTTCTGAATTGTCGATTTTGTGCTGTATACAGGGATATGGTCATTATCCATATTTGTCATTTGATGAAATTTTCATAAAATGACATTGACCTACTTTTTCCTCTTTAGCGATTTTGCCTTTAAAGGCCAATATTGAGCAAATTATAAGTGCTGCATGTACCAAACTTGCATATTGGATGTATCTTTGATCAAACTTTCATAAAATGACCCATGACCTACTTTTTCCGGTTTTGTGATTTTGCCTTTAAAGGCCAATATTGAGCAAATTATAAGTGCTACATGTACCAAACTTGCATATTGGATGTATCTTTGATCAAATTTTCATGAAATGACCTTGACCTACTTTTTCCGCTTGAGTGATTTTGCATTTAAAGGCATATATTGAGCAAAGTGAAAGTGCTGCATTACCAAACTTGCATATTGGATGTATCTTTGATCAAACTTTCATAAAATGACTTGACCTACTTTTTCTGCTTGCTTGATTTTGCATTTAAAGGACAATTTTGAGCAAATTACAAGTGCTACGTATACCAAACTTGCCTATTGGATGTACCTTTGATCAAACTTTCATATAATGACCGTAACCTACTTTTTCCGCTTGAGTTTTTTTGCCTTTAAACGCCAATATTAAGCAAATTATAAGTGCTACATGTACCAAACTTCCATTTTAGTGATTCATTTTTCGTTTTAAAGCCAATATAATTGTTCCCCGCGAGGGGTTTGACAGTAAGTGTTTTGAATATACTTCCCTGACATTGTCGCCATAGCACTTTCTATATAGACATAACGTCAGACAATGCATGAATTATGTCTCCCCCCCAACGGGGAGGAGACATATTGGTTTTGCCTTCGTCGTCCGTCCGTCTGTCTGTCTGTCCGTCTGTCACACATCGTGTCCGGGCTATATCTCCTGAACCGTTTGCCCGATCACTTTCATATTTTAGTATGTTGTTGCTTATGACCCGAAGGTTTCACATCACCTTGACCCAAGGTCATGTGACCAAGGTCAAGGTCACTTAGTGCATTTTTAATGAAATTATGCATACATTCCTGTCCGGGCTATATCTCTTGAACCGTTTGCCCGATCACTTTCATATTTTAGTATGTTGTTGCTTATGACCCGAAGGTTTCTCATCACTTTGACCCAAGGTCATGTGACCAAGGTCGAGGTCTCTTAGTGCTTTTTTAATGAATCTGTACATACATTCCAGTCGTTGCTATATCCCTTGAACCATTTGCTGGATAACTTTCATATCTAAGTATGTTGTTGCTTATGACCCTTAGGTTTCACATCACCTGGACCCAAGGTCATGTGACCAAGGTCAAGGTTACTTAGTGCATTTTTAATGATATTGTGCATACATTCTTGTCCGGGCTATATCTCTTGAACCGTTTCCCGGATCACTTTCATATTTTAGTATGTTTTTGCTTATGACCCGAAGGCTTCACATCACCTTGACCCAAGGCCAAGGTCACTTACTACATTTTAATGAAATTGTAGATACATTCTTGTTTAGGCTTTATCCCTTGGACCGCATACTGGATTGCTTTCAAGTTTAAGAATGTATTTAGTCATGACCAAAAGGTTTCACCTGGACCCATGGTCATTTGATCAAGGTCAAAGTTACTAAGTTCATTTTAATGAAATTGTACATGCTATCCCATTGGGGCTGTATCTCTTTTAACTATTTATCAGATCAACGTCATATTTTAGTATGTTGTTGCTTATCACGTAAAGAAAGGTTTCACATCACGTTGACTCAAGGTCATGTGACCAAAGTCAAGGTCATTTAGTATATTTTAAATGAAATTGTATTTGTTACGTGTATTATGTCCAGGCTGAATCTTTTGAAGCGTGATCGGATCACGTCATATTTTAGTATAATGGTGCTGATGACCCAAAGGTTTCACACCTCCTTGATCCAAGGTCATATGACTAAGGTCAAGTATTACATTTTTAAATGAAATTGTAAATGCTATTGAGTCTGGGCTAAATCTGTGGAATCGTATACTGGATCACTCTCATACTATAGTATGCTGTTGCTCAGGATTGGAGGGTTTCTTATCATCTTGACCCAAGGTCATGTGCCCAAGGTCAAGATCATTTAGTTCTTTTTAATGAAATTGTACGTACTAATATTGTCTGGGCTATATCTCCTGAACCCTTCTTACAATTGTTTTAATATTTTAGTATGTTGTTTCTAAGGACTAAATGTTTCTTATCACATTGTCCCAAGGTCACATGGTTAAGGTAGCTTCTTACTTTGGTAATGAAATTGTATATGCTAAGCATGTCCAGGCTGAAATTGTCTATGCTAATAATGTTTAGGCTTTATATTTTGAACCGTGTATCCAATCACTAATTCAGTTTTTTGTTGCTCATGATCCATACAATGTTAAACGTCTTCAAATTCAATAGCATCATTTAAAAGCAGATAAGTTTGCAGCATGGACCAGACATGCATGTTTCAGGTACTTAACCCTCGTCAGTGAGTGTAGGTTTCAGATCACCTATATCCAAGGTCATGTGACCAAAGTCAATTTCTTCAAATATGCTTATAATGAAATTGTATATGCCAATCATGCTTGGGCTTTACCTCAAACAATGTAATGAATCACTTTCATGTTTTAGTATGATGTTGCCCATGACTCAAAGGTTTCACATCATTTTGCATTTTGGCCTAAGGTCAAAGTAACTTAGAGGGAGGGGAGACATATGTTTTTTATGAAAAACATTTTGTTTAATTTTATATATTTTCATTTCCATGCTTCATAAACATCGACGGCGGGTGCGGCTAGCCAACAGGGGATGCTTACTCCTCCCGGGCACCTGGTCCCACCTCTAGCTTGCTAGGGGTCCGTCGATGTTTTATTTTGCGCTCTATTGTGAGTGCTGTTGAGATTATCGTCAGGATCTTCTTTAACTCATTAGAGATATTTAAATTGAACTTTGCTGCCGCGAGGTGAGCTTCGTAATCTTTGATCACACTATGTTTATACACCAGACATAAGGAGCCGCCAAAATTCATTTCAGTTGCGTTATCTATTTTTTTAACTTTAAATCTATGCATTCACTTTACAGAGAGTGCGCGGCTCCAAATTTCCTGTAGTGTCAAAAAGATTAAATGTTCAAAAGAGCATTGGAGGGATGGTGCTAAGTTGTTAACCTCCTAAAATTTCAATGAAAACTTTGCATGAAATGACAAGTTTTCGAAATAGCAAAATAATATAATTATATGATGTCAAATTGATAAGGGCCAAAACAAATCTTCTTTCAGGCGACAGAGCTGGAAAGAAGTAATTAATTAAAACATCAAGTCATACAGCTCAACACTGCAACAAGAAATAAGTGTTCAGAATGATAATACGGCAGTGTTTCAACTCTATTCCTTCTTGAAGAAAATTTCAAACCAATTTTAATGCACCAGACACTTGTTTCGAATATAACATCCTCATCAGTGATGCTTGCTGCCAAAGTTATTTTCAATAGCAGCCAAAATTCATTTTCGTAGCTCTCTCTAGTTTTTTTTATTTCAATTTTGTGAAACTTTACAGAAAGTGGGCGGCCCCAAATTTCCTGTAGGTTCGGTTCAGTATCATAGCCAAATAAAATATATGTTCAAAATAGCATTGGAGGGATGGTGCTAAGATGTTAACCTCCTTTAATTTTGATTATATTTTTGGATGAAATGACAAGTTTTCGAAATAGCAAAATAAGGACGCTTGGCACAGCATGTCTCATATCTCGATCAAATTTAATATAAGCTTCGGTCAGACTCAAAAACAGTAAAAAAAAAAACTGATAAAAATTTTCTCTTTATCACTTCCGGTTGCAATTGAAACGGACTTTAAACATTTAAAGTGATGCATTTTGACCGTTTTTGAAGTCACATACATCTATACGCAACTTAATCTAAAACAAAACCTAATAGAATATTTGTACCCTATCATTGCTCTTCCAAGAAGGGAGGAGATCACCAACAAGACTCCGTTGCAGCATCAACAGCAAAACACCCGATGCAAAAACACAAAAGACGAGTACAGCACGAGATGGAAAAGAGACACACGACATGTAAACATCAAACACAAAAGACTACACATAAACCGACGAGACAAATGGGCAACCGGTGCCGACTTTGGACGGCCATTTGTCACGCAAGTAGTGGTGTGGGTATCCTGGATTACGTGCGCAAAACCCTCTCACTTCTCCAATTACCCAGAGGTCTCGAAGAACGTACAGTTGTGGTGGAAAACAACCTCCTCACTGTTAGATGACCGCACACAAACTAGACAGCGATACGTAGAGGCCCCAGAAACACAGATGAATATGTAAATGGATATAAAAAGAGGGCATGCGTTATACAGTCCAAGCTCTGCCGGCTGTAGCGAGCTCATGTATGTCATTACCCGAGGAATCCGACTGACATTCAGAGAGGACAGGTGGTCGGGGCCCTGTCTTCTCTAAAGAGGTTTGGACGGGGTCCGTTATGTAGTCCCGTCGTAACAGTCAGTCAGAGTGCAAGTCTAAAGGATGCTCTTGTACAAGACTGTAGATTGGTCAAGTAACAAGCCTAGTGTCCGTCTGGTGACATTATGATCATATTCACTGTATAAAAGGCGTTTGATGATTCTGACGCATTTTCAATGGTTATGCTGCCTACCTTTGATCCTTCTAATTTTGTTTATCATATCACCATAAAAGACCATATCGTATCACCATCCAAGGTATATGTTAATATTGTTGGGATTAAAGTATAATCTATAATTTATGTTTCATAGCAAAAACACACCTACCCAATAGATTGTTTTTAATTTTTTTTCCAAATTGAAATGAGTTTTTCATAGAAATAAAACATCAACATTCACATTGAAACTACCTTTGCATTCGTTGATATGTCAACATAAACTCAAATCACAAAAATGAAAGCAATTTTAGAAAATATTTAGAGTCATGTTTTACTAGATCATTGAACTTTATAGTATAGTTATGATAAATAATAGATTTATTCAAGTACACATTTCATTTCACTAAGGAAAATTAAAAAAGATATTCAAGAAATGGCTCGTTCCTATGGGAAACATTATGTAACAATGCACATAAGCCCACTTTGAGTCTTTGGATACGAGCATTCAAGGTAAATGCATTTGCAAAATCTTAAATTGAAAATAAAGTTCAGGCCTTGCTTTATTATATTACGTAAAATAGTTGTGCAAGTATGTTTCGTTTTTTTTTTTTGGGGGGGGGGGAGCTTCGCAAAACAAGGCGACTTTTTAGATTGTAAGGCAAAATTACATAGCAACTGCTATAACTTTTAATTTGTTTACATGTATTTTGATATAGGCTTAAAAGATTTATATATATATTGTAAATTGAATTTGAACTTCCTAGGAATTTTAAATAACTGTCATAAAATAAATAAAAATGGTTGCAATGGTAACATGTCAATAAATTTTGACGGTTTTTGAAAGAGCTCCTTTTGTTTGATATCAAACAATTGAGATCGGTTTATCATGATGCAAAAATTAAAATAAAAAAAAACTCTGAAGTTTCAAAATTAGTAATATCATAGACCATAGTTACTGGCGCCAAGGTATCTTATGAACATAGCAATAAATGGGTTGATCTTGAATTTGCCTATTAAATACAATGCATTCATTTTCCTTATCATGTGCCTTGTCCATGCTGAAAATGGATCTGCTCTTAAATGATGCTACTGAATTTGAAGACGTTTGAACCACTTGGTGAGTGTCACTGCTGGTGGACCAAGAGTCCCCGAGGGCACATGTAGCCAAGTTCGAATAACTTCGGTTGATCGTCTGTCTCTTCAAAGTATTCGAAAATTTCTGTTATCAAAATTTCTTTAAATTTCTAAAACCTAGGTCCTGTAGCATCATATACGACTCATCCTGCTACGTCTTTCGGTAAATTTTTGTACATAATAATTTTCATACTCTTTGGCAATATCATATTATTTAAATTGAGGATCACTGGCGAGGGTCAATTATCCGAAACATGCATGTCTTGTCCATGCTAAAAATTTATCTGCTTTTAAATGATGCTATTGAATTTGAAGAGTTTAACATACCCATATGAGAGAGAAAATAAATTGGACACTACAAACAGCATTTTGAAATCAATACATTTAAATAAGTTATTTTCTTGTCATGGTTACCAGCCTTTTGACAATATCATACACAACCAATGAGCTTATTAAAAGAATTATGTCCAAATCTTAGGATAAATTAAATGTATTCCATCAATATCATATACATTGTATAAACCAAATTATAAAACTTCAAAAAGCTTTATTTTGCAATTTTTTCAACTTTATAGGTTACTGCCAAGGTAACCGGATAACCTAGGAACAATTCTTTGCATAATATATTTTTTTTCATTGGTCCAAACTTATATGTGAAATTTCTTCAAAATCGGAGACCATATATGCCGAAAGTGTTTAAGATCAATTCTCTGTAAGAACCAAAACGGTTTGGCCAAGCATGATCTCCGATTTTCATGTAATTCCATATATGGGTAGGGAAAAATGTCAGAAATATAGAATCATGAACATATTGTTGCTAAGTGACTTGGTTACCATGGTAACCGGGTCATAAGATTAAAAAATATGACAATTAAGGCTATATGATAATCAACCAAATACGTTATCATTTCAGATTTTATCAATTACCATGGTAATAAAAGTTGCTTACTCTGACGAAAGTATTCAAGATGTTAATTTTTTTACCGACTGTATATATTGCTTTGAAAGAACTTAAAATTCAAACTGAAATGAGTAGGTCACCTTGGATCTAAATTTCCATAGACACCGTTTCCATGGGTATGAAATATTGATAAATTCGGCCTTTTGAACTTGATGATTAAAAATATCCACTTGATCGATAAAATGTGATAACATCATAATGTCACATGTAATGCACTCTTTCCAAATCTTAAATAAAATTGGTGGGGTAAATGTTACCACGACAACCATAAAAAAGAATGTTGAATTTTAAGAATATAGTGTTTTCGGAATTATATTTCACATTCTAAGAGAAAGACCATTATCAATATTATTTATTCAACTCCTTTATCGGCATTTTGAACAGGCCGATTATTCTGTTTTATCTATGAAAGTAAGAATCCTGGAGAAAATATATCATCCCACAAACAATCCCAATTTGAGCACACCTTTCCGTCGCAACAGAGAAGAGTTCTGGATAAAAAATCTGAACACTGCAGCGCCCTATGGGTGCAACGATAATATCAGCAGCGTAGGAAACTTAACAAGTCCCGGTTGTCAATCGGTAAATGTGTCTAGCTTATTCAACAGACCACAAAGAAGACCTCGAAGTCATGGCATTCGAAAATATAATAGGCCTGAGATACATAGTTTCTCCTTCGATGACTTGGTTCCATTTTTGAATGAGCCTTTAGGCCTTCATTATATTCGCACCAAATTATACTCTGTTCCTTTACGGAAGTTACGCGAAATTGACGAATATACGGAGGACCTCATATTTAGCGATACACGTTCCCCAGAATACAGACTACAAGGAGTCATCTTGGACATTTCTACTTTTCGTTTATTTCAAGCAGTTAGATAAGATAAATCAGAGGAGAAAACAAACCGTCCTTTCATTAAAGTAAGATTTGCATACAAAGGTATTGATAAATTGAATCTTGGTCAAATTTTGAATCACAAAACTGTCACAGAAAAAATCCCACCATATCTCAAAAGAAACGAAACTCCTTGTATTTCCTAAAGCTACACACCAACAGTTGTATCTAAAATTTACAATTACAAACGATTCCTGCAGTGTATTGATTTAAGTAATCCCTCACTACATCCACTTCCTTGCGAATGTTCTTCATCGGATTTCAACTACTCTCCTTGTGGACACGTTATTACTGGTGACCTTAGTATAGTCAAGAACGCAAAGTTGAGAGAATTGTTAAAAAGGGTTCCAAATACAGAGAAAGTATGTCCTTTACACGGAACCAAAATGTCAAAATTATCATGGACTCTTGTGAGGAATATGCAAGACCTTGGGCAAAGAAAGAGGATGTACAGCTCGACACCCTTTCCGAATGGATAAAATCCATCAGAGGATTACTTTTATCTAGAATTAACCAATTTAAATCAACTGTGAACACCAGATTCTATATTTAAAGACCCTGATGTTATCACAGATCTTACCTACCTCCAAGAACATTATGTCATTACACCAGCGGACAAAGCCTCAAATAATTAAACATTTACTTGCAAAAAGTACTATTTCGACAGTCTAGTTAAAGAGTTGGGTTTAAATTCGACACCTGGAAATCCCACTTACACCCCAACAAACCTTTCTGCCTCTGAAATAATAGATAACCACAAATCAGCTCTTGCTTCCTTTGGCTTCGACACTAACAATTTAGATTTAGATTTGCCATACTTATACTGCATACCTAAAATGCAGAAGAATCCGTACAAACAACGTTTCATCGCTGATTCCTCAAAATGCTCTACAAAATTTGTATCGATGCAAACGTCTTCATATTGAATAGCATCATTTAAGATAAATTGGCAATATGGACCAGAAATAAACGTTTCGGGTACTCAACCCTCGTCAGTGATCCTCAAATCTAAACAATGTAATATGCCAAAAAAGTATGAAAGTTACCATGTCGAAAAGCGTACCGAAAGACGTAGCAGAATGGGTGGGATATGATGCTACAGGACCCACGTTTTAGAAATTTCAAGAAATTTTGATAACAGAAATTTTAGAATGCGTTGAAGAAACGATCAATCGAAATTGATCGAACTTGGCTACATGTGCCCTCGGGGACTCCTGGTCCACCAGCAGTGACACTCACCAAGTGGTAAAAATGTAAACGTCTTCATATTGAATAGCATGACAAACGTGACGACTTCAATTTCAGCATTACAAACTTACCTTTTCTGAGTAACAACATCCCTTCATCGCCTGCCTATGGCGTGTTCATATCTCAGTTGATACGCTATGCCAGAGCAAGTACCAAATATACGGGTTTTGTTCTGAGAGCTAGGCGTCTTTCAGTTAAGCTTCTCAGTCAGGGATACGTTTGTGACTGACTAACATTGTCACTGAGGAAGTTCTACGGTCGATATGGGGAACTCGTCATACACTATGATGTCCCACTCTCCAGAATCGTGGATGATATTCTGTCATAGACCATTTGAACCATCCAACCAAAGATTGTACTCTATGCCTTCCGAAATGGAAGTTACCGGATATGACAGTTCTACCGAATTGAAGCGGTGGGTGTTGCATGCAAGCAGGAGATGCTTACTCTTCCTGGGCACCTGGTCTCACTCCCATATCGAGAGTTCGCTTCTTTTCATATGGTGCAGGTTTTTGTTTGTTTGCTTTGGTTCCTGTTTTATCCTGATTTTGTATGCCTTCGGTTTCTGATTTTCTGAATTATCGATTTTGTGCTGTATACAGGGATATGGTCATTATCCATATTTGTCATTTTTATGAAAACAAGACACAGTTTCGCATAGTTACTGTGGAAACAAGATCGGTTTACACAGAAATGCATCATTTTTTGGACATTTTTTAGCTTTTGAAATTAAATTTCTTAAAAGGTTACAAAGGGAAAAATCTAAGTAACATAAAAGTAGATGCTTAAAGTTTTTTAAAGGAAAAACTTTCATCCATCATATTTATTCAAAATGGCCGTATCCTAGGAAACAAACGAGTCTATTTTTAAATTTGAAGCCTTGGTGTTATGTATTTTTCCTTAGCAACGGCTTATTTCTCTAGGTATTAAGGACAATATTTTTAATCAAAGTGTTCGATAACACAAATAGCTTATAATTAAATTAATCTTTTTCATGGTTTCTCCTTTTATTTTGTGAGAAATAAGCATTACAATCTGAGGTAGAGTCTGTCAAAAGTGTCATACAAACGACCTGGGTGATGAGTTCCATTATATTTTAAGCTGTAATTTTCTTCAAACTGACAGATAAGCTCTCTTACCAAATAGATTAATTAGGAATAAAAATATAATATCATTCAAGGCGATCATGTCATCAAATAAACAGACAGTACTATGTAAACTATGTATACTTATTCGTAAAATAAATCAGGCTTGCCCCCCTCCTTAAAACCATTAAATATCTCTCTCTCTCTCTCTCTCTCTCTCTCTCTCTCTCTCTCTCTCTCTCTCTCTCTCTCTCATTGTTAAGATAAGATCATATATGTTGTTTCTATGTCATTCCCACGCATAAATGAATTTTGTATTATTATATCTTGAAATTTGTATATCTCTCTATGCCATTGTAAAACGGTTACGAGAATAAATTATTTGATTGATTGATTGATTGAAAATAATTTAAAGGAAAAAAATTTAAAGGAGGTATAAAGAGTTGTTTTCCTTGGATAACGTCCATGTTACCTTGGCAACCAAGAAAAATTACAGTTCATTGATTTCAATCTGATTAGTTTTAACATTATACTTCACAGAAACTTCTCAATTTACCTTTCATTTAAGTTAAAATGATCAATTGCTATTTTCGCGTATTAGTAGAACGGTTGTCATGGTAACTCCCTATTTTAATATACTCAGTAATTGTATGGTTTAATCACAAAGAATAAGGATCCACCATCAATTTCATCTCATATGTTGGTAGAAAATGTGTTAATTAGATCCTGTGAGGCTTCAAAAGACTGAAAATAGCACTTTTGTAGTGTATACATCCGGTTTCCATTGCAACCGGCAAAAGTATGAGAAAGTTTTCGTCATTTTCAAATATTTTCATTAAGGCCTTTCGTTTGCATAAAAACCATAATCTGTGACATAGCGTGCCGGGACTCTATGCTAACTTTCAGGTTCTTACAGAGAATTGGTGTTAAAATGTTAGAAAGAATTGGTAATAGCCATTCGAAACTCGGGATCTTTCAAGAAACCATGGCTCTATTGGCCGAAAAGGCAAGAAAAGCTATACTTGATGCTTTGAAAAAGGGGCGATCAAATTATTTATCATGACAAGTACTAGTAAATGTCAACTTCAGCTATTCGATAAAGTTGTGCAACCAACACTACAGATCTGAGGTTTGGGGATTTGGAAACACCTTGTATTATAAGGTTCAATTAAAATTTTGCTAAATACCATAACATATGAAAAATACATGTAGCACACCAGACTTTATGGTTTATAGGGAACTTGGCAGACAAGAAATTTGATTTCAAATCAAAACTCGTATTATAAAAAAAAATTGATATAAACTTGGTAATCATATACACGACGAATATACACGAAAATTTCTTTTGATTGAAAACATAAAAACACACTTTATGCTTGTGGAATATCGATCATATGACTTTCACAAAATTTTCCGAATGCTAAATGGTTAAAAGCAAAAGTTAGAAGGACGTTACGCGATTTATTCATACAACAATTGTTATCATATGTAAATCATATCATATGTTAATATTTTGGTTTTCTATCTACTAAAGATGCTATAACGTTTTGTAAATTCATGACTTGCAATCATCATCTACCTATTGAAGTCGGACGCTGCAATAATTTTCCCAGAGATAAAAGAAAATGTATTTAATGTAATCAAAATGAATCAGCGATTGTCATTTTGAAAAGACGAAAGACAACAACTTATTCCAAACAGATGAACAAAAACAAGCTATATAATCATTGGAAAATATAATGGCATCCAAGAAACAATCTATAGTTAGAAAATTATGTATCTTTATCCGAAACGTAGCTAAAATTTGCCCTCCTCTCCCATAATTTTCCCCTTATTGCAAAATCACATGATATATATAAAACGTCATCAATATTATGTTATTATACTGTCGATATAAAACGTTTTGAAAATTGTAAATCAAAGGTATTTTTAAATACTTTTAATTTGCATCACAAATATCTTATGTTGACGATACACTTTTTAGGCAAACATATTTTGGAATACAGTTGACAGTTAAAATTGACAATGAATTGTCAACTGCATTCCAGAATACAGTACCATTGACAATTCGACTGAGAAACACATGTATTGAAAATGTATACATAATCAATATTCTGTATTACTATTTCATTATACAAGAAAAATACATATGGCAACCATGCCCCACCTCCAATTCATACGTAATATAGTTTTATAGTATTCCCCTGATTACGATGCTGCAATTTTCTAGGGATCAATGCCTAGGCATTGACTCAAACAAACCATAAATTTGGTGAGGGTACATGGCCTTATTACCGAGGAATGAGACCGTAAACTTTGCCAATATTTCTACAATTAAGACAAATTCTTTACAAAATTTTAACTCCAAACTGTCTAGATCCTAGGAATGGATCCCTGAAAATATCAGCTCCCTAAACAGGGGATTACTATAAAATTTTGAACCTAGAAAATTTTGAGACTTTGTCAGAATTGCAGAAATATTGGTAAAATTCTCGGTAATTAGACCATGTACCCTCACCAAATTTATAATGTGTTTGAGTCAATGACTAGGCTGAAAAAGTCACAATTGGTAAATCCCACAATTCGGTAGAAAAAATCAGAATCGGTAACTACCACAAAGGAACACAAACGTATAAATTGGTATGTCATGGCATAAAAGGTGTACGCCAGCATGACATTTATTACTCTGGACAAGGGGATTTCATAATGGCTACCGTTTCACGAATATTTTTTTCATTTATTTGTAGCATTCTGTGTGGTAGAAAATATTGTTTACTAAAATTTATTGTTGTGGGCACTGTTACCGAGTGTTTTTATTTTAGATTTCTATCTCAGATATTATAAGTATATTCTGGTGTGTTTGCGGTCTGATATATGGCTTAAAAAGGCAATTAACTGGCACATTGATTTTAGCAAATTGTAACGGTACAGGGATATCAGTCCTTAAAAGCGTCTGCAAAGATTGTAGAAAGTTTAGAGTCCGATTACGGGACTGACTCTATTGACCTAGCTAGTTACCTTCATATTACCAGTGTATGATACTATGGTGTTATTAGCCATGTTAGCTCTATAAAATTGTTAGGGAATGAGTATTTACGCTTTCAAATAGCATAATCTGTATATTCTAAAATGTAATCAACGGGTCTCAGTTGCTTGAATAATATCAGATTCGCGCGGTAAGTTCCTTTTCCTATGTTTACTATTTCATAGGTTGTACAAGATAACGATCGTCGACATAATTATCAATCAAATTAATGTACATAAATAGAGGAATAATACTATGTAAAACAAATATAACATAATGCTAAACGTCTCCAATTCAATAGTATCATTTAAGAACAGATACATATGCAGCATGGACCAGACATGCACTTTCGGGTACTTAACCCTCTTCAGTGATCCTCAATCTAAACAATGTAATATGATCAAAGAGTGTGGAAGTTATTATATCCAAACAAAGTACCGAGAGACGAAGCAGGTTGGGTGGGATATGATGCTCCAAGACAAGATGTATGATTCTTATGCAATAATACCCAAGATAATAAATTTCTGCCTTCAATACTGTTGTGCAAGAGGGAAAATTGTCCATTCGTATTTTGTTTTAATTCGCTTATTGCTTTGATAAAATTTGAATTATTTCTACTTTTTGGTGGCGCAGTATACAATTATTTATTGTGATTTTATTGGTCTTGAGTTATATTCACTTATTTAAGGTCTAGCTACGCCCCTATATTGAACTACGTAAGACTTATTTAATCATGCATTCAAATATTTAAGAAAGTATGAGATAGAACTTAATTGAAATAAAAGGTTTATGTTAAAGACAATAATCTCAGATTAAGTGATACTTCGACATTCTATCACGTCATAATAAATGTTAAATTAGAATTCCCGTTTATCTTCAAAAAGCGTGGACCAGGAGTCCCCGAGGGCACATGTAGCCAAGTTCGATCAATTTCGGTTGATGGTTTCTTCAACGCATTCTAAATTTCTGTTATCAAAATTTCTTGAAATTTCTAAAAAGTGGGTCCTGTAGCATCATATCCCATCCTGCTACATCTTTCGATACACTTTTTTGACATAGTAACTTTCTTACTTTTTTGGCACATTACATTGTTTAGATTTAAGATCACTGATGAGGGTCATGTACCCGAAACGTGCATGTCTGGTCCACGTTGCCAATTTATCTGTTCTTAAATGATGCTATTCAATTTGAAGACGTTTACATACAAACAAAAACGTTGGACAGTTTTATTTATCAATTATAGTGTTTTACAAAGTAATTTGAATATATTGTTTAAGTTGCAGTTTATCGCCGCGGAGGAGGTTCCTGGCGAAACGTTGTCCAAAGAGGAAACATGAAATATTATTGAAAGAGTTAAAAATCATATTCCTCCATGATGGTCTATTTTACGATTTACCTTTATTTTACCAAACAATCATTTCCTCTTGATTTATACTATTTTCAACAGCATGATTTTTCGAGACATAGATGTTTTCTATTTATATTTGGCTACTTTAAAAATCTTAACTATGTTCTTAATTTTCATCGAAATGTGAAATATGAACTATTTCTTCACCATTTTCAAATATATATATACTACTTACTATAATGGAGATCGGAACACTCTGCGGCATGTATATTAGTGAGGCATGCGTCTGTTTCAGCACACATTTGTGTTGAACACCGGTCTGTCTGAGGAAAGAAGAAATCAAATAATCAGTTGGCAGCATCAAATAATATTTATATATAAGAATCATACCTTGTACTTAGAAGTGTGCAGCTCGTAAAAAGTTGCCGGCAAGGGGTTTGACAGTTGTGTTTTAAATGTTTCCCTGCCATGGTCGTCATTGCACTTTCTATGTAGTCACAGCCACATTGCATGTTTTGTAGATAAATTTGCGGCTAGCCAAACGGGATGCTTACTCCTCCCGGGCACCTTGTCCAATCTCTAGCTTGCTACAGGTCCGTTAAAAATTATTGTCAACTTCTTCTGAAATTCGGACCAATACAGGCAACAGAGTATATTACTTTGGGTGTTTCACAACCTGCATTTTATGGTGACATTATTAACAAGATAAGACGGATCAAAGATAGAAAGCATCACTATCGAAAATGCGTCAGAATCATCAAACGCCTTTTATACCGTGGATATGATCCAAATGTCACCAGACGGACATTAGGCTTGGTACTTGACCAATCTACAGTCTTGAAAAAGCGCATTCTTAAAACTTGCACTCTGACTGACTGTGACGACGGGACTCCGTGACGAGCCCTGTCCAAACCTCTTTAGAGAAGACAGGGCCCCGACCACCTGTCCTCTCTGAATGTCAGTCGGACTCCTCGGGTAAAAACATACATGAGCAGAGCACGGATTGTATTACGTACGCCCTCTTTTTAAATCCATTTACATATTCATCTGTGTCGCTAGGGCCCCTGCGTTTTGCGGTCTTGTTTGTGTGTGATCATCTGACAGGAGGTTGTTTTACACCACAATTGTACGTTCTTCGAGACCTCTGGGTAATCGGAAAAGTGGGAGGGTTGTGCACACGTAATCCAGGATAACCACACCTTCTGCTATTTCCGTGGCAGATGGCCGTCCTAAGTCGGCACCGGTTGCCCATTGGTCTCGTTGGTATATGTGTAGTCCTTTGTGTTTGATGTTTCTGTGTTGTACGTTGACGTTCCTTGTCCCTTGTGCGTCTCTTTCTGTGCTTGTCTGCTTTGTGTTTTTGCATTGAGTGTTTTTGGGTTTTGCTGTGGGTGCTGCAACCTGGTGTTGTTGGAGATCCCCTCCTTTGTTTCAGGATTTACATTTTTCATGATCTCTAGATTATATAAAAAGTAAACGCAATCATTTTTAGGGAGTAACCTTTTCTTTTTTTCGAGGGGGAGGGGGGGGGGCATGTCTTTTTTTCATCTGAATTCAATCAAATGATGGTTGTTTGATCATTTAATTTTTTCTGCGGTTTGTATCAGAAATTTTAATTCAACCTTCAGGTGGAGTGGGTTTATTTGCAAGTTCTAGCTTCCTTCCCTCTCCCATTCAGAGAAAATAAGAGCTCCCTTTTCTTCCAAAATATCGCATTGAAGCAATGAAGCGTTGAGATCTTACTTGGTACACACCAAGTCATTATTGACCAGCAATTAACCATTGTCCAACGGCGCGAATCATGCACCTTCAATTGCTGGTCAGAAATGACTTGGTGCGTACCAAGTAAATCCTCAACGCTTCAATGATTCAATGCGATATTTTGGAAGAAAAGGGAGCTCTTATTTTCTTTCAAAGGGAATGGGAAGGAAGAACTTGAAATAAATAAAAGAACACTCAACCTGGAGGTTTAATTAAAATTTCTGATCCAGACTTTCGGTCACGTGATACAAGATATGACGGTGTTTTGAGCTCCGGAGAAAACAACCGTTTTCTCACAGAGAGGGAACTGTAGGTGTCAATTTTTCTGCAAGATCCTTGATTTATGAACATTCTACGAATTTTGATAGTTTGGACAATGATCCCATTCAAAAGTGCATGTAAAAACGTTGCCGACAACAGCTCACATCCAATCTTGATCTGTCGACCGTGTTGAGCTCGCTACCTGCTACTATACAGGAGTCACTGAAGGAAATCAATTCACGGTTGGGTGGAGTTGAGCAGACCGTATTATCAGTGGCGGAGATAAAGGGTGATTTATATATAGTCAAGATGGGATAGAACACCGATTGCGTTTCGTTTCACAGCAGTCAGAAAATGCGACTACGGAGATTGATATTTTGAGAGACCAAAATTACTATTTGAGAAATGAACTTTTACTTTTGCGTTCCGTAGTAATGAAAATGGACGGGCGCATGACAAATATACAAAAAGGAATCACCGACCTAAAACGCAGATCAATATTAATACACAACTTTCAAAGCTCTCCTTCCGAAAATCTCGCTGTAGACATACCCAGTGCCATCAAACAGTATCTAGATTTTTACATCAAATTTGTCAGAATTTTAAGGAATGGGCCCCAAAAGAAATCCGACAAAAAACCTGTAAGCATCACAGCTAAACTTGAATATCGTGAGGATAAAGACAAACTTTTGGATGCTCAGCGTGACGTAAAAAAGCGAAAAATCAGACTGCCGTTCAGCATCACGTCCCAGGAACTTATTCCACTCGTCGAAGAACGCAAACGCTTGTTTGGCATAACCGATTCGTTCCGTAATCACGGGAAAATACAAAAGTCTTCAAAGGGAAGATAGTTCTCCCAAATGGTGAAACCTATCATGATGAAGTACCGAAACTATCGTGTGCGGATATTCTCAAATCGTCATCTTCCGGGAATGCCGATATTACGTCATGCGAAACCAGAAGTCATCCGCGATAACAGAAAATGTAACACTGAAAGCGATAGGCAGTAACGTTTTTTTAAAAGTAAAGAGGAAGTATCTACCCTGTACAGGAAGGCCAACCTCGACCCCGATTGCGCAAGTGCAAATCATAATATACTCGTGTACCGATTCAAAGATAACAGTGGCTTTGTACATGAAAGTTACCATGACGATGGTGACTTTGGATCCGGGTGTAGCCTGCTTGGCTTTATGAGGGAAAACAAAATATTGAATCGCGCCTTCGTTATCTCGATGTGGAAAGAAAAAGTTTCCTGATTACAGTCGCTTTCAAAAGATGCAATATTAATCATTGACATAACAAACGAATTAGACAATGATAAAGATGAATACATTGTGACACCGATGACAGCGATGAAAATGAACAGTCATGAATTCAATTTTTTCTCATCTAATCATGAAATAATCTCTGGACATTGTTGATAATTTTTTTTTCGTTTTGGACAAGGATTCATCCACAGGATTCCTAATAATTAACCATCAACTACAGTCAATTGGCTAGAAATCGCATTTTTTAAGCGACAGTGTCAACTTTTATTCCAATATCCTGCCTTTGCTTAAAACACAATTAATCTCATCTTTTCAATATGTACAGTAAGTGCAATACATTTATAAAGATTTTGGAAGTTAAATCAAAATTAATTTCCGATAGCTTTACGAGAACTGGAACGACACTTTCAATATTATGACGTCATCAAGAAATTCACGAAAACGTTGATTAACGCATATTTAAAAGTCTCGTAGAAAATTTTCCTGTGGATAGAATCAAATGTAAGTTTTCTTAATCAAGGACAGACATAATTTCAGAAATTTTGAGAAAAATTGAATTTGGCGTCCAAGTGTTCAATACCTCCTTAAATGGTAATTTCTTGATTCTAGATACATGCATTTCAATAGACAACAAAAGATTTACACTTGTCAATCTATATGGACCAAACAATGACTCCCCCGCGTTTTTTGTTAATATTTCTCAAATTATTGATGAATTTTCAAACCCTTATACTATTTTATGTTGAGACTTTAATACAGTGCAAAACCAATCATTAGATACTTACATCTATCGAAATATAAATAATCCTTACGCAAGAAAAAAATCATTGAAATAAAAGAAAATCTAAGACTTTGTGATCCATTCTGTGAAAATGCAGGTATACATGGAGAAAAAAAGACTCCACTAAAACAAGCTCCTCTAGATTATATTCTATTATCTGATCATCTCCTCACGAGCGTTGTCAATTGTACGATAAAGAACAGCTACCGTTCCGATCATTCCCCTATCTCCTATTTAATTATTAAATTTAACGAATTCAAACAAGGAAGAGATACATGGAAGTTGAATAATTCTCTTTTATACGATTTTGATTATATCAAATTAGTCAACACACATATAAAAGAAAGTATTATACAAAATGCAGCTTTAGTATATAGTTTGACAACTTCGAATCTATACCAAAAGATGAAATTCAACTAAGAATTAATGATCAACTATTTCTCGATTATCTGCTCACGAAAATTCGGGAGAAATCTATATCCTTCTCTTCGTATTAACAAAAAAAGAATAAAGAGAATGCAAAAAAATCTTATAAATCAAATCGAAAAATTAGAATCAAACCTAAGAGAAAATAATATCTAAGAATTTGAAAATGAAAAAGAAGAACTAGAACAGATCCGTTTACAAAAAATCAAAGGAAATATAAAATAATTCCTAAAATAATAAAAATTAAAATGGCCAAATTATTACCTCTCAAACGGAAATACTTAATGAAACAAAAAAATATGAAAGGTTATACTCAGCACGACAACCATCATTGGTCGATTTCAAGAAATCGACCTTACTAGATTTGTAGACCGGATGCTGTGAATATGAGAAAGTTCCTAATTGAGTCCGTCAGATTCAATAATGCATCATTGAATTATCCTTATGAAAGAAACGTTTTCATGACTAGTGAAAAACACGTGACCAGAGACAGGCATATTCATGACCTCCCACTTTCATGATTAGTGAAAAACACGTGACCAGAGACAGGCATTCCCATGACCTCCCACTTATTTATCCACAACACAAAAATAGGACATGTCGTCATGACCAATTAGTGAGTGTTACAGTGAACCCTATGCCTTCAAAATTCCTATGGACGACATTTCTGGATCCTTGTATCCATTGCAACAAAGAAATACGCGATCACAACGTATCAGGGGTGCCATTGGCTAAAAAGGTTCTTACCGTTCATCCGACTAAGCTTTTTCTCGTTAAGGATATACCACTTTGTTTGTTTATTTTCTTACCTAAGACAAATTGATAAATGAAACAAAGAATTTAATGAGCGATAAAAAAAGTCGACAAGACTGTACGAGTCACAAAATTTGAACTTTTTAGAAGTTTCCCCTTATTTCCCTCCAAATTCAGTTGCGGATCCAGCACCCCCTTTCGACGAAAAAAAAATTATTGTGGGATTAAAGAGATGTTGATATCTACCAAGCTTTTTTGGAAAGCTAATACTTGTCAGATATAGACTTGTGTGAAACTTTTAAAGATATTACTGTTCCTAAATTAAATAACCATGAATCAGAAAAATTAGAAGGAAAGATAATTCTATCAGAAACTACACATGCTC
This sequence comes from Pinctada imbricata, assembly GCA_033119305.1. Classification (NCBI taxonomy): domain Eukaryota; kingdom Metazoa; phylum Mollusca; class Bivalvia; order Pterioida; family Pteriidae; genus Pinctada; species Pinctada imbricata. The sequence continues at coordinate 102,307,946 of VSWD01000005.1, read as the reverse complement.
TTAAGCAGATGAAGCATAACAAGAGTCCCGGGTCAGACGGATTTCCTCCGGAGTTCTGGAAAGATTTGTGTCACTTTGTAGTTAGGTCTTTAAACAACAGCTACGATAAAGAGGAATTTTCTGTAACACAAAGAGAGGGGGTCATAACTTGTATCCCTAAAGACAATAAGCCAAACTGGCGCCCCATCACACTTTTGAACTCTGTGTACAAAACTGGGTCAAGCTGTATCGCTAACAGAATAAAATTGGTTTTGGATAAACTCATCAGTAATGAACAAACAGGTTTCATGAAAGGTAGGTATATAGGCGAAAATACCAGGCTAATATACGACATAATGCATTATACTGAAGAAAATGATAGTCCCGGTCTTTTACTTTTTATTGATTTAGAAAAAAAACATTTGATTCGGTTTCTTGGTCTTTCGTTCAAAAAGTTCTCTCCTTCTTTAACTTTGGCGACAGTCTGCGAAATTGGATAAAAACCCTTTGATCTAGAGTTAATTTGTGTGGCCATCTCATTGACAAAACGCAAGTCATATGGATCGGTAATAAAAAATTCTCAAACGAAGTTTTATGTCGAAGATGTGGGTCTGAAATAGGGACAAACCAAATTTACTTTTCTCGGATTAAATTTTGACGTAAATCTAGAAAACATTTGTACAATTATACAATTAACTTTAATAGTAAAATACAAAAAGTTAGAGAAATAATTAAATATTGGGATAAAAGAAACATTTCACCTGTAGGAAGAATTGCTATAACCAAGTCATTGTTGATATCACAACTAAATCATCTTTTTATTTCTTTACCCAATTCTGATCAAAACCAGATAAAATCATTGAATCAAATAATTTACTCATTTATTAGGAACAACAAACCCGATAAAATCAAGCGAAAAATTATCAGCTTGAATTAACTTAGAAGCATATATTCATGCTTTAAAATCTACTTGGATTCGAAGAATCTTAAACACAGAAGGTATTTGGCAAAATCTTTTATTGCAGACTACAAATATTTACAAGATTATGTTACTCGGCTCTAAACATTTAGAAGAGACTATAGCTATTCAAACGAATAAATTTTGGAAAGACATGTTAAACAACTGGCTAAAGATCTATAGATTAGAAAACGCTTGGACTCTGAATTTAAGTTTAAAAGAAGGGAGGAGTCTCCAACAAGACCCCGCTGCAGCATCAACAGCAAAACACCAATATGGTATTACGATGAAATAAAAGTAAGTAATTGTAATTTATTTTACAAACATTGGTACCAGAAAAATGTGGTCTTTATAAATGATTTATTAAAAGAAGGAAACATTTTTTACACTCATGATGAATTTTGCGAAAAATACCAAATTCGAACACTTTTTTAGGAAATGAGGGCATCATAAGATCAATAAAATTGTTTCTGAATAAACAGAATAAAAAGAATTTCGTGAAAACACTCTATCCTATTATACCGATTTCGATACAACAAATCACGAAAACGAAGCAAGGCTGTAAACACATTTATCAGATTCTCAATCTAACTACAGTAACTATTTTATCTCGAAAGAAATAGAAAATGATTTTTGATGATTTAACTCCTGCATCTTTCAAAGCAATATATAGTTCAATTCAAAATTTGAATGACACACAATTACAATGGTAACAATACAGAATAAATCATAAAACCTCTATGTACATTTTGTTCTGATCAAATAGAAGATATTTATCATATGTAATGGTCATGCGAAAAAGCCCAGACATTACTTACAGAGACTTCAAATAATTTCAAAGAGAATTATGGGATATACCTTGACATCTCCTAAAATATTTCTTACTAGGACCTTATAACAAAAACGCAACTGCAACAAATCTTATAATGTTATATATATAATATTTCATATACAAATGTAAATGCCAAAAACGAAATCTTAATCTTTATTATCTTCTGAATTATCTCAAATTTATGGGTAACGTACAAAGAAACATATTTATCCAAAAGAGAAAGTTACCAAACTTCAACAAAATATGGGACAAAAGGATCCGACCTCTTACTTAATCATTCTAGACGCAGTAGGCAATAATGTACATTTACACTTCTTGTATCATTTTCCATCTTTTTTTTTCACACCTTTTTTCTCCACTAACACTTTTCCCCCTAACCCACATGTACTCTATCTTTCCACATATATATATCCCCCCCCCCAAAAAAAATTGTACATTGCAATAATAATTGAGTATATTGTTTCATCTATATATGTATTTTGTAATGAGAAATACCAAAAAAAAAAAGAATAAATAAATATAAAAAAAAATCTGATCCAAACAGCAGAATAAAAAATGATGAAGCAACCATCATTTGAAAAAAAAATCGCCCCCCCCCCCCCTAAAAATGGTTGCTCCCTAGGAAATGACTGAGTATACTTTTTTATAATTTAGAGATCATATAGAATATTGTAATTCTAAAATGTTTAAAATGATCAATAAACAACATTGGCAAAAAAAAAAAAAAAAAAAAAAAAAAAAAAAAAAAAAGAGGTAAATAAATATATATAAATAAATTAATAGGCCTTATTTCTTGTTCATTCCTCCAAATACCGTATCGGATAAATTAAGTTCGTTACATAATGTAACTTCGTTTGTTTGATGGCACAAACAGATATTTGTGTTCCATTATCCATGAACATGTCTATATATACATAATATGAATTTAAGTGTCGCCTACAGGAGAGCGCAGCTACTTGGCTGTGTTGCCCTCAGATTTACTTATTCACAAAGAGATTATACTTCCACAGATCAATGTGTAGGTTTCAAACCAGAAAAAAATGTACACCCCTCGGACGATTTACTTGGAATTACTCCCTCCGATTTTTTTCATACCCTGTGACATCAATCTTGGAGTTTAACCTACTTTAAAAAAACAAAAAACAAAACAAAACAAAACGAAACATTAATTTGATAAAACTGACACAGTCATGTGCAAAGATATAGCGTAATGTTTCAGGTTTGATCCCCGGTCTACTTGCATCTCCCTTAGCTGTTGCACATACACTATCTAGAGAGAACAAGAGATTTCATCAACATTTCTGTAAGAAGTTGTCTTTATTAACCATCATACAGCAGGGCTCTCTATCAGCCTAATTTGAGGCTCATATTCGGCCAAAGGCTGTATTCAAAATAGTATCTTTTTTCCCCAATATTGACAATTTTTCCCAATTTCACACCTCATGGAAAATTCAATATAATAAGTTAAAAATTTTCCATTTCAAGCGAAAAGACATCCTTGAACTTATTTTATATATTTTCCTAATTAATGAGAAAATGCTGTTATTTTCCCCCAAATTTCAAATGACGTGGGCCCCAGTTCCAAAAATGGGTGTGAGAGCCCTGTACAGGAAGATACATATATGTCGTTACCTCCTTCCCCTTTGTAAACTGTTGAGAAATAATTCAAAGACTAAAAATGCTGGATGGAGAACCATAGAATCTTTGCTAGAATGCACTTAAGGTTTGGACTATTTCAAACTTTACGTCCGCGATATTCTTTTTCAACATGTTCAATAAACAATATTGAAAAAAATCCATTTCTATTTTTATATGTTTCAATAGGAGTGTGATTGATTGAATTTTAATGAGAATGGATCTCGATAAATAAATCGATCGTATGAATTTTATATCTGCATATCATTAAGGAACGTCTCGGGTAATTTCCATGGATCCTTTTTTTTTTCGTAAATTTTATTATTTCAAAAGTTTGAAGTCTGTCTTTTCATATATATATTCATCTTTTTTTGTTGAAATAGAAACAGATTTGAAATTATTAAAGCTAGGGATGATATCGCGTGATTTCCGACAGAATCAGTTTTCAGCAGTATAGTATTCCTAGTATTCCCTAGAAGCAAGGTGAATGTCATATTCACAATATATTTTATATAAGCTAGCGTATATGTGTGGGTACATGGGGTGAGGAGAGTCATGCATGAATATTCACAATATTTTTTGCATACCATGTTTTCAAATTATATCAAATATAAAGAGAAATTAATAAATAAATCTTTGCCGGAAATCTATTTCAAAAAACTTTATCTCGGTTCAATTAATGAGTAAATTCCGAAAGCCGTCCTGAGACACTACAATTACTCAGTGACCACAACGTTTACTTACTTGTAAGTCAGTTGAAACGAACAGCACTTTGCCGTGAAAAATGGAATAAACAGCGCTTTATCGCGAAATAAACATCGTGCAGAAAATGGAAATGAACAATGATAAGTTAACTCTCGTGTTTTTTTCCAATTCTTTGAATTACCTTTAGTCAATTTCAATGATTCGTTCTGTATCAATGATTGTAATTATGTATGGGTAAAGCACTGCGATGCACCTGCGTTTAGCTATCAATCTTTGTAAATTAAATATGTACACGGAGAATCAAGTGCAGAGTCGCACGTTTCGGCATATTTGACGTCAAATCACGACGTCAGAGCAAACCTTACTTAGTACGACATTTAAGTTGCCCACAGAGACATTTTTATTGACCGTATGAAAAAAGCAGAAAATTTGTCTGAAAACTGTTTTAACATCACCTGCATGCGAGAGAGTTAGCATAAGTGGACATACTTCTTGTTTTCAAATCTCTTATAATCATTTTTGTCTGCTTTTCATAAGCAGTCCAAATTAATTTCACTAGCGTCCTCTTGCATTATTTTTAGAATTTAAATTTCTGCATTTACTTCACAGAGTGCGCGTCTCCAAATTTCCTGCACGGTCGATTCAGTAGCATATCCAAATAAAACCTATGCTCAGATCAGTCCATATTCTAAGAAATCACTTTCTAATGTATCAAAATAGTCCCCATCGGTCTAAGGAAATCGTCATGAGAAACAACTTACTTTATTATACAAACACAGTCCTGATCTAATCGATAATGTGGAAAAAATACATAAAATAACTTATGCAATACTTTAATTGCCCGTTACCATGGTCACGAGACGGTGTTTAGAAAAAGTTTACTCATTATTTTTTCAAGCAAGACCATAGGGTAACAAAATATAAAAAAAATTAAGAAAATCTAATTTTGTGACATTCCATGTTTATAAGCAAAAAGTTCAATGCTTACTGACATGGCCTCTTAACCCTCGTCAGTGATCCTCAATCTAAACAATGTAATATGGTCAAAAAGAGTGAAAGTGATGTCCAAAAATGAACCGAAAGACGAGGCAGAATGGATGGGATATGATGCTACAGGACCCACGTTTTAGAAATTTCAGGAAATTTCGATAACTGAAATTTTTCAAATGCGTAGAAGAAACGATCAACTTTGATCGAACTTTGCTACATGGCCAACAGAGACTCCTGGTCCACCAAGTGGTACAGATGTTAAAAACGTCTTCAAATTCAATAGCATCATTTAAGAACAGATAAATTTTCAGCATGGACCAAACATGCACGTTTCGGATACTTAATCCTCGTCAGTGATCCTCAATCTATAGTAAAAAAAAAGTCTAAAATGTACCGAAAGACGTAGCAGGATAACATATCAACTGATAAGTCATGCCAGAGAAGTACCAAGTATACATATTTTTTTCTGAGAGCTAGGCGTCTTTCAGATAAGCTTCTCAGTCAGGGATACGTTCGTCACTGAGGGAGTTAACCGGCCGATAGGGGAACTCATCATATTCTATGTAGTCCCACTGTCCAGGAATGGTGAATGATATTCTATCTTAGACAAATTTGAACCATCCAATCACATAATATACTTGTATCTTCCGAAATGGAAGTAACCCGATGTGATATTTCTGCCGAATGGAATCGACGGGTGATACATGCCAGTAGGAGATGCTGACTCTTCCTTGGGCACCTGGTCTCATTCCCATATTATGAATTGGAATCTTTTCATGTGGTGGAGGTTTCTATTTGTTTGCTTTGGTTCCCGTTTTATTCTGATTGTGTGTGCCTTCGGTTTATGATTTTGTGAATTATTTATTTTGTACTGCATATTGGATATGGTCATCGTCCTGTCATACAATTACTTACTATATAATGAATTTCTATAAAAATCTTTCACTTCTGTAGTTGTTACATTTCAAGAACAACAATCAGGTATGTATGCCGATAAACTTTCTTTAAAAAAATCTTACCCTTTTAATGTCCTTTTTGTCCATATATATGGTATCCTGATCGATCACCTTTCCTTCCGGGAGTTCGTTCAATGCCATTATGTTTAACATACACATCTTATTTTTTGTATGAAAATTTAAAGATCTGCAGAGTGTCTGATTCGCGCAAATCAAAGTACAATGCCCTATAGAATTGGAGTCAAATTCTTCAAGCATTAACTTAGTATCCATGCTAACCCCGTATTGCAGATCGCCTCTTCTATAAGTAGCAGCTATAACAGTTTGACATAAACTTATACGAGGAAGTATAGATGTTAGAAAGAGAATATACAATAACATCATTTCGTATTTCTGCTTTATACCCTTATATAGTTGTACCTTGTCCCTGTTCAAGTTGCTTCGAGCTACCTTGATATGAAAATGAAAACATGAAGCAGATCAAGATTATTCATATATTGCTGAAGTTATCCCATCAAGAATGCTTCGATCTGTCGAAGTGTAAAGCAGCCAATAGCAGTCCTTGAAATAGCCAATAGCAGTCCGTGAAATGGCTCACTTCAGATAGTAGAATGTGAATGTGTAATAAATTCATGCTTTTTTGGCTGGAACCATTTCATAATGCTCTTGGAGAATGAAAGCACTATGATTTCATCATTGTCTTGGGAACAAAATTGTGTACACAGAGTTAGTCGTACTTTGTTGATACAAGATCTTACTAACATGCACTGAAATTGATCATTTAAGCCACTAGGACGGTGCCTCTTTTTGGTGGACTGATTTTCCCCGAAAATAGTGTCCCCTATATTTTACAATTTTGAATTGAAATATATTTGTAAACTCACCGTCGCCATTTGATATATATTTCCATATTGACAATCCCAATTGATTTTTAATATTTTGATACGTATTTTAATCTACAAAATACACATTCGATTGCGTAAACAATGTTTACGGAACAGGAGATAGAAATGGGAACATGTGATACAAATATCTTGTCATAGGGCCGGGGGATTCTTTTTTCGTGAAGGAACACTCTGATTCGAACAAAAAGTACACTGAAGACGATATCATCCGGATGCTTAGTTTTTGATTGACAACATTTTTGTGGTGCTTGGAGGAAACGTATTCCAGCAAATAGTTGGGCACTCTCCTCGGACACCTGAGTGCAACTCTCCCCGGGCACCTGATCCCACTTCGGAATGTTGTTCATTCCGGGTTCGCAGCCGTTCCGATGGGAATTCTCACGATTTTGCCTTGCCTTCTCCATTTTGAGACTGAATAACTGTTAGGTATTTCTTTGATGTTAATTGTCATACCCATCGGTATCAATTGCGCCCCACTGCTTGCGGACTTATTCTATATTCATACGAAGCTGACTTCATCCAGACCTTCTCTCGACTAGGCCAAAGCATCTCGCATCTTCATTCAATATTACCTTCAGATACACAGATGACGTATTGTCCATCAGTAATCCGAACTATAAGGATCATCTACATGAAATCTATCCTCATGAACTAGAGATCAAAGAAACAACCGACAGTGTCAGACCCGCTTCGTACTTAGATATACTTCTATCTTTCGACGAACCTCAATGTATAACAAGACAAAACCTACTTTGAAAAAGAAAAGTCCGATTCTGAAAATAAAAGGAGGAAGGGTATCAAGACCCTGTTGCTGCACCAACAGCAAAACATGAAAACACCTGATCCGAAAACACTGAAGATGAGCATACCAAGAGACGGAGAAGAGATACACGACATAAAAACATGAAACACAAAAGGCTACACATAAACCAACGAGACCAATGGGTAACCGGTGCCGACTTTGGACGGCCATTTGTCACGCAAGTAGCAAATGGTGTTGTTATCCTGGATTACGTGCGAACAACTCTCTCACTTCTCCAATTACCAAGAGGTCTCGAAGAACGAACAAGTGTGTTGTAAAACAACCTCCTCACTGTTAGATGATCACACACAAACAAGACCGCAAAACGCAGGGGCCCAACAACACAGATGACTATATATGTAAATGGATATGAAAAGAGGGCATACGTAATACAGTCCATGCTCTGCCGGTTGTAGCGAAAGTACACTAAAACAGATATTATTCAGATCTTAAACTTCCTGATCAACATCATTTTTATGGTGTTTGGAGGAAAGGTCTTCCCACAAATTGTCGACATTCAATGGGGACCAATTGTGCCCCACTCCTTACCGACATTTTGCTTTACCCGTATGAATTCATTCAATCTTTGGTCTCTGAAGGGAAAGGACACTTAGCTTCTGACTTCAACTTCACTTATCAGATATATAGACGATGTGCTGTCCATCAACAATCCAAAATTCGCGGATTACCTTAGGCACGGTCTATTTGATATTCTGGGGGGGGGGCGTGTGAATTTTTTTCGATAAAAATATTTTTGCTATGAATTTTGATGAAAAAAATTGCTTATGGTGAGACAGAAAACGATTATCTTGCTGTTACTAGTAATCTGAATTTGAAGAATAACCATAAAAGTAGCATAAAATTCCTGAAATTTTTCGGCTCGTTTCGCTCGTCACAGTTTTCACTTTGTATAAAAAGTTTTGGCTCGCTTCGATCGCCACAATTTTCTTCTTAATAGCAAGTTCATATTTGACAAATATTGAAAATATACATGTGACTGAAAAAAGGGGCTTCCTTAAATGCTTAAATACATTATCAATATAATTTATCACTTTTAATAGATGCATGTATCACCATGGTCTAATTTTATATAATTATACATGTACAAGCTTGGAAAGAGAATTTAATTAAGTTTTTCACTAGTTTACATTTCTAAATTAAAAAAATTGTCTAGAAGACCCTCCCTTCAGGCCCTCTTATATGTTACATGACCTTATATACATTTTGTTTACTGAACATTATACATCATATTGTATAAATCTTTTATCTCTCTCAGTTTAGAAGTGAATACAATAATGTCGAAGGTTTCCAACTCTATACCTTCTTGAAGAAAATTTCAAACCAATGTCCATTTTTATGTAAAACAAGTTTCAAACCAATCTCCATTTTTATGTAAAACAAGTTTTACATAAAAAATAAAGTAATGTTTAGAGTATTTTTTGTGTTTTTGTGTTTATTGAAAAAACACAAACATTCTTAGTATACACGTTAATTGTTAGAAAAATAAATAAGTCCGGTTCGAAAAAATATGTTGCTCTGACAACCCCTCCCCCTCCGAAACAGAATCTATCTGTCGGAGCTTTATTGTTATTATCATTAAGAAGTAAACGAAAAAGTTCCTCAATTCCACGTACATGTTCTCACAATTCCTTTTAAATTACCTGGTAAAACTATATCAATTGATAGAATGGTCATAGAATAGTACCGCTAGTTTTTTTCCTCACGGCGATAACATGTGACCACTGAAGCGTTTTAAGATTTCACTGAGTAGCATTCTGTCATGTGATTTTCATATATAATTTAAAAGGTTTAGGAATCGTTACTTCAACATATATGAATTAAAACACAGAAATGACTTTAGTTAAATAAAAAATCATAAATAACATTCTTAAATATTGAAGACTGCAACCCGATTTTTTCGGGGAGGGGGAGTTAAGAAGCAGACCTATCTAATTTTACAAATTTTGACCTACAAATACGCTCTACGCTTTTGCTACTCATTTTTACGAACGCGGATCCCCCCCCCCCCCCTGGAGTTTTCGAAGCATAGCTAATTTTTTGTATTAATATACATATTTCATATTATAATGAGATTAAGTCCCAATTCCCTTTTCGTTGTCATGAAATTTGAAAAATATGTCGTAAATTTGTATAAGAAATCTTTCATTTCAATACATTTTGACGTCAGCATTAAAAAAAAATTCTCTGGCTCACTTTCGCTCGCCAGAATTAATTGCATCGTGTACGTTATCCTCAAATGATGCTGCACTTTCCTGTTTACAACACATATACATTACATCTAGGTCAATAAACAAGGGCACTGAAAAAAAGAAACGAAAAGAAAATGAAAAAGATACGAATAGTGGATTTTATTCAAATTCTCGAAAAAAAAAAAAAAATCGCTGGCTCGCTCTCGCTCGCCATTTGTTGTATTTACATATTAGAACTGACAATCAACAATCAAGTACTATAATGTGAAAATTCAAGAAGCTTTTTGCTCTCCATTCACCTGTTTTATTAATAATTGGAAACAGAACTAACAAAAACTTTATTTTCTTGTGTGTTTTTTTTTTTGCTCTTAGCAAAATTCGGACTTTATGAACCCCCACCCCCAGCAAAAAATTCCTATATCCGCCTATGTTTTTATACCTAAAACATATTTCCAAGCAGCATTACTGTATTACTGTTAGAAATGTAGAAATATTTAAAACAAACGAGTAGACTACAAAAATAGTATAATATTCGTTGTTACTTGAATTGTGTAAATTTTTTTTTCAAATGTCAATGTAGGAAAAAGACGATGTTTTTTTTTTCTCTGCATTGCAATCAATTGTTTATACTACACTTTACTTTCCTTAATTACACTTTATTTAGCAAATTTTTACACTTTTTGGTAAGAAACAGGTACTGGGAGGTTTGGAGAAGAATCCAAATATCCATTTTTTCCCCGTGTCCATACGTAATTCATTATTGAATGTACGTGTGATATTGATTTCGTACATGTACGTTTATCGAGAAAGGGGTTACGTATGTTACTGAAAAATATATACATACAAAAGAAATATTGTCTGAAAATAAAGAAAATTGATTCACATTTGATAGTTCCTATGACGTTCACATAGATAGAGGGGGTGCATGCCCCCCCCCCTCCTCCGATACACAAGTCTTACATCCCCTACCCCATCCCCATTTCCCCGCCAAAATTTCCTACGACCTGTCCTTGGATAATCACCATGGTATTCAAAAGAAAGATTCTTTAATTTATCAATTAAATTTACCAGAACTACCACTATTTAAAGGTACGGTTTGAATACCCGTTATATGTAATGCTTCAGTGGTCACTTGTTATCGCCGTGAGGAAAAAACTAGCGGTACTATTCTATCAATTGATATAGTTTTACCAGGTAATTTAAAAGGAATTGTGAGGACATGTACGTGGAATTGAGGAACTTTTTCGTTTACTTCTTAATGATAATAACAATAAGTCAAAGAAACTACAGAGACTAATAATTCGGTGTCCTATTTGGACATAATGCTGTCCTATTACACTGATAGTCACATGACAAACGCGACGACTTCAGTTTCAGCATGACAAACGTTCCTTTTCTGAGTAGCAACATCATGCCTGCTTAGGCACGGTCCATTTGATATTCTGGGGGGGGGCTTGGGTTTTTTTCGAAAAAAATAATTTTGCTCTGAATTTTGATGAAAAAAATTAATTTGCTTATGGTGTGACAGAAAAAAATAATCTTGCTCTTACAAATAATCTGAATTTGAAGAATTACCGTAAAATTTTGCTAAAATTCTTGAAATTTTTCCGGCTCGCTTCGCTCGCCACAGTTTTCAGTCTATCAAAAAATTTTTGGCTCGCTTCGCTCACCATAATTTTCTATCAATCATTACTTGCTAATGTCAAAATTCATATATTTTAAGATATCAAAAGTGTTAATAATACTTATGCATAACTATTAATACATGTTGCATGTATCCCATAGAGTCTCAATTTTATGTTCTTGTAAGCTTAATTGGAAGGAGAACTTCAGTTATTCACCATTTTACAATTCTGCATTTTTAAATTTGTCTACAAGACCTTCCCCAAAGACCCTCTTATATTCATGTACCTTATATAAATTTTGTTTATTTAGAATTGTATTGTAGAAATCTTTTATTGTCTCTCTATTTAGAATTGAATTGAATACTTGCATAAAAATAAAGTACAAATTAATATTTAGAGTTTTGAGTAAAAATATAAATAATATCTATTGATAAAACACAAACATTCTTAATATATATGCACATCACTTTGTTAAAAAAATTTCCTTGCTCCGACTTTGCAAGAAAAAAATGATTTTGCCCCGGTCCGAGGCGAAATAAATAATCTTGCTCCGACAAAAAACCCAAGCCCCCCCCCAGAATATCAAATGGACCGTGCCTTATGGCCTATCCCATTTGATACGTTACGCCAGAACAACAAGCAAATATACATAGCTTGTTCTGAGAGCTTCTCAGTCAGGGATACGTTTGTGATCGACTAACATCGTCACTGTCATCGTTCTACGGTCGATATGGGGAACGCATGATGTCTCTTTGTCCAGAATGGTGGATGATACTCTGTCTTACATTATTTGAATCATCTAACCACGGGCTATACTTGTATCTTCCGAAATGGAAGTAACCGGATCTGATATTTCTACCGAATTGAATCGACGGGTGTTGCATGCATGCAGGAGATACTGACTCTTCCTTGGCACCCGGTCTCATATTGGGAGTTCGCATCGTTTCATGTGGTGGAAGTTTTTGTTTGTTTGCTTTGGTTCCGGTTTTATCCTGATTTTGTATGCCTTCGATTTATGGTTTTCTTAATTATCGATTGTGTACTGTGTATTGGGATATGGTTACTGTCCATATTTGTCATGCTATTAAATTTGAAAACATTTAAAAATGAATATGTTAAAACTGTATTAATTTGGCTTTAAAAGCGGCTTCTTTAATACGCCCCGTACTTGCACTGCACTTCGGAGATTGTTCACTTAAGGTGGCTCACTACTCGAACCGTTATAGGTTTTTCCTGATATGTGATATACTATAAATTATTTGTCGAAAATATGATAACATTATAAAGGGGTACCCCTATGTTTGGAGCCATACCTTGATCATTTTAAAAATTGTGTACCTGTATGTGATTTTTTCGTCATCTACATACATAATTTTATGAAATATTACAAAATGAAAAAAATTAATCTGTTTTTTTATGCAAAAAGATGGATTTAGTACATATTCTTGGTCAAAAATGTTATGAAATTATAAGGTAGTACCCTAATGTTGGAGATATATCATAAATAGATTTATGTTACAATATCATTTTATGTGTTGTATTTCTTCTATATGACTTGTTATCATAAAATAAAACAAAACAAATAAACATATTCGTATCATCACTGTATTTGGAGGGTTCAAAAGCACATGATGGATATTTGATATTTCTCAATTTTTAAGTGTTAGGGTACCTTTCTTTAGTGTACTATATCTTTCATGAAAACAAAATTACCTATCTATGTCTGTGTTCATTATGTCATTTTGACTATTATGTATAGAAAATAACCTTAAAATACAAAATTCATCTGTTAAATTCACGAGTAGGGACCCACCTTAATAAAATCACGAAGTAACAACTACCTAGCTGTGATGTGTTGTCCAGTAATTCCCCGAGTCGCATGAACCAATTAAATTATTTGAATTTGATTGCTTCACGTGACGAGGGAAATTACTGGACAACACATCACAGCTAGGAAGTTGTTATTTCTATTCTAATATTGTTCTGCAAACGACAATGGACGGAGCTTAGCGGACTTGAAGTTTGTTGGAGGTTTTACACCATGCGAGTTCTAAGCACGAGAATGAAAGGAACTTATCGGAATGGAATTTTGTTGGAGATTTTAAGCCAGGCGAGTCCTACAGGTGCATATAGGGAGAACATCTCAAGTCATTTGTGATTCTATGAAGCTGTGTTATTGTCTCCGTCTGTTTGTACAATTTTTCTTTTCTCGTGAGAAAGTTCTGTTTTATATTCAAAACTTTGTGTAAGCCAATAAAATCTGGGTTTTTTTTTTATCTTATTGCAGGTATTGTGTTTGACTTCATTCAAGGAGCTCACGCGTTTCTTTTTTATTCTCTTTTCACTGCATCATTACTTTTAGTATTCTCCACTTTAGAGAAGTCTGCAACAAAAGGCTTCACCAATGGAATGGACATGCATTGGTTGGTAACAAATTATATTTACAAGCAAATTGTTTCATGCATTGTCTTTCAGTTTATTTGTTTCACTTTTTATAATTTTCATAGGTATAATTTCGTGATATACATTTATGAGTGCTGAAATATTTTAATGGCGCTGTCTTTATGGGAAAATTTGAGGAACATATTAATGAAATTGTTTCAATGTCTCATTGCATTACCTACTTTAACACGATAATATCAATCAATGGACAAGGAAATCACTTTCTGTTACATCACATTATTGTGGATTTGGGATTTTATGAAAGTTGATTTCATAGATAATTTTCTGGAAAATGGAAAATATAATACTAATATTTTCTAGTCCACTTCGGATCTATATATCTGTAACAGACTTCTTTATTCTGAGAATTTTCAACTTTACGTTATTTTGTGACAAAATAATAAGGGTCAAAGATTTTCCATCGAAAATGCGATAGAATCCCTTGATATATCGTAAATGATCCTGGCATGAAGACAATCTTCTGACCAGCACATCATTAAGAGTTGCATAATGTCTGTTCCTGTCGAAGCAAAGGGGCGTCTTAAATGGAAATCATTCTATTGTGTATGCGCATCCTATTCAGCGTTTCTACATAACGTTTCCAGCGAAATAGAACAATAGAGAAGTAAGATAGCGAAAAACGTTAAAAATGTCCAACTTGCACAGGAGGAAATTACGGAAGCATAGAGGGGACAAGTGCGATTTTATTATCTCTTGGCCACGACATAAGTATCTCGTGGCCACGACTTAGTGTCTCGAGGCCACGACTTAGTATCTCGTGGCCACGACTTATCACTCGTTGCCACGACTTATCACTCGTGGCCACGACATATAACTCGTGGCCACGACTTATAACTCGTGGCCACAACATACTTATTTTGTGGCCACGACTTAGTATCTCGTGGCCACGACTTACTAACCCGTGGCCACGACATAATCCTGCGTTTCTATTGGTTGATTATCTCGTGCGCACGACCTACTAAGTCGTGGCAACGAAATAATTAACCAATGAAATTAGTGAATATTTAAATATTTAAGTTAATTTTTTTAGAAATTTATACATGCATATCCCTTTGTAGATTTATTTTTTTTTAAGTCATATAAGCTCACTGGACAAATATTCCAAGAGTCATTCAACTCACCTGCGATTGCACAAAAAAACTTGCTGTTACATTTTAATTAGCTCACCTGAGCGAAGCTCAAGTGAGCTATTGTCATAGTACGCGGGCCGGTGTCTTCCAACCGTCGTTAACTTTTAAAACATTTTCGACATCTCCTCTACATACACTGCACAGAATTTCACGACACCTTACAGGTAGCAAGTGCTCAAGGGCCTCAAACATATTGTCCAATATCATTCTTTTGTCTGCTATTCAGGTGAGCGATGTGGCCCCTTGGGTCTCTTGTCCTATGACCTTGAGAAAAAAGCTTTGTCCTCCCCTCGCAGTAAGAGCACGACACTTATTAATTGTAAAGGTCAGATGTCATAAGTCGAGATTACAATGAACCATGATATAAACGCTTGTGGTCACTCTAGAGGTCACAATTTTTATTCTTCATCAAACTTTGCAAGTAAGTAGGCAAGGATGAGAAGATGACATCCCTTTTGATTAAAAAAATGGCTAATATGTCGTGACCACGAGATAATAAAGTCGTGGCTACGAGTTAGTAAGTCGTGGCCACGAGATAATTATGTCGTGGCCACGAGTTACTAAGTCGTTGCCACGAGACAATAGGCCGTGGCCACGAGATAATTATGTCGTGGCAACGAGTTAATAAGTCGTGGCCACGAGATAATAAGTCGTTGCCACGAGATAATTAAAAAAAATCTCACATGTCCCCTCTATGCTTCCGTAGGAAATAGACTGTATCAAAACAAGAACAATCCTGTAAATTTGTCCGACCACTTAACGTTAGCCTAACGTAGCTTTCGATCAAGCCTTCTTTATTTCATATTTGTACATGGATCTATAACAAGTTTCACTCAAGTACAATGTTGATAATCCTGAAAAAAAGGTTTTGCACTCAAAAGAATTGACAGGGACAACAAATGAACAAATGGGTCTCCTAAAATTTAAGCTGGGCTCCTAAAATTTCTGTTGTCAGGGGCCCAGTTGGCAACCAAGGTTTTCAAGTTGAACAAACTCTCTGTAATTTATTTATTTGTTGTTAAAATATGTAGGTTCACTGCACGGGTCTGATAATCTATCAATGCAAAGCTTTCTGAGCCTTAGCGCACCGATCACCATCCGTCCGACTGAGTGTATTTAGAACGCCTTATGTTTTTATATCCATTTACATATCCATCTGTGTGTTTCCTGGGTCCCTGCCTCATGCTGTATGTTTGTATGGTCATCTTACGGTGAGGAGGTCATTTTACACCACAATTGTACGTTCTTCGAGACCTCTGGGTAATCGGAAAATGGGAGGGTTGTGCACACTTAAGGTTCCCGCACCCTAATAGAGTTACTTCCGGTTAAAAGTTTTACACTATTCCTACATTTCCGACAAATACCGATGATTTTATTATCGAGAATGTTCGGAGGTAATTGCATTTGTCATTGGTTGACAAGTGGCATCATTTATATGAGCAAAATTAGTGTGTTAAGTATTCTATATGATGAAATAGAAAACCTGTATCTTTGATGATTCTCATTGAAAATGTATTATGGGCTGAATACCTTTATCCGGATAACAACATCGTCTGCCATTGACATGGCAGATGGCCGTGCTAAGTCTGCTCCGATTGTCCATTGGTCGCGGTGGTTTATTTGTAGTCATTTGTGTTTGATGTTTCTATGTGATTTTGCGTTCCTTGTACCATTTGCGTCTTTTTCTGTGCGTATCTGTTTTGTGTTTTTGCAGTGGGTGATTTAGGGTTTTGATGTTGGTGCTGCAACCGGTTGTGTGTTGTTAGAGATCCCCTCATTTCTCTCAGTCATTCCGTCGTCCGTCCCCGTCCATTCTTTGTAAACTTTTAACATTTTCGACATCTATGCAATCACTCGCTGTTCAGAATTTAACGAAACATTACAGGAACCAAGAACTCAGAGTCCTCTATCAGGTTTTCCGTGCATACCGGTCAACAAATATGGCAGTTACGTTACTGTGACAGGGACTGTTAGAACAAAAGCATGACGTCATGTCAATGTTTTAAATTATTGTAAACAGTAATACTATATATACCTTATATACCAGTGCATTTGGGAAGCGGAGTTGTATCCCATTCAAATGTTCACTAAAATTGTTTAAAACAAGTTCTTCACATGTTCTACCAGAAACAAAAAAAAATCTTGTCACTTTTTCTGTAGAGTTTCTTGTTAAACATGTTGAATGAAAGAATTGTATGATAAAAAATGGCTTGTGATTTAAAACTGTGCTATGTCTAAATTACAGAAAGAAGTATTATAGGGTGGCAACATTACTATATTCAATAAATTATCAGTTCTGAGTAATATTACTATTTCTAGTATTCTCTTGGACAGTATAAGGTACTAAACGTGACCCTACACTTTGCAAGACAATTCTGCTGCTGTTTTTTTTATGGAACAATCGATAGTATGAGAAACTGAACAATTTTCTTTATTGGTCCGGCGCCTGAGCTGGACCACCCTAAGGATGGTTTGACTACTGGTCATGCTCCGAAGAGGTAGCATACGGGTAACAAGCTTAAGCTCAGCAGATGTGCAAATTCCTTTGGCGCGATAATTAATATGCAGGAATGTTCCATTCATACATACATGTAATAAATTTAAATTAAATTAAACATATTTATTGCAATCAAATATAACATTGCATCGGATTGGGCACAAGTTGTCCAACTTAGATTTGCCCTCTCCGTTTAACATTGACAAAACAAAATTGCGCATGCAAGATATCAATAATTATCTAAGTTATATACACAAAATATTTAGCTGAGATAAATAGAAATATATAATATGAACTTTTACATAATTATTGTGTGTGTGTGTGTGTGTGTGTGTGTGTGTGTGTGTGTGTGTGTGTGAGAGAGAGAGAGAGAGAGAGAGAGAGAGAGAGAGAGAGAGAGATGCTACTTAACTTATATATGTTTAACATGTAAATCTTTTACTCTTGCTGATAAACGTCTGAACTGATTTTGCTAGGTAAAGATTTTGATCATTTGTGAGGTTCAGGTTACCATAGAGAATATCGTTTATATTAGGTTGAATGGGAAATCGTATGAATACATTATTTAGGTCAATTCTTAAATTGGTATATAATGGACATTGTAAGAAAAAGTGTTCGGCATTCTCACGTCCATTCCCACAATTACAATTGCGTACACTGCTTAAATTAACTCTATATAAGAATGCATAAGAATCCGTACAAACAACGTTTCATCGCTGGTTCCTCAAAATGTTCTATCAAATCTGTATCGATCTTACTCACCAAAGTTTTATCTGAAATCAAATCTGGGCTTCAAAAATATTGTTCGACAGTGTATTCTCGCAGTGGTATCAACCAGATGTGGATTTTAAAGAATTCGAAGGAACTTTTAGAACATCTGAAATCCACTCATTTTAGTAGAGTCCATTCGATCAAAGCCTTTGATTTTTCGACACTTTACACTACAATTCCACATTCTAAATTGAAAGAAAGACTCGCAAAAATTATAAGTAATGCGTTTACAAGTAAGAACGGTAATCGCAAATACAAATTTATTGTTGTTAACTATGACAAAACCTACTTTGTAAAAGAAAAGTCCGATTCTGAAAATAAGTACACTGAAGCAGACATTATTCAGATGTTAAACTTTCTGATCGACAACATTTTTGTGGTGTTTGGAGGAAAGGTCTTCCAGCAAATTGTCGGAATTCCAATGGGGACCAATTGTGCCCCACTCCTTGCCGACATTTTCCTTTACTCGTACGAAGCTGAATTCATTCAATCTTTGGTCTCTGAAGGGAAAAAATACTTAGCTTCTGACTTTAACTTCACTTACAGATACATAGACGATGTGTTGTCCATCAATAATCCAAAATTCGCGGATTACCTGAGCAGTATCTATCCTTCGGAGCTTGAAGTCAAAGAAACCACAGAGACAAATAATTCAGCATCCTATTTGGACATAATGTTGTCCTACGACACTGATGGTCACATGAACACCTCACTCTATGACAAACGTGACGACTTCAATTT
The DNA here is from genome assembly GCA_033119305.1 of Pinctada imbricata. Taxonomy (NCBI): domain Eukaryota; kingdom Metazoa; phylum Mollusca; class Bivalvia; order Pterioida; family Pteriidae; genus Pinctada; species Pinctada imbricata. Next base: position 102,288,747 of record VSWD01000005.1, on the reverse strand, counting down.
CAGCATTACAAACTTTCCTTTTCTGAGTAGCAACATCCCTTCATCGCCTGCTTATGGCGTGTTCATATCTCAGTTGATACGCTATGCCAGAGCAAGTACCAAATATACCGATTTTGTTCTGAGAGCTAGGCGTCTTTCAGATAAGCTTCTCAGTCAGGGATATGTTTGTGACCGACTAACATCGTCACTGAGGAAGTTCTACTGTCGATATGGGGAACTCGTCATACACTATGATGTTCCACTCTCAAGAATGGTGGATGATATTCTGTCATAGACCCTTTGAACCATCCAACCAAAGATTGTACTCTATATCTTCCAAAATGGAAGTAACCGGATGTGACAGTTCTACCGAATTGAAGCGACGGGTGTTGCATGCAAGCAGGAGATGCTTACTCTTCCTGGGCACCTGGTCTCACTCCCATATCGGGAGTTCGCTTCTTTTCATACGGTGGAGGTTTTTGTTTGTTTGCTTTGGTTCCTGTTTTGTCCTGATTTTGTATGCCTTCGGTTTCCGATTTTTGAATTATCGATTTTGTGCTGTATACAGGGATATGGTCATTATCCATATTTGTCATCTATATAAATCATCATTTAATCTGCTACAATTATGTCTCAACTGCGTATGAATTATGTTAAGACTTCGTTTGCCAGCACTTAAATAAGAAGAGGGAGGACTTGTTCTCGGATTTATACTTGTTTTAAACTTTTTAAACTGATCAATATCCTTGATTTCATTTGGAAGATTATTCCATGCAGTTATTGAGGAGGGGAAAAAGAATTTTTATAAACATTTAGACGACATCGAGGAATTGATACATTATTCGCATTTCTTAATGGATATTGAGTAGTTTCGCCTATCATAGGTGGCATTAGACTGTTTAGATATACTGGTGCTAAGTTGTTTTGTATTTTATATACCATACATAATTTTCTGTTTGTACGTCGTGCCTGAAGAGTTTGGAAGCCAGTTTCAAAATACAGTGCATCAGTAGAACAGAATACAGGTAGACCAGTTATAATCCTCAGAGCCTCCTTTTGAGTCTTCTCAAGTCTGTTAATATCAAATTTACTTAAACCATCCCATACTTCACAGGCGTATTCGAAATGTGGTCGAATGAAAGATATATATATTTTACTCAATGTATCTCTGTTTAAACTATATTTCAACTTTCTCAACACAGAAATCTGTTTAGTTACCTTTTCAATAATATAATCAACATGAGAGGACCACTTACCATTCATATCAAACATAACGCCTAAATGTTTATGGGTAGGAGTAGGAGTTATCTGCGTGTCACCAAATGTAAAGGAAATATTTTCTAATTCTCTGTTTTTGGCTCCAAATACCATTATTTTAGTTTTATTAGGATTGAAAGATACCAACCAATTTTTTGCCCATTCATTTATAGCTACCATATCTTGATTACTTACGTTAACAATTTCTTCAATCGAGCTAGAGATATGAGAGTTAGATGTATCGTCCGCGAATAGTCTCGTCAGTCCATTAAGTCATTGGACTTATCATCAGATGAATAAACCAAAGAATCGCCGAGTACAAGAGGAGGAATATTAAATGTAGGTTTGGATTTTCTAAGAAGCGAATGAACCATGCTCCAATATTGCCTGGGATTGGATGATTTGTAGTTATCTAGAGTATCATTGATAGAGATTAAATAATTCTCTTTTAAAGTTTTAATCATATTATTGACTTTATTGCGTTGTTGTTTGAATTTATTTCGATCACAAAGCTTTTGAGAATTTCTAAATATTTTACGCAAGCGATCACGTACACGAATTTCATGACGTATTTGGGAGTTGAACCATGGGCGGTCGTCGGGGCGTATAACTACTGTTTTTTGTGGTATGTATTTTTTACATAAATCAGTAACATGTTTATTAAACTTATGGACACAGCATGTGATATCATCTGAACTAAACATGTTGGGCCAGTCGGTATTCACTAGATCATCATTTAGGGAGTCGTAATCCCCATCTTTATAAGCCCAAATATTACGAGTATACTTTTTTGGAAGTGGATTTTTAACGTTAAAGCTGAACTAAGTCTTTAAAAACCCCCATGACGTAGTAAATTTTTTTAGGGAACGGAAATTGTTAGAAGTGAAACTAACAATCTCCGTCCCCTAGCTAAAAATACACTTGGTCATGTGTTGATTTGAACTTTCCCCCTGATGACGTTTTGCATACTAATGTATCGTGACCCAAAATCCACTACCTCGAGTACTCGAGCGGTATATAAAGAAGCCTGGACGTGTGGACATTGTCATTTGTATGAGATGTCGTCTACCTGTAAAGATGAGTTTAGAAATTAGTAAATTGCATAGAAAATCATACATTAAAATATATCATTTTCAAATAAGAATAAAATTATTTTCTCATATATAGTTATAATGAACGAGATCTGCCCCGGGTACGTGACAGAGGGAGGGGAACTCGGGGGACGGGAGTTGGGGGGGGGGGGGGGGGGGGCTCCGGTACATGTTTCACATATACAGCACATCCAAAAGAAATTATGGCGTATGCATAATAATATATACAAGTACTATGTTTAAAAATCAAAATTAAGGTACAGATTGGAAAAGTTTGGGGGGGGGGGGGGGTTGGAGATTTGCTACAAGTAAATCATCATGAAATGTAGTAAATAACAAATTATTATTAACAAAGATAACATGATCACAAACTTATCACAACGCATATGCATGTAGGGAACTCAATGTTACAAAATTTGGACAGATCAAGAGGGTTTGGGGGTGGGGGGGGGGGGGGGTTGGTTGATCGAATGGTAGCCCAAAATCAAAGCGTTGAAATAAAATATATGAAGCGAAATATTATTTGCTTGTAATTTACATAATAGATCCGGACGAAAAAAGATCTGGGAAAAAGAAGCGTTGTGAGGTTTCGAGTTCGCGGGTGGGGGTGGGGGGGTGCGCGTTACAGGGAGGAAGTAATGCATACTCCAAATGTAATTCAAAATTACACTTTTTTACATACTGAAATGCTTCTTAGCTATGTCTGCCTATAAAATATTCATTTTCAGTATAGCTGTATCTTACACAATTACATACCCACATTATATATTTACATTGTACCTGTTTACTAAACGTCTAAAATACAAAAATTTCCTAATTTCAAAATTTATTTTCAACAAGTCCATTGTCTCAATCTTCTAAAATTATATCAGAATAAAAAACTGCACATTGCATGGTTTTACTTACATGTTGATAAAGCAAATACAATCCTATATTACAAATGATCGGTACACATGTTACCATTTTACACGCATGTGAAAAAACTGCGTGTTCGATTAGAGCTTTAGTAATACTTGTCTTGTAAATAATACATGTAAGTAAGATCACAATTTCGTTATCCTAATGTTCTATGTTTGGAACAAAGTTAGGAGTGATACATCTAAATCAAAATGGCTCATATTTTGATGAATTAAAGCGATCTATACATTTCCAGGGGGGGGGGGGGGGGGGGCTGTTTCCAAGTCGTCGCTGTCAGTGTAGGGGTGGGGTGTCCCCATATGGGCATATATATGGTTATTAGTAAAATTCAACTTGAAAACGGAAAAAAACAAGCAATTTTGGACAAATCACAAGAATGAGGGGGAGGGCCCCCATAGTTTGTGGGATTTGAAAGTATTTTCTGAAAGTATAAAGGCATGTACACTTTACCAACTCAGGTATTTCGTGGAAATTTTGGGTTAAAAATAACAAATCTTATAAAAATGCTGAAAATTGGAAATGCTTTATTTTATTCAATTTTTTGGAGTCTTTACATACTTTGGACAATTACTCATATCAAAAGTAGTTAATGAATGTTTTCAGTCATCACATTTCAATTTTGCAAATTGAATCAAATTAAGCAATTCCAACTCTGGGGTATCTTGAAGAAATCGGATCTATATGGGGATACCATATTTCCAAAAAAAAAAAAATACAAAATTTCCAAAGATAAGTGCAAATATCAAACTTTAACTTTCAAATTACGTTAGTCTACCATATTTTACACATATCTAAAGCTTCTGATGTGAATTTGTCCAAAAGACGGTGAAATTATTGAGTTTTTCCTTTTTCAGCGATTTTTGATAAAAATGAATAGTTTTTACCTCCATTTTTTTTCTCGTAACAACGAGATTGTTTTTTTCGTAACTTCGAAATTTGTTTCTCGTAACTACGAATTTTTTTTTCTCGTAACTAACACAATTTTTCTCGCAACTACGAGTTATGACATGGTACGAAATGGCTTCTGTAGGAAATACACGCTCATGGACTAGAATATTTTATACATATTGGGAGTATTTTATTTTTACTTAGAACCAACAACTTTTTTTATCGTAAAGCGATACAAATCCCCTACCGGTATAAATCTGAGACCAATACTGAACTCAATGCATGTGCAGACAAGTATCAGTTCGGTATCTGTAATAGTATCAATAAAGAAAAGACAAGAAATCTGATACTGTAATGAAAATAACAAAGTCAAAGGGTAATAACTCTATTAAAACTAGGTCAGCTTCAGCAAATATTGAACATTATCTATCACAAACCAAAAACACAGTTCAACATTTGCGATACATGTAACAGTAAAAAAAAGTCTGAATCCTTAAATCTAGGAAAAACTTGAATTTTACTAAGTCCAAGAACAAGAACTCTTGTACAAATAGGTCAATTGAAACTAATTTGAACTTCCTCTGAAGTACACCGACATATATATTCACATACTAGTACCAAAAGGTAGTACAATAGATTCAATAATGAAGAAAAAAAGTCCAGAAAAGTTAAAATATTATGAATGTAATATGTACTCTTCGACGTGTAAAAAGGAATCAAGACTAAAACTCTATCTTTAAATCTAAGATATACTCACATATCAAAACTTATTTCAATATATACAATAAAAGTTTCATAAAATTCGAAAAACTAAGGCACGGTCCATTTGATATTCGGAGGGGGGGGGGGGGGGCTTTGGGTTTTTTTTAAAAAAAAAATTTTGCTCTGAATTTTGATGGAAAAATTAATTTGCTTATAGTGTGTCAGAAAAAAATAATCTTGTTTTCACAAGTAGTTAAATTTGAAGAATTACCTTAAAATTTCGCTAAAAATTCCTGAAAATTTTCCGGCTCGCTTCGTTCGTCACAGTTTTCAATTTAGCTCGCTGTAGTTTTCTATCAAAACATTAATTTTTAATGGCAAAGATTATATTTGAAAATATCAAAAGAATGCATGTTAATGGGGAAAAAGGGCTTCCTTAGAGGCTTATAAATATACCATGAATATAATTCATTACTATTACATGCAATAGATGCATGTTTCACCATAGAGTCTAATTTCATATACAAGCTTCGAAGGAGAACTTAAGTTTTCCCCCTAATTTACAATTCTAAATTCGAAAATTTGTCCAGAAAATCCTTCCCTCAGACCCTCTTACAAGATATAAATTTTGTTTACTGAGGATTTTATTGTAAATACTTCTATCTCTCTGTTTATAAGTGAATTAAATTTTTCATAAAAACAAAGTAATATTTTATTAAAGTTTTGAATGAAAATCAAGAATTTCTAACACAAACATTCATTATATATTGCACATCACTTATTATAAAAAAATTCCTTGCTCCAACTTTGCAAGAAAATAATTATTTTGCTCCGGTATAGGGCGAAAAAAATAATCATGCTCCGAAAAAAAAAATCCAAAGCCCCCCCCCCCCCCCATAATATTAAATGGACCATGCCTACAGACAGACATGCCTCGCTGAGAACGAGACGTTCAGTAGTTTTAGGGAACTCATGCATTCGAAAATCATTGATAAAAGGGAAAAAAGGAATAGCTTTTCAAAAATGAAACCATATGAATGCAAGTATAAATTAAAGCTTTGATGAGTTTCAGATGAAATTAATTTTAAATTCCAATTCCTATACTTTTAATGTGGATTTAAAAAAAATTCACAGAAATTCAAAGTAATTTTACTCTGTCTTCCAACATTTCTTCTCCAGAGTAGTGCATATGATGATCGTTCATGGATGATTTAGACCAAACAAAATCCCTCCAACTCGCCACATCAAAATAAAAGCAAAGCAAATCCGGTCTATAGATTGACGATGTCCGTCTGTCTGTCTGTCTGTCTGTCCGTCTGTCTGTCTGCCTGTCCGTCTGTCGTCAACATTTTGGTTAAAGTTTCTGGTTGCAGCAAAATCTGAGGAACATTACGCAGAAGAAACTTTATATCATACATGAAGGTTGCCCATTACAAGACCTTTCAATTTATGCCTTAACATTTGACCTAGTGACCTTGACCTGGAGCTTTGACCTAGTCATGGTTATAGTATCGGGAAAGTGTGTAGACTGTAAGGCCACTATGTTCCCCATTCCCTCAACATAAATTTTGGACCCGGCCCTGAAAAGAAAGGGCTATACAGAATTTGATTGGAGGAGGGGGGGGGGGGGTAGTTATTGAGATGGGGATATTGGGAGGAAATGGATCCAAGACATGGCCCAGGTAGAGTTGTTCGACGAAAAATAGTTTCAACACAAAGGAAACCTATAAATTATTGATAAATAGGATTGTCAAGAATTCTATAAATGTTTCTTTCCCATTTCCGATGCGAATTCCATCTGTTGCATCCCAAGGTCTCCACGTTCACCCCCCCCCCTTAACACATAAATGGAAATAATCATACAAACGATCATAAATATAAATTCCAATGGATAATGAAGCTTATTCAAATATTCGGTAACTAGTATACATGTATATTTTAATTGATATGAATTTATAAAAGCCCATTTTCATTATGCGAATAGTCTAATCGAACACGCGATTTTCACATGTGTCTACACAATGAGGTCATGTTTGTTGTAGAAAATTGTATACCGACCATTGGCCTGTATTGGATTGTATTTTCTAAAAAAATCATGTAAGTAAAACACTATAATTATCATGCAGTTTTGTATTCTCGAAATTTAGCTGATTAATTACATTTTCTAAAAGAAATTTTGAAATGAGGAAAATGCAGAGAAATAGCTATGTACTTGCCTTTCACAGTATACAGGTATATGTAACAAAATCGTATGTAATGAAAATAGAATATCATAGAAGAATTTAACAATCGTATTTTAGTATGTTAATGTATGTACTTTTATTGTGCTTTTTTGCATGACAATGTTTCGATATGACATCCCCCTCCCCCCCCCCCACCCCCAATCCACACACACATACGTACCGGCATCCCCCTCCCAACTACTCTTCCGTCTAATAAATTGCATGCCATTCTTTGATGTAAACTTTTAGCAGTAAACACTGATCAATATACTATTTCACTTCAGATAATATAAATTTTCAATAACTTAACCGCCTCCCCCCCCCCACCTTTCCGGCCCAACGTTAACATGTCTTGGTTGATCATAAACATTGGGCTCCCTCTTCATCTACATGTATATTTTATCTCCTTTGCTTGTGATAAATCATTTCAATTTACTTTCATGTCTGTTGGTTTGAATGATATACTTGAATCCAACAACTATGTACCAAATTTTGATCAATGTAAACCGTAGCATATAATTTTTTGACATTGTAAATACATGTAACTATGGATATTTTGAATTCATCTTTTTGGTTCGCAATATTTCAAATAAAACATATGAAATAACCTACCCACCCGGACCCGTCCCCATCCCGTTCTAAAACAACCCCCTTCCACCCATCCCCTTCCACAAGTTCCCAAGATTACGTACCCCGTCTTTTAGTTATTTCAGTAAAACTGAAGATTTCATGATTACTTTATCCATTTTCTATTTCAATGTATGGTTTTCTTTGATATTTTCTAATTTCTGAACTCATCTTTACAGGTAGACGACATCTCATACAAATGACAATGTCCACACGTCCAGGCTTCTTTATATACCGCTCGAGTATTCGAGGTAGTGGATTTTGGGTCACGATACATTAGTATGCAAAACGTCATCAGGGGGAAAGTTCAAATCAACACATGACCAAGTGTATTTTTAGCTAGGGGACGGAGATTGTTAGTTTCACTTCTAACAATTTCCGTTCCCTAAAAAAATTTACTACGTCATGGGGGTTTTTAAAGACTTAGTTCAGCTTTAAGTACAGTATAGGGATGTTCGAGTGACGAAAAAGTGACGTCACACTGCGCATGCGCATGAAAATTGGTTGGCAAAAAGTGGTTCTCTTATATATAATATGTATAGCAATGTCCACTGCTATTTACGTTAATAATCTTTATCAGAATCAGAATCAGAATTTATTTATTTGGGTGTCACATATCAATACATTCTATATTACATAACAAGGATTAAAATCGCTATCACAATCAGTAAAAGTATTGATACCCAGCCAAATTTGACTTACGAGACACTGTTTACGTAAAATTCTACAATTCATTGCATAAATGAAATAAAAATCATACCATAAAATTTGTAAATATGATTAAACAATTCTTATACTGCACAGTATTTCCTTCTATAAAACATATCATGTATTATTTTACCTAAAAATGATTGTATTGCACTTTCATTCATTAAAAATATAAATTTATCCAGTTTGTTTAAATTAGAAAAAGATTCGTCAATAGACCGAGCTTTTTGAAACAAGTAATACCTTAAGTCTGAATAAGAATCACACTCAATTAAAAAATGCATTTCATCTTCTATACAATTTTGTTTACAATATGTACATTTTCGGTCATCTAAAGGAACTTTCGGCTTGGTGTACCGACCTGTCTCAATAGCTAGTGGCAATGATCCATTTCTAAAATTGGATAAAATAATAATAATAATAATAATAAATACTTTATTTAGAGAAGGTAACCTGATAAGCAATTTTGCTTTTCTTCCCCAGGGCCTTCTAGACATCATTTTACAATAAATAAGGATCATCATAGCTCTCTCTCTCTCTCTCTCTCCAATGCAGCATTTTACAATATTCTACAATGTATAAAGCAAAGGTCTCTCTCTCTCTCTCTCTTTCTCTCTCTCTCTCTCTCTCTCTCTCTCTCTCTCTCTCTCTCTCTCTCTCTCTCTCTCTCTCCCTAATACATCAATCTACAATATATAAAGCATAGCTCTCTCTAGCTCTCTCCCCAATACATCGTTTTACAATATATAAAGTATAGCTCTGTCTCTCTTTCTCTCTCTCTCTCTCTCTACATCATTCTACAATACTCAAAGCATAGCGTGCACTCTCTCTGCTAAATATCACCAAAAACTTGTAAATAATAGCCTCTCTCTTTCTCCCTCTGACGTTCTGTCCATCTCACGTACGTATACATATTAAAACGCTATAAAATAAGTTAAATAGCACACATCTGAAACAGAAAGATCTCTCTCTCTCTCTCTCTCTCTCTCTCTCTCTCTCTCTCTCTCATGTTCTTTCAATCTCTCGTACTGAAACATTTTAAAAACATATAAAAGTGAAGTGTCACAAACCTGAAAGAGAAATATGAGAAATGTTTAAGTTTATCAATCACTCTTTGACTCTCCCTTTTCCTTTCTTTCATTCTTTCTAGCATGCTTCCTGATATATTAGATCATATATAAAATCAAGTGTCATTTAGCTGAAAGAAAAAGAATATATATTAAGAAAAATGTGAAACATAAAGATATCAAATAAAAGTGAGATGTCACAAACCTGAAAGAGAAATATGAGAAATGTTTAAGTTTATCTATCACTCTTTGACTCTCCCTTTGCCTTTCTTTCATTCTTTCTATCATACTTCCTGATATATTATATCATGTAAAATCAAGTGTCACAAAGCTGAAAGAAAAGAATATAATTATATTAAGAGAAATGTGAAACTTAAAAATAAATATCATGTAAAATAAGGTTCTCTCTCTCTCACTCTCACTCTTTGACTCTCGTCTGTGAGATCTATTTAAGACACTAAAAACATATTGACTAGTACACAATTCTTGCTTATACTTTCTGTATGTTCTAAGTTTAATACCATTCTCATTATTTCTGTCATTATTCAATTCAGCATGCCAATTACTACAGTCTCGTTCATAAAGTATAATTCTAATTTCACTTAATTTCCTAGAAACTGAATAATTACTTTCTAAAACATGATAAAAACTTAAAGCACGAGCAGTTTCTATACACTTCTTATCGGTACGTTTATCGACAGATATAATTAAGTTAAGATTACTTCAAAGTTGTTATAATATTAATCGATCGTTTTAATTGCTTGTGATATTTTTTTTATTTAAATTTTCTCTGTTAATCACCGGTATGTATAAATAGCATTTAGTCGGGTTGATTCTAATTAATTTTTAAAGTCGTGAATGTGAACATCTTATATCATTCATCAATTGATCAAATCCAACCTATACGGTGTATCTCGTATACGCAAGACAATGATCTGACACCTGCCATTTACCTTGATTTTTGTCGGCTGTCCAGGTAGAATTTTCACCCAGGCGCCGCGGCGGAACCAATGATCCGCAAAGGAGAGAAAGCCACTGCATGTGATCTATCCATTTCTTAAAACATTGATGTGACGTCATGCCTTTGTTCGAACAGTCCGAAATTTACCTTTGACTGTCCAATATCAAATCTAGGTCGCGTTTATTAGAAAAAATATACGCGACCTAGATTAAATATTGGACAGTCATAGGTAAATGTACTTTGACATCTACAGGACAACCGTTACAATCCTTATTTAGAAATCACGTGACAAGAATTCCATGTATCGTGGTACTGACTATTCCAATTTTTGCTATTTTTCTGGAGTTGACAAAATCCAGCACAATATTATATATCTGAAGAATCTGCCGTTGTGTCGGAAATGATAATGAAAGAGGCACTATAGTTCAGTCCGTTTTTTTTTTCGGTCTTACTTAATTTCCATCTTATTATATAATTTTACTTTTAATTAATAGTTTTGCTCGATTTCTTCTAGTCCGAAAAAACCTTAGTATACCTAAATCTAGCCTTTGACGGTTACTTAGACCCAAGCCCCCCCCCCCCCCCCCCCCCGATGCAAATAACCGTCAAAGGCTGGGTTAAGGTCAGGTTTTTCGAACTAGACTCATTCAAAATATCTTCCTGAATTGTTTCTTTCATTTAACCTTGCGTATAGTAAGTTGAACGTCCCCACTGATTTCTTTTCGGTATTTCGGCACTATATCATTTCTTGCTTGTCCGGAATACGACAATTTTATTGACACGCCCTTTTATTCTATATCTCCAAAGAGGCTTCAACTAAATCGTCAGCACGCAAAGTATTCTCGTTGATTTTTTCCCCAAAATTGCATCCAATTTCATCTTGGTTTACGGAATCTGCGTCATAATTTGTCACAACTTTTTTTTCTAATTGAAAATTTAATCTCCGTTATCTTCTTTTATAAACGACTCCCTACTGCCACAGGCGCCAGATTCCTAGAACAAAAATAAAAACCACATCTTAAACTCCCGTAAAAGGATAATGAAAAGAGTAAGGGCATTTTAGATAGCTTATAGTTTTCTCTCTAGGAATCTGGTGCCTGTGCCTACTGCTAGTAGCGAGAATGTTAGAACCTGGAGTGATTACATTTCGTTACAGTAAATGCAATTACATAATAAGAACAAAGTCACAGGTCATGCCACTTTGAATAGTGATCAATGTTTTAAGTACGATATACGCCTCAAACAATTCATTCTTAAAGATATTGGACAGTTTTCGGCCCTGCGGGCCTCAAACTGTCCAATAGAGTGAATTGCTTTCGGCGTATATCCAATACATATTTCAGTTTTTGATATTTTGACATGGATGAAACATCTAAACCATCTTTTTTTTTTTTACATTTGTCTTTTAGTTGAAAGAAGCAAAAAGGAAATCCAACCCATTTATATATATGATCATAATCAGATAAAAGTTGGAACAGTGGATCATTATTCAATATTTCTCATTTATATCTCAAGATTTATTTATTTATTTATTTATTTATTTATTTATTTATTTATTTATTTATTTATTTATTTATTTATTTATTTATTTATTTATTTATTTATGTATTTATTTATTTATTTCAACGGGATAATTGTTGAAATAATTCAGAAAATTAGATAGATGGAAGTCCGAACATCTAATCTTGAAATTCTTTTCAAATATTGGATGTTTTAATAGTCGAGGTGCAAAAGATGGAAATAGAATGCTAGGCTTTTATATGGTCCGAGATCACTCTCTTTGATTCATATTAACATTTATCATTTATTTTCATTGTGTATTTTAATCTTATCTTTCATTTTAAATTCATTAATGTCTGTGTTTTTTCCCAACGATTTTCAATCTTAAGGGATGAGGCTGCCCAAACTTACATGGAAGTTGAGAAATAAATGCTTCTTTAGGCATTCTAAAATTATAATCTTGAGGCCCCCCCCCTTTTCTCTCGCAAACAAAAAGTTAGATAAGGCATGTCAATTTAAAAAAAATTCCATATCCAAAGTTAGAAAATTACTGAAGGAAAAATAAAAGAGAACAAGATAATTTGTGTGTGTTTTCATTGTTATTACTATGACCGGCTTTATCTATAACTTGGAGACAGTCGTGAGAAAAAAACAAAAACACCCCCCCCCCAAAAAAAAAAAACGGCTATGAAAATTAGTACTGTTTATATCATTAAACGTTGTCTGTGAGTTAAATTAATTTTTTTTTCCTTTTGCGTTCTGCCATGCGCATGCGTGAACATAGTACGCACGGAAAATTTTCACAGAGGAAAAATTTATTGAAAATGCCGAAAAAAGGTATGAAATTGAACTGTTTATTGCAAAGAACTGCTATTGAAGAAATTTAGAGAAGTAGTATCGCATCAAAAGTGAAGAAAGTGAATTTAAATCCTTGGTTATTTGTGTCACCAAAAGTCGAACACACCTGAGCTACCTGCATGATTTTTACCTGTATACACGTATACGTGTACCTGTACCTGTACTTGTCAGTTGGCATAGGCATGGCCACGCATGGCTCTATTGACTTACTTAGCCAAAGTAGGGAAATTCTTTACGGAAATGAAAATGTAGAAAAACAAAAAGAAGAAATTACCCTAGAAAGCATTTTTCTACTTGTGAATTCCATGAACACTTCCCTTAATGACCGTATGAACATGGTTATGGACAAAATGAACAGCCTAGAAATAACTGTAAAGAAAATAAATGGAATGTGCGATCAAATAACGAAACTACATGCTAGAGTCTCAAAAAACGAGGCAGAAATATCGCAGCTGAATTTGCGGTGCAGCGATTTTGATGGAAATTTGCAAGGTTTGAGTAACATTTTTGATGGTTTTAAAACTAAATGCGACCAAACAGAAGAGAGGATGAAAACTCTAAATAATAGACTGACATGTTGTGAAACAGAAATGAAAAGAGGTATAGAAGAAAATATGACTTTCTTGAAAAAACTAAGGGAAGAAAAGGATGAATTAAGTGAGAAAGTTCTCGATTTGAAGTGCCGCTCGATGAAGAACAATCTTATCTTTAGCGGTGTCCAAGAGCTACCTGGAGAAAACATAGAAGATGTGGTCCGAGAATTTATAGAATCCGACCTAGGGATAAACGAGTACATAGAAATAGGCAATGTACACAGGTTCGGTAGGGGGGCCCGGCCGGGCCAGCGTGGAAGACCGAGAGATATCGTCGTACGCTTTCTCTATTATCAACAGCTATCACTGGTCCTGTCACACGCCAAACGTCTAAAGGGAAAACGAATCTGGATAAAACAGCAGTTTCCGTCCGAAGTCGAACAGGCCCGCAAAAGCCTATATCCGGTCATGAATGATATGCGATCAAAGGGTCACCGAGTGAAAATGGTGCGCGATATGCTATATGTAGATGGCGAAGTGTACGAGCAACCTTTCCCAGAATCCCCGAGTGAGCAACGATATGCGTTACCAAGGTTTGTGTTAGAAACCCCAAATATGAATGAGATGAACACGCCGGAACGTAGGCCCGCAAAACGCTATCGCCCGCGAACAACCCCTGACAGTAGCTAGGGAGGCGAAGGGGAGCAACCTGACAGTAGCTCTGCGACTGAATTTGATGATTCTCTTTGTTTTGATTGCAGAAGAAATTTGCATGTATTGTCTTTAAATTGTTGTGGTCTTGTACACAAACTGAATTATCCTGAATTTAGAGATTTAATTTCTGATTATGATTTCATATGCTTACAAGAAACAAAAACAGATGATGTTGATGAAATAGAACTAGAGGGGTTCAAATTTGTGATGAAAAATAGAAGAAAATTTGGTAAAATTAAATCAGGGGGAATAGCATTTGCATACAGAGAGAAGTTTGATAGGTATATTTCGATCCATGAGTCGGAAAGTAAATTTATTCTATGGGTTGAAATTTCAAAAGAACTTACCAAACAAGAAGAAAATCTTTTTATAGGAATTATTTACATCCCACCGGAAAGCTCTCGTTACAGTAGCAGAGATGCTTTCACCGAAATAGAACATGAAATTTTAGAAATAATGGCAAGAAATAATTTTGTACTATTGGCAGGAGATTTCAATTCTAGAACAGGTGATGGTGCCGATTTTCATGATCCAAATGATTTTACAAACGAATTTATTTCTGATATATTCGATGACTCACATATCGATCTTTTAAATCTGTCTAATGACGGAATATCTCAATATAGAAAGAACTCTGATAGTACTATAAATGCATTTGGAAAGTTAATGTTAGAAATGTGCAAATCAATGAATCTTTTTATTGTCAATGGTAGAGTCGGTGAAAATGTAGAGGGGTTACCGACCTGTAGAGAAAAAAGTGTGGTGGACTATTTTGTATGTACATATCATGTTTTACGTAGTATTGAAAATATGAGAGTGTTGACCGCAAGCTCACTTTATTCTGATGTTCATGCACCAATATGTATTAGTATAAAATATGAATTATCTGTACAAGAGAAGAGTAGTCCTCCTGTATATGAGGAAGTTGTAGGTAAATGGGAAAATGATAAAAAAGATGATTTCAAAAACTCTATAAGTACTGACAAAATAAATGAACTTAAATATTTTCTAGATGAAAAAGGCAATAATATTTCAGAAGATGATATAAATTTTGTGGTTAGATCTTTAAACGGAATTCATATTGAAGCTGCTACAAAAACGTTTGGCATAAAAAAAGTCCCCAAAAACGTAAAATCTATTGCACGTAATAAACAAGAAAAACTGTGGTTTAACACCGAGTGTAGGTCAGCTCGGAGAAAATATAGAAAAAGTAAGAGGAAATTTGAATTAGATAAATCTGAGGCAGCCAAAGGAGAACTAAGAGTATCAGAAAGGAGCTATAAAAAGATTTTAAATAAAGAAATAAACCTTTATAGAAAAAATCTCCAAAAGAAAATGAAAGAAATGAAAACCAAAAATCCTAAAGAGTATTGGAAATTGATAAACAAAAAAGGGAATAATAAGAGAACAAATATTTCGATGGATAATCTTTACAACTTTTTTAAGAATTTGAATGAGGCTCCTGACATATCAAATGAAGTAAATGAAATGCTTACAGCAGAAGTAGAAAGAAATGAATATAGAGAGTTAAACCAAAATATTAATGATATCATTACTGAAGAGGAAATATGTAAATGTATAAAAAGAAATTAAAGAATGATAAAGCAAAAGGGGAAGATCATATTAAAAACGAATACATAAAATCAACCATGAGCGAGTTATCTCCACTTTATGCCAAACTTTTCAATGCTATTTTTGACACGGGCTTCATACCGGAGAGTTGGTTAGAGGGAATTATTAAGCCCATATATAAGAATAAAGGGGCTGGAACTACAGGCCTATAACAATCTTAAGTTGTTTTTGAAAACTTTTTACTTGTATACTTAATGACCGTTTGAATGCCTTCTCTGAAAATTTTGGAATAATAAATAAAAATCAGTCTGGATTCCGGCAAAATCATTCAACCGTCGATAATATCTTCATAATACACACCCTCTTTGAATTGTTAAAATATAAACAAAAGAAACTTTACTTAGCTTTCATAGATTTCGAAAAGGCTTTCGATACAGTTTGGCGCGACGCACTATGGCATAAATTACTAATGAATCATATCCAGGGTAAAATGCATAACGTTATAGTAAACATGTACAGTCAAATTAAATCTAAAATTTCTTTTAATGGTGAAATGTCAAACAGCTTCAGATGTGAAAATGGAGTCAGACAAGGGGAGAACTTATCCCCCTTTTTATTTTCCGTATTCTTGAACGATTTAGACGAATTCTTACTTAACTCAAATATAGAAGGTCTAAAAACTGTAACAAAAATGTTGGACGAAAAGCTTGATTTGTTTCTAAAATTATTTGTAATCTTATACGCGGATGATACTGTCCTCTTGTCAGAAACTTCTACTGACCTACAAAACCAATTAAATCAATTTTCATTATACTGTAAGAAATGGAATTTAAAAGTTAACGTTAGTAAATCTAATATAATGATCTTTGGAATTAGGAATTTAAACCCAAATATTCAATTCACATTCGAAAACGAAATTCTTGAAATTGTCCCCGAATTTAACTATCTGGGTATTACTTTTCAAAAATCAGGGTCTTTTAAAAAAGCAAAGAAAATATTGGCTGAAAAGGCAAGTAAAGCAATGTTTGATGTTTTGAAAAAGGGGCGATCAAATAATCTGTCAATTAAATGTCAACTTGAGCTTTTTGATAAAATTGTGCAACCAATACTATTATACGGATGTGAGGTTTGGGGGTTTGGAAATAACAGTGTCTTAGAAAGGGTTCATTTGAAATTTTGTAAAATGTTATTACACATGAAAAGTAGCACACCAGACTTTATGGTTTATGGCGAATTAGGCAGACACCCAATTGAAATTCAAATAAAGACTCGTATAATAAATTTCTGGACAAAATTGATATCTGAGAAAGGAAATAAAATAGCTTCGATTTTATATAAACTTGGTAATCACCTAAATGAAGAATATTCACGAAAATTTCTTTGGATTGAAAACATAAAAAATATTTTTAATTCTTGTGGACTATCGAATATCTGGCTTTTTCAAAATTTTCCAAATGCTAAATGGTTAAAAGTAAAAGTTAGAACGACATTACGCGATCAATTCGTACAACATTGGTTATCAAATGTTCAAAATTCCCCTAAAGCGTTAAATTACAGAATATATAAAGATGAATTAGTTTTTGAAGAGTACCTTAATTTTCTATCAGCTAAAGATGCTATAACTTTTTGTAAATTCAGGACTTGCAATCATCATTTGCCTATTGAAGTCGGACGCTGGAATAATGTTCCCAGAGATGAAAGAAAATGTATAAAATGTAATCAACATGAATTAGGCGATGAATTTCATTATATTTTAAATTGTCAATTTTTAAGAGACGAAAGACAACGATTAATTCCAAACAGATTAACAAGAACAACAAATATAATATCATTTAAAAATATAATGGCATCTAAGAAACAATCTGTACTTCGAAAATTATGTATCTTTATCCGTAACATAAATAAAGTTTGCCCCCCTCCCCCATAATTTTCCCCATATTGCAAAATCACGTGCTTATTATGAAATATTATTATAGTTATGTTATTATATGTCTACATAAAATCTTTTGTGGGTTGTTAATCAGAAATGTTAATAAATATTTTTGGTTTGCAGGTCACAAAATATTTTATGTTGACGCCACACTTCTTAATCATTTTATGTGATATGTTCACGCATGCATATAAAAATGTTTTGTATAACATCATTGTATTGTATATTTCTCTAATATACTTTTGTAAAAAAAGTGATGAGAATAAAGTATTGATTTTCAAACAGTTCGACATTAATTTTAGTCAAACTATTTCCCTCTTTCCATCCCGCGTTCAAATGCTCCGCCTTAATTAAATCACAACTAATATGTGTGTTTGAGGGATACTATGTGTGTACTTGTCAAAACAACTGGTAATTAGTCGGGTATGTTACACCTAATACAGGAGCATAAAAATGGGACACTATGAATTACACCGGCTTCTTTGAAAAGCAAAATTTGAAGAAAAAAAAATCGGCAGTTTATTGATTCTTGTCCCCCCAATCGAACGGCAGTCTGATATACTAACAAACTCAGCGGGATTTCTTTATTGTTGTGATTAGAATGGTCAGTATCACAGCAGGACTTATCAATAAAATAATAATAGAAAAGTAGCGCATATGAGAGCATCAAGTGTCGATTTATCCCCGGGTATCCCGTATATTTCCCTTCACTGCCAACCGTTTTTGCCAACCAGCCTCGTTTTCGCGAGACCCGTGACGTCACGGCGAACATCCCTATAGGTAGCGTGGTGGTCACTAATGTCATTTGTAATTTCAAACGTACCTGATTCTAGGAGAGATATCGATTCAGATACTATGAATGGATCAAGTGCTGTTTCGGATAATATACTAACCCGAGTGGGCTCATGTATAACATTAGAAAGATCGTAAAGCTGTAAAATGTATTTGAGATAAGGGGGGAGTTCCCTTAGAAAATCAATATTCCAATCACCATCAAGTATTACATTGTTTGACTCATCAAAAGCTTTAGCTATATTATTTCTAATCTTTCCCAAAAAATTATATTTGGACGACCTGGAGGTCTATACAAAGTACACAAAAGTAGTTTTTTAGTAGGAAGTTTGATTTCTGACCAAATCATTTCATCTAAATCACTTCAAGGTCATATCTACGCTTCACTGCTAGTCCCGTTTTGTAGTAAATCATAACTCCGCCTCCGTGATTAGTTCGATCACGGCGGAAAGGTGTCTCATAATTATCAATCATAAGATCTTCAAATAGTACCGTATTATCTAGGTGGGTTTCTGTGAAACATAGAATGTCGGATGAATCCACGTAATCGACCAAGTTTTCTATCTTATTTCTGATACTTCTAATATTCAGATGAAAAATAGTAAAATCAGAGGAATATGGACCAGGGTTTTCAGATATATCATTTGCCAACATTAAAATAAGCATCAGTAATAAGCAAAACTGTATGTCATGCAAGTTTAAGCGTAGAAACAGTAATGATCTAGAGCTTACGTTACATATAAATTGAACAATTGATTTACCTACATTTATCCTAAAATGATATATCTGAGGTAAGTATAAAACTTGGATTGAGTGATAGTGACATCCGATCGCCGATCTATATGCATTTAAGTCATTTCCCATTTATCGGGGACATAAGAGGTACTATATTTAGCAGTTCTCTCTGAACAGAAGACAAAGGAAAAGGAAAGTGTGAAATGAAATTCAATAGGTGCGAGCATATGTACAATGTGCAACAAAAACAAAATATGAAAACTTATGATAAGGAGTAAGTTACTCCTTCTGTACAAAATGGTGTTTACAGCAGTTAATTGATTTTGAACTGTCTATATTTCTGTGATATTTTTAGCAATTACTAGTAAAGCATTCAATTATAATTTCATAATTGAGATAAATGAATTTGATAACATATAATTCTGATTTCAGAGAGATGAATCAGTACTCAGAATTCTCAAAAGTTATATAGAAAATGGATAAAATAATGAAGTAACATTGTCATTCGATTCAATATTCGAAATAAGTTCTTATAATCGATGTGGTACCCAAATAAGGCAAAGTCTACTCACAAGGACAGCCCGTCTATCTACCTAGTTTTTGGTCAATGTCCTCCATAGAGGTCAAGAGAATTTTCGGACCATCTGGATCAATACGCATAAAGACGCGTCCATCAAATGTCCAGTATTGTGCGATTTTCCTGTTTTTGCGCAGATCCCCAAGACGTTTAATCATCTGAAATCGGTACCTTGTCAGGTCCTCTACGATATACCGCTTATCTGGATCATGTTTGAGTTTGGCTTTCGCTGAGAAGACTCGCTGTCTCAAACGGTAAGTGATGAATCTAGCAATGATCTGGCAACGACCATTTTCCGGAGAACCAACGATGTGCGAACGACTGATGTCTTCTAGTTTGATAGGGATCCCCGAGGTATCGTTGCAAATTGACAACACGATACTGTCCGTGTCCAATGCCCATGGACTTTTGGGCGTGGTCCCATCTGGATGCTTGTACGGTACATTCGAAAATCGTAAACAATTACGCCTTGTGTATTGTTCCTGCTCCTCGGCCCTTTTTTCTATTTTCATGATTTTACGTTTTAGAGCCAATATTTCTTCATTTTGACCATGTATAATGCCTTTCAGTTCAGAAGTTTTTTTCTCCACTGCAACTCCAACTTCTTTACGGATTGCATCTTTCACACCATGAAGAATTTTGCCAGTCCATTCCGAAATTACCGACTCATCTTTTAGTGCACTTAAAACAGCAGATCGTAAATTCTCCATGCTTAAGAAATCTTCGTTTTCATCATTTATTTGGACCTCGGACTCCTCAATCGGGTTTTCTGCACCATCGAGCATCGCCTTTTTTGCAGGTGGTTTTTGTGGTGTATCAGATAGTCGACGTTTCAAAGATTCATCTGATTCATCAACTTCACATGTATTTGGAATCTCACCCTTACTAGCCATTGTAGATCAATTCGAGTTAATTAAGTAATCAAGGTAGCAAGTGTCGACACAGGTAAGCACAGGTGACTCAGTCAAGCGAGTGAGAACTAACTCCAGTTTGAGTGAATGCAAAAAATATAAACATAAATATCCTCAACTATATGCATCAAAATTCGTAGAAGAATGCCTCATAGTGTCCGCTAATGCATAACGAATGTGCACATGTCAAAAATTCACATAAATTTTCCGTAAAACTGCGGAAAACACAAAAAAATTGGTGAGCTAAAAATTCATGACTTTTCTTTCTCACGCATGCGCAAGCGTTCTCTACATGTAATACAGCCAGTTCACGCATACAACGCTATAAATAGTACAGGTAATTCACTGTAGAAGTGTAACTATAAAAACAAGAGGCCCTAGAGGCCACAACGCTCACCTGATACTCACGTATAAGCCCCAATATTAATTTAGACGATTTTCGAGATAGCCCTGAACGACGCCACCGAGTCAGACTTTTAGTGATGACGTCACGTGGCTAGGTTATAATGACGATAAAATAAGAACTTGACACGGATTTATAAACTAACGCATTAGAGTATAGGATTTAGAGTTTAGCTCAAGATTGCATAGCAAATCGCGTTCCCTCGTTTCTAGATGTGATTACATGTACCCATGGCATCCCAAACCTTTTGAAATAATCTGATTTTAAAAAAGAACGAGTCTCTAAAATCGTCGGTGCCGTGTTCAACTAAGTACTGGTTAGAGCGTCCAACTAATACGTCATTTCGGAGATCCCGATTTCGTCATAATGTGTCATGTGACTTTCATCCTTTTATGACGTCATTTAGGGCATGTTTTGTTCAAAATGGCGTCACTTATTACTAACCATCCATAGATGGCAACTTGCAACAAGGTCATAGGCGGCACAGGCTTGCAATATAACCTTGCCGTCATCGCTATTTTCCTACGCCATTTCACGCAATGATAAAGCCCGAGAGGCATCGCAGGTACGGCATGTCGTCACAGTGACGTCATTCGGACTTCTTACGTAAACATCGCAAAAGATTCAAAGGTAGAGGCACATATTTGAGCGTTTAGGGGCAAGTAAATGAGCAATAAAGGAAACGATTCTTATCTTGATGAAGAAACATTTACAAGACTCACGTCTAAAGATGGTAGGTTTCGATTTATGGCCAGAATTTGTATTTTTATTGGAGACTTCTCGCTCAGCTGATCATGTTGGCAACGTACGAATGAAGAAAGAATCCCTGATACTGCATGGTAATTGCATTGAAACAAAGACGATGCTTGTACGCTATATACCTCATAAATGTAGTTATACTTAGTGGTATAAGTAGTGTAAGCCGCCTAGGTAGCCCAGTAGTATTTTTAGAACAGGGGAATTCCGTGTTTTGTGTATGGGAAAGGGGGAATTCCGAGGGGAATTCCGTGTTTATTTATAGAATGGGGAAGTCCATGGTAAATTCCAAGGGAATTCCCAATTCTATATTAAGGTGTTTGGATTGTCCCAGTTTTATTTTTAAGTGTTGTTCTAGAAAATCATCTATTCGTGGAAGGAATAATTTCCCCCTACAACTAGATGAAAAAAGAATAAAGACAAATTGAAAGTTTATACAACTTTTATTCAACATTGTACATATTTCAAAAGTCTATGCACTGTACTGTGGTCTCACACTCTGACTCGGCATAGGTGAGCGTCCTCTGTTTGCTCCATAGATGGGTCGTCCTCTATTTGCTCCATAGATAGGTCTGGGGTAATTTGGCCTGTAGTTGTTAGGTCCGTAGTTGTTGGGTCCATAGTTGTTGGGTCCCTGATACGTATTGTATTCCTGTTGTACAGGACAGTCTTTGGCCCAGTGTCCCGTGCCTTGGCACTTGTAGCAAATATCGTTCTGCTTCTTGGGCGGTTGCGGACATTCGGTAGCAAAATGTCCCTCTTCATTACAATTGTAACATACGTATCTGGCTTTCTTCTTGGGTGGTTCGTCTCCCTCTTCTGCATTTCTCTTGTTATCCATCAATGTTTGAATGTCGGCTTGCATCTTGGAAATGGATGTCTGTACATCTTCCATCATGGCAGTCATGCGCTGACAATTGCTATGGATGTCGTCCATTTTGTTGTCTGCAGGCTGCTGCTGTACATTGCCATTTGGCCATTGAAAGTCAAAGTTGGTTAAATCAATATCAGAAACTTGTTGAGATGCCATCTTAGTTGTGTCTCCTATGAAGCACATAGCATGAATGACTGGCTTTGAAAATGTGTGTGAAATATATACTCAAATCATTGTTCTAGAGTGTTCTATCTAATTTGCATATGTCCTAGCTCTTAGTGCACTTGAACGACCTTTCACAGCACGTGTTACTTTGACTTTCAAACAACCTTTCGTGTCAACGGCACGCGCTGGCTACTTGCCAGTGAGAACTTTCTAGAACATATGCCTTTCAAACGACCTTTCGTGTCAACGGCACGCGCTGGCTGCTTGCCAGTAAGAATTGTGTAGAAGTGTCAAAAACATATGACGTCATTTTATCCTGCACCTGCAGCATTGACTTTGAAACGACCTTTCGTGTCAACAGCACGTGCTACTTTGACTTTCAAACAACCTTTCGTGTCAACGGCACGCGCTGGCAGCTTGCCAGTAAGAACTTTCTAGAAGTGTCAAGAACATATGACGTCATTAATGTTGGGCGCGCTGTAGAAAAGTCGGTCAGTACAATAAAGTCAGACACCTGGAATCCTGTAGAAAAAAAAGGTTAGTACAATAAGGTCAGGCACTTACCAAGGATATTTTAGGTAATATATAACTGACACGTGTCCTTCCCGTTCAAGGACAGAGTCAAGGTCATGGATGTAAAACTCAAGGTCATACTCAAGGTCAAATGACACGTGATCACGTGATCAGTCACGTGACCGAATGTTCTAGAATTCCCCATGTATATATAAACCCCAATTTTCACAGAGCCAACATCATTTTGTCCTTGACAAGAGAACGAGATGGCTGCTGACAAGAAAACTGTTACTGACATTAGAGAAAAGACCCGGGAAGATGTTGAATCTACCCAGAGGGAAAAAAGAGAAGAAGAAACCAACAAACAGCGTAACTTTGACGCTAAAGATGTACGGGATTACTACGACATCAATGTCAACAAGGCCTACCAGTCCCGCAAATTTAGGACCATGGGAAAGAAGTATACGGTACAATTCAAAGATATGAGTAAGGACATTACACCCACCCAGTTTCCCAAAGTACTGCCCAAGATCATGAATACTTTGGTGGAAGATCTTAAAGACGAGAACGGTATCAAGGATGCTGATTATGTTCGGGCCATTGTACACCACCCTTCTTTGAAATCCGAGATCTGGATCCCGTTCTCCCAGAGTACCGAGATGTCCGGGGACGCCATTTTAAAAAGAGGTCCAGAAGGTCCAACAGTCCAATGAAGACTTTAAAATGGAAGATGGTCAGACAACTATTGACTTACTCCATGTTGAGATGCCCATGGGGAGTGGTGGAGGCTCAGTGAAACATCTGCATTCGGATAAAGAGACATTCAGAAAAGGAAAGAAGTCCATAGTAAGCATTGTCAACGACGAGGACCATATGTGTCTGTCCCGGGCTATCGTCGTGACCATGGTCCACGCCAATAAGCCAGAAAAAGACTCGGAGGAGTGGAATAAAGAGTGGAAGCACATCAGACAAGCAAATTACAAACTGCAGAAGGAGAGAGCCAAAGCTTTATGCGACCAGGCGGGGGTCTCCAGCGATCATGGTTGCGGTCCAGCCGAGTGGGAGAAATTCCAAAAAGTCCTGACTCCCAACTACAGGCTGAAGATCTATCAACAGAACGCTGTAGCCAAAACTCTAAAGTTTGACGTTCTGTACAAGTAAGTATTTTGTGTATTTTTAGTGAATGCAAATGAATTTAATTTGTGTTTCCATGTACTTAATATTTTTTGTCTTTACAGAGGGACCGCGCCCAACGAAAGGATACAACCCAAACTCTTGCACGTACTGTATTCGGACAACCATTATGACGCCATCACATCCATGCCTGGTCTAGTGGAGAAACAGTACTACTGCGACTTTTGCGATGTAGGGTACTCTCACGTGGATGAGCATAGAAGTGTTTGCCCCGTCAGATGTTACTGGTGTCTGTCATCACCCCCTTGCCCCTGGGAAGACGCCAATGTCGAATGCAATAGTTGTAGCGGTAGCTTCCATAGTTTGAGATGTTACTGGAACCATTTCAAACCTAACAAGGCCGGTAACAGCGTATGCGACCTGATGACTAGATGCGAAGAATGCGGCAGTTGGATCACTAAGCGTTTGAAACCTGTCCACAAATGTGCCGATAAAGACCATTACTGTAGCATCTGTAAGGAGCAGGTGGGAGAGGGACACTTGTGCTACGTGCAGACGGTACCCATCCCGAAAAAGAAAAAGAAGAAGAGCGACCTGTACATCTTTTACGATTTTGAGTGCACCCAGGAAACCGGAGAGCATATCCCCAACTTCTGCGTGGTTCATCGGGCCTGTGAAGCTTGCATCAACCTACCTATCGAAGATTACTGCCAGACATGTTCCAACCTACCGGGAGGCGGACGCGAAGTTATTTTTAAGGGGGAGACCACCTTGGACCAATTCATGGTTTGGTTGTTCAACACCTGTTCCAGTGACGGCAAGACCAAAAAGATGTGTCATGAGGGAGCCACAGCCATCGCCCACAACATGAAGGGATACGACGGCCAGTTTATCCTACACTTTTTGGTGAACCGAGCCTGTATCAAACCAGATGTAAGTTTTCATTTTTAATTTTTTCAATTTTTTTTCTACAAAAGAATAAGATTACTCAAAAACTTTATTTATTTTAAACAGGTACTGATGAATGGTGCTAAAATCATGACCATGTCTGCCCACGGAGTGAGGTTTGTGGACTCGTACAACTTCCTGCCCGATGCCTTGAGCCGTCTACCTTCTGCCTTTGGACTGACCGAGCTGAAGAAGGGTTACTTCCCTCACCTGTTTAACACTACAGCAAACCAGAACTATGTGGGACTGTATCCACCTATCGAGACTTACATACCCGACGGGATGAGAGGTAAAGCCCGAGAGGAGTTCCTGGTCTGGTACAACGACAAAGTGCAGAGGAGAGAGGAGTTCAACTTTGCCAAAGAGATGGAGGAGTACTGCAGGTCTGACGTAGACATCTTGAGACGTTGCTGCGGTAAATTCAGAGGCACCCTCCTGTCCCTCGTCAAAGTGGACCCGTTCGTGGAATGCATTACCTTTGCCAGTACCGCCAATTTAGCTTTCCGCCGCAACTTCATGCCTAGGGAAACTGTAGCCATCTTACCCCCGGAAGGATACTCACCCGAACGGAAGTACTCCATCAAAGCTTTGAGATGGTTGAGATGGATTGCCCATGAGACTAACCAGGACATCCGCCATGCCAGGAACGGTGGAGAGATGAAGATAGCCCACCTGTCCATCGACGGCTACAACATGAACATGCAGACCGTCTACGAGTTCTACGGTTGCTTCTGGCACGGGTGTCCCGAATGCTACCCCAACATGAAATTGGAGGAACATCCGGTCAGACACGACTGCACCTTTCAGCAACTGTATCAAGCCACCCAGGACCGCCAAAACTTTTTGAACGAGTTGGGATTTAGAGTAGAACACATTTGGGAGCACGATTACGATCGCCGATGTAAGGAGGATCCGGAATTCGGAGCGTTCGCTAAGAAAATGGCCGAGGAAATCGTGGACCCCTTACAACCCAGAGATGCTTTATTTGGCGGTAGAACTAATGCCACTCGACTCTACTGTGACGAAGGAGACATGCGTTACATTGATGTCTGTTCCCTCTACCCCTCTGTTCTAAAACACGGGACTTTCCCTATCGGGCATCCAGTTCTGATCACCGAGAACTTTGACGATATCAGAGATTACACGGGCTTAGTCAAATGCCGCATCATACCGCCACGCAAATTGTACCATCCGGTATTACCTTACCGTTACGGAGGTAAACTACTGTTCCCCCTCTGTCGCACCTGCGTGGAGATGAAAGAAGAGATCGGCCCGGACTACCGATGTCAACACAACGCCCAAGCACGAGCCTTGACCGGAACTTGGGTGATCGAGGAAGTTAAGATGGCTTTGGAAATGGGATATGTTTTAGACTGTGTCCACGAAGTGTGGAATTTCCCTCAGACCTCCAGGACCCTGTTCAAAGACTATATTGACACCTTCCTGAAAATCAAACAGGAAACCAGCGGATTTCCTCCCGAATGTGACACCGTGGAAAAGAAAGCCGAATTCATCAAAGAAGTGTTTCGGAGGGAAGGGATCAGACTCGGAGATGTCAACAAAAACCCTGTCTTGAGAACCATCGCCAAGATGTTCTTAAACTGCCTATGGGGAAAATTCGGACAACGCCAACAACTGACTCAGAACAGGTAAGGTTTTATTTCAAATCTAAAATCATATTTTTTGTATTATCTTTTATTAAAAACGATATTTCATTAATACTAATTTATACATTTACAGGTACTTGTCGGATCGTGGAGAACTATTGGAACTGATGCAGGACGATACCAAGAAGGTGATGCATTTAGAACTGATTCAGAACCAGGAGAACGACGAACTGGACCTCATCTTAGCCAACTTTTCCGAGAACGACGACTTCGTACCGCCTTGTAACTTCGGCAACGTGGTGATCGCCTGCTACACTACAGCTTTGGCCCGCTTGAAATTGTACGATGCCTTGCGCCGATTGGACGACAGAGTCCTGTACTTTGATACCGACAGCATCATCTACGTACACGACGATCACAAATGGAGTCCCCCCATCTTAGATAGCTTGGGATGTTGGACCGACGAATTAGGCGGGAAAAAGATCACTACCTTCGTGTCGGGTGGACCCAAGAATTACGCTTACCAATTGAATGACGGTAGTACCGTGTGCAAAGTCAAGGGCATGACCTTGGATTACAAGACCAGTCAAATCATCAATTTCGAAACAATGAAAAACATGGTATTGAATCAAACAGATGTGGACAAGGTCACGGTCACTTACCCTTCCAAGATTGTACGCGGGAAAGATCACAAGTTATTTTCCAAGGACATGACCAAGGACTATCGTATCGTGTATGACAAACGTCAGATTCTGGAAAACCTGAACACTTTACCTTACGGATTCTGAAAGGTCAAGGACGTTTAAACAGTTTGTATATATAAAGACTTGATTCTTTTCACCACTCATTCAGAATGTTGCTGGCTGTCTTACTGTACATATACTATTGGTTCCAAGGAAGAAGAAGGTACCATAGAGACTTTGATGATTTTTTCGAACGTCTGAGACGAGCCATACGTCGTAACAACAGACAAAGATTGATTGAAGCAGCCTGATGTTTTTGACTTTGCTAACTTTGATTGGATACTTTTGTGCGGCGGACTGCCCTTACATTGATTGGGATTGGGACGAACACTTTATTTTGAGAACATTTAAAGACGGATCACCATGTATCCTGGTCACCAAAAAGACGCCCAAAGTAGCCATGACGCTGTACTGCCCTCCTACCCACTGATCGAATACTTGTCGTTTTCACTGCATCACATCATTACCTGTATCATAGGGATGAACTTACGGATGTCGGGACTGAGACACAAGTGTCCGGGATGTAAAGACAGGCAGTGTTTTTGGAGATTTTGTGGAGCTTACAACGCCATGTTTGAAGGCGGTAAAGATGGAACTTTCATGCAAGACTTTATATTTTTCTTACGTCTCATGTTTAATGATCCACAAGTGTTTGATGATGACATACCTATGATGTATACATTAGTTCTGGCTTACATTCATTCTCTTGAACCTACGTTTGAAGAAAACTTTGTTTGTTCTTTATAAATAAAATGTCCTTTGCATTCTCTTGTCATTCTTTCAACATGAGTACTCACGTACAGACGTTAGACGATTTGAGTGCTTTCGTGTTTAAACACGAGTTTACCATGGTGGTCGCCGGACCAAGTCGTTCCGGTAAAACCGAATTTGTCAAAAAATTGGTTCGATACAAGGACGAGGTCATTCATCCTCCTCCTCAAAAAGTAGTCTGGTGTTATCGGGAATGGCAAAAAGCTTACGAGAGTATGCAAGGTCAAGTCAAATTTGTCAAGGACATTCCACCAGAAGACGAAATCTTGGTGTCAGACCTCAACACCAGACACTTGTTGGTCTTTGACGACATGATGGGTGGTCATAGCGGTGAATACATTGTAGATTGGTTTACACGCAAAGCACATCATCGTAATACCAGTGTCGTATACATTACACAAAACGTCTTTGACCGCAGTACACATCACCGCACCATCAGTCTCAATACGCATTACATGGTCTTGTTTAAAAATCCCCGAGATAAATCACAAGTTGAAGTGTTGTCCAGACAATTAAAACTACCCTGTTTGAATTATGCGTACCAGGATGCTACCAGTAAACCCCACGGGTACTTGGTGGTAGACATGACACCCACTACTCCCGATACTTTAAGGTTGAGAACGGACGTGTTCCACCACCCCCTGGCAGGAGGGATCGTGGTGTACAGTCCCAAAAACATATAAAAATGAGTGTGGTACCTATTCTGACGTCAGTATCACACTGGTAGAGACTGCGATCGCATCAAAGAAAAATGGCGTTACCTTCGGCCTCTAGTGAACTGGTGAAAATTTTAAGAAAACTACGGAACGAAAAAGATGATAACAAACGTCAAGACTTGGTGGATTTGGGACGTCAAGCCTTGTTGAAATGGTTCAGTATGGGTGCCCGTAATATGATCAACGGGAGTTTACCCTTGACCAAACCTACCCAAAATTACGTCAAGAGAAATTTCGAGCTCTTGAAAACTTTAGCGGATCGACACTCGTCGGCAGACGAAAAACGTCAAATCATCCTGAGACGAGGAGGTGCCGGGTTTTTAGGTGGTATCATCATCCGTACCATGCTACAATGGCCGCAACGTGAACCTAATCGTCGGAAATATTATACGATACGTTCCAAAAAGAGTGGAGGATACAAAACCGGTTCCCCTCAAAAATCTTCTAGAAGGAGGAGGAGGGCACCTAAGAAGGCAGCACCCAAGAAAAAGAAGACAGCAGCACCCAAGGCAGCAGCAGCAGCAGCACCAGCACCCAAGGCAGCAGCACCCCAGAAAAAGAAATCACCCCAGAGGAAGAAGAAATCACCCCAGAGGAAGAAGCAGAAGACCCCACAAAGACTCATAGCTACACCTGTTGGATTTGCCAGTGCCGACGAGTTTCAAAGAACGGGAAGAGCTACCTTTCATCCTTTGACGTCCACCCCTTTAAGTGCACCGGCCACGACGGCTTTGCAAGCATTGAATCGTCAAATAGGTCTCCCTCCCCATTTACAAGCCATGCTGCCCCTATCCCCGCAACCGGGTCCCTCCACCCAACGCCTATCCCCGCAGCCGGGTCCCTCCCGCCAACGCCTATCCCCGCAGCCGGGTACCTCCCGCCAACACATACGCTTATCCCCACAGTCGGGTCCCACCCAACACATACGGTATGCCCCCGGAAGAAAAAACGTCAAGTTTACGGCGCGCAAGAAATTGGGAGATGGAGGAGGACCTTGGAAAATGGCCAAACGTGTATAAAAGGCAGCGAGGTGGAATGAAAAGGTCATAGTGTACCCAGACATAGATGGAGTAACATGGGCAAGAGTGGATTAAAACCGCATGCGGATATCCTAAGACTGTTGGCTAACAAAGGATATTCCACCAAGTTCAAACAACGTGTGTTACAAGAAGCACCTAACGCTACCATAAGTAAATTGTGCGAGTGCATTTACAACACTTTAAAAGGGGTGGTACCATTAAGCAAGTGTCAGAAACGCAAATTGGCACCTAGCAAGCACGTGTTAAGGAAACTGGTGCAACCGGGTTTGTCCGTGCAACAACGCCGCAGAACACTGGTCCGTCAAACCGGTAAAGGATTACCTATTTTACCCTTGATATCCATGATCGCACCTTTATTACTAAAAGGAATCTAAGATGGCCCGCAAGATGGTATTGGTACCTCAAAGCTTTTTGGAAGAGATGCAGCAGAGTCGGGAAAAAGATATTTTATCTTTACCCCATCCTTTACCTTATCCCCCCGAAGTAACGGCAGCCGTCAAAGCGGGTCAAACGTTAGACACGTTGAATCAACGAGGAGACTTGACTCCGGCTCAACAGGCTGCTTTGTATGGACAAGAACTGCATCGGTACCGAACCTATTTACATAAAACCAAAACAAAACCAGCACCTACTGCACCTACTAGTACAGCAGTAGCAGCTTCCAATGACGTCGCCGTGGAACCTCCGGCCGAAGAATTGATCGATCAGATCGTGTCCAGTGCCCCTAAACCCATGCGTGGAAAAGCCAAGATGATGCTACAACACATGCAACGTCATCCTCAAATATTATCGTGGGATCCCGAGGGACGGGTCAAGTACCGGGGTAGAGTGATTCCCAATGCCAACATCATTGATTTGGTCAGTGATTCCGTGCGTTCCACGGAACGGAAAGGATACCGTCCTCAAGGCATCGAACTTTTTAGTCGAGGATTGAGTGAAATGAATATGCCCAGAGATTACGTCAGGAATGCCAAATTCATCAAACATTTTAAAGTGGCACCCTCCCCCAAACCGTCCACTAGCCAACCGGCCGCTTCATCGACACCTACTTTACCCACGCTGGCAGCGGCGGCCCGCAAAGATTCGGATGACGAGGATGAAGACGAGAGTGGATTTGTCGACGCTTCTACCATTTTAGCCTCACCTCCACGTATAAAAACACCGGGCATCGGGAAGAAAAGTCAGTCGGACTTGGAGAAAAGTTGGTTGAGACTCCCCACCGGCTTTTCCTCACCTCAAAAATGGTTGTTCGGAAAAAAATAGATTTACCTTCTGTCTTACACCGTTTGTATTACGATCCCGAGAGTCCCGTGGCTTTTGCCGGCATACAGGCTTTGTACAGAGAGGCCAAACGTATTTATCCTAAAGTGGTGCGCAAACAAGAGGTGGTGGATTGGATACAAGAACAATCGACGTATACGTTACACAAACCGATCAAACGTAAATTCAGACGTAGTCGTACCATCGTGTCTACCATGGACGAACAGTGGCAAGGGGATTTAGCCGATGTCTCTAGCATGACGTCGCCGTGGAACCTCCGGCCGAAGAATTGATCGATCAGATCGTGTCCAGTGCCCCTAAACCCATGCGTGGAAAAGCCAAGATGATGCTACAACACATGCAACGTCATCCTCAAATATTATCGTGGGATCCCGAGGGACGGGTCAAGTACCGGGGTAGAGTGATTCCCAATGCCAACATCATTGATTTGGTCAGTGATTCCGTGCGTTCCACGCGGAGGATTGAGTGAAATGAATATGCCCAGAGATTACGTCAGGAATGCCAAATTCATCAAACATTTTAAAGTGGCACCCTCCCCCAAACCGTCCACTAGCCAACCGGCCGCTTCATCGACACCTACTTTACCCACGCTGGCAGCGGCGGCCCGCAAAGATTCGGATGACGAGGATGAAGACGAGAGTGGATTTGTCGACGCTTCTACCATTTTAGCCTCACCTCCACGTATAAAAACACCGGGCATCGGGAAGAAAAGTCAGTCGGACTTGGAGAAAAGTTGGTTGAGACTCCCCACCGGCTTTTCCTCACCTCAAAAATGGTTGTTCGGAAAAAAATAGATTTACCTTCTGTCTTACACCGTTTGTATTACGATCCCGAGAGTCCCGTGGCTTTTGCCGGCATACAGGCTTTGTACAGAGAGGCCAAACGTATTTATCCTAAAGTGGTGCGCAAACAAGAGGTGGTGGATTGGATACAAGAACAATCGACGTATACGTTACACAAACCGATCAAACGTAAATTCAGACGTAGTCGTACCATCGTGTCTACCATGGACGAACAGTGGCAAGGGGATTTAGCCGATGTCTCTAGCATGAAAGACTGGAACGATAAGAACACCTTTTTACTCTGTGTCATTGACGTCTTTTCCAAGTATGCCTGGGTGGAACCTTTGAAAAACAAAACGTCAAAAGAAATGATCCGTGGTTTTGGTGCCATCTTGAAAAGAGCTAAAGGACGCAAACCTAGACGTTTCCAAACGGATAAAGGCAAAGAATTTCTCAACAAGGAATTTCAAAAGATGTTGAAAGAAGAAGACATTCATTTTTTCACCACCCACAACACAGAAACCAAAGCCAGTATCGTAGAAAGGTTTCAAAGGACCTTGAAAGGACGGATGTGGAAATATTTTACCCACAAGAAAACTAGGAGATACGTGGAGGTCTTGCCCCGTTTGGTTAAAGGCTACAACAGTACCAAGCATTCCACCATCGGGAGAGCCCCTCGGGACGTGACGCACCAAAACGTCTTGGACGTCTGGTTGTATGCCTATGCCCCTCAAAGAGTCCAGAAGAAGCAGAAACCTATATATAAGGCGGGTGATCGCGTCAGAATCAGTAAAGCCAAACACACTTTCGAGAAAGGATATCTCCCCAATTGGACGACGGAACTGTTTACCATTAAACGTCGAGTGGTGGGACGTGTACCTTACGCTTACGTGGTTCAGGACGATCACGGTGAAGAATTGGAAGGTACTTTTTACGAGTCGGAATTACAGAAAGTGATCAAGAGAGACGACGTGTACGAAGTGGAAGACATTTTGAAAACCCGGAAACGGAAAGTGGGCAAGAAAACGATAGAGGAAGTGTTGGTACGGTGGAAAGGATATCCTCCTAGTTTTGATTCATGGATCCCCCAGAAGGACATGATACGGTAGACGTAGGAATGGGGAGTAGAGAACCCTCTACCACCTCCGTACGTTGGAAATGGTGTGGTGAAGCTCTACCCAAAGGACAGATCGTCTTCTTTGCTCAAATGATTCTGGCCATGACGGTCATTATAGCCAGTATCGCTTGCTTAGCCCTGGACAAAGACAACAAAGAATTTTGGATGGTCATGTTGAGTGGTTGCATGGGTTATATAATGCCCAGTCCCACCTTAAAGATGTCAGAATCTAAACTACCTGGAAGAAGGACACACCAATAAGGATCATCATCATGAGTGACTTTTACGTCACTTTACCCAGCGATGGATCGATGCGGGATTTCCCGGAAAATACCATTTCAACGTTTCGAACACGATTACCTCAAACTATGAAATTAGAGGAAAGAGACTTGGAAGTGGCCCTTTCGGAAGTAGTGTATCCTACCGTTCTGAATAATGTGGATGACGACTGTAATAACTTTGAAATTGTGGTGCCTTATTACTATCAAGCTGTTGGGAGTTTTAATTTGCACGCTTCGGATACCAATCGATACCGGATTACTATGAATAGTAGAAAACCCCACACATTGAGTGAGATTCCAGGACTAGCACGACCTATCAATGATAAAGGTGTAGTTCAAAACCCTAGGGCCAATATCTTCAGGATAGCGATTAAACATGGTTTTTATCGATCGGCTCGGGAACTGGTGGATGAAATCAATTACGCCTTGGAACATGCCATTGATCCGGTGATGAAAGGCTCTGATGCCAATCCCCCCAACCCCAACAAGATTCGATTGACATACAACACGGCCTACAATCGTGTGGCGTTGGAATTTACAGGAGCTACCATTAATACCATACATTTTTATTTCGTCCGATTCTGTAATCGGTTAGCCTTACAACTAGGATTCCTCACCACGCAACACGGTAGTCATCCCACTCATTGGTTACGTACCAACCAATTAGCCCCCGTACCACCGGACGTCTACATGGGTATGAGTGGCTTGTACTTGTACAGTGATGTGGTGCAAACACAGATTGTGGGTTCACAGAATCTACAGTTGATGAGAATCATTCCTTTTGAGAACCAGAAAGAGAACAATACCAATGGCCATGCGCAATGGGAAGGAAGACATCGGGAGTACCTTCCGATCAGCAAGCATTATTTCGACACGATTGATATCCATATAAGGAACGACATGGGAGAAAAAGTGCCATTCTTTTCCGGTAAAGCCATCGTGAAACTACACTTCCGGAGAAAGCAATTATGATCGTACATCGAGGAATTCCGCGACAGAGAGGAAGAGGGGGAGGGTATGTGGGACGTTGGATGAGACCTTATCATCAGACGGGACGAGGATTCATGGATATAGCCAAAGCGGCCATGAAGCGAATTGGTCCCCAAGCTTTAAAGTCGGCTTTTCATGTGGGACTGGACCTGATGCACGGTAAACCTATCAAAGACTCGTTAATGACCCGGGGTAAACAATTTGCATACGCACCGCCAGGGAAGCCCCCTACGTGATGAGAGACGCCCGTGCACCAAAGAGACAGGTACAGACCCATCAAAAGAATATGAGGCAAGCCGTGGTAGATCGCATGAGAAGAAAGAAGAGAAGAAGAGTACCACCACCACCACCAGCATCCTCAGCCGCCTCTCGACGTACCCATAAAAGCCGTGTCAAAAGGTCAAGGCCTCATTTGCAAAGAGGTCGTGGAAGGAGAAGGTCAGCAGCTCTCAAGAGGATTCTCGGAAAAAGATTGAGAAAAGCCAGCAGGATTAATAGAAAAAAAGTCAAAAGAATCATTAAAAGAACGATAGACATTTTTGATTAGTGTCCAAGATGATGCACCGCGAATCATGCGAATGTTCAACGGAGGGATTAGAGATTGATCGGGTTCCTCAAACCATGAGCGTTTTAGAGAAAGC
This sequence comes from Pinctada imbricata, assembly GCA_033119305.1. Lineage (NCBI taxonomy): Eukaryota > Metazoa > Mollusca > Bivalvia > Pterioida > Pteriidae > Pinctada > Pinctada imbricata. Next base: position 102,253,443 of record VSWD01000005.1, on the reverse strand, counting down.
TCAATGGGAAGAATACTATCCTCTCAATGCCATAGACAACAGGAATGCCGGAGCACCAGTGGAATTCGAGATCAAAGGTCACGGTGAAGACTTTTTGGATTTGACACAGACTTACGTGTACATCAAACTCAAGATTACCCAAACCAATGGCAACGATTTGGCCAACGATACCCAGACGACCCCGGTCAACAATTTCTTACACAGCATGTTTAACGAGATCGATCTGTCCTTGAATGGAAAAATCATTTCACCCAGTACCAACACGTATCCGTATCGAGCCTATTTGGAGACCTTGTTGTCCTACAGACCCGATACCTTGAAGAAATCTATCAAAGCCAGCAATCTATGGGTCAAAGATGAAGGGGGAAAGATGGATGCTGGAAAATCCCCACCAAGACGATAAAACTGAAGACGATTACAATGAGTCTCTGAGAGCCAGACACAGTTTGATAAAGGGAAGTAAGGAAGTGGAACTGTTTGATCGTCTCCACTTGGACATGTTTCAACAAAAGAATTACCTGGTCAACGGTGTCGATGTACGTCTGAGATTCAATCGTGCCAGCACCCCTTTCTGTTTGTTTGGCACTGCCGACGGAAAAATCAAGATTTCCAGCATGATGTTATTTGTACGCAAAGTGCGTCCGATGCCCGGTATCATCAATCGAGCCAACGCATTATTGAATAGCAGTACGGCCAAGTATCCCTTGAGACGGGTAGAAGTCAAGTCCTTCACCATTCCTGCCGGTACCCGCTCTAAAATCACGGACAACGTCTTTGCCGGACAATTACCCAAGAGAGTTTTCCTGGGCATGGTGTTGAATACGGCCTTTAACGGGAGTATCGGTACCAACCCGTTCAATTTTCAACATTTCAACTGTACCAAGGTGGAGATCAGCCTGAACGGAGAAACACAGAATACCCGCCCTTTTGAACCCGATTTTGACGATAACTTTTACCTGCGCTCATACATGTCCCTGTATCAAGCTTTGGGACGTGTCGGAGAAGACTGGGCACCCGCCATCAGCTACAAAGAATACGGTAACGGATTTACCCTGTGGGGTTACGATTTCACTCCGGATCAGAATGCTCAGAGTTTCGAGAAATTTCACCTGATAAAAACCGGGAACATGAGAATAGAACTGCAGTTTTCAGCAGCCTTGGCAAACACCATCAACTGTATCGTGTACGGAGAATTCGACAACGTGTTGGAGATCAACAAGCAGAGAGAAGTCAGTGTGGATTACTAACATTATGCAAGGACTAAGCACCTCTCAGATCTACGATATATTATCGCAAGATCCCGACGTGGGACCTCATTTTGGCGGGGTGTATGCTAGGGACCGTTTACCTTCGACGTCTATAGGTCAAACGTTCGTCTTGAATACGGACACGGCATCGGAACCAGGTGAACATTGGGTGTGTATCTACATCGATCCCCGTACCGGGATAGGAGAATACTTTGACAGTTACGGATTACCACCCCTCCGGGAATTTGAAAGGTTTATGGTATCGAGATGTCGACAAATGACGTACAATCCAGTGTGTTATCAAAGCGACGAGACCAGCGTATGCGGACATTATTGCATTTATTTCCTGAAGAAGAGAAGTCAAGGACTTCGGAACCCGTTCCAGATACTACCTCATCCCAAAACACCCCGGGGGATGGAGAAACTTTGGAACGACCGTTACGTGTACCAATGGTTTCGGAGACGATATCGGATCCCCCCAGTCCCTCCACAGAAATGCCAAAAGTGTCGACCACGTCGAAAAGACCGCCACCGGACTTGCTCGAAACTATGATGGCCTTTTTATTCTTTGAACATTTCATGTTGTATATATTTCTGTATTACACTATCAAATTGTAAGTGTCTGACAATGGGACGACCCTAATCCTTGTCGGACACGTTGTGTTAGCGGGGTACCATTAAAACAGTTGCAATTGAATCACGTGACTTTTTTTTTCTTATAAAAGAGCTGTTTTCTTCTCCACACCATCATTTGTTCACGATGGCTGGACAAGGAAGCACCTCTTCGATGGACGCTAGTGGTTTTGCCAAGCATTCTATCCAGAACGATATCGGAACCGATTCGGTACCTTCTTACTATAGATTATGGGAAGAGAAGTCTCCTCCTCCTGCTACTCCTACTTATCGCCGCAGTATAGAACAAGAAATAGTTCTGGCTCCCGAACCTCAGAAAGTCTACAGTTTACAACCGTTGTATCCAGAATACGTGGGATATTCAACACGTCTCAAAACGTTCAAGGACTCTTGGCCTAGATACTTGCGAGGTCCCAAGGTCGAGGACATGGCACGTTCTGGATTATTCTATTCTCAGATTGGGGACAAGGTCGTCTCCTTCCAATGTGGATTAGGACTCAAGTTCTGGGAACCTAATGACTGCGCTTACAAAGAACATGCTAGATTCAGTCCTCAGTGCAAATATGTCAAAATGGTGTGTGGTTAAAAGGTCAAGGACGTTCCCGTGTACATATATGTATATATAAAAGACGTTGTTGTTGGCATCAGTATTAAATCATGAATCCGATAAAGATACCAGACGAGGACACGTATAATCACACGGTGTATTACACGGACGATTATCGACCTAACGAATATCATACGTATGGACGAGTGAGGAGGGAATTGCACTTGCTACCTTACGATCCAGATTTCATCGGGTACCATTTAAGGCGACCCGTCCAGCAGACGCCTACCCTTCAAACGTTAGCTGCCAGAGTAGTCATTAAGGAAATTCAACCACCCCTTCAAAGAGAAAAACTATTGAAAGAGATACCGCAACAAATCCGGATTTTAATCAATCAAGTGCACGTGGACATGATCGATTACTGGTATCACTGGGCATTCGGCACGAGAGGACCTCGCGAGTACGAGTACGGTATCCGGGTGGCAGATAACACTTTCTTTCAAGTATCGGACAAAAGAGACAAACTGATCATCAAACCCAGTAAACAGAAACGGGTGTGTTGTAGACTCAATCACCAATGTGCCTACATGAAAAATGTCAGACGCCGTGCCGCCAAAAGACTGCCCATCCTATATTGTCCCATTAACGGCAGATGCATGTGTACGTGTCGAGACGCGTACAACCGCGTGTACGTGCCACCCACGTGTACCGTTACCGACATGAGACACATTTACTGGGCCAATTCGTTACTACCTGCGACCTTGAGAAGACACGACCTGGAAGACAAGATGGATGTCCTGGGATTTCAAAGGTCAAGTGCACACGGATTTAAACCTAAGTAACAAGGTCAAGGACATTGGCATTCGTATGTATATATATATACAAGAAACTTTTTGAACAATGTCATCAAATCATGGATCCGTTGAAGAAACCAGACGAGGGATGCAAGTTAAAGTTAATGAGTCAATTCAAAATGCAATCTCTACAAGACATGGCTGCCCGAGCAGTGATCAGAGAATGTAAACATCCATTGAAGAGAGAACTACTCTTAGAACAGATACCTCATCCCATCAGGATTTACATCAACCAAGTACAAGAAGATTCCATCGATTCGGTCGACGATAGATTTATCAAAGTCATTGAATGTGACGGAGAACGTAGAATAGATAGAAGAGAATGGGTGAAAGAAGGAAACAAGTTCAAATTATCCGGATGGGGACTTAGTCTCAGGTTTACACAATTAAAGTCGGTGATAAGATTCCTTGCCAATGGTATCGATGACGATGACTTAAAAACAGTAGAATTACCTGATGTCTATGCCATTGAAGAATTACCCGACTCCAGAAATTTCTATTTTAAGATTTTAAAATAGTTCTTTGAGGTCAGATGTGGCGGTGGTAATTTCAAGGTCGTTTCAACATAATATAAGGAACTTTTATTCAAGCGTCACTTCATTCAGACAAAAACTTCAGAATGGAACAGACGTGTGAACAGAACGCTGCTGCTGCTGCTGCTACTGTCGATAAAACTCAAGACACTAAAAAAGATGACGACACGGAACAGAGATGTGAAAGACTGCGAAAAGAAATAGCCGCTTATCAAGAACAAAGGCACAAGATGGGGATCGATTCGTACGATGACTTTATGAAATATCAAGAAATTGTTCATCGCGAACAACTGGAGAAACAACAGAAACGAGATGTCAAACAACTGATGAAATTTCAGGAACAAATGGATCAACACTTGGGTGGCCATTTCGAATTGGTGGACAAACCCACGAAACAATGCAAGTTCGAGTTCGTTCATCTCGATGACGGTTCCGTCGACTTTGTAGCGACACGGATCGGACTGAAAGTTTTGAAATTCATCAAAAAGAAAAAGGAACCGAAACGTCTGACCCAGAAAAAGATGAAAAAGGAAAAACCCGAAGTCAAAGAGGTCATCTATGCGGCCATTCATCCCGAATGTGTAGGTGCCGACGATCACCAAAATCAACAAATGCTGGAAATCTGTCCCAAGTGCAGAAGATACAATGAAGAGATGCAACAGTGACTTTTTTTGTAACATTTTGTCTTTGAACATTTGACTTTGAATATTTGTCCTTGAACTTTTGTTTGTTCTTGAACTTTGTATAGAATTAAAGTATTGAATGTCATTAAAGTATTGAATGTCACGTGATCTCTTTTTTCTTATATATATATAAGGATTACAAAATCTAGTAACATTTCAATCATGTCTGTCGAATACGTAAGAGGTGATCTTTTGACTTTAGAGGTAGAAGCCATAGCGCACGTCGTCAATTGTCTTTGCGTACGTCCCCATGGATTGAGTTTAACCATTGCCCAAAGATATCCAGAGTCCGATGTATACGGTCGGAGAAGGTCACAAGGGGGTAGAAACTTGGCTGTCTACCCAGATAGAGGCACACCGGGTACCATCGTCACATATTACAGTCACCACCAATACATCGTATCCCTCTTAGCACAATGGGATTACGGTACAGCATACCAAAGACATAAACGTCACATTCCTCCCTATCGGGATACAAGGGAAGAACGTACACAATGGTTTCGAGAATGTTTAGAAGCATTAGGTGACCTTGAGGTAAATACCATTGCTTTCCCGTATAAGATGGGATGTAACCTGGGCGGACAACCTTGGCCTTTGTACGAGGAGCTGATTGGACAATTTGCGCGCCAAACGGGAAAGAGAGTTCTGATAGTTCAGAAAGTCGGTTAGGGGCTTTCCTCGACGTCCGCAAGTACTAGCATAAATAGGAGGAGAATTTTTTAACCGCTTCACACAGACTTTTGATCGGAGATGAGTAAGATGGAAATGAACGTCGAAGCGAGATTAACAGAGGACGAGATGGCGGTTTTGAACCTCGTGTTCATAATGGAGAAAGATGATGGGGCAGTTACATCGGCCCCACCACCACCACCACCACCACCTCCACCAGCAGCACCCCAGCCAGCGGCCCAGTCACCATCACAGCCGGAGATGACGAACGATGAGATCATCGCCTGGTTGGAGGGACTCATCGAGGAAAATAGACAGTTGAAGGAGGAAGTCACGAGGCTGGAGGGGAGACTAGCAAGGCAAGTAGAAGTGACGACGAGGAGGAGATCTGGGAGGATGAGAAGACCACGCAAGTGCCCCTATTGTTAATAGGTGGTCACCATCAAATTCAACGGCCCTTTTAAGGGCCAACCATATGTTTAGAAAAGTAGTCAGAAGTAAGTCCAAAAAACAAAACACCAGTTCCACATATTTTATTTTTACACAACATCTATATACATAACATTACACATCAAATGTCACTTTTTTCTTCTTCTTTTTGAATTCTTCCACCAAGTCCCGTTGACTTTCGAAACGATCCCAGGCCACGTATTTACACCATGCCACCACTCTGTCTTTGATTTCTTTTTCCAAGATTCTCGAATGGTGACTTCTACAACACTGACAGTAAGCAATGATCGTCATATTAGGGTCTTCGGGATGCACCAATTTCAATCCGTCTTGGGGGTCACTACATTCGTCGTTGAAACACGCCTCTCCCAATCTCACGTCTTCTTCCGTACATGGTACCCAATTCCTTTCGTCGAAAAAAGAATTGACTTTTTGTTCTGCCCACGTATTGAAATGGTCACCGTCGAAATTGTGGGGATAAGTACGATCTTTCATGATGTAACGTGCAATGGATAAACTATACATCATTTTTTATTTTTGCGTGTGTGTGTCTGTCTTGTTTCAATGCAACTTGTGAAATGAACTCTTAGTTGTAAGGGACTGGGGTTTTATATTGATAGCGTCTGAAACCATGGTTACTTTTTCGAAAAATGTGGGTAGCCCTTAAAAGGGCTGTTTTGATATGACTAAAAAGTCATCTACTGGCGGTGTGAACACCTCTTGGACTTGCAGGTAGGGCAAGAGGACAGCCATTGTTCCACTTTCATTTTAGCTGGTACTGATGGCACCTTGAAAATAGGCTCCGGGCATAGACTTATTTCCCGCTCCCAATCCTCCTCCTCGTCGATGACCATTGCTGGTGATGTAGGTGGCTCGACTATTGTACTGCTGGTGGTGGTACTGCTGCGGTTCGAACATGCGGTAACTATACCGCCTCTTCTTTACCTCTTTCTTCTTTTCCTCCTCCCTTATCTCCTGGTCCCAATCTTCTTTATGGCCGGGATAGGGATAGTTTTCCCGATACAACATTTTCTCCCCCATCGCCTGGAAATACTTTGCCATGGCCAGCAGCTTTTCGGCATGCTCCGTCAACTTCTGCGACGTCTCGAAGTACTCGTAGGAATTCATTTTCTTCTTCTTCTCGATCGATTGTTCTCGCAAGGAGTGAAGCACATCTGCTCAAACCTCTCCTATTTATGCTAGTACTTGCGGACGTGAGAGTACGCCCCATGTAAACAGTTTCTGGTTTTGGCGGGAATTCTAAAGATATGGTGACTCATCATACAATAAGGTCACACTTTCTAAATCATAGAGTATTCAATCCTATATATGTAATCATACAATAAGGTCACATTTTTTCTAGAATAAGACACATAATGAAAGAAAAGGTCATGCTTTCGTGAAAATTCGTGGTATTTTTGATAGAATACATTAAATGGTAACTTTTAAACCCATATTTCATTCATCAAGTATGCTTTAGGTAGATGTATTCTCGTGAAAACCGTCACTGTAAAATTTTTTGAAATGTTCAATCCCGCTTGACATGTTTTGGGTTTACTCTCACGTCCGCACTATAGGTTATAAATACAGCACGCACTCGTCAGTTCAGCAGTCTTTCCTGACAACTCAACATGGAAGTAACTGAAAGCGATTTCCCAATCTTGATGTCCATCCTCAACGAACAGCTGGAACTGGACAAACAGACCAATGGCCAACCACAGCAACCACAACCAATACCACAACAAGTCATACCGATGGAGGTACAGAACCTTTATCCGACCCTACCAGCCAAGGTCGAACCACCCAAAAGACCGCCGCAGCCCGACCCTAAGAAGGTGAAACACATAGTGGAGGAGAGGAGGAAATGTTCCGAGGAAATACGTAATTAAATTATTACAGCAAAACCAAACGGTAATAATAGAGGAATTGAAGAAGACCAGAAAAGTACTCAAGACGATGTACTCCATCCTACAAGGGATGCAGAATGCCAGAGCAGTCCCCAGTGCTCCACCCGAGATCAGACACGAAGATCACTGCTGTCTATGCACACAGTAGAAATCAACAACAACAAAAACGGCCCTTTTCAGGGCCACCTCTATTTTTAGAAAAGTAGTCATCAGAATCATCTAGAATTTTCCTAAATATAGGTCTGGGACTTTCCAAACACCTTTAATATAGAATTGGGAATTCCCTTGGAATTTACCATGGACTTCCCCATTCTATAAATAAACATGGAATTCCCCTCGGAATTCCCCCTTTCCTACACACAAATCCCGGAATTCCCCAGTTCTAAAAATACTACTGGGCTACCTAGGCGGCTTACACTACTGGTATATACTTGCAATATTTTATTTACAAATACGAAGCCCCAGTTTCAATCTGCAAGAATCTTGCAGACAAACAATAGGCGATGACGGCAGAGGTAGATTTCAAAGTGAAGAAAAGCGGAACTGAAATCGGACGCATGCGTGGGAGATTGCCATAGATGGATGTAAACAGAGAGCAAAGTGCTAGATTTTCATAAGAAACAGAAATATCAATAAATAAATATGAATGTATGTAAAGAATTTTATAAATAAACAAACAAAAATAAATAAATATAAAGGATAGAGAGGGTCATATCATGGATAAAGCCAGTCTTAGGCCCGAAGTTTTTACCCCCCTCCCTCTTATATCAATTTGATTGGACCAAAAAATAATATGGTAAATGAGAGATATCTAAAGGAGACGTCAGCTGCAGAAACACCTCTGTCCGTCACAAATGGACCCTCTTTTAAGATTAGGTAAGGTGGGGGTGGGGGTAGGGAGGGGGATTGAGATTTTATACATTGGTCACCCATGCGCGATCTGTCTCACTCCGTTTTGCGCAATCGATCATGGGTTTCCGAGGTTGGTTTTATACAGAAATAATCTTCCTAAGAATTAGGAATTAAAATGATATTAAAAACATAAAAATATTTAATGCATAATAGACGATATTGCAACTAGATATTAGCAAATCAAAGGTGCATCAAGCATTCTTCATGCAAGTCAATTTCCGATCTTCATTTGTATAGCAATATATACATCGCATATTTTTTATCTATTAATTTTGCATATTTTATATTAATTCAAAGCTACATACATTATTTACTGAGACATTGTCATTATTTAAAATGGAACTACACACGATTTTTCCTTGTAGAAATATAATCGTACACACATTAAAAAACGAAAAAAAATAATGAAAACAGATATTTATTTTCAGATATCTATCATTCATTCAATAAAAAAAAAAAAGAAAATAGTAAATACATTCAATCCGTTTCATGTAAATATATTTTGCCCACTTGACCCAGATTTGATCTGTAAAGATCCTGGAAACTTGGGGGGGGGGGGGGGGAGATTGGGGGATATCTGAAGTATAAATATCCGCGGCAAATGGCCGATTTTCTACGCCGTTCTAAAAATACTGTTAGAATAATTGTTGATTGTTCCAATAAATTGAAGAGATGAAAATATTTATTTCGCCGAAAGCATGGCTAAGCCCTTTAGATCAGTGTTGATCTCTGATTATCCGGCCTCGATCTGTGTACACGGCGATTTTTTTTTATCTCCATTTATCACTGATTGGAATATTTGAAATATTAATTCAAAACATACATTGAAAATCAGTAAGAGTTTTCTTTTTACATTAGAACTTTTAAAGCAGTTTACATAACTTTATGAACCAGACCTTAGTACAATCAAAGCATCTAGACCTACAAAAAGATGTGGAAACCAGTACAACCAGATTTGCCGTTTAATCGTTAATCAGTATCGAACTATGTGAAAATGGAAGTCGAGCGCATGCGTTCAATGGATGCAGTAGCCCAAGTAGTGAGGTCAATACAGCATAATGTTCTCAAAACATGATCTACATCATTTAATACTGAATTGAAAGAGAACATCAGTAGCTTTTATCATGAAAAATTATTTGAATTTTCAACATCTGAATTTTCAGATATATCCCGAAGAGTGTGAAGTACCCCTCCGTCACTACCAACGTCATGAGCCCAGGACGCGCGGTACTCGCTTCGCCTTCATCTCCAATGGTTGTTTATTATATGAATCAATGGCTAAAACTGATGTCCAGTTCTCTTCTTCACATCCCTCCAAACTCATATAGACCCCAAAATTCAAAGTTTTTTTTTCACTAACTATGCCTTCTATACAAAATATTTAAGTCTCAACACATAGAAATACCCTGGCCATTTCTTCGAATACGAAACTAAGTATAGGATAAAGACTGAGTTGAGGTCTGTATGAAGGTTAGATGCCCAAGGAGAGAACAGGGTGGTGTTTAAAGACCGAGGCCGAAGGCTGAGGTCTTTAAACACCACCCTGTTCTCTCCGAGGGCATCTAGCCTTCATATAGACCTCAACGAGGTCTTTATCCGACTTACAAACCGCAGATTTTCTTCAATTTTTAGAAAAATAAAAATCCAAATATTTAATACACCCCTGTTTTTCAAAATGAAACTGACCATGCAAATTATCGGGTGGACGGTAACAATTATCAGGCCATAGTAGTAAAATAGTTTGTTGTACATCCCAATAATTTTCTGAAATTTTCTGAAAGGTACCCTTCCTACCCTGTATTCGATCAGAGAAGAAAATAACAGGTAAACAATGAGTTCTTTTTCCATAGAGAATTTTGAATAGGTGATTATATTTAAGGAAAGGTTTTCTAATCAAGTAAGGACAATAATCCATCAAGTTCCTCAATATATATTTATTTGGAGAGCATTTAGAAGAATCGCTATAGGGATCTAGATTGATTTGAGATGGCATTTTGAGCTTTTAGGGATACAAGATTCTGTTCACAATTCTCATTAAAGGATTCTTTCGCGGACTTGGAACACAATATTTTCTATACTATGACCGAGTACCCTTAATAATCAAAACAATTTCACATCCGCGACTGAAATAATTTTCTTTTCTCCGCCCCTCATTGTTTTTTATTGACCTCCACACTTCATTAAACGTTCATAAAACCTAGGTACATTTAGAATCGTCCGCGGTCTTTATGAAATAAAATGACCGATGAATAACAAAAGAATCAAATGTTCTCGGAGAGAACAGGGTGGTGTTTAAAGACCTCGGCCTTCGGCCTCGGTCTTTAAACACCACCCTGTTCTCTCCTTGGGCATCTAACCTTCATACAGACCTCAACTCGGTCTTTATCCTATACATATTGGAACCTATGATAAATGTATAAAGCATTGTGTCTCTATATGTTTCTTTCGTTTTCTAGTGTTGGCCAGTTTACATGGTTCAACTCACTTGTGATACTTAGGTCATAGTAATTCAATATTTTGTTTTTACTATCGTGAGTGGGTTTCTTATCGAAGAATTGCTCGAGGAACACAAACACACACACCATCACAAACACATTTATGCATTTTTTAATGTAAAAATATCAGTAACTGATCTTGAATACCATACAATCCCTAGCTATACTATTATTAATATCAGTGAACAATACCGGTGTTATATAGTAGTCTTTCCCCATAGCCATCTTTCTCCTAGCTGTAAAAATGGCTATATAGCCCCCCCCCCCCCCGGAAAATGTACTATATAGTAGTTTTTCCACGAGGGAAATTCTGCAATATAGTAGACTTTCCCCCATGTTATAGTAGATTATATATTACGTTGATATCAAAACATCAAAACACTTAATATATTTCGTATTGACCTTGACCTATTCGATTGGCCTTAACTTATAGGTTTAAACTGTAGCCACACATTTGTCCTTGACCTTTCAGAGCTAATCTTGAGTAAGAATTATTTCAAGACAGACAGTCTGACTGGCAGAAAGGAAAAAAATCTATAAAGAAGACATACGGACTGGCATACAAACAGTAAATCAGACAGTAAATCAGACAGACAAATAGACAAACACACAGACAGACACTTAAAGACAGACACACGGACACTAATAGACACACAGACAGGCACATAAATAAATTGACACTAAGACAGACATATGAATAGGGGACACAAAGACGGACAAACACAAAGACAAATATGCAATCAAAAAGAGATAAAGAGTCTGACAGACACACAGCGACACACAGACAGAAAAGACAGATAAGCATGAGACGGACAAATACAAAGAAAAACAGATATTTACTATATGACAGTAACAAAAGCAGACACAAAGACAGACAGATAGACACAGACACACATACAGAGAATCTCACAGATAGACAGACAGACAGACAGACAGACAGACAGACAGACAGACAGACACAAACAGACGTACTCACTCGTAGACAGACATGGACATATTAACATCAAAAAGACAAATACACATTACTATGATTTTCAGTATCACCTCAATTTGTCACAGCATTTCAGAAAATTTCCGTTGAAGAAGAAAGACAAACTAAGAGAGAGAGACAGACACCTAAACACAAAATAACAGACTGACTCAAACAAACACCCTTTCACATATACAGACAAGTAAATAGATAAATACATGCAGAAAGATACAGGCTGAAAAACTCACAGACACACGCACAGACAGACACACACTGGACGATATCCAGACAGAAAGGAAAACAGACACAAAAAGATACACAGAGGCACTCACCCACAGATAGACAGACACTAATAAACATACACAGATAGACAGACAAGACAGACACACACATACGACAAACATAAAAACCATCAAACACAAAGCACAGATACACTGTCAGACAGACACACACAGACGGACGGACAAACACACACAATGATACAGACATGTAAATAGACACACGTACAAACAGACAAGTCTTTTTATTGAAAGAAAGGAAAGGACATACATAAAGACAGACACAGACAGATAGACAAACAGACAGATACAAATAATTTAAGGCAAACTGAGTGAGCTTTTCGAGTTGGGTCCATATCATTACCCATCATTCATTCAATCAATTCAAAGAAGATCAGACAGCACTCACAATAGAGCACGAAATTGAACAGCAAGCTAGAGGTGCATCCCCTGTCTAGCTAGCCGCAATTATTAGGGCAGTTTTCATAAAATTTTCTGGCTCGCTACTGCTCGCCAATTCATATTTTCTTTCAAATAGTATAATTAATCTGAGTTATTTCACATCCATATAAATGCAAATATACAAAGGTATTTAATAGAGTATAAACTCCAAATATGATTATACTAAAAAAGAGGAAATAGACAGCATTTTCTGACAATTCAAGTCCAAATGCTGGCTCGATCGCTTCTGCTCGCCAGTTATTTATTTTAAATCTACGTATATATTTTAACTCTACTAGACACACAGACACATGGATATTTATCTAACCCCTCCCCCACCTTTGTGTAAAAAATTCCCAGATGTACCCTCCCCTATTCCAATCAGAACTACGCCACTGTAATCTAGTTAATTAAAAGAAAATTCATGCAATTTTCAGAATGCAAGAAATGAAATGTCATTTGAAACTAAGAGTCAGGATACTATTAAAATAAGTTGAAATAAACCGCTCTTTAAATTATTCCTATCATAGAGTTTTATATTTTCCTCTTCGTGTACTTATTCTCTTTTTACTCTTGGGGTGTAGAAGTCAACACCCCATCCCCGCTGGAAAAGATATATTTTTTGTAACTTCCATTGAAAAATTCTCTGAACCCCACCAAGATTCTTTGGGTGAAGGGGGGGGGGGGGGGGGTTATGAACATTATACCTGCATGACATGTATTCTTTGGAGAAATGTTAATCCCCCTTGAGGATTCCCAAGATTTAAATAGCCATCTTATTATACACGTGGACTTCTGATATGATTAGTTGTTAGATTGTTTAGACGTGTTCCTGCTTTATTACATCTTTTTTATTCCTCAATTGATCGATTATTGAAATTAAAATTGAGTTAATTTTAATTTTTTATGTATCGGAATCTGTTGTATGTATCGGAATCTGTTGCAGTTCATTTCATAAATCATTGATCTGTTATATTTTTTTCATTTATCTACACAATGTATTTCATCTATATATATTTTCGCAAGTAAGATGGCGAGAATAGGGCGTGCTAGTGGCTGATACCCCTTACGGGATAGGTTGCCCGGTCAGTGATATGTGCCTCTTTCTGGGACGTCGCCATTATTCTGTTATTTTCTTTTTAACCCAGAAAAATTACGATCTGGAAGAAAAGCCTAAAATTCGACAAGAAAGAAGATTCTTCTCCTATATCGATCTAACCTCCCCCCCTAAAAAAACCCGATTAAACTCGACAACGTTCAACAAGCCCCTATACTCAGGATACAGGGTGCTGGATCCACCACTGAGTTTAATTTTGATGATTAAATTATATCTATAGATTAAAGGGTGAAAGCTACATTACAATTGTTATACAATGATACAAATGTAACCGCTTAATTTCTATGGTCTAGAAAGCGCCATCAATACCGAAAAGTAACCGTGTGGAAGTACTGCGTAATGACTACACCATTTCACATTAACTTTTTTGCACAAATGTACAGATAAAAGTGTAAAATTTACAGAAAAAAGTATAAAATTTACAGAAAAAAGTGTAAAATTTAGTGTAAAATTTACAGAAAAAAGTGTAAAATTGACAGAAAAAAGTGTAAAATTTACACATTAATGTGTAAAATTTACATATTAATGTGTAAAATTTACAGAAAAAAGTGAAAATTTACAGAAAAAAGTGTAAAATTTACAGAAAAAAGTGTAAAATTTACAGAAAAAAAGTGTAAAATTTACAGAAAAAAGTGTAAAATTTACAGAAAAAAGCGTAAAATTTTACACATGAATGTGTAAAATTTACAGAAAAAAAGTGTAAAATTTACAGAAAAAATTTTAAAATTTACACATTAATGTATAAAATTTA